>LR991026.1:27979052-29179052 GCA_905163495.3 Cosmia trapezina
CGTATTCAAAAAATTACGGCGATCATGTAAAATACTGGTATTCAGCTGCATCCGGTTAGACTGGAAGCCGACCCCAACATAGTTGGGAAAAGGCTAGGCAGATTGATTGGTTCCAGCTATTATGGTGGTTTCAGTCCATTGGATGGATTTTTGTGAGTCTCGAATAAAAATAAAAACTTACTTAACGTTGTCACTTGGTTCCAAGTAAATATTGAGCTGGAACCGGGCTGCCACATCCAGAGGGACACCTAGTTTCTGGAAACACAAAGAAACATGGTTAGGGGTCTTTTTTAAAACGTCCTGCATCCAACCAAATCATCTATCAATCAATCTGCCTAGCCTTTTCCCAACTAGGTTGGGGTTGGCTTCCAGTCTAACCGGATGCAACTGAATACCAGTATTTTACATGGAGCGACTGCCTATCTGACCGCCACAATCCAATAACTGGGTAACACGATACCCCTTGGTAAGACTGGTTGTCAGACTTTCGGGCTTCTGACGACCCGTAACTACTGTCAAAGATCCACAAATGACAGCCGGGACCAACGGCTTAACGTGCTTTCCGAGGCACGGAGGAGTCTCGGTATGTAAAGATGGTCACCCATCCACAGACCAGCCCCGGCAAGCATAGCTTAACCTGGCCACGAGCTCCTCTCTTTCACTTAAGACTCCTACTAAGTATTGTAAATCAAATGGGCCAGTATCACCAAATTCGAAGGTCATACTCACAGGTTCAACAGCAAAATAGAAAGAATGAGCATCAGGGTCCGGCTGCATGCCGGCCACGAACTCCCGGAGCTGCGCGTCCCCGTGCAGGAAGTGCGGGAGCGACAGGAAGGCGGGCGAGCCGAACCGACACGCCGACACGTTCATGACGCCGCTCCACGCGCACTCGCCGTTGCAGAAGCACGTGTTGGACGGTGAGGTTGTCGCTGGAAGAGAAGAGAGAGAAAAGTGAGTAAGACTTCTTGCTGTGTAGCTTTGGTATGAAGACGTATCGATCAAGTTTACTATTTTGACGAGTTTGGTGTAGATAAATGTACTGAACAGCTGATTTTTTTATCGCGATTTCAGAGTTGGTCCCCTAGTGAAAGTTGTTCATATTCATGGGTAGAACACCCTGTGAAAATTTGTCCATCTATTTTAATGGACCTTATTTAGTTATGTCATTTACAACGGCTCAAGTTAGCCTTCCAGACCGCAGCAGCATTTGGGACGTGAAGTTCAGTAAGTTTTACGAGCCATTCCGAGCGATTCTTCCATGTTACAACTCACAGTTGTCAAAGCTGCTCTGCGTCAGCGCGTACTTGTTGTACAGCAGCCCGTCTTGCTCCCCGCTGTCCACATACTCCATGTTCACAGTTCTGCACAGGTCTGGTACGAACATCGGTAGCGTGGAGTCTTCTGTCAGGTTGCGAGCTATGAACTCTCCCGCGCTGCCTGAAAGCTGGAAAATTGAAGTTGTTTTAATGAAAGCCTATAAAATAATACTCTTTATGCATCAGCTTCGATGCCCTTAAAAATATATGAACAAAAAATGCGCATGCAAAGAATACGATTTTTGTGAGCTGAAGAGGGCTGCATTATGCATCTAAACCTTGAGCTAACAGCCCCACGGGTCGATCCATCAGGTTCAGCTACGCTTGCCGGACTTGGTCCGTGGATTGGAGACCATCTTTAATCAAGACTCCTCCGTGCCTCAGAAAGCACGTTAAGCCGTTGGTCCTGTCATTCGTGGATCTTTGACAGTCGTTACGGGTCGTCAGAAGCTCGAAAGTCTGACAACCAGTCTTACCAAGGGGTATCGTATTACCCCGTAACTGGGTTGTGGAGGTCATATATACTGGTATTCAGCTGCATCCGATTAGACTGGAAGCCGACCCCAATATACTTGGGAGAAGGCTAGACAGATTGATTGATTTTACAGTTGTGAATTTCCGTAAAGTAACGCCGCATGCCATAGCTCATCTTATTTGATGCCCATTATGTCAATTATAACTTTACAGATCTTCTTACACAGAGAAACGACCAGCACAGATTACCATGGTAACTGTGAGGTGGTGATTATAGGCTAAGAATTAGGCCACTACATTTTTTAATTAGTTATTGCTTACCTTAGAGCACTCTCCATCATAGTAAGGGATGTGGTCCTCATAGTTCCACCTCAGGATCTGTCCGGGCAGGGTGCCGCTCATCCTTCCTGTTGACACCTCCATGTACCCGTCTGTCTCCAAGGAGTTGTTCCTCTGAAACATCAGACAAGGTTAGTTAGTAAAATTTATGTCAAACAATTTATAGATCAGAAATTACACCTCCCAATTTCATGCGATTGCTACATTCATCGACAAGTTATGATAGTAATATGTTTAGGTACTAAGTCCCGCCCACCAGGCTAGTGTGAAGACAGCGGTACTGTGAAACCGTGCCGTGATGGCGCCAACCAACCAACCACAACCAACCAACCAACCAACCAACCAACGTATCCACACACAACCAAGCCAGTTACGCTACCGCCGCACTTGCCCCAGGCCAGGCCTTCATGCCCTCCGAACGAAAGTCCCCGTGTTGACGGGCACCGACTCCCCGTAACCTGCCTGACGCGCCCTCTAACGGCACTGCACTATTCATACTTAGCTTTTAAAGAAAAAGAAACTAAGGACATCTAGATAGTTTGTGCAGGACCTAGACTCCAGATCAATCAATCTGCCTAGCCTTTTCCCAACTATGTTGGGGTCGGCTTCCAGTCTAACCGGATGCAGCTGAATACCAGCATTTACATGGAGCGACTGCCTATCTGATCTCCACAACCCAGTTACTGGATAATACGATACCCCTTGGTAAGACTGGTTGTCAGACTTTCGGGCTTCTGACGACCCGTAACGACTGTCAAAGATCCACGAATAACAGCCGGGACCAACGGCTTAACGTGCTTTCCGAGGCACGGAGAAATCTCGGTATGTAAAGATGGTCACCCATCCACTGACCAACCCCGGCAAGCGTAGCTTAACCTGACGGAGCGACCCATGCGGCTGTTATTACTTAGCCACGAGCTCCTCTCACCTAGACTACAGATATCGTGAAAAATATGAACGTGATCCTCAACTCTGAATTTAAGAGACATAGAAGGTTCCCATTCTAATAAATAATATACCTATGTATAAAGAAAAGTTTGTAAAATAAAACTTGGTAATACCACTCACCTCATAAAACCAGGCAAACTTATCAACAGGCGGGGCTCCCCCCGTGGTGCTGGAAGGCAGACTCTTCGCGAGGTCCAGCAATGGGTCCTCGTAGCCATCGAACAGCAGTTCCTTGGCCAGCTTGGAGACAGCGATGTTCTGGTTGAACATCGCCAGGCCCATGGACAGCCCTTTCTGTTGGAGGAATCCCCAGAATCTGGAGCGGTATACTGCTGACTGAAAGTTAATAAGAGAGGTTATGTAATACTGTGGTGTTTTTAGAGTTACGTACCTCAAAAGGAATAAAACGGAACCCTTATAGGATCACTCGTGTGTCTGTCTATCTGTCTGTCCGTCTGTCACAGCCAATTTGCTAATGCGGCAAGCAAAGATAATAAATAGGTCTTTACCTAAGAAATTACCAATTTTTTATACCGGCTACTGTGAAGATCAATATCTTTCATTTCCTACTTCCAAATTCAAATTAATTTTATAATATAAATGTAGTATGATATTTTTAAAAAAAATCTGTTGTTCATTTGTTTTCCCGCCGTTCGATTTTTCTTTGATATCCGGATGTGTTGATATCGATGTTTCTGTAACCGTGGAAAAATCAAAATAGAGTGCCATTTTCGAATACGAGTTCCATCGAGTTCCACTTCCAACTAGTCCGCAGCTTGGTGGCGGTGACGTTTTGTGGCTGTAGCGTGTGGTCCGTGTGCGGGAAGGCAAAGTCAAGAGTAAAAGAGATAGTTAGTGTTTTGTTATTTACTCTACCAATGACTAAACACGCAGTTCATCTATTTTATGACTAAAATTTGACCCTGTGGCAATAAAGCAACTTTGCAAGCAAGAAGAATACTAGAACATCACGAAGTTTTTCGAGACTGTTGCCTTTGTTTCACGAAAAGTTAATTAAATCCGGAATGTTTTAACCATTATAACTTTCAGGTACAGGCTCAATGAGAATTAACGAGAAGCTTTTAACGAAGCTTACTGTCTGGAGTTTAGCTGGAAACTGAAGAGTATAAAGTGAAGGATGAAGTAGTTAAAGAATATCGGATGTGAGCGAATAGTCGGGAGTGATACGTGAGTTCGAATGACGTTTTTGCGAAGGTCGCCATTTCGAAAAAAATTGCGAGCAGTACGCCAGTTCGGAAGTCATGGTATCGAAGTCCGATGTTGAGTTAATTTGTCTTTCTTTTTTTTTTCCCCAAACCAAATCAAAAGACCATGCTCTCTGTGTCTCGTCTCATTGGGGTCGTGAGTTCGATTCCCAGACAAATTAGAGAGAGATGTCAGCAAGTGATGGGGTCCAATAGGGACGACGCCGCTGGGGTCGCGGGTTGTTTGAAGAAGTTACCGCGGCCCTGGCATAGGCAACTGAAGGAACACGGGTGGGTTTTAGTCAGTAAAAGTCTGACACGCCCTTCCGCTCCACCCAGAGCGAGAGAGGTTATTTGATGATTTCCCACCCTCACAAAAAAAAAAAGAAAAAAGACAAATTAACTCAACATCAGACTTCGATACCATGACTTCCGAACTGGTGTACGGCTCGCAAAATTTTTCGAAATGGCGACCTTCGCGATAATGTCATTCGAACCTACATATCACTCCCCGAATAGTCATCATACTATTAATACTTATTTAAAATCGCTGCCCCAGACTGAAAAATCATCCTGTTTCTTCGATGTAAAAGGAAGAACTCGCTATAATATTTTCAAAGACAGTAATGGTGAACTTACATTTGACCATGAGCTTGTATCTGGACTTATTATAATTCGAAGGAGTAATTGCAAAAAAAAAACGGGACACGTGCGTGTCGGACCACGCACAATGAAGGGTTCCGTAGTTGGTATGAATTTATCCCAATACAAACTTAACATTGTAATCCCAAAAAAAAATTTTTTATGTCATAAAATATTATAAGTAAATTAACAATTTTCGGACTTTTTATTTTACCTCACTTCTCGCCAAATTTTATGATTCTAGGTCAACGGGACGTACCCTATAGGTATTGATTTACTTGCGAGTATCAAAATATGTCGCATAAATGGCCGTATTTTTTATTGCGTTGACTTAGAAGCTTGATTTTTTTAGAACTCTAAGGGACTATAGACCTGCATATTTGGTATTAATTTCAACTTGATACCTCCACGCATTCCTGAGAAAAAGACAGACAGCTGGACAACGAAGTGATCCTATAAGGGTTCCGTTTTTCCTTTTGAAGTACGGAACCCTAAAAATGAGGCTGTTTGCAACACTTCCGCTTAACCCTTCGAGGATTGGTGCTATGTTTGTATGTTAAGATTTTGTTGTCAGTGAAAATCTTCAATAAACTTCCCGTTGATATAAAATTGTCACTTTACAAAAGGGACTTCAAAAGTAAACTGAAGCGTTACCTACTGGAAGGCTGCTATTATTCTATTAATGACATTTAAATTGTAAACATACATATTATACTATAAATTTATAATGATTATTTAATTATTTCAAAATCTTTAGTTGTTCATTTACGTTCATGACATTTAACTAATTTTTTTAAGTTATTTAATCGTGTTTAAAATTCGACACAATTTAAAAATTGTTATGAATAAATGATAATAATAATAATAAAATGATTCCATATTATAAATACAAACCTGAAATAATTTTAGAAAACAGGAATCAAAAAATCTATTGGGACTAGAGATGGGAACATACCCGGTAAAAACCCAGACTTTGGGTAAATACCTATTTATACCCATTTTTACCTTCCCATTTTCAATTTATACCGGGTAAAAATTACAATCATGTATAACATTGAGGAATAAAACTAATCACACACAGTGCCATAAGTACCTACCAAATTAAAAGAAAAGTTTATTCAATTTTAGTATTGTAGTGTTGATTATAATTTAGTGGAGTTTGGTATTTTAATGATGACACAACATCTCATCATCGTCGTCGTCATTAGTGTTAAGTAAGGTAATCAAAAGAGTTTAGACATGTGATTTTGATGTGTTGTTATTACTAAAATTATGAAAGACTAATAATTATGATTAGTTTATTATTTAAGACTAAATAATAAACTATAATATTTATTTATTTATTTATTTATTAAAACTTTATGCACAAGTAAAAAAATACTGTGCAAAGGCGGACTTAATGCCTGAGGCATTTTCTACCAGTCAACCTTAGGGTGATGCAGAGACAAAACATGGTAGGTGCAACACAAGGGATAGATAACTGGAAAAAGAATAAATACCAATAAATACATACATACATACATACATATAAACAAAATAAACTTTGTCAGGAGAAATAACGATAGGTAGAGGGGAAAAAGAATCCAACAAATCAGCGCTGCGATGATTTTGCCAACTTTTCACGAATGTGTTCACGTGCCTTCACTTTGAAAGATAACGGACTGGTTGCCATCCTGATGTTCAGAGGGAGCGCATTCCAAAGAAATACTGCCTGGACAAAGAATGAAGAATGAATAAAACCAGAGCGGTGAGAAGGACATCGTAGAAGAAGATTGTTGGTTGAACGAAGATTTCTACTATGGGCAGAGCATAAGTATTGAACATGGGAAGTCAGATAAGAAGGAGAAGTAGGCTTGTTTAGTATGGAATATAACATAGACAGAGCCCTCAGCTCTCTGCGCTGACGAATGGGTAACCATTTTAAAAGCAATCGGTGCGCAGACACATGATCATACTTACGAAGATTGAAAACGAATCGAATGCAGTTATTTAGAAGGCGATCAAGTTTATTGAGGAGATCTGCATTCAGGTCATAATAACACACATCACCATAGTCAATTATGGGAAATATTAGGGACTGTACAAGCATTGCCTTTATGTGTGATGGAAGAAAGTTTTTCAACCGATAGAGCGACCTCAACGTTCCGGTGACTTTCTTACTTACAGTCATGACCTGCTTTCGCCAGTCAAGACATGTATCGACATGCAGACCAAGATCCTTAACATTGGAGCTAAATGGAATGACTGCATTGTCAAAAATGACTGGTGGCACAGTTAAGTCATTCAACTTTCTCACACTGTGAGGGCTCCCTACAATGATAGCCTGACACTTGGTAGGGTTAACCACCACTCCAAATCGATCAGACCAGCTTTTAACCACACCTAGATCCCGGTTTAGCTCTTCAATCGCATCGGATATGTTGTCAACACTTGCCTGGCAATAAAGCTGCAAATCGTCAGCATAAAGATGATATGCAGTCCGAAGCTCGGTGGTAATGAGATTAACAAAAATAGAAAACAACAGAGGAGATAATATACCGCCTTGAGGGACGCCAGCTGCAAGATCACGCCAACTCGACGAAGAGTCTCCAGCACGAACAGATTGCTGACGCCCCTGAAGATAAGAGGCAAACCATTCCAGTACCTCCGGAGCGACCATAAGATAGGAAAGGATGGATAGAAGGACTTCGTGACTGACGGTATTGAAAGCATTGGAGAAGTCAATTAACACCAAGACTGTAACTTTAGTGTCTTCCATACCCCGCCTAATATCGTCAGTCACTTTAAGGAGAGCTGAAACGGTACTGTGCCCGGGCCTGAAACCAGATTGAAATGGACTGATAAGGGAGTTGCGGTGAATAAAGTGGGAGAATTGTTTATGAACACTGGCCTCAAGCACTTTAGACAGAAAGGGAAGGATGGAAATAATATTTAAGACTAAATAATAAACTAATTGTGCAATTTTAATATTTTTGATTTGGTTATTATTTTTTTATCATTATAATCATTATAATTAAAAATAATTAATCTAAGTAATTGTTACTCATTGATTTGTTTTGAAATATATTGTATACTTAAGCTATCTATATATTCTTAAAAGTAGTGTGCAGCATTTCGTTAACTTTAAAACATGTGCAATCAATACAATATTCTATGTTTGTTTTTATTGTAATCCGTTTATTTTATTTGAAAATAAAAACTTTTTAACAAAAAAAAAACCGACATCCAAAAATCACTACAAAGTGAAAAATAACTTTGATTTCGGAAGTCGGTGTCTTTTTTTTTTTTTTTTTTCTTTTTTTTTTGCCACCGACTTCCGAAATCAAAGTTATTTTTCACTTTGTAGTGATTTTTGGAAGTCGGTTTTTTTTTTGTTAAAAAGTTTTTATTTCTCGCTTTTTAGTGGGTCTGTTTATAATTTGTATAAGTTACAATAGTCTAATGTCAATTGCTCATCACATGTTACAAAATATTGCTTTTCCCGATGCTGGGATGTTAATTGTTGAGGAGTTCTGCTGGTAAGAACCAGGAGAACTCCTCAACAACCACTCACCACACGCATTGTGTGACGAGCGGAAATTGCTTAGCAACCATATTAAAGTAATCGAATCGCAACCCGTGAAATATTTATCATTGAGTAGTTCCGGTAGCCATCTGTGGTCTTCATCATCAGTTCCACTTCACCAAGTGGTGCTTTCCGAGAGCAAATGCACGAGCTACTATAAAAAATATCCAAATCGCTATAGGTGTGCCTATAATATTTGAAGAGTTCCTTCGATTTCTCCAGGATCCCATTATCAGAACTGGATTTTGACAAAAATGGGACCATTTGGAAAGTATACCCTTTCCAAAAAAAAAATATTTTTTCAAATCGGTTGGCAAGCGACGGAGTTATGCGCGAACAAACATAAAAAAAAAAAAAAATACAAACATCCGAATTGAGAACCTCCTCCTTTTTTAGAAGTCGGTTAAAAATTTATGTTGATTAAAGTTTTAAAAGCTAAATACCTTCGTTTAATTTCAAATCAATACTTTATCTTCAATGGTCAAGATCAAAATTAACATGGTAGATCGTATTATTGATGACAAAGCCAATTAAATAATATTATGACAGTATTCATTTCATGACGGAGCCATTTAAGTAATATTAAAGACAGTACTTTTTTTACCCGGTATTTTTTATTAATACCCGGTAAAAAAAGGTATTTATTCTATTTTACCTAATTTACCCTTTCCTTCCAATTTTTACCTTCCCATTTTTTACCCACCCGCCCATCTCTAATTGGGACCGAACAATAATTACAGACAAAACCATACATTACAATAGACCTGATATCACCGTACACGACAAAATAAATAAAACAGTTTACTTGATAGATATAGCTATACCTAACTCACACAACATTCAAACTACAATATCCGAAAAACTTAGCAAGTACCAAGATCTTGCCATAGAAATAAAAACCCAATGGAAAGCACAAACCGTCCATATCGTCCCTATAGTTCTCTCATCTACAGGTGTAGTACCGAAGGCTCTCACACAAAGTCTTAACACTCTACACATGCCCTCTCACACACTTTACATGCTCCAAAAAGCCACCATTCTCAACACCTGTCGCATCACCCGAAAGTTCCTGACTTCGTCTACAGTATCATCCACCTTCTCAATTTAATTTTCCCCTTACACACTTGGTTCCGGCCCGTGTGTAAGGTCGTAAACTCTCTTAATAGAGAAGAAAAATAAAGAACTCAATATAATAATAATAAGAACAAAACCTACACTTTGTTATAAATATGATATATACTTACAGCAGCAATAGCATTAAGCGTCGTGATATTATCCTGAAGAGTTCCGTTAGAAGACTGTTCATCGAAGAACCAGCTCCTCTGGGTGCGGTATGCCACCGTGCCGTTGTTGTCATGCCACGTTATATTCACGTGTTTCCTCTTCTCGATGAAACGGTATGGACCTGGAAAAAATTCAATAATTTGGTAAGTTTTGAAAAGGTTGGTCCGTGGATGGGTTACCATCTTTACTTAGCGAGACTTCTCAGTGCCTCGGAAAGCACGTTAAGCCGTTGGACCCGGCTGTCATTCGTGGATCTTTGACAGTCGTTACGGATCGTCAGAAGCCCGAAAGTCTGACTACCAGTCTTACCAAGGGGTATCGTATTACCCAGTTACTGGGTTGTGGAGGTCAGATAGGCAGTCACTCCATGTAAAATACTTGTATTCAGCTGCATCCGGTTAGACTGGAAGCCGACCCCAAAATAGTTGGGAAAAGGCTAGGCAGATTGATTGATTGGAAAGTTTTGAATACGTCGTGAAAAAGTTTTGAGTATTCATGGGTGTACCAGCGTTCTACATGAATTAAACCTAGACGGCCTTATTACAAAACGTGGTTTTTCCTCTGTAATGGTTTAAACCATCGAGCCAGTTTTTGTAATAAGAACCTAGCCTTGATAGAAATACAGTTCTTTATACAAAACTGACAACTTAGTCCGGTACTAAGTTGTCAGTTTTGTAAAACTGACAACTTAATGTGTCGGAATAAAGTTCGAAATTCAAAAACGGGTCCATTGTTTAAACCTGGGTTTGAAGATGAACCAGTGTTGCCATATATACAGATTTCTCCGTATTTATACAGATTTTCGAATTGCGATACCTACAGATTAGCATTGGATACAGATTTTTATACAGAATTTTCACATTCTACACAAATTGCCGTAATCTGCGTTTTTGTTAAGGGGGATGCGCAGTGGTAGCCCGTGAAATTCAATTTTTTTTTTGAGTTTTTTGCAATTTGCAGGTCCGTTTCAGGTTGTATCTTGATCAATGTAGCAGATTGACATGACATGCAGATTCCTCAAACGAACTCGAAATCTAACGTATCTGCACGAAATCTAACGTAGAGAAATGTATTGATGATTTTTATGGTTAAATTTATATAAATACATATGTTTTATTGCCGCGTATCATACTTTGATCAAGATACAACCTGACACAGCCCTGCAAATTGAAAAAAACCCAAAAAAAATTGAATTTCGCGGGGTACACAGCGCAATCACCTTAACAAAAATATGTGTGACTGATTAATGGAAATTAGATATAAAGTAATCATTTGTTAGGTCGTTGTAAGTTTAATTTTTGATTTGATAATTTGTTTTTTGTTTTAACTATCTTTTTAGTACATATATGACAATTTTATTAATTTATGTCAACTTTTATTTAATCCTACCTAATCTTTTCCCTTGATTTTCACAGATTTTATAAAGATTTCATGATAAAAAGGCATACAGATTTAATACAGATTTTAGCAGTTTCCACTACAGATAAAAGGTTCAATGCATCTGGCAACACTGAGATGAACCTTGTTTTGTAATAAGACGGAGACTGTTTGTCCACAGAAACAAAAAACAGGAGACGGTGCCATAAGTACTAAATGTACTGTCGCTACTTCGGCACCGTCATCAGAGGGGCAATTCTCGTACCTAAAAAATCGGTCAAGTGCGAGTCGGACTCACGCACGAAGGGTTCCGTACCATATTATATGTTTAACAATCGCAAAGATAACTCTTCACTTATTTTAGAATGATACTGTAAATTACAACGTTATTTTTTGCAGTTTCAGAAAATCAACCACGTTTTAACAAAATACCTTATGAATCGCCGTTTTCAGTATTGTTGATTAAATACAGTATTCATGGTACTTACATTGTATAAAGAAGTTTCAAATTCCTAATTTGTTGAATTATTGCGCTAGAGCTCGTGCAAAAATGGTCTAAAATTTACAACTTTTGCGGCCTTCTTAATTTTAAAAGATAAAAAAAATATGTTTGTACTCTACTCAATGAGTTCTAGACGATGACACCCCACATAACACATAATCAGCCTATAACGTTCCCACTGCTGGGACACAGGCCTCCTCTCGGTGAGAGGGAGTGGGCCGTAATCCCACGCGGGCCCAGTGCGGGTTGGTAGATGTCACATGTCTTCGAATTTTTGGTTCTAGGACATGCCGGTTTAATCACAATGTTTTCCTTCACCGTTTTGAGAGCAGCGGTAATGAAATAATGACATGACACCCCACATGCTAGATTAAAATTTTTTTTTTTTTTCAAAATGAAAAGTTTATTGTCCCTTCCCCCTTCAATTTTTAACTTTGCTTTATTTTTATTATTTGTTGTTATAGCCGTAATAGACAGCGGAGGCTTAGTAAGTTTGTAGGCTGTACGTGGTTGTCTGATTTCATGGATTTTAATTTTCTTGCGCGGAACCCTAATTATTTTTCTAAAATAAAAATAGCCTAAGTTACTCCTTAAAACATCAGCTATATGCCATCAAAATCGGTGAAAATTCGTTTGGCAAGTTTCCTAACTTGACTCAAAGTACCATTTTTTTAATCGGACTGCGCTTTAAAATTCTTCTATACAAACTTTAACATCCCTAAACCTCATTTGAGGCGTAGTTTTGAAAAACTAATAATGACAAACATTATTACTTACTTATTCAAGTATTTGTGCTAAGTTTCAAGTTCATTAACCAAATTAATAAAATTTTTCATATAAACTGTATCTCTGTTTTCACGAACACAGATAAGGTGCCCCGGGGCTAAAGCAACTACGGGGCCATTGTAACTAAATTAAATATCTCCGTTATGATAGGATTTTTAAATACACCGCCATCTATAAATTACGGAGCATAACATATTGTTCCATGAAAAAAATAGATGGAAGCACTGCAGCTAAAAATGATGGTAAAACAGGTTGATCTGTCAAACTGCCATTTTTAAGCAATTCTGTACGAACGCACGTGGTGAAAAAAATCTACAAAAAATATGTTTTAAAGTGTTTTATTGCTGGTGTTTCAAGTGGAGTGCATAGTTGACAACCGTAAGTAGCTATAATTATTTTTTGCTTAAGGATTGGTTAAAGCTACAACAAGATATGTGTATGGTTACATTTTCCCTGATAATAACGTAACATGGGGTAATTGGGTGTTTTTCTATCTATAATATGTATGTATTTACAAAAAAAAATTATATAAGTAGTTTATCAGCCATCTCGTTACCATAACACAAGCATTAGGTTGCTTAGCTTGGGACTAGATGGCGTTGTGTGAAATGTCCAAGGATATTTATATTTATTTATTTATATTATTGTAATTTTGAGGTTAGTTGCATTCGCCCCGTGTCGGTTTGTATGAAACCATGAATCAATAGTGTTGTGCCATGTCGATGTTTTAATTCTGTGATTTTTTATTGATATTGTGTAGGTACATTACTGGATTAGATATTGATATGATATAGACTTCAGTATTTAAAAGTGTATTTTTTTCTGTATGTTAAAGTACGCTTTCACAACTTTGTTGCACCGATCCTTGTGAAATTTGGCATGAAGATAGCTTGAACCCTGAGGGACATTGGCTTTTTCTCCAACTAAGAAAAATTCATAATTTTAATGTTTTGATCAATATACGACCTAGTTTAGATTTGCAAAAAGAAAAAAAAAATAAAGAAAAATAAAATATTTTGCGCATTCGCTTCATAAATAAAATTAATCTTTTGTTTTAGATGGTCCGGAATTATAAACGGAGAACAGAAATAAAATATTCCCAGGAAAATTTGTTAAAAGCATTGGAAGCTGTTAGGACCAATGAATTGAACACCTATCAAGCGGCTGACGTTTACGGAATTCGAAAACAAGATAATCCTGTTTGTTTTTTTTAAAATTGTTACTCTGATTGTTTAATGTTACTTCTCATTAAGACTGACAACTCGTAAGTTTCTTTTCTTTCTTATTAAAACACTGTGTCATATATCCTGCTTTTATTTGTATTTTCCTCTTAACAAACATTCAATAAAATTCGATTATCGACAAATGTGAAAAGTAAATTCACTACACTAACTATTAGCGAAATAGTTGCAATTGCCCCTGAAGTTAAGAAATATTTATATTACTCCAAACTCAGCTTAGATACGTGAACTTACGTTTCAAATTCGCCTATGATAACACATTGCGTTAAAAACCTCTATTTATAATAATTTTAAGACCAACAGATACACTAGGATTGTCATTAGTTGCATTTGCCCCTTATCGGGGGTAAACGCAACTTTCGCTACCTCTAGTAGAAAACCGTTTTATTATTTCAATTCCTTACGGACTTTCTTTTCAGAACTAGGTTATTTAGGATATTAATGAAATTGTTAATCAAGTAGAATTATCAAATAAAGAAAACTTACAATAAAAAAGAAACTGCACGAAATCAAAGTTGGAACCATATTTTTTCTAGTTGCAATTGCCTCGGGGCACCTTACCTAAAGAATTTCAAAAATCGTCTGGTATGTTTCCATAACTTGACTCAAACATTATTTACACCAATTTTAAAGTTAATGAAGCCCCCAATAAAATCCTCTGCTATAAAATTAACTTTTCACCCCTTAGGGGTAGATTTTTGGAAAACCCTGATACACGTTAGTCTTAATTTTTGGTCTCAAGTATAAAAACTCACGTTTCTTTCCTCAGTTCCTCCATACAAACTTTGACACCCCCAATCCCTCCTTAGGGGGTAGTTTAGGAAAACTAAAAATTATAAACTTTATAATTTACTTAGATGAATATTCGTGCTAAGTTTCAAGTGTTTTTAACCGACTTCCAAAAGGAGGAGGTTCTCAATTCGTCGGAACTCCCCGATTACTCGAAAATGGCTGGACCGATTTGGATTTTTCTTTTTTTGTTCGAAAGGGTATACGTCCCAAATGGTCCCATGATCATCAAGTCAGGATCTGATGATGGGATCCCATGGAAATCGAGGCAAACCCTCAAATTTTATGGGCACACCTATATCGATTTCGGTATTTTTTATAGTAACTCGTGCATTTGCTCTCGGAAAGTACCATTCGGTGAGCTGGAACTGACGATGAAGACCACAGAGGGCCATCGGAAATACTCAATTATATCTAAGTATATAACAGGTTGCGATTCAATTACTTTAATATGGTTTATACTCGTCAAAATAATGGTAATGGTGACTTCACCATGAGCTCCATTTCTCCTGGTTCTTACTAGGAGAACTCCTCAACAATTAACGGCCCTGCATCGGGAAAAGCAACATTTTGTAAAACGTGATGAGCAGCTGACATTGGGTTATTGTAACTTAGATAAATTACAAACTGAACCACTAAAAAGTGAAAAATAAAAACTTTTTTACAAAAACAAAAACCGACTTCCAAAAAAAAAACACTACAAAGTGAAAAATAACTTTAATTTCGGAAGTCGGTGGCTAAAAACTAAAATACAGATGCAAAGACACCGACTTCCGAAATTAAAGTTATTTTTCACTTTGTAGTGTTTTTTTTTTGGAAGTCGGTTTTTGTTTTTGTAAAAAAGTTTTTATATTAACTCAAGGGATTGGATTTTTCATACAAACTTTCATCCCCTGTTTTACCCCCTTAGGGATGGAATTTTCAAAAATCCTTCCTTAGTGGATGTTTACACTATATAAGGTATCTATGTGCAAAATTTCAAGTCTCTAGGTCCATTGGTTTGGGCTGTGCGTTGGTATATTAGTCAGTGACTCAGTCAGGACTTTGATTTTTTTATATATATAGATTTACCATGTTATTTTAAGACCACAGACTTCTTATAGGTTTTCCTGTAATCTACAGGTATAGAACTAATTTCTACTTTTTTTTCAAAATTTTAGGCTCAGTAGTTTCGGAGATAAGGGGGGGGGAATGGTCAATTTTCGTCTATTTTCTTAAATAACTTTAAAACAATAAATTTTAAAATTATAAAAAAAATATATTTGAGACTCTCATAGTAAGCCCTTTCATTTGATATGTCACTCGGTACAGTTTACAAAACTTTTTTTTTTTAATTTCTTATTTTCCCCCTAAAAGTGACTCTCATATTCAAAATTCATATATTTACTTTAGCAAATTGGCTGTGACAGACGGACAGACAGACACACGAGTGATCCTATAAGGGTTCCGTTTTTTCCTTTTGAGGTACGGAACCCTAAAACGTTCACAATCTCATGCCAGCGTCAATCAAAATGTCAAAAATGAAGGTAAACGCTATACAATTTCTGTCAGATTGAGTCTTGAGATGATATTGCGAACGTTGTTAAAAATACGAGAATTGCCCCTCTGTTTTCTCGTCGACGTCTCTGATGTATGTGGGGGTCTACTCTCTAAGCACGAAGCCCGTAGTTTCGGCCTTCGTTAGGGGCGTTTCCTACTCCGTATCACCTACGGATGGATGATTGGTTCGGGGCCCGAACGAAGTATGAATGAGAACACGATTTGACAGAGCAACTGTCCCTACTCCCGATGTGTTTTTGCCCGTCCGAAAAATTTAACTTTCACACTTGTTTTGATGGATCTTTACGTCAGACGGTTGGACTGACGGACGGACAAACTTAGGGAGTAGACCCCCAGACACTACTTCGACGCGACGACGTCCCGTTGACGTGTCGGTGGACGAACAGCCTTAGCGTAATTTGCTCCAGGGAAGTTTGCAGTCGATATGTACCGAAATGCTGAAGTTCTTAATATTTGATTGAATTTGCAGTTTAGTTTGTCTGATAGTCGATGATGGGTGTGAAAACTGCTCCATTTTATGGCTGATCTACACAAGGTCAGTCAGACTCCAAACTCGAACCAAATCAATGTGACCCGTTACTGTCTTCATGTAAATTGGTTTGAAGTAAGTAGTACGACTACTGACGTGCTTCTGACTGCATGTAAACAGTGAGAGTCAGTTCTCGGCGCCAGCAATGACTTCATTTAGAGTCAGCTATCTACTGATCCTGTGACTTTGACATTTACCTAACTTAAAATGTTACAATTTGAATAATTTTACTAATGGAAAATTGAATAGTCAATAACACAGATGTCCACTGGTGCTATAAGATTTTAAGGCCCTGGTTCCAAGCTTGGTTTAGCTCGGTGTGTAAGTGAAATGGATTTATGGCTGTCTAGTTTGACGCACGAGATAGAAGATTCTCACGTGCACCGGAATTATGTCGTAAAAGTGCAAATAAAATCGTATAAAATTAGTAATGAACTATTTAATAAAAAGTAATCCATCACTGGATGCAGTTTGGAATTTGACATTTCATGGTATATTTTAAATTATAATTATAATTGCTAATGAAGGGATAAACAGCTTTTAAAGATTATTAGGTGGTATGTTTAAAGTTTTTTTTGATGCATTAAAGTATGTCTAATTATGTTTTGGCTTCGATCACTGTATGCGAAAAGGACTTGAAAATATCATATTTTTTTTACATGTCAAAATTATTTACGGTTTTATGAGCTTTAAAAAACCACCTTTTTGATCGTTTTCAGGAAATCTGCGCCTTAAATTCAGTTGCTTTTAAATCATTGTCGACACATTAAGTCTGTTTATTTTTAAAAATCATAATTTATTTAAGCATTTCAGTTTATCTACTGATCCTGTGACTTTGACATTTGCCTAACTTAAAATGTTACAATTTGAATAATTTTACTAATGGAAAATTTAATAGTCAAAACACAGATGTCCACTGGTGCTATAAGATTTTAAATTCAGTTGCTTTTAAATCATTGTTTTACAATATTTATCGACACATTAAGTCTGTTTATTTTTAACAATCATAATTTATTTAAGCATTTCAGTTTAAAATTCAGAAAATGAAGTGTAAATTGATAAACATAACTAATAAGTACTAATAGCTTATCTAATTTATTTAAATTATAAACATTATGCAAGACACGTCCGAGTCAAAACTGCCTACAACAGTTTTATCCGTCTCTCTTGACTCGAATCACTAATTACAATAGGTATTAGACACTGTATTTTTTTTTTAAAGGCCCAAAAAATATATTTGCTATTAATTTGTTAATAGTAAAAAGAGTATGGGAAGACCAAAGAAACGATGGATGGGCTGTGAGAAAGATGACATGGGTAGAAAGGGCGAGATGACGACAAATAGGCTAGACAAAAAATCAATCTGCCTAGCCTTTTCCCAACTATGTTGGGGTCGGCTTCCAGTCTAACCGGATGCAGCTGAATACCAGTATTCGGGCTTCTAACGACCCGTAACGACTGTCAAAGATCCACGAATGACAGCCGGGACCAACGGCTTAACGTGCTTTCCGAGGCACGGAAGAGTCTTGGTATTTTAACCTGATGGATCAACCCGTGTAGCTGTTATTACTTAGCCACGAGCTCTCTCTCTTTGTAATACCTACCTATATACCGGAAGACACTAATTTCTACGAGACTGGGAATCCTAACCGCTGGGGTCGCGGGTTGTTTGAAAAAGATACCGTGGCCCTGGCATAGGCAACTGAAGGAACACGGGTGGGTTTTAGTCAGTAAAAGTCTGACATGCCCTTCCGCTCCACCCAGAGCGGGAGAAGTTATTTGATGATTTCCCATCCACAAAAAAAAAAAGGATCAATACTTACTATTATTATTTGATCTAAAAATACCTACAATTTATGTGCAGTAAAATTGACTGTCGTGAAATATAGAAAAAGGTAGTACCTAATCAATACTTCTCAAGGTCAGATAAAACGTAAGTATATAGCGATGGTTACAAATAGTTTTGCAAAAAAAACTTTTTTACAAAAAAAAAACTGACTTCCAAAAAAAACACTACAAGTGAAAAATAACTTTAATTTCGGAAGTCGGTGTCTTTGGATCTGTATTTTAGTTTTTTGCCACCGACTTCCGAAATTAAAGTTATTTTTCACTTTGTAGTGTTTTTTTTGGAAGTCGGTTTTTTTTTTGTAAAAAAGTTTTTATTTTTCACTTTTTAGTGGTTCAGTTTGTAATTTATCTAAGTTACAATAACGCAATGTCAACTGCTCATCACGTTTTACAAAATATTGCTTTTCCCGATGCAGGGACGTTAATTGTTGAGGAGTTCTCCTAGTAAGAACCAGGAGAACTGGAGCTCATGGTGAAGTCAGCAATACCATTATGCATTTTGACGAGCATAAACCATATTAAAGTAATCGAATCGCAACCTGTGATATACTTAGATATAATTGAGTATTTCCGATAGCCCTCTGTGGTCTTCATCATCAGTCCAGTTCACCGAATGGTACTTTCCGAGAGCAAATGCACGAGTTACTATAAAAAATACCAAAATCGATATAGGTGTGCCAATAAAATTTGAGGGTTTCCCTCGATTTCCATGGGATCCCATCATCAGATCCTGACTTGATGATCATGGGACCACTTGGGAAGTATATCCTTTCGAACAAAAAAAGAAAAATCTAAATCGGTCCAGCCATTTTCGAGTAATCGGGGAACATACATAAAAAAAAAAATAAAAAAAATAAAAAAAGGTTCCGACGAATTGAGAACCTCCTCCTTTTGGAAGTCGGTTAATAATAGATATATCTTTATATTTAAGTATCTACCTACACGTGTTTTTTAACTAAATATATACAGGAACATAAAAGCTTACCTACTTAATAGATTTATAAAGCCTGTTTTTAAGAATAGAATAAGAATAATTTTATTTAGCAAGAAGAAGAAATACAATGCATGTTACAATAATATGAAAGAACATAATTATAATTGCTAATGAAGGGATAAACAGCTTTTAAAGATTATTAGGAGGTATGTTTATAGATTTTTTTGGTGCATTAAAGTATGTTTAATTATGTTTTGGCTTCCATCACTGTATGCGAAAATATCATACTTTTTTACATGTCAAAATTATTTACGGTTTATGAGATACACAGCTTTAAAAAAACACTTTTGTGATCGATTTCAGGAAATCTGCGCCATCCATTCGTCCGTTAAGATTGTTTTACAAAATTCGGGAGGTTAAAACGTGTAACAGCAGCGATAGTGTGTGAGTAAGCGCATGCGATAGGGTGTAGTGGGGTAAGTGTATGAGTGTGTGATGTGTGGAGTGTGTGTGTAGAGAGGGAAGGTGGTTTGGGTTGTCTGTGGGTGTGTAAGTGTTTATTTGCATTATACTTATATTACTGGGTATTTATTGTTCTGCTAGAGACTGATAGACGGGTCGAAACACACAAGACAGACGGGTCGTCTTAAATTTAGTTCCGCCTATGGATACTTGTAAACAGAGAACGAGGAAGTCGAAGTCAAATAATTTATTTTAAATACCTAAGTACATGAAATACACTTTTGAACGTCAAAATTTACAAAAATTTTTATTTTTTTGAATTAACAAAGTACAAATACAAAAAAAAATACAAAAAGTTTTATTGGCAAAGAAAAGGTGATGAAAGAACAGCCTTTACGTAAAGGCTGGTAATAAAGGAATGTAAGGTAAGGTAAGGTGGTAAGGTAAATAGGTTCTTAGGTCGTGTTTCAGCACCTATGATTAAGTTTCCATTAACTTACTTGGCAGACAATTTCATAATCGTCGCTAATCTAAGTGACGTAACTGATTTGAAGAAAATTTTACAGGGCAAGCTATTTTTCTTTTTTTTTGTAAACTGTGGATATACAGGGTGATCGGAAGATGGGTGCAAAGCTTTAAGGCGAAGATAGTACAGACAATTTAGAACCATTTAAGCCATGGTTGTCTTAGACGAAGTCTTATCATTTGTTTTAACCTATTTTTTATGATTTATATCGAAAATTCCCAAAATTTTAACTAAACTGCTTATGTATGGCCAAGCTGAATGATAAATGAATTCATTTTTATTCTATTTAATTAATGTAATGTGTAAGCAATCTAGCAAAACATGTTTAAGGCCTTTAATTAGTCTGCCTAAAATTTAAAATTTCTCCCTCAAATTGGTTTGTAGGTCCTAATTTCAATAATTTGTAAGATATCCACGTAAATGATACCTCAAAAGAAAGAGCGATTATCAAGTATGTTTTCAAAAATATTTGAACAAAAAAAGCACACTCCGTTTTTTTTTAAATAAAGTTTACAAAAAGTATTTATGAATTTTTAAAATTTTAATGAATTTTAAATGTCTGTAAAAAGAAATTCTAACGACACAGAGGCCTAAAACATAGTTTTTTAGATTGCTTACACGTTAATTTAATTAAATACAATAAAAATGAATTAATTTATTATTCAATTTGGCCATAAATAAGCAGTTTAGTTAAAATTTTAGGAGTTTTGGAAAAAAAAAACATAAAATTTGGTTTAAAAAAAATGGTAAGACTTCGCCTGAGACAACCATGGCTTAAATGGTTCTAAATAGTCTGTACTATCTTCGCCTTAAAGCTTTGCACCCATCTTCCAATCACCCTGTATATTATATCGGTCTCGATTTTTGCATTATCATGGGGACCGTAAGGCATAGGTACAGATACGCCGATTAAACAGATCGATTCGACTTGGAAAATGTATCAAATTACTATAGTTAGTAGTCGGCTATCGGCTTAGTCCAAAATGTCAGATAGTCAGTTAAATTAGCGACGATATGGTCGGACTTTTTATTAGTTGCAGAAAAATGACACTTCTAATGTCATTTTTACTGTAATTTCGCTATCAAATGGTAACATTTTTTAATGAAATGACAGATAAGAAGTGTCATTTCACTGCAGTTAATTAAAACTCAGAGTATAGTGAAATAGACCCCTAGCTAATAAAAATAATTTATCAAAAATATTGACTCACCTAACTGCACTAAATCTGGTTTCTCATCTGGAAACCGTTCAGAATTGGTCCAGTTGAAGAAGTAGATGTCGAAGAACAGTGGAACTGTGGGAGCCACCCAGTTGTGGAACGACCGGGAGGCTGGAGTCAGGGCTAGTTGCTGGAACAAACAGATGATCATGGTCAGAAGGATAAAGGAGAAGCATACACGATATACATATATTGACGACACGGTTGCCGCAGTGGTTGAGCGATTGACTGCTGCGCAGTATGTAGTGGGTTCGATTCCCGCACAGAACAAATATTTGTACGACCTACAAGTATTTGTTCCGAGTCTGTTTTTCTATCTATAATATGTATGTATTTACAAAAAAAAAATGTATATAAGTAGTTTATCAGCCATCTCGTTACCATAACACAAGCATTAGGTTGCTTAGCTGGACATTTCACACAACGCCCTCTAGTCCCACTAGAGGGCGTTGTGTGAAATGTCCAAGGATATTTATTTATTTATACACCAGCGGTGCAGTGGTGGACAGTTTCGGGGAGATAACGTCCCCCTGCCTCACACCTCGCTGCTGATAGATAGGTTTCGAGGTCTGGTCCCGGAGTCGGACTGTAATGGTAGCGTTTTCGTAGAGACACTTCAGCAGCTCTGGCACCTTTGAAACTGCAGTAAAGCCCTCGACTCGGCCCTTCGAGCCTTTGACTCGTTTGAATCAAAGTCTTAGAACGTAGTTCATAAATGCTAAGCAGGCAGGCGGGCTAGTCAGGTTCGGTTCGGTTCTCAGTCTCTTCGGTCTTCTGCATAACCTGCCACAGCGTATGTATGTGATGTAAGGTGGTAAAGCTTTTTTGGATCCGTCCTGTTTGAAAGCTTGGAAGTCTTCAAAGATGTACGTTGGCACATAAGATATTTTAAGTTCCAACTTCTTTTGAATAGCAAACAGAAATGACTAGAAATGATAATTAATACGAGAATAAATAAAAAAAAATCAAAATCTTTATTTACCTAAAAGTGTGACTCAAAGAGTATAATACATTAATATTTAACTTATATAATATAACTAGCGGACCCGACAGACGTTGAACGTCTGAACGATCCTAGAACCCGACTGCAGCGCCACCTACCGGGTCCAATTGTGTTTTCAAACCATTCAGGAACCCAATCAAAAATACACACAAAATTTCATCAAAATCGGTCCAGTCGTTGTTATACCACGTTGTATCCGTTTTTTTTAAAGTACCTATCCTATGTCCGTCTCCTAGTTCTAAGCTACCTCCTCAGCAATTTTCAGCCAAATCGGTTCAGCCGTTCTTGAGTAATAAATAGTGTAACTAACACGACTTTCTTTTATCTAAATAGATCAACGAATTAAGAACTTAATTCGTTGAAATAGATATAGAAACCTTCATGTTTTGTCAAGTCGTAAAAACCGCGCCAAGCAGGGGGGTCTACTCCCTAAGCACGAAGTCCGTAGTTTCGTCGAAGTATACGAAGTATGAATGGCAACACGATACGACAGTTGTCCCTACTCCCGATGTGTCTTTGCCCGTCCGAAAAATTTAACTTTTACACTTGTTTTGATGAATCGATAGGTCAGACGGTCGGACGCACGGACGGACTGACGGACGGACGGACTTAGGGAGTACGCCCCCAGGGCCGGGTCGCTATAGTTATAAATAAAAATCAATCGCCAAAATGAAAATCAAATCAATGAAAATCAAAATATTTATTTGCTAGAATATGATGTAACATATTATTATGGTGTTCAGTTGTTTATTTCAGCATATCCTGCCTTATCATGGCGTGCAAATGTATTTAAAATCGAGTGATGTCAATAAAATTATTCTAACTTACAATTTACAGATCTTGAAAACTATTTGGTAAATGAGTTAATAATAATCGACATGCACTACCTATACATTTTTCTTAAGGCGAAAGCTCCAGGGTAGCCCGCGAAATTCAAAATTTCTTAAGTTTTTTGCAATTTGTAAGTCAGTGTGAGCTTGTATGTTGATTAAAATATGATTCGCGGCCGTAGCTATTATGGCCTTACAGAATTATAATAATTAGAATCAGCAATACAACTCCATAAGTTAGCATTTATCTCAAACCTCATGATTTCATGAAATCGCTAGATTTGAGGTAAATGCTAACTTATGGAGTTGTATTGCTGATTCTAATGATTATAATTCTGTAAAGCCATAATAGCTACGGCCGCGAATCATGTTTTAATCAACATACAAGCTCACACTGACCTACAAATTGCAAAAAACTTAAGAAATTTTGAATTTCGCGGGCTACCCTGGCGCATTAACCTTAAACAACTTTAGTTTTATTTGCGGCAGCCGAACTCTATATTTATGCCTTGTTTTGGCCTTTCAGTGCTATTTTCAAATAAATTGTAATGTCTTTTGACAAAAATACCTACATACTTATTTCAAAAAAATAATGCTACGCCATGTTTAAAATATTATGTAATATTGTTCTAATATTTCCGCTGACAGCTGCGCGCACAGATAACGCATTCCGTGGCGTGGAAGTCGGTGCTGTCGCGGAACGGAATGCGGGAATCATTTTCTGTATATTTTATCTATACTTTTAGAATTAACTTTATATTTTTATTTATTTTTAATTTCATAATATTTGTTACATCATCGCGTCAACGCCGGCTATCGCTGGAAACCAGCGCTGGGGCTCCGTTTCGCATGGGGTCGCGGCATTATGCTGAGCGGTAGCCGTTTTGCGTAGATGTGACGCATATTTTCCCTATAGGTACTTGTTTTACAAATTGTTATTTTATTTTGTTGTGCTTTGCGTCATGTTTACCGCAAATAAACGTATTTCTTTCTTTCTTTCTTTCTTAAACATGGCAAAGGTAGAATTTTATGTTTTTGAAATAGTGGTTTACAGCTGTCAAAAAGCGAGCTCCACAAATTGCTCGGATACTTTTTTTTGAGCTTTAAAGACTGTCAAAATCTACTGAGTTACCCCATATTACAATACCGTATGTACGCGCATCACTTAATTAATAACGTTTGCTCCTATATGGCTAATTATTTTTTTGTTGATTTTGTATTTGTCAGGACAATGTTTGTATGAAAGAAAATGTTTGAAAAATTGTAGGGAAAAGTGAGAAATTTTGGTTAAAAAATCTCCATAGAAAACACTATGTTATAATTATAAAGCTACTACTAAAAAATTCGTCCGCATCATGCCCTTGATTATTTCCCCTCCTTTTTATATCATAGAAATTTTATTATTATTATTTTAAGACTGTTAGCTTTTAAATTATGTAAATATGAAAAGTTCATTCATGAATACATATACTGATTGGTAGGTATATAGGTATACAGGGTTATTGGTAAAACACCAGTAACCTCTTAAGGGGTCATTGTACTCATCATTATGAACAACTTTTATTATGAGACCAAACCTGAAATCGCGAAAAAAAAATCAGCTGTTCAGTACATTTTGACGAGTTTGATGTAGATAAATGTACTGAACAGCTGATTTTTTTTTTCGCGATTTCAGGTTTGGTCCCATAATAAAAGTTGTTCATAATGATGAGTACAATGACCCCTTAAGAGGTTACTGGTGTTTTACCAATAACCCTGTTTAGATGTTAGTATGGTCAGCCAATATAAAATTACTAAAAACTTTTTTACAAAAACAAAAACCGACTTCCAAAAAAAACACTACAAAGTGAAAAATAACTTTAATTTCGGAAGTCGGTGTCTTTGGATCTGTATTTTAGTTTTTTGCCACCGACTTCCGAAATTAAAGTTATTTTTCACTTTGTAGTGTTTTTTTTGGAAGTCGGTTTTTGTTTTTGTAAAAAAGTTTTTATTTTTCACTTTTTAGTGGTTCAGTTTGTAATTTATCTAAGTTACAATAACCCAATGTCAACTGCTCATCACGTTTTACAAAATGTTGCTTTTCCCGATGCAGGGACGTTAATTGTTGAGGAGTTCTCCTAGTAAGAACCAGGAGAAATGGAGCTCATGGTGAAGTCACCATTACCATTATTTTGACGAGCATAAACCATATTAAAGTAATCGAATCGCAACCTGTTATATACTTAGATATAATTGAGTATTTCCGATGGCCCTCTGTGGTCTTCATCATCAGTTCCAGTTCACCGAATGGTACTTTCCGAGAGTAAATGCACGAGTTACTATAAAAAATACCGAAATCGATATAGGTGTGCCCATAAAATTTGAGGGTTTCCCTCGATTTCCATGGGATCCCATCATCAGATACTGATTTGATGATCATGGGACCACTTGGGAAGTATACCCTTTCGAACAAAAAAAGAAAAATCCAAATCGGTCTAGCCATTTTCGAGTAATCGGGGAACATACATAAAAAAAAAAAAAAAAAAAAAAAAATCCGACGAATTGAGAACCTCCTCCTTTTGGAAGTCGGTTAAAAAGACATCCGCTAATGTTTTCGCTAAAATTAAAAAGAATGCACAACATAAATATGTGAAACAGGAAACCGTGGCTTCCAGTTTTTAATTTGATTTTTAAAATCGCATTCCAGTAACAATAAACGTCAGAAAACTTCTACTTACTAAAAATATTTTTTTTCTGTCATCTAGTTTTTCTTCATTCTCAAATTACAATCATTATAAATGTGGTTAACATTTGATTAAGTCTAGGAAGCTAGTTATCTAGTCAATTTAATTAATAAACATATATATTAATATCATTGTTTAATAATATTTCCAGTTTTCCATAACCAAAAGTCATTCCTAAAAGCTTTTGGAATTAATAATTAGGTACGTTTTAATAAATTATACAAAATTGCACTCCCAACCGTCATTACGGTCATTACTAATAATAAAAAAGAAACAGGAGTCTAAGAAAAGCAATCCGGCACTATTACATGAAAAGCTCTAATTTCTTCAAGGAAAAACTTCACGGTAAACTCAGCGCATCATCATTATCTACCCCTTATCCTAATTTATTTGGGATCGGTTCTTACTTTAGTCGTCATCTCGGTAGTCATCGCCTTTCAAGCCATATCATCTTTCACCCAGTCCATCCATCGTTTTTGGCCTTCGCCTATGCTTATAGCTATCATGGAATTAGTGTGTACTATTCAGTTGTCTTCTTCCAACTACAGGCAAAACTCATATTTAGTGCGAACGAGTAACTTTAATGACCTATGCAAGCTTCTCTTTTGATTTGTTTTCAACCAAAGGCTCAAGCGTACGCAATAGGCTGAACCTGGAATTTTTCAAAATTAATTCTTAGTGTTAAAAGTAATTAGTTCTGTTTCTTATTTTATTGTAGTCTATAATATGTTTGATGGTACCGATTCGACGATTAGTACCTACCTACTCATCTTTTCTTGATGTCTTGTCGTGTATAAGATCTCTTATTATAAATTACTGTATATAGCTATCTGTGAAAACCTGTAATTGGCTTCATGTTTCTAATTTCAGTATATTTATTGTTTTATGTAAAGCTGTTGGTTTTCCACATGATAAATAAATAAATATACAGAGCTATCCACATTCATACTTAAAACTCATACTTATAAAAGTTTAGTTACCTAGTGCATAACCTAAACCAGATTTTCCCCACATAAAAAACGGATTTTGAGAATCGCCAGACCACCACGAATTTCATCAAGTAGTTCATTACATTCAGATTATGTCCTAATAAATCAAAATCAAATCATTTTGTTTCAGATCCATAGGTATCAGATCATAAAAAAATAAAATTAAGCTCAAAATCAAAATTAAAAACAAAAAAATATATATACAAAAAAAACAAATACTTAAATAAAAAAAAATAAACAATAATAAATGAACAATCAACTTTTTGCATCCCATCATACGCTATCGTTTGACATCAGGTCATCGTAATAATGTTGCCAATTAAAAAGCTTATCCTCGATTGATAAATTATCATTCAAGGAGAGCCGACAGATGTTACTTATTGATTGATTCAAACTTCTAGTCGTTGTTATTTGATATTATTGTCAATTGACGGGTCAAAGTATTTTAGGTTAGTTAGTCAAAGCAATTTTATTGGTTTTGTATGAAATTAACATATGTTTCGAGCTTGACGTCAGTAACTTTTGCGTAAACACCGAGCACTGAGTGATTATAAATTAGTCTGTAGTGCCGCGGCTGGTCCGTCGATGGGTGACCATCTTCATATGACTCCCCGTGCTTCGGAAAGCACGTTAAGGCGAGTAGTGCCGCCAACAAGCGCCACCATTGAGGAAAGAATCATAAGGCTGGAGAGGGACATTTTGAAATTTCCATTTTTAGTCAGATGAAGTCAAAAAAATCTACCTCATCTGACTTTAGTCAGGTTCTGTCAGATGAGGTAGATTTTTTGTTTTTAGGGTTCCGTACCTCAAAAGGAAAAAACGGAACCCTTATGGGATCACTCGTGTGTCTGTCTGTCCGTCTGACACAGCCAATTTGCTCCGAATCCAATATTTGGTACACATATGGATTTCTGTGACCCAAACACGTATGGCTAAAGTAAATACTTAAATGAATTTTGACTAAAGATGTCACTTTTAGGGGGTAAATAAGAAAATTTAAAAAAAAGTTTTGCAAACTGTGTCGTGTGACATATCAAATGAAAGAGCTTACTATGAGGGTCTCAAATACATTTTTTTATATATATACTTTTAAAAGAAATTGTTTTAAAGTTATTTAAGAAAATAGACGCACAAAGATACCCCCTACGTGACAATCACTAAAAGACGCAAAGATATAGTTTGTCAGCACTACAGATGTAATTACTCATTCACCAAACGATTTCTTTGCTTCCAAGGGCCACAATTATATAATAAACTCAATAGGAAATTGAAAATCTACTCTCTTTCAACTTCGTCCCTAAAGAAATCTGTGACAAATTTTCTACTTATGAATAACTACCTGGATACAGAACGCCTGCTTTTCTCTGATAATAACCCACCCTAGCCATTCCACCGATATCATAACACACATTCTGCACCGACACAACACACATCATCACTACAACAAACACACGATCACCATAAAACACACACGTACATACAAACACACACATACACATACATACAAACACACACACACACCAACAAACACGAATAATCCAAATTTCAAATAAATAAATAGTAATTTTCCAAATTCTGTAATTATGGTCTTTGTTAACTTTAGTTTAAAACACTTGTTCTGCCTGCAATTTAGTATGTGAAATTGAAGTATGTATGGGCTTGTACCACCGCCCTTAATACAAGCTATTTTATAGCTTAGTAAGGGTGCTGGTTGCAACACCTAATATAGATCGTTAACTAGACGAAAATTCACCATTCCCCCCCCCCTTATCTCCGAAACTATTCAGCCTAAAATTTTGAAAAAATTACAGAAAATACTTCTATACCTGTGTAAAAAAACCTATTAACTTGGTTTTAAAATAACATGGTAACTATCTCTCAATATTGCGAGTACAAACTTACATTTACTGTTGGAATGTATGGGAGAACATGTTTTTCAACTGTAATGTTATGTTAAGTTTGTTCTTGGGATAATTTAATCCCAACTACGGAACCCTTCATTGTGCGTAGTCCGACACGCACTTGGCCGATTTTTTTTAAAAATTTTTTCTAAATGAGAGCATAGGAAATTTCAAAATGTTTCATATCTCCAGACTTAAGATATTTTTCTCAATGCGCCACCACTACTTGGCAGCACTACTCGCCTTAAGAGGGCTGTAGCAGCATTTTGTCACCTCTCTCACTCACACTGGACCTAATTTTTAAGATTGTTAAATGAAAAGATGCGTTTTTGAAAAATGTAATCATTTAGCGAACTAGTAAATAATATTAATTTAATAGGTAGGTAAGTACCTAATTATTAAAAACACCAAGGTAAAAGTTTATTTCGTATTTTTTTTATTTTTTTTCATTATGCTCAAGTAAAGTTTGTAGTTGGTACCGTAATATGTAATAAATATAAACACACAAATAAAATAAAAAATAATTTGCATTCCAGCGAAGTGTGTGCGTGATTGTAGTTTGACTTTATTTCTAAATATGAAGCTCTACATCACGATATGAAAATACTTACAGTCAAAGAAGAAATAAAAAGTTAAATCAAGTCATAAGAAAGAATAACTCGCCACCCAAACATCCTGGCGAACCACCTCATGGATAAAAAAAAAACGGTCAAGTTATATAACACGAAGGGTTCCGTACCATTATCATTACCTATAAAAACGGCAAAAAATCACGTTTGTTGTATGGGAGCCCCCTTAAATATTTATTTTATTCTGTTTATTAGTATTTTGTTGTTATAGCGGCAACAGAAATACAATAGTACAATACTTACATAATCTGTGAAAATTTCAACAACTATCACAGAGAGACAGGTTCATGAGATACAGCCCGGTGACAGACAGACAGACGGACAGCGGAGTCTTAGTAATAGGGTCCCGGTTTATCCTTTGGGTACGGAACCCTAAAAAGGAATACGCAGGCTAAAACACAAAATTCCATTTTCCTCGGACAAACTTATCTGTTTTATAAGTAAGTAATAGGCAAAGCAACTCAAGACTTCTAACACATCATAAAATACAATGTTCTAATACATAATGACAGATTGTAAGAGACAAAAAAATATAAATAGTCCAATTTTGAAGAATGTAGGTACATAATTACTTGTTCCTATTGACAGTATTGGGGTGACACCTACTGTAGAATCCTGTTGATCCCTTAAGGCGATTATAACACTACATAGGCTCATCACCACACCAAGTTCGTGCAGGCCCATCACTTCACTTTTTACTGTTTCCCGGAAGTTCAATGTCTTTGGTTTCCCGCCATTCTTGGTGAAATATATTTAATAGATATGTAAACACTATCTCATTTACGTCAGCAGTGAGGTCGCTGTCACTGTCACTAATGTCAACTGTCAGTTCACCAAGAATCGCGGGAAACCAAAGACATTGAACTTCAGGGAAACAGTAAAAAAAAAGTAAAAGGCAAAAATGACAATAAGTTATAGGTGTAGTCTATAGACTACACCTACTTTTTGGCATTTTTGCCTCCAAAAAGATCTGTAGCAATGATTTCTGATCCCATCTATCCATACAAGCGTCCTCTGAGAATATGGATACCAAATAACGAATATTATTATATAATTTATGTGGGTGACGTCATCAATTTACATAATCGTATACCTATTGTTAAATCCCAAACCATTACCTTACGAATCCTTGCAAATGCAAAAATTTAAATCAAATAGAAATGGCGCGTTTTTCACCCCTTTTAAATCCTCTGACGTTGCTAGGTAACCAGTTAAGCCGTATCGCGTTGGACTTCAAACGCAGATAGAGGCCAGGCGGACAAAGCTAACAATTTCTATTGATACGGCAGTGGAAGCTACGATAACAAGCGTTGTGTAACCCTTTGAGACTCAGTCGTTACGTGAACATACTTACTCGTAGATACTGTTGAGGGATTTTCTGTCTTTTTTCGTCGTCTATACCTTAAATTATTCTTATTCTTATTCCTACATTTTTAATACCCCGTTTACATTCAGCCATTGCCATTACCATTCGCGCTGCTGGAAATATTTTCCTAAATATTGCTGTGTCAAAGTCAAGGGAAATGAGTGTTTACATTGCCGCGTCACATGTCTTTCCAACAAAGGAGAAAGCAAGTGAGCGAGAGAGCAATACCTACATAAACACTCATTCGCGCTCGCGTTGCCAGCTCTTTGATGTCCACCAAAATGAAGAAAATGATGTCTGCCAATTTGGGGATCACCAGGCAAGGTAAGTGGCAACGTCAACGGCAAGGGAAGCGACCTGTTTACACATTCTCGTTGCCCATTTTATTTCTCATTTCCTTGCAAGTTGCCGTGGAAATGGGTTCACTGTAAACGGGGTATTAGAGAAAGATGTACTATGTTCTAACTGAATAATTTTAATCAGTATACTTACCTAAGCATGATATGCTAAAGCAATAAACAGTGATCAAGGTCAAGAAATTGAACCTAACGACATCTTTTCCAAAAAATACCATCCTGTGTATGTACCCCTCCCTACCCAATGATATAAGCCGATCGCGATCGAATTCCAAACACTTCTAATAATTTAATTTATTTAGACATATTATACATAAACTGTAATATTTTCACGTCAATTATTATTTATTTGTTTTGTATTTTTTAATTAAATTTGGAATTACTATTAGGTATGTAAAATGCAATTAAACGTAATTTTTTATACCTACATTTGTACGCTATTATTGGCAACACATGGACGCTCTTGTCTGTATTAATTCAATACATCGCATGTCTGATTAGTCAGTTTATGTAAACGCATGTTTGCAAATAAATTATTATTATTCTTATTCTATTTAAAAACTTTTTTTAAGATCTACAAGGTGGTAGATTCAATTTGACCATAAAATATTTCACAAAACTAATAATGGTTTGTTTGATAATCTCACCAAAAATCAAGAAAACAAATAATTATCATAATTGAATTTAAGGCCCAGGTTCCAAGATTGGTTTAGCTCGGTGTGTAAGTGAAATGGCGTTATGGCTGTCTAGTTTGACGCACGAGATAGAAGATTCTCACGCGCACCGGAATGATGTCGTAAAAATGCAAATAAAATCGTATAAAATTAGAAATTAACTATTTAATAAAAAGTAATCCATCACTGGATGCAGTTTGGAATTTGACATTTCATGGTATATTTTTAATTATAATTATAATTGTTAATGAAGGGATAAACTGCTTTTAAAGATTATTAGGAGGTATGTTTAAAAATTTTTTTGGTGCATTAAAATATGTATAATTATGTTTTGGCTTCCATCACTGTATGCGAAAAAGACTTGAAAATATCATATTTTTTTTTACATGTCAAAATTATTTACGGTTTATTTATTTATTTATTTATTTATTTATTTATCATGTGGAAAACCAACAGCTTTACATAAAAACAATAAATATACTGCAATAAGAAACATGAAGCCAATTACAGGTTTTCACGGCTAGCTATACACTAATTATAATAAGAGATCTTAAACTCGACAAGACATCAAAAAAAAGATGAGCACCAATCGTCAAATCGGTGCCACCAAACATAAGGAATAGACTACAATGAAATAAAATAAAATAAGAAACAGAACTGCTTACTATTAACACTAAGAATTAATTTTGAAAAATTCCAGGTTCAGCCTATTGCGTACGCTCTAGCCTTTGGTTGAAAACAAATCAAAAGAGAACTGCTTGCTTAGGGCATTAAAGTCTTTACTCGCTCGCACTACATATGAGTTTTGCCTGTAGTTGGAAGAAGACAACGGAATAGCTATAGGAGGATTAAATCTGAGTGTTCGCTGGGGAACATTAAAGTACAGCTTACGCAGAAGCTGCGGACAGTCCACCTCATTTGATATAATTTTGAGCAAAAATGTACAATCTGCTAATCGACGACGGTTGGTAAGTGGTTGTAGGTGAAATTTCCTGCAGAGATCTAAATAATCACAACTGTGATATGGTATGCGCAAACGATAGCACAGAAACCGAACAAATCTTTTTTGCAAACCCTCTATGCGATCAATGTGCACGCCGTAACGCGGGTTCCAAATTTGAGAAGCATATTCTAAATGACTCCTCACAAATGAGCAATACAAAATCTTGATAGTCTTCACTTTTTTAAAACACGCTGCTAGTCTCATAACAAAACCTAATGCTTTGGATGCTTTAGCCACTATTTGCTCCACGTGAACATTAAACTGCAGTTTAGAGTCATGATATACGCCCAGGTCACGAACACCGTCACATCTCTGTAGTAGCTGACCTTTCAGCGTATAGGCGGTATGAAGTGGAAAGCGTTTTCTGCTAAACGAAATTACGGAGCATTTAGTAGGTCTAGTTTATTGAGGCGACAGTAATCATCCAGTCTTGTTAGGTCAGATTGGAGAGCATCCATGTCACTAAATGATGATATAGAAGAAAATATCTTCATATCATCAGCAAAACAAAGAAGATTAGAGTTATGGAAACACGTGTCAATATCATTAACGTAAATGATGAAGAGTAACGGCCCCATCAAGGAACCTTGGGGAACACCACTGGGAACCGAAACCCAGCTCGAAATGTAGTTGCTGACCACTACAGCTTGAGACCTGTTATCCAAGTAAGACGAAAACCAGCGAAGTAGGTCACCTCTAATACCGATGTTAAATAGTTTAGTTTTAAGTAAGTCATGATCAATTCTGTCAAACGCTTTGCTATAGTCCGTATAAACGACGTCGACCTGCGCCCCTTTGTCCATACTAAGAGTTACAAAGTCATTTAGCAAAGCTAGGTTGGAGACTGTTGAACGACCCTTTAAAAATCCGTGCTGTGAAGGACTAAAAGATGATCTAAGCGCTGCGTAAACCTGATCATAGACCAATCGTTCAAAAACTTTAGCCAGTATACACAGTTTGGAAATCGGTCTATAATTAACTATTTCGTTTTTGCGGCCTTTTTTATGGACTGGTGTTATAAAGGCAGCCTTCCAAATATGAGGCACCGTACAAGTTAATAGGGATTTTTTAAATAATAACGATATCGGTAAGGCAATAGTTTTAGCACAACCAATCAGGAACACAGGTGATAAATGGTCCGGGCCTGCTGATTTTGAGGGATCTAGCTTACTAAGTAGCTTACCTACATCCTCAATATTAATTTCAATGGAATGAATATCAGAGAGTATATTAGGATTGGAAGTAGTTTGGGAAGAACAATTACCATGGGTTGGGTCAGAGTAGCTGCCAGGGTTGAGAAACGTAGAATAAAAGTGAGAAGAAAAAGCATTGCAAATGGACTCAGGGGAAGATACTGTCACGTCACTATATTTAAAATAGCTTGGTAAGACATTAGACTTTGATCGCTGCTTAACAAATCTCCAAAAAGATTTCGGGTTCTTTTCAATTGAGGTTTCGGTAGCTGCGATGTAATTAGAGTAGCAAACCTGTTCAAGATTTTTTACCCTTTCACGCAAATGTTTGAAAGTCGCTTCGTCACAGAGTCTACCATACAACTTAAATTTACGAAGATATTTAGCCTTCTCTTTCAACAAACGCTTAAGTGAATGGGTATACCAGGTTGGATAAGAGCTATGAGAGACTGATACTGTAGGGACTAACTTACCTCGAATATCAGCAATAGTGTCATAAAAATATTTTATGGCGTCATTAAGGGATTTGTCAGCAAAAATATTATGCCAATCAATTGCTGATATTTCCCTGTTGATGGCTACAAAGTCTGCTTTATTAAACAAGTACCGGGTATAGGGCGCGGGCTTTAGGTACTGATATATATATATGAGATACACTGCTTTAAAAGACCACCTTTTTGATCGTTTTCAGGAAATCTGGGCCTTAAATAATTACGGTTAACGAGTTCAGTAAGAATTCGCCCCGAAATTGACACGGTGGCTACAGAATGTGCAGATTACTTCAGTACGGCTTCTCTAAAGAACTACGGTTAATTTAATCTCATTAACAGATATTTGGCGCGCGCTCCTAAATTATTGTTTTTCTTTCAATGTCACTCGTGCGAGCTTAAGTAGTATTTGTGGGATTAACATCAATGTCCTTTTCATTACTGATGCTCTGAAAGTAGCTAGTATTTAACTCAAAGTGCGGGTTGTAAATTCGATTTACCCCACATGGGAGGTAAGTAAATTTGAAAATCGAATGAGGCATCCTGACATTCACCAACTCATTTTTTTTTCGTCCGCCACGTGTAGAGTCGTCATATGTTTTTAAATAGTATCTCTTTTTAGGGTTCCGTACCAAAAGGGTAAAAAAGGAACCCTTATGGTGTGACTGAGTCTGTCTGTCAGAGCTGGATATCTCAAGAACTACTAATATAATGCTATCAACTTGTTTGGAACAGTTTTAGATGACGTTTACCCAACTATTTTCCAAATAAGAAAGAAATAAAAATATTTATACTTTTTTTGCAACAGGGATTGAAAGGGGGTCTTAAAAAATAAAAGTGGGGCTACTAGGGCATGTGGGGTATCATATGAAAGAACGCTGTTTGCGCATTCTCAAATTTTTTTTTAATTTTTTTTTAGGCCGCATAGTTTTCGACTTTTGATGAAAAATGTAAAAAAAAAATACCGTTCCCCCCCTTATCTCCGAAGTTTGCAAAGAGAAAATTCTGAAATTATTCTATGTGATAGAAGTTTATGTAAATATTACAGGAAAAATGAAACGATGTCTCTAAATAGCACAGTTTTTCAGAAATCATCAACAAAAATTACATATAAATGATGGTACTGAACCCTCGGTGCGCGAGTCCGACTCGCTCTTGACCGTTTTTTTTTATGGTGGAGGTAACAGATTTTCTACGATTGCCCTTGCCTCTAGTTTTACTGATTCCGGCGTCAAATCAAAATCATCATCACTTAAATACATCATATTTTAATTGAAATTTTGTTTGCAACAACGTTGCTTGGCGCCAAGTTCTTTTCTTTCGATTTTTTTTTCATGCGGTCGTCGTCTTGCTGGCCAGTGCGTTTTTAAAATAATACCAATTCACTGTGTAACTTAAGCGGCTTGATACTAATTATGAGTTTAGGATACTCACCAAAGAAAGACACATTTTTTCATAGATATTGTCAGTAGAAATAAAATACAGAGCAACAACACAAAAAAAGATTAGGCAGAACAGGTATTTTTCATTGCTATTCCATTTAGCTGGACGAAAAAAAAGGTTTTATTTTTTATTAATCAGATTTTATTTTGTTTGTTTTTAGTGATGAAAAGTAGAGTTGGGTTGGGAAACTTGGGTGTAAGTGATCAATTACACCCTCGGACTATAAGCACCCTCGCTCGCTTCGCTCGTTCTTGTGCTTAAATATCTCGGGTGTAATTGATTACTTACATCCCATAGAGGAGCTCGTGGCTAAGTAATAACAGCCGCACGGGTCGATCCGTCAGGTTAAGCTACGCTTGCCGGGGTTGGTCAGTGGATGGGTGACCATCTTTACATATCGAGATTCCTCCGTGCCTCGGAAAGCACGCTAAGCCGTTGGTCCCGGCTGTTATTCGTGGATCTTTGACAGTCGTTACGGGTCGTCAGAAGCCCGAAAGTCTGACAACCAGTCTTACCAAGGGGTATCGTATTACCCAGTTACTGGGTTGTGGAGGTCAGATAGGCAGTCGCTCCATGTAAAATACTGGTATTCAGCTGCATCCGGTTAGACTGGAAGCCGACCCCAACATAGTTGGGAAAAGGCTAGGCAGATTGATTTGTATAACAATATACTATTAAAGAACACGTTGTAACTTACAGGAGGGTTGATTATATCCACCTGGAGGAATTACTTACAACTGGTAAGTAAGTAATTCAGTTTGATGGTAAAAGTGACAGTGTTAGGCCGTTTGTCCACCGCCACGTGAAGGGGACGTCAACGAGAACGAGATGATACAAAAAAAAAGAAGAAAAAAAAACCGGGCAATGCGTGTCGGCCCACGCATATGAAGGCTTCCGTAGTTAAAAAGAAATTTATCCCAAAAACAAACTTAATATTGAAATCCCAAAAAAAAAAACATGTGATAAAATTACAAATTCACATTTTTCGGACTTTTTCCTTTACTCGTGCTGTGAGACCTTGCTTCTTGCCAAATTTCATTATTCTAGGTCAACGGGAAGTACCCCTTCGGTTTTGATTTACTTGCGAGTATCGCATAAATGGCCGTATTTTTTTATTGCGTAGACTTAGAAGCTTGATTTTTTTAGTACTTTAAAAGAATATAGACCTACGTATTTGAAAATAATTTTAACTTGATACCTTTACGCGTTCCTGAGAAAAAGGGTCTTGACAGACTGACAACCTTGAAATTTTTTTTTTTATGTGACAGAATTACAAATTAACAATTTTCGGACTTTTTCCTTTATTTGTGTTGTAAGACCTTGCTTCTTGCCAACTTTCATGATTCTAGGACAACGGGAAGTACTATAAGTTTTGATTTCCTTGCGAGTATCAAAATATTTATATCGCATAAATGGACGTATATTTTTATTGCGTTGACGTATAAGCTTAATTTTTTTAGAACTCCAAGGGACCATAGACTTTACGTATTTGATATTAATTTCAAATCAAATCAATCTGCCTAGCCTTTTCGCAACTATGTTGGGGTCGGTTTCCAGTCTAACCGGATGCAGCTGAATACCAGTATTTTACATGGAGCGACTGCCTATCTGAGCTCCACAACCTAGTCACTGGGTAATGCGATACACCTTGATAAGACTGGTTGTCAGACTTTCGGGCTTCTGACGACCCGTAACGACTGTCAAAGATCCACGAATGACAGCCGGGACCAACGGCTTAACGTGCTTTCCGAGGCACGGAGGAGTCCCATCCACTGACCAACTCAACGACCAACTAACCTGGCTATAGGTTATGTGTGCTTGAAGTTGGGGCACGGGCGGTGTTCGTTCGTGCATAAGTTTTATGTATTTGATGATTTGCCATGTAAGTCGGTTGGCATATTGGGCCAGGATTTCTTGCAGAAGTATAGTGCTATTATAGATTTTTCGGTAAACAGGTTGTCTCTTGAGGATTGTGGACGGCAGACGGTTTCGATACCGCTTAAGTCCTATGGTTACGTGTTGACTATTCCTCCGCGGTGTGAGGTGGTTAGGTATTTTCCCGTTAACAGAGCAGAAGATTGTGTAGTGTTTAGGAAAGAATTGCGAGAAGGGGTTTTCTTGGCTAGTGTGATGGCTAGGCCTAGGAATGGGATGATACCCATTAGGATTTTAAACACAAACTCTGAGGAAGTTGTGTGTAGTGTGTCCGATGTTACAGTTTATCCGTTAAGTGATTTCGATTGTTGTAATTTTGCGGAGCCGGAGGACTATTTGAGTGCCGAGGAGCGATTGTCGGTTGAGCAAATTTGCGCGAAATATTCGGATATATTTCATGTTCCGGGAGATAAATTGGCAGTCACGAGTGTGTATGAGCAGTCAATAAGGTTGAAGGAGAATGTAACTCCAGTTTATAGGAGGCAATATAGGATACCTTATGTGCAGAAAAAGGAGGTTGATAGGCAAGTGCAGGAGATGCTGGATAGTAATATTATTGAGGAGGCGGTTAGCGAGTGGTCTAGTCCTGTTTTAGTTGTACCCAAAAAAGCAGATCGTAGTGGGGAGAAGAAGTGGCGCGTGGTGATAGATTACAGGCAGTTGAACGAAAGGATACAGGATGATAAATTTCCATTGCCGAATATAAGTGAAATTTGGTGTTGGATTATCCAGATTTTTCTGAGGGCAACAGTTTTATATTGCAAACCGATAGTTCGGGGTACGCTGTGGGAAGTGTGTTGTGTAATGGGAACGGAAAACCCGTTGCATATGCTAGTAGGTCTTTAGGGAAGAGTGAGTTAAATTATCCTATAATAGAGAAGGAGTTATTGGCGATAGTTTGGTCAGTTAAATATTTTAGGCCATATTTGTACGGACGGAGGTTCGTCGTAAAAACGGGTCACCGGCCGCTATTGTATTTGTTTAACATGACCGATCCATCAAGTAGGTTGACTAAGTTTCGTTTGTGTTTAGAAGAGTACGATTTTGAGGTTGAATATATTAAGGGGAAAGAAAATGTGCTAGCGGATGCGCTTTCTAGGATAGTAATTACGAGTGAAGATTTGAAGACCATGCGAGAAAAGACTATATCCGTAATGACAAGAGCGCAGTACAAGCAGTTGGAAGAGCCAGGTGTATGTGGTACGGACTCCGTGGTATCTGGGACTGATCACCCTAGGATCGTGGAAGTTCTTAAGAAACGAGGAAATGACGTTGAGATATGTTTGAATGGATGGGAGAAGATGTTACGTAACACTAATGGTAAAAAGGTATTTTCGAAGTCGCGCAATTTAGTGTATATGCCAGAAAACTCGAGTATTTATGTGAACTATGAATCTTTATCGGCATCATCGCGAGACGAGTTGTCGAAAGACATAGTCATTTTTTGTATTGGAAAAGGCATAAAAGAAGTTGTTATTTTTAAAAATCGTTATAACGTTAATTTTATTACAAGAATGGTAAAATATTTGAAGGAAAATGGTAGTTCCATGTGTGGAGATTTTAAAATGTGTGTGGTGAAGGATTTGCGGAGAGTGGAAGGAAAGGATGAGAAGGAAGTTATTTTGAATGATTTTCATATTTTACCCACGAGTGGTCATGCAGGTATACGCAGGATGGTGAATAATATAAAGAAGTATTATTATTGGCCATCTATTGGGAAAGATGTAATGGAGTACATTGGGAAATGTCACCATGCCACGAATTGTGCCGGGTTGTGAGTCAGCTGGGTTTGTAGCACCAAGCATTTGACGGCCGGTTTTCACTGCGTTAAGGCCTTCCCACACCATAGGAACTACAGGTCCGGAGCTCATGTATTTCACTAGACCAGGGAAGAAGGGTCTGGCCGCCAAGTCACTGTAGTGTTGCTGCAGTAATTCTTCTGAGGGCCACATTAATTTAAGGCCGACCAACTTGAATCCTTTCTTCTCAAAACGCTCGATGATGGTACCGACAAGTCCACGTTGGACACCATCTGGTTTAATCATGAGGAAAGTTCTTTCACGTTGTTCCGCCATTATGACTTTTATTAACGTGTAGCCGGCGCGTCTGAGATGGATTAGAAGGTAAAGCAAAGAAAATATTTCCTTAACACGCTCAACGTCCATCTCCGGCTCCGCAAAATTACAACAATCGAAATCACTTAACGGATAAACTGTAACATCGGACACACTACACACAACTTCCTCAGAGTTTGTGTTTAAAATCCTAATGGGTATCATCCCATTCCTAGGCCTAGCCATCACACTAGCCAAGAAAACCCCTTCTCGCAATTCTTTCCTAAACACTACACAATCTTCTGCTCTGTTAACGGGGAAATACCTAACCACCTCACACCGCGGAGGAATAGTCAACACGTAACCATAGGACTTAAGCGGTATCGAAACCGTCTGCCGTTCACAATCCTCAAGAGACAACCTGTTTACCGAAAAATCTATAATAGCACTATACTTCTGCAAGAAATCCTGGCCCAATATGCCAACCGACTTACATGGCAAATCATCAAATACATAAAACTTATGCACGAACGAACACCGCCCGTGCCCCAACTTCAAGCACACATAACCTATAGCCCGCAAACTACCTCCTACACCATTAATCACTAAGTCTTCCTTAACTACTTTACAGCACAAAGCGTTGTTAGCACTAGCTTAACCTGATGGATTGACCCGAGCGGCTGTTATTACTTAGCCACGAGCTCCTCCTGGGAATCGAGACCAGCACCCTAATTGCGTAACGCACTAAAAATCGGAATTTAAATCATTTTGAAACAAACTGCTAATCCATTGCTCCATATGTCTGCAATATTTGTCTGTTCGACAAAGTAAATAACGCAATGAATATTGTTGAACTGTCAAAATGAAACTCTCTCTCTCTCTCTCGATCTCTTATTATGAATAATATTCCAAAATTATAACTGTGAACTCATATAAGTGCTCTGATGCAATGTCTAGTACAGACTTGGTATTAGCGAAGACTTACGTGAACAAGTGATTTTTTAAACCTTTTCCACTTGACGTGACGAGAGTCAGAATCGATTATTCAAATTGGACAATAACGGTCTAATAAGACCGTTTAAACCATCGAGCCAGTTTGTAATAAAAAGCTGTGATAGAAATACAGTTCTATAAACAAAACTGACAACTTAGTCCGGTACTAAGTTGTCAGTTTTGTAAAACTGGCAACTTAATGTGTCGGAATAAAGTTCGAAATTCGAAAAGGGATTCATGGTTTAAACCTGGGTCTGAAGATTAACATTGTTTTGTAATAAGACGGTAAGGTTTTATTATTTGTTAGGCTTATAGGCTCCAAACACAAGTTGTTAGGAATTTAGGATATTTACTTTTTCAGATACCTGTACCACTTTCAGCAAATAATGCTCTATTTACTACATTATTGTTCAAAGTTGACCCAAAAAAATATATAATTTTTAAAAGCCATGATCTCGTTGAATCAGGAAAAATATCGGAAAAAATGATAACTCGAAAACTACAAAAAAATCGTAGAATAAATCGATAGGTCTGCTATCAGCTCGCACTGGCTTGACACCTTAAAAGAAACACCCTGTATATAGATGTATGATATACTCACAGAAGCAAGAGCTGAATCAAATATACTGGTCCAGGCGAGCGCTGCAGACAGCGCTGCCAGCGCCAACAGCGCCCCGCTGCCGGCGCCCACCCACAGCCAGCGCGGCGTGCGCCCACGCATCTTTACTGGTAACGGAGACACGCTGGAACAAGAGAAATAACATTATTATTACTATAGTCAAAAGCTATGAGCTCGATCGTCTGCCAGTCTCACCAAGACACCCCGAAACACTGATGTATAAATTAGGAAGATATGATTCGCGCTCCTCGACGTGGACCGCATAAATTGTGCTCACGGACACAATTGACCTTAGTCACAATCGAACTGGCGTTTGTGTACTACGTTACGTAAAATTACCGTAATCGTCTAAAGAACCAGCAAAAATGCCTCCCTGTTTTCAAAATGTGCACAAATAGTTCAGAAACCGAAAACATCTTCCACGGGATTACTGTTCATTCGTAAGTACAGCCAGAAATGTTAATTTGTTAATTTTCAACAAATTAACATTTCTATTTAATGTTTGCTTCGCCATATTTAGCAAGATAGACATGCAATGTCATTCATAATCGTAAACATTCAGCCAACATTCGGCAGCTAACGCGATTTCGCTTGCACGACAGTACCGGCTCCTATCTATGTCCTTGTCTATCGGTAGGTTTGCGACTGTGATTACAGATGTGTGAGTTTTGGTGCGTATAGTCATGCGACGAGTCCAGGTTTAGTGATTGCGATGTTAGCGCGTAACATATCTTCCTCTAATATATCAATGCCCCGAAAAGATCTTTTTTTCACTTAGCCTGAGGAGGTTCTATCCTGCGTATTTTGTCGTTTACAAAAGGGATACAGGGTAGAACTAAATCGGGATCATAACGATTTCGCTTGCTAGTTCGCGACATCTACTTTTAGCTGTATATGGAGCAGCTTTATATTGAAGGACGCGTTAATTAACTCATTACGTTTTCATTGAAAATTAGAAGTCACATTCGCATGTCGTCCAGTAAAGCGAATTAACATCAATAAATTATAGCGCCACAGATTTATCTGTAAGTTAACTGTTATTCTTGAAACTAATGCCTATATTTTTCTGCCTACAAACTTACCTACATAATTACCACCTAAGAATATACATTGTGGAATGCAATAAATAATTGAGTATTAAGTATAATTTTAAAACCTGGATGAGATTAGCTTCCTGAACTGATAAGTTTGCGGCTACCAAATTAAGTACCCCGACAGAATTTGTGATTCTTGCCACAGATTTCTGACCCTTATCGACCAGGCACAGATCAAATTATTTAATTAGGTACTTATAAGTGTTGTTTTTTTTTATTGTGTATGCCTGGAAATATAACAACAATAATATTTATTGCTACAATAAGAAATAAAAATGCAATTGCACTGATTACAATAAAATATGACGTAATTATCGGAGACACAATGCATCGCGTGATTCTTGGCTTAATAAAGTTCGTAAGAAAAGTCAGGAATTTTGGTGAACTGTTCCAGAAACCTCTACTATGCGAGCCAAATAAGAATAGTACTGTACAATGCGTTTCAAACAAGAATAGGATCGACTTAGCGCCATGTTGTAACGTCATAGCTGTCAAATCGAATAAATTGGGTAGGGTGAAAGATATTTTTTAGATGACATTTATTTACGAATCATGAACGAAGAATTTCTTTACTTTCTTTCTGGTAAATTGTTGTCAATAATGAAAATATGAAAGAAAGTAGTATAATTTTTTTAAAACTAATCATGACAAATTTATTGTTTTTTTTTTTTTCACTAACTCGGTTAAACAAAATAAACGTTATTGATACGCAAATAAGTTTTCTTTGCAAACCGTACTTTTCAATCAACATTTGACAGATAGAGGTCATTGACGTTCCTATTCTTATTTGAATCGTATTGTACTGTTCCGCAATACTCGCGAACTTCATTACCAAAGCATACTAATCTGACAGCTATCGTGTATTTACTATTATTTTATTTTATTTAAAAGACAACAAGAGGTCCACACTGACAAAAATACACAATACTTAAAATACAATACTTATTAAAAGATGTTAGTAATAATATATCTTAAAACCTACGTTAGAACATAGACACTACAACAGACAGTGGTCTTGATGAGATGTCCCGTTATGGGGCTCTCATCAAGCCTGTCCGCTATCACCTTCAGGAGGCTGTTGCCACTGCCACGCAATGTGGCGAGCAGAGACGCACACTTCTTCCATAGGACAGCTGAGAAGCTGTCAACTCGGCTTTGGCGAACATCGCATGCAGCATGACGCACTGCAGTAACGTGGCAGCCGCATCAGAGCCCTGAAGGCGTTATTATATTGGACGCGCAGTGCACTGACGGCACGTTTGGTACAGCTGATCCAAAGGGCGCTCGAGTACAGAGATGTGCAGTATCTATGCTTTAAATAGGGTGTATTTGACCGCTTCTGTACATCGTACGTTGTATTTGACAGCTATGGGCAGTACTAATTTGACAGTTATCGTGTGAAGTTGGCATCAGCAAGCGCGATCCTATTCTTGGTTGGCTTAGTACCTAATATGTAACACAAAATTAATCTAACAGTTTAGCACAAGGATTCGTATGACATCCATAAAAATCTTTAACTGGGGACCAGCTTCCATCTGTATCATCAGACGAGAAAAATATTTGATTAACATCATGTTGTGGAACAAAATTTGGGAGCACTACAGGTACCTAATCTAGGTACCTGTAGTGCACCCAAATTTTAGGCAGAGGTATAACACCTCTGCCTAAACTTTCGAGAATTACAGGCGTAATCTTATCACACTTATCTTGTTGTGTTTTCATCAAAATGTATCAATCTGCTGCAGCTAACCTTTTTTTTTTTTTTTTTTTTTTGTTCTCGCTGGGAAAAATGCATTACGCATACCCACCCATCGGGGGACGGGTGGGGTATGTGGGACTCCCCGGTAGAACCGGTATACCCACTAAACGACCCAGCGGCACTCCCGCATCGTCTGAGTGGAGGAGGACTGGGAATCTGGCACAGCCCTTTCATCCGGCCCCCCTCCGACGACCGCCCGCCTTTACGGCGGGCCCGGCACGCCCCTCCCGTCCGGGAGGGGCCCAGGAATGACTGACGTGGGTGGTGAACAGTGCAATGCAGGAGAAGGCGCCCCCGCGCCTGTCTCCCGCTGTTCACCACCTGGGGGCGCATGACGACGATCATACAACCGCCGTCTCACGCCCCGTCTTCGCCTGCGGAGCGGCGCCGCGAGAGGGTCATCCTCCCGCACGCGCTCCGCCGCCTCCTTCTGTGACATTACGTCTTCGCAGAAGGAGGCGACCGCTGCCCAGGCCCCCTCGCTTTCCAACATCGAGTTGACGACGCCGGGAAGCGAGAGGTCCTGCCCGACCGCTGCGACCAGTGTATGGCGCAGCTCGGACCAGGCGGGGCACACCTCGAGGGTGTGCTGCGCCGTGTCCTCCGCCGCGCCACAGTCGTGGCACGACGGGGTCTCCTCCCTTTGGATCCGGTGCAGGTGCGATCCGAAGCACCCATGGCCGGACAACACCTGCACCAGACGGAAAGAGAGGAAACCGTGGGACCGCTCAAGCCAATCCTTGAGGACTGGCCCGAGCGCGTCCAGTGTTCGGCGGCCAAATGCGGCAGTGGCAAGGTCCTCCGTCCAATGATGGACGATTGCGTCCCTCGCCTCTTGCCGCACGGCCTCCCGCTCTTCTGCGGAGGGGAGCTCCCCGAGCGCCTTACGCCGCGCCGTCCATTCGTACACTCTGGTCAGCACCCATGCCTCGAGCTCCCAAGGAGGGGTGCCGGCCAGAGCGCACGCCGCCGAGAAGCCTACCGAGCGGTAGGCCCTCCCCACCCGCTGTGCAATGGCCCTTTGGGGCCTGCGAATAGCACCTAACCTAACCTAACCTAACCAGATGCAGCTGAATACAAGTATTTTACATGGAGCGACTACCTATCTGAACTCCACAACCCAGTAACTGGGTAATACGATACCCCTTGGTAAGACTGGTTGTCAAACTGTCAAAGATTTACGAATGACAGCCGGGACCAACGGCTTAAAGTGCTTTCCGAGGCACGAAGGGGTCTTGATATGTAAGTGATGGTCACCCATCCACGAACATACCGCGGCAAGAGTAGCTTAGCCTTTGATCGACTCGTGTGGATCAAAATATAGCAGATCAGAATGTAAAGAATCTTTTTTTCAATAAACTTACTTTTCTATACACAAAAGCACATCCAATCGCCACATTGTAACAAAACAAAACACTACACTTACATTTACTGATAAGTTGACAAATAAAACAAAAGAAAACAGATTTTATCACACACTATACACCTGTGAACCCGTTGACAGTTTGTAATATACTGATATTTTTTACAAAGCTTTGTTGATAATCCAATACTCTGTAATCACTAAATTATCGATAAAATAATCATTAAGAAACTAATTTGTTTGTTATTAAAGTCATTTAGGTTAATTACTAAACAATTAGTCCTTATGTGAACTACTAACTGTTAGAAGACGATTATGGAACAATCGTTCTATTGATCACTCACTAACTCGTTAGTTCATTGTGTCATTTGTCAATGATCTAATAATAAACAAATTTGTGAAATTATTACAATTAGTTTTGAAATTAAACAAAGCCTATATAATTGTGCACGCATAATCAGACTATAATGTTCCCACTGCTGGGATACAGGCTTCCTCTCTGTGAGAGGAGTGGGCTGTAATCCACCACGCGGGCCCAGTGCGGGTTGGTAGATCTCACATGTGTTCGAATTTTTGGTTCTAGAACATGCCGGTTTCCTCACAATGTTTTCCTTCACTGTTTTGAGAGCAGTGGTGATGAAATAATTTACACAAAGTAAAGCGCCTGGCTGGGTTCGATCCCACGACCTACAACTCGTAAGTCCGAGTCGGGGCCGTTACCATTGAGCTACCACTGCTCACGTGCATGCTGTGATCTCCTGCAATTGAAGCAGCACACGTAAAAGAATCTTTTGTTTTATTCTATAGTATTCCCCTTCCACGTGCCATCTTAATTCTACTGCATTATATTACTACTTAAACCATAAATTAATTAATTTATGGACGTAAGATAACCTAAATCTACGGTAAATTGGACCAGTACAAAAAAAAAACAAAAGACTTTAACATAATTTTAATTTAAGACTACCCACAAAAAAACACGATTTTTCTAGAACAATAATATTACAGAGTGCAAAGAGAAATGCACGATAGTTAAGAAGTAAAAAACCGGCCAAGTGCGTGTCGGACCACGCACAATGAAGGGTTCCGTAGTTGAAAAAAATTTTTTGTCCCAAAGACAAACTTAACACTTAGTTGAAAAACATGTTCTCTGATGTGATATACGTCACGGACAATTCTCCAACTGCATATTAAAGTTTGTATTCGCAAAAAACTATTCATAAACATAACATGACGCCTTGTTTCCCCGAAGGTTTGGGCAGAGATGTACCTGTAGTACCTACACCCACATTTTGTCAGACAAAGAAAACTAAAACCTATTTTTTTTTATGTGACAAAACTACAAATAATCAATTTTCAGACTTTTTCCTTTACTTTTGCTGTAAGACCTTGCTTCTTGCCAAATTTCATGATTCTAGGTCAACGGGAAGTACCGTATAGGTTTTGATTTACTTACGAGTACCAAAATATGTTACATTAATCACCGTATTTTTTTATTGCGTTGACTTAGAAGTTTAATTTTTTTAGAAATCTAAGGAACCGTAGACTTACGTATTTGATATTAATTTCAACTTGATACCTCCACGCGTTCCTGAGAAAAAGGTCCTTGACAGATGACATACTTAAAAATATTTTTTATACGATAAAATTATAAATTACCAATTTTCGGACTTTTTCCATTACTTGTGCTTTAAGACCTTGCTTCTTGCTAAATTTCATGATTCTAGGTCAACGGGAAGTACCCTATCGGTTTTGATTTACTTGCAAGTATCAAAATATGTCGCATAAATGGCCGTATTTTTTTATTGCGTTGACTTAGAAGCTTGATTCTTTTACAGCTCTAAGGGACTACAAACTTACGTATTTGGTATTAATTTCAACTTGATACCTTCACGCGTTCCTGAGAAAAAGGGCCTTGACAGATGACATACTTAAAAATATTTTTTTATGTGATAAAATTAAAAATATACCAATTTTCGGACTTTTTCATTACTTGTGCTGTACTTCTTGCCAAATTTCATGATTCTAGGTCAACGGGAAGTACCCTATAGGTTTGGATTTACTTGCGAGTATCAAAATATGTCGCATAAATGGCCGTATTTTTTTATTGCGTTGACTTAGAAGCTTGATATTTTTACAGCTCTAAGGGACCACAAACTTACGTCTTTCGTATTAATTTCAACTTGATACCTACACGCGTTCCTGAGAAAAAGAGTCTTGACAGACTGACAGACAAACATACAGACAGACAGACAGACAGACAGACAGACGGACAAACAAGTGATCCTATAAGGGTTCCGTTTTTTCCTTTTGAGGTACGGAACCCTAAAAACCGATGGTAATAAAATATTATCAATTTCTAGGAAATATGTTTTAATCAATTTTATTCCAAAGATAATATTTTATTATTATATTAATTGTATTATCATGTCCTAGAATGCGAGTCTTATCACATCATATCAGGCTACGATTACATTCTCCCTTCGAAGACTGTGCCGATTAAAATAATCAATGAAAGCTGGAGATATCCAATCGTACGGATTACATTACGCAGCTGCATAGAAATACTGTCTGATCACTCTATCTATTCATGTTGCTATGAAAAGATTGTTGGTCTTACTACAAAATATTTAAACACATACCTACGTCAAACTGCTTATTACAGGGTTATTGGTAAAACACCAGCACCCTCTCAAGGGGTCATTGTACTCATCATTATGAACAACTTTTACTATCCTACCTGAAATCGTGAAAAAAAAACCTGCTGTTCAGTACATTTTTACACCTACATCAAATTCGTCAAAATGTAGTGAGCAGCTGATTTTTTTTCGTGATTTCAGGTTTGGTCCCATAATAAAAGTTGTTCATAATGATGAGTACAATGACCCCTTAAGGGGTTGCTGGTGTTTTACCAATAACCCTGCATAATAAAAAACGTAAGACACGCGTTGAACGTGTATTTAAATCTTTTGTAGTAAAACCTGTCTTACTACAAAAGATTTAAATACATGTTAAAAAATGTTTAGTCAATGAATACGCTACGAAGATTAAACGATTTTTTTCTGGTGCTACGCAGAATGTGACATACGCTACGAAGTTAGAATGAAAACATCGCATCATATTTTCAGTGCTACGCAGATACTGACAACGCTACAAAGTTTGAACGAAAAGGTTGTATCCTTTTGTCAGTTGCTACGCAGTATCTGACATACGTAACGAAGTTAGAACACAGATTAATTCAGACGGGACACTCCGCAGTTTAGGTATGAAGCTACAAGTACGCAGCGGGCCCCGTCCGCGGAGCTAATTCAGTAGGTCAAAAGGTATAAGAGTTACGCGATAGAAAGAGAGGCAACTTGTAGTTGAATATAACTGTAGGTAATAAGCGTTGTGCGACCTGAATTGCACTTTATTATGTCGTAGCAAGAGTCGCTTTTTATTTAAATGATTTTGCGGAGTGTCCCATCTGTATTAATCTGTGGTTAGAATGAGAACATCGCATATTTTTTCCAGTGCTACGCGGAATGTGCTTTCCAATACAATTCATGAGTTTCGTAACTGTCAAACATTTAATGTTCGTCGATACGGTAAATCCTACCCTCAAATTAAAGAACGTATTTAAGTAAAGGTTTCTAGGCTAGAGGAGCTCGTGGCTAAGTGATAACAGCCGCACGGGTCGATCCGTCATGTTAAGCTACGCTTGCCGGGGCTGGTCAGTGAATGGGTGACCATCTTTACATACCGAGATTCCTCCGTGCCTCGGAAAGCACGTTAAGCCGTTGGTCCCGGCTGTTATTCGTGGATCTTTGACAGTCGTTACGGGTCGTCAGAAGCCCGAAAGTCTGACAACCAGTCTTACCAAGGGGTATCGTGTTACCCAGTTACTGGGTTGTGGAGGTCTGATAGGCAGTCGCTCCATGTAAAATACTGGTATTCAGCTGCATCCGGTTAGACTGGAAGCCGACCCCAACATAGTTGGGAAAAGGCTAGGCAGATTGATTAAGTAAAGGTTTCGAACCGACAACATATCGTAAATATCCACACAAAATACGCCACTAACCGAATATTCGGTTAGTGGCGTATTTTATGTTTTAAAAATGTAGAATAATGTCAGTAATGAAAAAGGATTGACATTTAGATTGGTTGTCAAATAATATAAGCGTGCGTTCAGAAAATTTTGTGTAAAGTAAATCTTTTTCATAATTTTGACCTTTTTACTTTTTTATTCCGGTATTTTACTTTTCAGCAAAAAATCATAGTTCAATTCTTAAAATATAAATTAAGTTTTCCTACACAATTCAAAATGTTCTCAGCTTTCGCCTTCGGGAACTTGGCGCGTTTAGATTATAATATTCGTAGCTAAGACAGGACAACGTCTGTCGGGTCAGCTAGTTATATATAGACTAGCTTTTGCCCGCGGCTTCGCCCGCGTGGATGTCGGAAAATATCCCATGGGAACGTTCATGTGGAAAACATAGAGCATAACTTAAGAAATGCTGGGTTTCCAATACAAACTTTCATCCCTTTTATCACCCCTAGTAGGATTATGTTTTAAGACAAAAAGTAGCCCATATCCTTTCCCAGGATGCTATCTATAACCTTGCCAAATTTTATCGAAATCCGTGCAGTTTTGTAAATTTTAAAATCAACCCCTATTTTACCCACTTAGGGGATGATTTTTAAAAAACGCTGACCCGCATATTTCTTAACTTCTTACCAATAGCATAAATTTGGTATCCCTAACTTAAGAAATACTGGGTTTCCCTTACAAACTTTCATCCCCTACATCACCCACTGTAGTATTATTTTTGAAAAAAATAGTATCCTATGTCCTTTCCCAGGATGCTATATAAAGCCTTGCCAAATTTTGTCGAAATCCGTGCAGTTTTGTAAATTTTAAAATAAACCCCTATTTTACCCTCCTAGGGGATGATTTTGCAAAAACGCTGAACCGCATATTTCTTTATTTCCTATCAAAAGCATACATTTTAATTTTCACATCCCTAACTTAAGAAATACTGAGTTTCCCATACAAACTTTCATCCTCTATATCACCCCATGTAGGATTATTTTTTAAGACCAAAAGTAGCCTGTCTCCTTCCCCAGGATGCTATAAAGCCTTCCCAAATTTTATCGATATCCGTGCAGTTTTGTAAATTTTAAAATCAACCCCTATTTTACACCCTTAGGGGATGATTTTTCAAAAACGGTGAACCGCATATTTCTTTGTTTCCTATCAAAAGCATACATTTTAATTTTCACATCCCTTTTTTTTTTTTTTTGTTTTTTTTTTTTTTTTTTTTTTTTGAGGGTGGGAAATCATCAAATAACTTCTCCCGCTCTGGGTGGAGCGGGAGGGCGTGTCAGGCTTTTACTGACTAAAACCCACCCGTGTTCCTTCAGTTGCCCATGCCAGGGCCGCGGTAACCCCTTTAGACAACCCGCGACCCCAGCGGCGTCGGCCCTATTGGGCCCCGTCAATTGCTGACATCTCTTTGAGGCGCGCGTGGAACACAACGCGCCGTCGACTCGGGCCTGGTCCTTACCGGACGGCGAGCTACCCGCTGCTCACCGTCCGCAGGCCCGCGCCTACGGTGGCCGGAAATCGCCCCGCGATTCCCGCCGCCCAGGGCGTCTCCTGCGGCGACTGAGGGCGTGAGACTGCCACTCCCTCACGCGTTCCGCCTCCTCCTTCGCGAGCATCACTGCTTCGCAGAAGGAGGTGACGGCCTCCCATGCACTCTCGCTCCGAACCATGGCCTGGACCAGGCTCGGACGCGAGAGATCGCCGCCGCCGATCGCCTCCGTGAGAACACGGCGGTGCTCTGCCCACGCCGGGCAGACCTCCACTGTAAATTTTCACATCCCTAACTTAAGAAATACTGAGTTTCCCATACAAACTTTCATCCCCTATATCACCCCCTGTAGGATTATTTTTTAAGACCAAAAGTAGCCTGTGACCTTCCCCAGGATGCTATATAAAGCCTTGCCAAATTTTATCGAAATCCGTGCAGTTTTGTAAATTTTAAAATCAACCCCTATTTAACGCCCTTAGGGGATGATTTTTCAAAAATGCTGAACTGCATATTTCTTAATTTCCTACCAATAGCATAAATTTGTTATCCCTAACTTAAGAAATACTGGGTTTCCCTTACAAACTTTCACCCCCTATATCACCCCCTGTAGTATTGTTTTCGAAAGTAGCCTGTGTCCTTCCCCAGGATGCTATATAGAGCCTTGCCAAATTTTATCGAAATCCGTGCAGTTTTGTAAATTTTAAAATCAACCCCTATTTTACCCCCTTATGGGATGATTTTTCAAAAACGCTGAATCGCATATTTCTTTATTTCCTATCAAAAACATACATTTTAATTTTCACATTCCTAACTTAAGAAATACTGAGTTTCCCATACAAACTTTCATCCCCTATATCACCCCCTGTAGGATTATTTTTGAAAAAAAAAGTAGCCTATGTCCGTCCCCAGGATACCATCTATAGCCTTGCTAAATTTTATCGGAATCCGTTCAGTGGTTTAGGCGTGAAAAGGTAATAGACAGACAGACAGACAGACAGACAGACAGACAGACAGATAGACAGACAGAGTTACTTTCGAATTTATAATATTAGTATGGATAGTATGGATTCCAAGTCCCAGCAACCCTGACATAGTGAACCTAGATGTGTTACATAAGGACGCACTGACCGCAACCGATCGATAACAGTATCGCGTAACGCTCCTAGTTATACTTGGGACAGCTGAAGTTTGTGTCTGCGTTTGATTGGGTATTGTTTGTGTTTGTTAACCCAGTAACCGGGCATTAGTAGGCAGAGATATAATAAAAATAAAAAATTAAAAGTTTATTATTAATGCTTCAGTTTACAAAAACAGGGTATTAGTGTTTGGAGCCTCCTTTTAAGCAACAATGCCTGTGTTAGGAGACTCCGCTCTTCCATAGTACAGAATTTTATAACATGAACATTGCAAAATCAAAATTAGAGTTAAAATTCAAATTATACAAGAGAAAAAAATGAGTGAAACTAAGATTTAAGTGTGAATACCTTTGTGTAGTGTGTCTGTATGTGAGAGTGTATGCGAGAGTGTATGTGACAGTGTATGTGTAAGTGTCTCTGCTACTTCATGTGCTTCAAAAGTGCCTCCGTGTCATCATATGTCAGTATCTTTATACAATTTGTTATTATTTTTTTACATTCATAACTTTTTTTTGTGTATAAGTATGTATTTTTGTTTATTTTATTGTATAGTTGAGCAGACCGTTTATGAAATTGCCTACAAGCAAACATGGTTTTAGTTCGTGGAACTTGTGCAAGAGATGTTCAACATTGTTATATTCTTCTTTATTGTCAGGAGATATGAGTATGCATAGATGGTTTGGTCAGAGAGGAACTCGTGGCTAAGTAATAACAGCCGCACGGGTCGATCCGTCAGATTAAGTTACGCTTGCCGGGGTTGGTCAGTGGATGGGTGACCGTCTTTACATACCGAGATTCCTCCGTGCCTCGGAAAGCATTTTAAGCCGTTGGTCCCGGCTGTTATTCGTGGATCTTTGACAGTCATTACGGGTCGTCAGAAGCCAGAAAGTCTGACAACCAGTCTTACCAAGGGGTATCGTATTACCCAGTAACTGGGTTGTGGAGGTCATATAGGCAGTTGCTCCATGTAAAATACTGGTATTCAGCTGCATCCGGTTAGACTGGAAGCCGACCCCAACATAGTTGGGAAAAGGCTAGGCAGATTGATTGATAGATGATTTGGTCATGTTAATATAATTTTTAGGGTTCCGTACCTCAGAAGGAAAAAAACGGAATGCTTATAGAATCACTTCGTTATCCATCTGCCTGTGTGTCTGTCGGTCTGACTAGACCCTTTTTCTCAGGAACGCGTGGAGGTATCAAGTTGAAATTAATATCAAATACGTAGGTCTATGGTACCTTGGAGTTCTAATCAAATCAAGCTTCTAAGTCTAAGCAATAAAAAAATACGGCCATTTATGCGACATTTTTGATACTCGCAAGTAAATCGAATCCATACGTCAGGTTCGTCAACGGGCGCTGTTGGTGGAGGCTGGTCATACCTTAGCTGCCACGGCTTATTTTAATTTTAATTTTGAATTGTTTTTTTTTTATTTTTTTAATACGGACGCTTTTAACGTTCATCGTTCTCACATGTATAATTTCAACATGAATGATGTAACCAATATTTTGTAACCATATTTTGATTTAAAAGAGTGTCCGTGGAGTTTCTTGCCCGTTCTTCTCCATAGATCTACGTTTTGGAATGGGCAACTAGCTTCAACTTTCTGACTTACCTACTGACCGACTCTTTGACAATTCAAAAGTGCCTGTGATTGGTTTCATTGAAATAAATGCTTTGAGTTTTGAGTTTTTTTTTGAGAATCAAAACCTATAGGGTACTTCCCGTTGACCTAGAATCATGTTTGGCAAGAAGCAAGGTCTCACAGCACAAGTAAAAGAAAAAGTTCGAAAATTGTTAGTTTGTAATTTTATCACATAATTTTTTTTTTTGGGGATTTCAATGTTAATGTTTGTTTTTGGGATACATTCTTTTCAACTACGGAACCCTTGTGCGTAGTCCAACACACACTTGCCCTGTTTTTAGGGTTCCGTACCTCAAAAGGAAAAAACGGAACTCTTATAGGATCACTTCGTTGTCCGTCTGTCTGTCTGTCAGTCTGTCAAGACCCTTTTTCTCAGGAACGCGTGGAGGTATCAAGTTGAAATTAATACCAAATACGCAAGTCTATGGTCCCTTAGAGCTCAAAAAAAAATCAAGCTTCTAAATCAACGCACTAATAAATACGGCCATTTATACGACATATTTTGATACTCGCAAGTAAATCAAAACCTATGGGGTACTTTCCGTTGACCTAGAATCATGAAATTTGGCAAGAAGCAAGGTCTTACTGCACAAATAACGGAAAAAGTCCAAAAATTGCAAATTTATAATTTTATCACATAAAAAAATATTTTCAAGTATGTCATCTGTCAAGGCCCTTTTTCTCAGGAACGCGTAGAGGCATTAAGTTGAAATTAATCCCAAATACGTAAGTCTATGGTCCCATAGAGCTCTAAAAAAATCAAGCTTCTAAATCAACGCAATAAAAAATACGGCCATTTAAAAAATAGTTTTTAGTTTTTTTTTTTCTGGCAAAATGTGGTTGTATAGGTACACCTCTGCCCAACCCTTCGGTGAAATAAGGCGTGATGTTATGTTTAAGAATAGTTTTTTGCGAATACAAACTTAAATATGCTGTTGGAGAATTGTCCGTGACGTATATCAATGTATGGGAGAACATGTTTTCCAACACAATGTTAAGTTTGTCTTTGGGATAAATTCTTTTCAACTACGGAACCGTCATTGTGCGTGGTCCGACACGCAATTACCTTGTTTTTTGTGTTGGCGATTACTATGATGACCATTATTATGTGAGTCCAAGTCAATCAATCTGCCTAGCCTTTTTCCCAACTATGTTGGGGTCGGCTTCCAGTCTAACCGGATGCAGCTGAATACCAGTATTTTACATGGAGCGACTGCCTGTCTGACCTCCACAACCCAGTAACTGGATAATACGATACCCCTTGGTAAGACTGGTTGTCAGACTTTCGGGCTTCTGACGACCCGTAACGACTGTCAAAGATCCACGAATGACAGCCGGGACCAACGGCTTAACGTGTTTTCCGAGGCACGGAGGAGTCTCGGTATGTAAAGATGGTCACCCATCCACTGACCAACCCCGGCAAGCGTAGCTTAACCTGATGGATCGACCCGTGCGGCTGTTATTACTTAGCCACGAGTTCCTCCCAAAATGTGAGTCCATGTATATTTTCTTAATGTTTCCTATTTTGCACTTACGCAATTAGACACTAAAAGATGTATTATTTTAATCGAAAGTTTTTTATCTCCTTTAAAATATGGTAGTATGTAGTTGTTTTTAATCCTTAACGGAAATAAAGTTATTTGCCTATTGTTTAGATTAGAACACCAGGGTTTTATGTTACATCTCAGCATACAGAAGACCTTGAAGACAAGATCATATAACTTTCTGACTTACCTTACAACCTATATCTAATGTTTTATGAAAAGTTCAGTGTTTTGACAAATTGCAAATTAATGTGTGACAACAGCAGTGACTTTACAAACGAGCTTACACAATCATCATTCTCCTGCCCTTATCCCAATCTATTTGGTATCGGCGCAACATGTCCTTTTTTTCCATACTTCTCTATTAGTCGTCATCTCGGTAGTCACCCCCTTTCTAGCCATGTCATCTTTCACACAGTCCGTCCATCGTTTCTTTGGTCTTCCCCTACTCGTATAGCCATCGACATTCATACTTTCAAACTACTAAAAACTCTTATCTACTCATTTCTTATTCTATCCATTCGTGTAACACCACACATACCTCTTAGCATTCTCATCTCAGCTGCATGCAATTGCCTTTCATTCATCCCTTTTGTGGCCCAACATTCTGATCCATACAGACAGCAGGTCTCACCATTGTTTTTAAATCTTCCCCTTAAGTTTAAGGGGAATGCGGGAGTCGCAGATTGTTCCCGTGACCTGCCGCCATTTCATCCATCCAGTGTTAATCCTGTGCTTAACCGTCCGATCTACTTCGCCATCGCTTTGCACGCGTGAACCGATATACCGAAAGTCGGAGCAGACAGGGAGAAGCGCGCCATCAAGCGCTATGGCTCGAGCTTACAGAATCTAAATCAATATTATAAAGACGTTGATTGTTTGTATAATGTTTTGAAAACGGATCACCTTTTCAATGAACACACAGCGGTTACGCTCACATGCAAAGAATTGTATAGACTTACAGACAAACAACATAAATAAAAATATACACAATGATACAGATTTTTAAAAGGCTAAGCAGATAATGATGAGCTCTATGTTTGTAACAAAACATCACTCTAGTTGTGTTACCGGACCAGAGAATTTATGTAAAAGGTTGGAAAGTCCTGGCAATTCTTCAACTTTCCTTACGAACAAGAAAGAAAACCTGTAATTTCAGAAACGTTTGATAACTTTCCAGACAAAACACCTAAAGGTCATGCCCTAGGGATTGTACCTATACCTAAATATCTATAGAGTCTATAGTATAGACCAACCCAGACATCAAACAAATATCGGATAAATATCATCGATTGAAAACCCCTAGGGACTGAATAGGCTAACAAACAACTGTTGCCTCGCTTCAGGCGGAGTTAGGCACATAAACTGCATAGCACATTAACAAGTTTGTATTCTCTAAAGGGGTAGGCAGGGTGCTTTTTTCCAAGCATAAGAGTCCTACAGTACCTGGCAAAAACAGCACCTTGCCTTATCCGCTTCTTCGTCGTTAGGGAACGACATCTTCCTTTTTTTGTTGATCTGAGGGCAGATCAACAAAAAAAGGAAGATGGCGCGCCGCGAACTTCAAAAGTGAAGCCACATTTTTATCTGTGTCTTTTGAAGGGTTGCCATTTGTTAAATTGTTCCTTAATTATAATTTGGGGAATAATATTGTATAGGGTAAAAAGTCATGATTAATCGAATGGGAAAATTTTCAATCGTACTAAGGCAACGCTGGCACTTTCGTAACGTGCTTTCCGAGGTATGGAGAGGTCTCGATATGTGACGGATGGTCACCCTTCCACGAACCGACCACGGCAAGCGTAGCTTATCCTTCGATCAACCGTGTGGCTGTTATTATTTTGCCACGAGCCCCTCTTTTTGCCAGGAGCATCATAAATTATAAAGCAGCATGTTTTTGGCATCAGCCAATTGGAAGCATTTTATTTAGATAAGCACCAGGCATCCTAAATTTAGAAAAATACCTAGTTTTGGCATAGTAACATGTTTCCAGTTTCTGAACTGGTTCAATTTTAATAATTCGACACTTACATGAACCAAAATCTATTAGATTTTATTTATTGCCTCTAAAATCCTTGTTACGTGACATAAATAGAATAAATGCATAACTAAATTTTATATTAGTTAGGTCATCAGATCTTTTAGCAATGTTGTGCAATAGTTTCGGGAAGATGCAAATTAGTTTTTAGGGTTCCGTACCAAAATGGTAAAAAAGAAAGCCTTATGGTGTGACTCAGTCTGTCATAGCTGGATATCTCAAGAACTACTAATACTAATAAATAAATAAATAAATAAATAGCCTTTTATTATTTCTCAATTTTTTCCATGCAATTTTATAATAGTTATTAGCATGCAACAAATATATATTTTTTTCAATTTATTATTATTATTTAGTTTAAATTACTTTTATCTGATTTAATATTATTGTTGTTGTTGTATCGATTTTTAAATTTTATTTTATACAAGCTTTGGTTTAATTTCAATGAGAACCCCTTTGTTGGGTAAAGGCCTCCTCCATTTTTATCCATTGTTTTCTATCTCTCGCTATCGTTTGCCATTTATCTCCTGCTATATCTTTGATATCATCGACCCATTTTCTTGATGGTCTTCCTCGTTTTCTTTTTCCCTTGGGACCTTCCCATACTACGGCACGACTAGTCCACCGGTCATCTTCCATTCTAGCTAGATGCCCTGCCCATTTCCACTTTAATTTCATAGAGTGAAGTAGGAAATCCAATTGTTTTGTTCTTTCTCTTATCTTGGTGTGGCGTACTTTATCTATCTTTCGTATTCCTAGAATGGATCTCTCCATGGCTGCTTGACATATTCTTATTTTTTCTCTTGCCAGTTTTGTGTATATCCAAGTTTGTGAACCGTATGTTAAACAGGGAAGGATACCACTGTCCATAACTTTCTTTTTCACATAAAGTGGCATGTCTCCTTTCATTATTTCTCTGTGGGCCCAGTACTTTTGCCATGACATATTTATTCTTCTTGTTATTTCCTCTAGGTTGTTGTTCTGGTGGAATGATACTTGTTTTCCTAAGTATATATAGGTATCTACATATTCGAGGTTTTGAAGAGTTGGTCATCAGTTTGGTTTTTTGTAGGTTCATCTCTAATCCCACACGTGCGCTTTCTACTTGCAGTTGATGTATCATTTGTTCTAGTTGTGAACTTGATTGCGAGAATAAGATTATGTCATCAGCGAAGCGCAAATGACTGAGGTATTTCCCATTTATTTTAATACCCAGATTTTCCCAGCCAAGTCTTTTGAATATCGTCTCTAATACGGCGATAAAAAGCTTGGGGGATAGAGGATCACCTTGCTTTACGCCTCTTTTAATCTTTATCTCTGGTCCACTTTTTTCCAGGCTGACTCTACTTGTGCTCCTCTCGTAGATGTTTTTTATTATATTACAGTAGGTTTCATCTATGTTGTTCGCCTTTAGTGCCTCCCATATTGAAATGTGTGAAATAGAGTCGAAAGCTTTTTGGTAATCTATAAACGTTAAGTATAGAGGCCTTTGCAATTCCTTGTATTTCTCTATTATGCTCTCCAGGGTTTGAATATGGTCGACGGTTGAGTATCCTCTACGGAATCCTGCCTGTTCTACCGGCTGATTTTCGTCGATTTTCGCAGATATTCGGCTTAGGATACATTGTGAAAATAGTTTGTAGAGGCTAGGCAATAAGCTGATAGGTCGATAATTTCCAATGTCCTTTGGATCACCTTTCTTATACAGTAATACAATATTTGATTTGGTCCATTGTTCAGGGACTCTTTGTTCTTTATTTATAATGTTGAATATGTAGGTTATTATTGGTGTCAGCAGTGTTCTCGCCAGTTTTAATGCCTCATTTGGGATACCGTCTGGACCAGGACTCTTCTCAGATGTCAGTCTCTTTATTTCCCGATCTATTTCTATTTCATTCCAGTCAGTGTTCAGTTCACTTTGAGAATCAAAAACGATAGTTTCGAAATTTTCATGGTCTTTATGGTCGTACAGGTTTGTGTAGAAATTTGTTGCTATTTTGAGAATGTGTTCTCTGTTCGTCGTTGGAGTAGAATTTTCTGTTAGGCTTGGTATCCAGGTTTTATGTGTACGCAGTTCTTTATGTGCGCGCTTGCAGCTTCCACTAGTAATTAGATGCTTCTCTATTATTCTTGCTCTGTAGTTCTTGTAGTCCTCCTTAATGCTTTTGTTTGTTATCTTATAGATAAAGCTGAGTTGTTTCTTTTGCTCATGGCTCTTTGGTTTGAGAGTTTGTAGTTTGTGACGTTGCATAATTAGGTTTAACGTTTCCTCTGTGAGAATTTTGTTTGTTTTGCATTTCTCTATTTCTTTATCTCGTTTTAAACTTTCCAGTAGACATTTTTCTAATTTATTGTACAAGGTTTGACCCGTATCTATTTCTTCCAGTTTAATAGATTGTAATTTTTTTTTTAGTTTCTCAAGGTAACAGCTTGCTTCATTTTGATTCTTTAGTGTGCAGATGGGGTTCATGTACTTTAGACGACTCTTTTTCATATGTGTAAGCGTTATTTTTGATCTAACCATTCTGTGGTCTGATGGAAACACAATGTTCTTCAGAACATGCACATCATGGAATCGGTTCGGAAAATTTGTAAGTATATAATCTATTTCATTCATGTTTTTCTGGTCAGGAGACTTCCACGTCCATTTTTGACTGAACTTTTTCTGGAAAAAAGTGTTCATAATGGATAAGTTTTGTTCCTGAGCGTAATGTATTAACTGCTGTCCTCTAGGGCTTCTTTTACCGAACCCAAACTTTCCAAGAAGTTTGTTTTCTTCAGAGTTCCTTTTACCTATCTTTGCATTAAAATCACCCATAACTATGACATATTTGCTTGCAACTTCATGAGCTTTATGTAAAGTGTTGTAAAATGTTTCAATCTCTGATTCTTCAGACTCTTCAGTGGGTGCATATACCTGAATAATAGTGATTGGTAGGTCATTTATCTCTACATCTAGAAGTGCTACACGGTCGGTTAGTCCCTTGAAGCTTTTGATACAGGATTTTAGATGTTTTTTTATAATGAAGCCGACTCCGTGCCTACCCTTTATCTGTCCGTTGTAGCATAATATGAATTCGTCGTATTCTTCTATGCCGTAACCTAATCTTCTCATTTCTGACAGTCCGATAATATCATATTTAACATTGTTAAGCGCGTTTGTAAGTTCTATAAGTTTGGCGGGACTTGCCAACGACCTTACGTTGTATGTGCCAATATAGAGGTTATTTTTATTTTTCTTGTTCTGTGTGTATGTGTGCGTTTCTGTATGTGTTTTCCTTGGAGGGTTTTGGTCGAACTCTCCCGCGGTGACCAACCGTGTTGGGAGATGAGAGGTGGGTAGAGGGACCATTTGTGATTGCTATAATACTGCTGTGCTGAGCTGTGTTGTCTCCGCTTGACTTTGAGAGGTATCAGTGCGAGTGAAGATCAATTTAGGTTTCTGTAATATATAGTCTTTCATAGTGGTTACTTTATTTTTCTTCAATGGTTGTTTATCTTCCTGTTGGGCTGTTTGACTACTAGAGTGAGAAGTCTCCGGGGATTTGGACAGGAACCTCTTGTTTATCTGATTGCGAGGAATGCGTTTGTTGTTGTTGTTGTTCAAAACTATAAGTTTATCATATTTGATAAAGGCAGTATTACCTGCTTCTTTTTCCCTCTGCAGTTGAATTTGTAACTCCTTGCGCTTGTTAAGGACTTCTATTGGGTAATCTTCTTTTATATAGTACGAGGTATCGTTTAGGCAGCGCTTTTTTTTCCCAATTTTTACTTTAAAGCCCATTGTAGTGAACGTTATCACAATCGGTCTAACTTTCTCGCCTTTCTTTCCCATTCTCCTGACAGCTTCAATATTGTTATTATCACATGGAACTTTGAAGTAAGTGTTTATTATGTTAATTATCGTTCCTTCTAATTCTTCATAAGATTCTTCTCGCTCTTCTACTCCGAACAAGACTAAGTTTTTGCGTCTAATGTACCTTTCCAGGTTGTTTATTTTCGTGCTTTGTTCGTCCACTTTTTTCTCCAGAAATTCATTTTTTAACTCAAGACTTGTAAACTTCTCGTTAAAATTATTATTTATTGTATTTTTTATGTCTTCCTTCATTTCTAACATGTCTGATTTTTGCTGTTTTAAATCTTGTTGCATATCTTTCAGCATATTTTTTATTTCTTCCATGTTGTATTTGGTTGCGACACCAAGCGACCTGAGAATGAATGAGCGAGTAATTGGTGTCAATCTTCTTGTCACAACACTATTTCCTTTTCATCAGAAAATGGTAACACCGTAAACGTCAGATTACTCAGTGAATGAATTAGACTTTAGGTCTTTACTCTGTGGTTCCGAATGAGTCATATTTTTTTTCTTTTGAGGTTATGTCAGTAGTTATTTTCTGTTTTAAGCACTTTTCACAGATTGTTAGGATTCTATATTTAACATCCACTCACAAAAATAGTATTTTGCACTGATTACGTCTTAATTTTTCGATTCCTATTGGCTTTGCTGGTAGTTCATAAACGGATCGTATTTTACACTTTTTCACTTGTTTTACTGTTTCTACACTGTGTTCTTTATAGTATCCAGGTGGATTTGTTCACTGTTTTTATGATTTAGCACTCTTACTTCTTCTCTAAGCACTTGACTTATTTTTAAAGTTGGTTTAATTACGAGTACGATGCTACCAGTGGCACTATGGCGCCCTCTCGTTAAGTTTTTACTACTAATACTATCAACTTGAAATTTGGAACAAGTTTTATATGACGTTTAACCAACTATTTTGCAAATAAGAAAGAAATAAAAATATTTATACTTTTTTTGCAACAGGGACTGAAAGGGGGTCTTAAAAATTCAAAGTAGGTACTAGGGCATGTGGGGTATCATATGAAAGAACACTGTTTGTACATTCTCAAACATTTTTAATTTTTTTTTAGGCCACATAATTTTCGACTTTTGTGGAAAATTGTAAAAAAAAAATACCGTCCCCCCTTATCTCCGAAGTTTGCAAAGAGAAAAATCAGAAATTATTCTATGTGATAGAAGTTTATGTAAAGATTACAGGAAAAATAAAACGATGTCTCTAAATAGCACACTTTTTCAGAAATTGGAACGGAACCCTCGGTGCGCGAGTACGACTCGCTCTTGACCGGTTTTTTCTATTACAGTAACGTCTTTTAATCATAGACTTCCTACCACGAAATTCTTTTGAAGGCGGTCCGCACTTTAGCCCACGACTTTTATTAGGCCTACTGTCTTTAGACGCTACCGGCAATTCCGTGCTCTGTGGAGGAAGCCTTAGAATTTGACATAATTACCTAATAAGAAGTCACGTTGGCAACCGAGGGGTAAGAAAACCCAATTTTTATTCTTAACCAATGAAAAAAAGAGTTTCTCAAGTCGATGACGCGTATATATTTTATTTTTTGTATGACCACGCTTCTTACAGAGTAGACCGATTTGAACGAGTTTTGTTTTATTTAGGAGGGTATACTTTAAAATTGCTTCCGTGTAAAATGTATCATTTGACGACACGGTTGGCGCAGTGGTTGAGCGATTGACTGCTGCGCAGCATGTCGCGGGTTCGATTCCCGCACGGAACAAATATTTGTACGGCCTACAAGTATTTGTTCCGGGTCTGGGTGTTTTTCTATCTATAATATGTATGTATTTACAAAAAAAAATGTATACAAGTAGTTTATCAGCCATCTCGTTACCATAACACAAGCATTAGGTTGCTTAGCTTGGGACTAGATGGCGTTGTGTGAAATTTCCAAGGATATTTATATTTATTTTATTTATTTATTTATTAACTTTGCTTGGGTAGTTTTTAAGTTAGCTTCAAATACGTATTTTTTCCACTTAGTATACCTATATAGATGATGTATAACTTATATAAAATTACTTCCTGTCCCTGTAATTTAACTATCAAGTAGTGGTATTTGAGTTTTTGTACGGTACCACAACTAAAAAGTGAAAAATAAAAATTTTTTTTCGATAATAAGTCAAAATAAGGTGAAAAAATCATATATATATTTTAAATCAAAAAAATTACATTGTGTTTGGGACATAAAAGGTAAGTTTTCACCCGTGAAAAAAAAGTTATTTTGTAAAAGTAAAATATAAAAAACTAAAAACTTGCTTATTTGAATTTTTCTCATAAATATTGAGGTTATGTGAAAAAAGTGTAAATCAAAAACTGTCGATCTTTTGATTACCTCCAACTTTATTATTTAACTTTTTCTATAGGACTTGTAGTTTTGCTAGAAATCGAGATAAACCGTTTTTTACCCTTAAACCCCTCCCTTCCACTTCCCGACCGCAGATCGCCCGTAATTTATAAAGTTCTTATGATAATCGATGGCGCGACGTGTCTTTCGAATCGTGATTGAATTATTTGTTTGATTTATTGTTATTGAATATTACGCAAGCATGTACCTACAACCCGAATTGATTGTCAAATTCTGAATTAACGCGAGCGAAGCGACAAATTAGCAAAAGCTAATTTATTATAAAAGCCTATACAAGATTAATCGTTGTTTATCTTAATTGTACCTAATTAATATGTAAATTACGGATCAGATAAGAATACCGTGATCTATTAAACTAACATAATTAATTCGAGATAAAATCTGTTTTGACAAATTATAAAATTGGCAAATGACACATAACTAAATAATAAACTATGAAAAAAAAAATGTCTTGAATTTGTATATAAAATACGAAGGAACTTTTTCCCCGACCTAATACTTTATTAATTTTTGCAAAACGCAACTTTAAGAGCGGAAGAAATATTCGCTAGTGCGACGACTCTACCTTGACATACGGTCGCACGCATGCTCTTGTAGTAGCTTGAGGGCGCTCCGAGCACCGCGTGCGAATTTATTCTTATATTGACCGTATGTCAAGGTAGGATTGTCTTCAATTGCGCGCCGCCGCGCCTCCAGCGGTGTGCGCGGGGCCTAAGGGACTACCGGTCGACGACTACTCACCTTAAGAAGTACTTATTAGATGTACATCCATGTACCATGTTATTTTATCTACACCCATGCTATAAATCCTCTATAAAAGTTTCTAAAACAGTTAGCTTATTGCCAACATTAAAAAAGCCAGTGTCATAGTAACTGGTATGGTAACCAAACGGGTGTTTTAATGTTGTACTGAATTTCATAATGCAACTCGTTTTCAAAAAAAGAACATTGTAATGCACGCGCGTTTCACTACAACAACGCCGTAATTTAAAAAAAGAACTTATTCGAATTCACGTCGTATACTATGACGCCGGCCGCCATGTTCGATACGAGTTTTAGTATTGCAAAAAACTGTTTCAGAACCTTTTATAGAGGATTGATAACATGGATGTAGATAAAGTCTTGTATGCAACTGTACATAATTAGGTATTAAAACACTCATGTGGTACTATTATCACACTCGGCTTCGCCCCGTGTGATAAACCCCTTATTATACGTCAGTTGCATAAATAACTGTTAAGACCACAGACTTCTTATAGATGTTTCTGTAATCTACAGGTAAAGAACTATTTCCTATAATTTTTTGTCTATTTTCTTAAATAACTTTAAAACAGTTTGTTTTAAATTTATTAAAAAAATATATTTGAGACCCTCAAAAATATATTTAAGACCTTTCATTTGATATATCACACGGTACAGTTTCCAAAACTTTTTTTTTTTATTTTCTTATTTGCCCCCCAAAAGTGACCCCCATTTTCAAAATTCCTTTATTAACGTTACACTTCCGTGTTTGGGTCACAAAAATTGTTATGTCTACCAACTTTGAACTTAATCGGTCCATTAGATTCGCAGCAAATTAGCTGTGACAGACGGACAGACAGACACACGAGTGATCCTATAAGGCTTCCGTTTTTCCTTTTGAGGTACGGAACCCTAAAAATTGACAGAACGGCCATTCTCCGACTGCAAGTTTTTACGTGTCCGGGCTTGACAATCCGTAATGTTATCAAAATTCAATCATGCAATTTTTTTATATGTTAGTTAGCATCCGTATCTAGCTGTAAACAAAAGTATTGGGTTCTGTTTTAATTTAAGCTCTGTTTAAAGGACCTCTATTCTCTAATTACCGTGGCGTGCCCGCACACCAACTTAATGTTAAAACTTGCTTGTAATTTTTATAACGTACAGATTTACTTTGTTCTATTTAACGTTTTATATGATATTAAGCAACGTGATCATCATCATGATTTGGTTTTGAAATGTTTGTCGTAGTTCAGAGAAGGTTTAAACGGTGAGAACAATTGGAAAAGTTGCCGGGAAACTTGGAAAATTCGGGAAAACTGAAAGTGGATTTTCTATGCGAATTTTGAATTATTGAAATTGGGACAGGACAACGTCTGTCGGGTCAGCTAGTTTTTTATTGTTAATAAATTATAGCAAAGTTAGTGTCTTAATACATGTAGGTACTTGAAGACATTTTCTAACTACCGTTGCATTAAATTTTAAAATTATCTAATTACCATACACATATTTTTTTTAAGTCTCATTATCTAGAAAACCACCACTAATAGTTAAATGTCTCATTAACTATTGAATTCGTATCTTTGATGTGTTTCATATTTTAATGTATTTAAAGTCAAATCTGTGAAAAATAAAAAAGGGTACGGTAATTAGGCGAAGAACGCCTAATTGGAGAATGACCGAGAAGTGAAAACTATGCATAGAATGTCTCGGTCACGGCATCGAGGTGTCGCGGAGGCACGAACTTGTAAGATTCCCCCTACCGCTCAACTCATAATAGCTCATCGCGCATAAAGAAGTTTTCACTTCAAAAACAATAAAAACCAAGCCTCATTTTACGAATTCTTCACAAGAGTAGGAACCTAATAATAAGTTTTAGTAAATTAACACATAATAATATCGTTATCAGTATTGAGATCGAAATAATCATAAAATTTTATGAATTAACAATTTTAACCTTTAACAAAAAAACCTGATCTAAAATGACTTACCTATTTAAATAAAAATGACTTAGTATCGAGTTTCAAAAATGCATTCTTTATTTTTATTCATTATTCTTTACATATTTTGCTAAAACAAAAATGGCGACATACAGATCTCTATTAAAGGCACAGCTAAAGGTAAAAAGTAAGAGCTACCTATAAAAGGATCGTCCTAATCAGACATATTTCTATAAAAGACATGGGTGTCGATTTACATACCTCAATCTATCAATCTTCCTAGCCTTTTCCCAACTATGCTGAGGTCGGCTTCTAGTCTAACCGGATGCAGCCAGACCACGACGACGGATGATACCTGTATTTTACACGGAGCGACTGCCTATCTGACCTCCACAACCCAGTAACTGTGTAACACGATACCCCTTGGTAAGATTGGTTGTCAGACCGACAACCGGTCGTAACGACTGTCGAAGATCCACGAATGACAGCCGGTACCAGCGGCTTAACGTGCTTTCCGAGGTACGGAGGAGTCTCGGTATATAAAGATGGTCACCCATCCTCGGACCAACCCCAGCAAGCGTAGCTTAACCTGATGGATCGAACCGTGCGGTTGTTATTACTTAACCACGAGCTCCTCGATTTACATACCTACCTACATGAAACTTTTCAAGTTTGTCTGCTAAGGCGAACAAAGGGCTCTGACCACCTTGTTTTCATTTCTTGACTCTTCCACTCTACCTAGTTATATCTACTCCCCACTTTTAGTACATTTGCGCCAACCACAATAGAAATCTACGTTCTTCACATGATTGTCTTCTTCAATGTCCCACTACCGCACAAACTTCATTCACTTTTCCTTCTTCGTTCAGTCTGTCTCTCTGTGGAATGCGCTACCCCAGGAAATCAAGATGGCAACCAACCGATTACCCTTTAAAGATAAAGTTCGTGAGCACATTCGTAGGAAGCTGGCAGTATCATCACATTGTTTGTTTTAGTATATTCATGTATTTATGTAAACTGGGTGTAAAAAGACACTTGCCGAAGCTGAAAGCCACATATTCTATACCCATTATTTGGATCGTTTTTTTCCACTAGACCATACCTAGACCATACCTGGGAATCTATTGGTTCTGGAGATATTGAAGGTCAAAGTCGCATTTTTAAAGTGTTATTACTAAACTTTTACCGACAAGTACCTACGCGTATCGTAGAGCGAAGGGGCGGGGCTTAACTCCGTTTGCCTGGGTTCGCGTTACATTGGGCGTAATAAAAAATGCTTTTTTTATACCTAAAAATTAAAGTCATTTCCCAGCAATAATTTTTGCTCAAAGCTACTTATTTAGATGTAGGTACAGTATGCATAGTTGACGGCTTTGTGATGTGTCTTTTTACACCCTTTATTTGTGCTTATATTTATTTATAATTAGTTAAGTATATATTATTATTTATACTTTGCAATAGGCTTTTAAGTGTAATACATTTAAATAAATATATATTTCTCAATTGTTTTAATTGCACCTACCACTGTGTCTATCTGCATCACCCAAAGGTTGAGTGGTAGAAAATGCCTATGGCATTAAGTCCGCCTCTGTACATTTCTGTGCTTAAATAATTATACAAGACAGCAATCCCCTGGAACTCGCAGGTTCCTATATGCCAGATGCCTATAAGGCAGCCAAGTAACTTCAGCACCATCTTCCTAGCAGGTGGGCCTTGTAGGTGGCCGTAGGTGGCCGAAGGTGGCCGTAGGTGGCCGTAAGTGGCCGTAGGTGGCCGCAGGTGGCCGTAAGTAAGGCTGTTTATGAACCTATCATAAACATTTATAATACAGGCTGAAACACGTTTTGGAGGCTGATTATTAAAAAAAAACTATTTTTAAACACCATTAGCATTGAGTAATTAATAAAACGATCACTAGGAACCAAAATAATGGCACCTACTATCATTTATTGTTATTTTTTTCTTTTAGCTGTTTGACATTTTTAAGATAAAATCAAAATAGATTTTATCTAGCCAAATTATATGTAGAATATGTTGATCATATTATTGAGATTGGGTCCCTCGATTCTTATCATTAATTTTATTAATGATCAACTTATTATACTATTATACTTCAATGGTCGGTTCTGGCTAGACTACCATCAATCAGCAAAAACAGAAAAATACAATGGGTTCTTTATTGCGTTGTTTAACTATTATTTATTAGAAAAACTCCTGTCCTGTCAGATTAAAGACACCCACAGACAGGCACAACGTGACTCCGGTAGAACCATTTCCGTGAAGTTTTCATATAAATTGTTCCACCAGAGATGCGTCGCGCCTATCTGCAGAACCTTTATTCGGTGCGATTACATTGCCTGTGTGGCCTACCATAACTTGAAGCAATAATAAAAGTGTTTAGAATAAACAGTGTTTAGACCAAAGATACTTACAAGATAATTCTATGGTTTAGAATTTAGACGATGTAAGTAATTTGTTGGTTTTTAACCGACTTCAAAAAAGGAGGTTATCAATTCGACACGTATGTATGTAATATTATTGTAACTGCAATATATTCACATTATGATAATCTATTAGGGCTTCCAAGCAAAAATACAAAATTTCATATGTGTATGTATGATTGTATGTATGTATGTTTATCCACGCATTTCACACTTACTTCAACTTAGGGAACAGTGCAAGTTTCATCAAAATCGGTTTAGTAGTTTTCCAAATATGGACCAATACGTGTGTGACGGCCTGGCTTATTGATACGAGCTAACGGGTGTGGTGTCGAAGGAAAAACATCTCAAAACGTTGGTCAAATTCTAGTGCAATATTTACAACAATACTATTAACTGCTTATTACAAACAAATATTCCAGTTTTTACTTAAGGCGCTGACTGACTACGATTTTAAACGTCACACAACCGCGTAATCTATTGTCACCATTAGCTGCCTTGGAATAAGGTTGAAAATTGAAAATAATATTTGTGTTGCCGAGATGTGACTAAGCTGCGAATGTGCATTTATTTTCCCAGTTTTCTTTAGATTATTTAGAATGTACACAATAAATTAAATAATTGTCCGGTTAAAGTTTTTAAAAAATGCTAATTCTATTAAATTCTTAAAAAAAAGAATGTCGTTATCGCTGAAACTATAGAGATGTTCGACGTCAAAGTGTATTTTTGCGGAGCAACTTCCAAATTTTTTACTGGTAATATTAAACTATTTTTACTATTCTATTCAGTTAAAGTTTTTCTTTAAACCTTCTGTGTCCACTGTATTTTTTGCGTCGGATAGTTTCATTGCGTTACTCGACAATCCAAGAAACCAATATTTGTGAATGTTGAACTAACACCGCGCCTTAAAACTAAAATTTACGAAATAAAAAAGTCATTTAAAAAAAAATAAACCGACTTCAAAAAGAAATGAACAAAATTATGAAATAACTTTAATTTCGGAATTCGGTGGCAAAAAACTAAAATAAAGGCACCGACTTCCAAAATTAAAGTTAAGTAAGTATTTCATAATTTTAGTTGATTTTTTTGTGTCTGTTTATTTTTTTTTAAATTACTTTTTTATTCTAAAAATCTTGCATTGTGCAAATGGGTCTTAATTCATGTTATTTTTCTATTAGTAATAAATCTTTATTAAAATTAGATTCGTCAATTTGTTGTTTTACAATAGCTTCTATAAAAAAATACGTGTGATGATAAGCAAAAAGTGATAAAGATAAGTAGATGATAACTCGGTAAAATATCAGATTTAATAAGATAACTCCGATTTCCTACATCATTGATTAGTCACAGTAATAATAGATACAAAATCACGTGAAGAATATTTTATTTATGTCAACTTCCTATCTTGCGGATATGCCCTGCTGACATGTTCTCGTAGATGAGAACAAAGGTGTCGTGGCACACCCGGATAGGACGAAGCTCCTTTCGATGTATACAGGGTGTAAAAAGACACATCACAAAGCCGCCAACTACGCATACTGTACATCTGACTAAGTAGTATTGCATAGCACATGTGTGAGCACTATGTAGCTAATATAAAGCTACCTTTATTCAGTATGTCATACTAAGATGACCGGTACATGAAATTTTTTCAGGAACGTTAAGGGACTCCAATAAACCTGATTTGTTTGTGTTTTTGTGCACAAATCGGACTGTCTATTACTGGTTGGGAGAGGTAGGTAATAGGTATGCGGTGAGTTCGATGAACTCTGTAGCTAGACAAAAAGTGAACAGCTGATTTCACGCGTCGTTGGTTAGAGTATTTCAACATCCATTGCTGGTTTTTTTTCCGTTTTTTTTTGCGGTTTTTTTTTACATAAATGGAGTGCTGCCAACACACAATGCAATTTTACATTGAAATAATTAAAATGTAACTGAAAAAAAAATTTAAAAAATGAAAATTTTCCTGAGAAAATTTCCGGTGGAATATGATTCGGAATGAGGAGCTGAATGCACCCTGTTAGTTTGCGGAGGGCTGTCCCTTACACCCTGTATTGATACCGACAATGTTGTTCATACATGATGCGGGCTGCGTTCGCTTTGACCTGACCGCAGGCCACAGAACGCATCCAGTGTGACAAATCCTTAAGTAGGTACTTAAATAACAGGCATAGTGAAATAAATTAACGTTTGAGACTAATTTAATAAAAAAAACGGTCAAGAGCGAGTCGGACCACGCACAATAGAGGGTTCCGTAGTTGAAAACAAATTATCCCAAAAACAAACTTAACATCACAAAAAAAAAATATGTGATAAAATTATAAATTAAGAATTAAGGAAACGGAACGGGAAGTACGGTTAAGGTTTTGATTTACTTGTGAGTATCAAAATATGTCGCATAAAAATGGCCGTATTTTTTATTGCGTTGACTTAGAAACTTGATTTTTTAGGACTCCAAGCATAGAGCAACACGGGCTCCAGCTGTTCGCCGGGGGCTGTGTTGCTCTATGACTCCAAGGGACCATAGACCTATGTATTTGATATTAATTTCAACTTGATACCTTCAAGCGTTCCTGAGAAAATGGGTTTGTCAGCCTGACAGACAGACAGACCAGTGCGACGCTACTCTAGCTTCATGGAAATTATTCTACCAGAATCGCGTACCACTTTCTTATATATATGCGTAGCACCGTCGCCTCGTGCCAGTCTGCGGGAGCCTTATACGCACAATACAATACGTATGGTCAGCAACATAAGTCGGTTAACACTGCTACTTTTACACATCTTGTAAATTAATACAAAATGATTTAATTATATCCTTTTTTCCTAAAATACTTAAAAGTCCAGTAGATCTTTAAATTATTTTACTTCTGGTACGATTTTAATTAAATGTCTTGCTCAATAATTAAGATTTAAAAAACCGAAGTGTTAATCGACTTTTGCTGCTGACTGTACCTAAACGCTAATTATAAACAAATACCTACTCCCAACAAGTACTCTGCCACGCGCCGGCGCCCGCGCATCTAACTGCGTTTGCCAATGACCTTGACACCAGACATGTGCAGAACTGATTCATTAACAAGTGACTAACGAATTATCATTCACTACTACTTTGTAGTAAACATAAACTCTTGCGCATGGAGAGATTTGAAGCGAAGTGCAAAAATGTTGTTTACGGTTTATGTGACAAGAGAGCGTGTCACGATTTTTGTCGTACTTACAAACGAGAAAATTATCAAGTATAAAAAAAATATTTAAAAAATGTATAAAGTAGGTATAAGTATAAATTAATGGTCTGCAATAAACGAATTTTATTTTTCATTTTTTTTTATATAAAATGATCTCGTATTGTGTAGGCTTTCCGTACAATAAGAGGTCAACTTATACTGTAAATTGACAGCTTGATGTACAGGATGTATCAGAGACGTGTGGTCAAATTTAAGGATGTGGTTCGGTCAGCAACAGAAGTCGGTTAACACGGCTACTTTTTGACATCATCTAAATTAACACAAAATTATACGATAACCTGCTTTTTAGCATTTCATTTATTAAATATGAGTTAATTTTCTTTAAAATTTACATCTGTTCCGATTTCAATGAAGTATTTTTCTCAATAATTAAGATTTAGAAAACTCAAGTATTAAACGACTTTTGTTGCTGACTGTACTTGCCATCAAACTGAACAACTTACTCCATGGGATCGTTATCGCGAAAAAAACATCAGCCCTCCCATACATTTGCGTTGAGTAGGTAATTGAAGTTTTCTATGGGATGACTGATAATTTTTTCACCATTACGATGTTGAGAGCAGTGAGTGGTGGCCCAGTGGTAACGGCCGAGACTTAAACAGTTGTAGATCGTAGGTTCGAACCCCGACAGGCGTTTTACTTTGTGGTAATTATTTCATCACCGCTGCTCTCAAAACGGTGAAGGAAAACATCGTGAGGAATTTAAAGAATTTTTATGTAATAAATGCTATTATAATTTGAATGACTATATGAATGACACTGACATGTTAATTTTTACGGCTCAGTCCCACTCACAGAGAGGAGGCCTGTGTCCCAGCAGTAGTGGGAATATTATTGGCTGATTATGCTATTTATTTATTTATAATAAGCACACCAACAGCACGGTCACTTACAATTCTTATTACAATAACAAATAAAAATGGCATTTTAGTAACCATGCAAATAACAGGTATGCATGATTTTCACATACGAAAAATTAGAGACAATGGAGAACAATAAAAAGTTTGTCTAGTAGAATTAAATTTAAACAACAATCTTGAAACTATATTGACGTGCACTCTTCGCACTGTTTAAATAGTGAACGTCTGTATGAAGCAAAACTCATGGAGAAAACATCAATAGGATAATCTGTTAAGTTGGACATTTCGTTATATTGCCTTGCCATACGTGTTAGGGCGGGTGGCCAGACTTTTGAAAGTTAGGTATTTTAAGAAGGTATTGCTGTCGCTCTGCGAGCGCTCCGCCCTCGACTTCGTGCGATAAGGACAACTGCAGATCCGACTAAATAGCCTATGTAAAAAGTCACATTTCGAGGTTTGGCTCTCGCCTATTTCCTCCTCCAATATTGGACCAATTTAAAAGATATTTCATAAACTGAATAAGAAGGATGTGTACTATGCCCCTATGTTTTTCTTTTTTCGTTAATAGTTGTCAAATTGGTACACTAGGCGTCTGTTTACAGCCGTCTGAATAGGCAATTTTGAGCATTTTTGGAGGGTTCTAGTTCTTATAAAAATAATATATCATCAAAAAGGAAAACATAGGGGCATACAAGTAACTGATATTTATATTTCTGTAAAAAATCATTGTTTTATGGTCATTAACCAGAAAGAAAACAGGCGAGAGCGTTTGTATCTTTTTGTATGGAGAAAAGAGCACCCACGTTTCCTCTTAAATGTGGTATTTAAGGTGGATGTAGGCAATTCAAAAATACGATGATGACGCTTACTACGTTGGCTAGACCTGAAGTTGAAATAGTTTACCAATTCTGCATCTATGGAACCATTAATTATTTTATAAAGTATAAGTAAGTCAGAATGGTTACGTCGTCGTGGTTATGTGGGTCCCACGGAGAAAGTTGTTTTTGACCACACATTTCTGGTACACCCTGTATAGCATAAGAGGCTATATACGGGATGAAATTTAAAACATGTTCCAAATCGAAATGGGAGATTGTACTCATCATTATGAACAACTTTTATTACTTAAGGGACCAAACCTGAAATCGCGAAAAAAAAAGTCCTTCCGGGTAATGAATGAAGGATGAGCCTTTTTTCAAAGTTTGACCAATGAACGATAAATGTCGCCTAAGAAGGATGACCCTAAAATAAACAATGCCCTTTTTCTTAAACGTTTCGTAAAAAAAAATTGTTCCAACCTTTTTTATGATGTGCGCCGAAGCGCTATTGGTGGACGAGAACAATGCAGGCCACTAGCCACTGGCCCGTGCATACGAAAAGCAGCAAAAGTCGTTGACTGTGCCTACTTATATATCAGTGTTTCTACAACTCTCTTACAATGGTTCATCGACCTTATATTTGACTGGGAGCTTGAACATATCAAAACTACCCAAGTCCCATTTTTTTCCAAAATGTCATGATTTCCGAAATCAAATTTAAAGAGAACAAAGCTAAGTTAGAGCTGTAATTATGACAAACATGGGTCGAATACAGAACCTCCTTTTTAACCGACTTCAAAAAGGAGGAGGTTCTCAATTCGTCGGAACCTTTTTTTATTATTTTTTTTTTTGTATGTATGTTCCCCGATTAGGTACTCGAAAATGGCTGAACCGATTTGGATTTTTCTTTTTTTGTTCGAAAGGGTATACTTCCCAAGTGGTCCCATAATCATCAAGTCAGGATGTGATGTTGGTATCCCATGGAAATCGAGGGAAACCCTCAAATTTTATGGGCACACTTATATCGATTTCGGTATTTTTTATAGTAACTCGTGCATTTGCTCTCGGAAAGTACCATTTGGGGAACTGGAACTGATGATGAAGACCACAGATGGTCATCGGAAATACTCAATTATATCTAAGTGTATCACAGGTTGCGATTCGGTTACTTTAATACGGTTTATGCTCGTCAAAATGGATAATGGTGATGGTGACTTCACCATGAGCTCCAGTTCTCCTGGTTCTTACTAGGAGAACTCCTCAACAATTAACGTACCTGCATCGGGAAAAGCAATATTTTGTAAAACGTGATGAGCAGTTGACATTGGGTTATTGTAACTTAGATAAATTACAAACTGACCCACTAAAAAGTGAAAAATAAAAACTTTTTTACAAAAAACAAAACCGACTTCCAAAAAAACACTACAAAGTGAAAAATAACTTTAATTTCGGAAGTCGGGGGCAGAAACCTACAATACAGATCCAATGACACCGACTTCCGAAATTAAAGTTATTTTTCACTTTGTAGTGTTTTTTTGGAAGTCGGTTTTGTTTTTTGTAAAAAAGTTTTTTTGAAGCCAGGTCAATGATTTATAAAAGTTACAAGTAGGTTATCTTCATACCTTCTAGTCCGGTCAAAATAGACATTTCAATTAACAAAAATTACGACAGAGCTAAATTTTGGTGGAGACCTTGGGTACACCATTAGAAATAAAGTGTCAAAAGTCCCCATCGATCCCATGTGTGCTAAAAAAGTTATTGGGGGTAAAATGTCAAAATTTGAGATTTTTTCGATTTTTCTTGTAAACGGTAAGTTATATCAAAAAAAATATACAAACGTGAGACAAAATCGAAGATCATAAAATTGTCTTCAAAAATTGTCTGTATACTTTTTTTCTAAGAATCACCGTTTCTGAAATATCGCGATTCTAAAATTTGAAGCAAGCACGTTGTACAGTAACAGCCAGAAGTCGACTAGCAATCTCACAAAACCGTGGCATAGCAATATTAGTTGTACTTATGACCTTCTTCTTTAAGAACGTTTGACAACACTACACATTGGCAACTTGTTGCCCGCTTATGATTGTTATTACAAATTTCAATAAGTGTCGTAAGCGTTACGGTAGCCAAAGTGGTTAGCACTGTGCCTCGCATGGCGAACGTTCGGGTTCGAGTCTCACATCAAACATGAAAAATATTTTTTAAGTATTACATGTGAAATAAGAATGCCGAGTTGCTAACAAATATGTTAAATATTCCACAACTATACGAAGATTCTTTCATTTTACAATTATTTTCAATCTTAGCGTCGTTATTAAAATATGAGGGTAGATTTGAAACAAAGTGATAATTTCACTTTGTAAATCTACCTTCATATTTTAACTACTTTACTAGTTCACATAAATTATTCCACTATTAGCTGTTGTTGGTTGGTGAGCGTTATTACGAGCGTTTGTGTTATCTTGCTGTTGCTATTTTTGTATTCTTCTGAATTCAGTATGCAGGCTAATATTAGTATTGAAGCCAAGGCAAATCTTGTGGCCCTATACTCGAATGGCCTTAATATATCTCAAATATCGAATGGAACCGGCTTATGCGTAAGTTTATTTTTTTAATTTTATGTGATTACTATTATTACGCTTGTTGCAAGTGTGTAATATAGTTTTTTTTTTTAGGGAGAGACTGTTAGTGGGTGAAGAGATTTGAGGAAGAAGGTAGCCTGAAGAGTCGTGAGAGAAGCGGAAGACCACCTCTTATTAGCCGGCCTCAGCGACGTTATATGGTAGCTGAATATGAGACGAATGGTTTCATCCCAACAAGGCGTTTTGCCGATGAGTTCGGCACATCAGTACGCTCCGTTCGCCGCATACTCCATGCCGAAGGTCTTCATCACCGAACGCCAACGCTAAGAAACGTTTTTAATGCAACGGCATAAAGAGGAGAGGTTAAGTTTTGCCCGGGAATATTTGGACTTTGGGAGACGACAATATTCACCGACGAAAAATCTTTTAAATCGTGCCAAAAAGGAAGGCTGCATTTGTGGCGTAAAATAACACGCGTTGGTCTGAAGGCAATGTCAGACCAAATACGGAGTCAGGCAGAAGCAGTGTGAATATGTGGGGGTGGATAAGTGCTCATGGGCCCGGTGAATTAAGTTTTATATCGACGCGAGCCAACAGTGTCAACTATGTGGAAGTGTTGAATGATATAATGTTGCCTACGGTGCGTAATATCTTAAGTTTTGTGCAAGACAATAAAATTGTCCTATTCACCGAAATCCTAAACAGGTAGGGTAATTTTGTGTCATAGTGGCCGTAACTTTAACAAATTAGTATTTATATTATTGTAATATTGAGGTTAAGTTTCAATCCTCTTTTCATTGAGAAAATGAATAATTAAGCTATAACCTCTTAAATTACATCACAGAATATCTATATGTAACCTAAAATGTGTTTTTTAACATTCAATACTATAATAATATAAAAATTTTACCTTTAAATAAAATTTGTATTATGTTTCCTATGACGTCTGAAGTCCATTATGAGAGAGAGTACATCGTTCTATACACACGCCATGTCGTTAGATGTTGGCTCTCCCGTCACGTGAACTAGCGCCTCCTGCGGCTAAACCTGGAACTGACTGAATACCACCGAGCAAGCCGCCATACCTTATGTCATTGTTCGGCTCATAATGATAATGATGCACCAGGAAGAAATTATTTGGACTTCAGACGTCATAGGAAACATAATACAAATTTTATTTAAAGGTAAAATTTTTATATTATGTGTTCCGTTAGACGTCTGAAGTCCATTATGAGAGAGCTGTTTGTTATCTCCTGGTGGCTTGCTTCATAAAACGCAACAATGTGATTAGTAATTATGTTGCATAATAAATTTTAAGAAAAACCAAATAAACTGACTCCAATGAACGGTCAACAATGCTGAATTAGAAATAATATCCTAATAGGTTTACTGCTTGTAGATTTTTTATTTAGAAACTGCAAAGAACTGAGAAAGTGATTTCTCTGACTGAAGACTATTGTTATGGTCTGTATTTTCTACCTCTCTGTAGTAATATTTTCTAAAGGTGTTTTCATGGCGCCAATTTGCCTTAGCCAGGATATCATTAACTGGGTATTTTTCTAAACAATTCAGAGATGAAACTGCTGACCTAAAACTACCAGGTGTAGCCTGTATTCCAGCTTCGGAAAGAATTCGTCTTATCCAACCACCTATTATAACGGCACTAGCTGGTTTACTGGGCTCCCTTGTGGTGATAAACAAATTTGTAAGACAACCTCTGACATTCTTTGAAATTCCAATCAAAGCTCTTAACCAAAATAAAGGGTTTGTATTTTTATCTGGTGACGAGAGTAAAGTCCAACTTGATTGTTGGTATGACGTTGAGTCCGTTTTTGAACCGAAAACAGGATATAGGGTTATTGAATCCCCATTGTCCACCATATGTTTCGGATCACAATGTAAAAGAGTCAAGTCGTGTACTCTTCTACCTGAAGTCAACAACAGTATAGTAGCCGTACGCCTAGAAACATCATACAAGCTTTGCAAATTTGGATTTGTATTTTTTAAATATTGAATTACTATTCTTGCATCCCAAATTGGTAGTTTCTGTGGAATTGGTCTAGCTAACGATACAGCTTTTAAAATATGTCTAACTAAGTGATTTGATGAAATCTTAATATCAGACAGAGTTTCACAAACTGACGCTATGACTGATTTATGCACCAGAATAGTACGATATGCTAATCGATCTTCAAGAAAAAGTTTTGCTAAATACCGGGCTACATTTGCAGGTGTTGGATAATGACCGTTTAGGTTATTAAGATTACACCACCGCACCCATTTGCTCCAAATAGGAATATAAGTTTTGAGCGTAGAGGCTCTCCAACAAGTGGACAAAAGTTGTTTTTCCTCACCTGACCAGTTTTGTGTTAGGGAGTCCCAGCCGAAATGAGCCAGGCTTCCAGCTGTAGGTTGAGTACTTGAGCTGGGGGGCGCCCAGTCATTGTGTCCACCAATGATGTTTTCAAGTCCCTGATTTTCATGGGACGTGCTAGGGCGCGGCTCTTCAGATCTGGACGCCAAAAGGGTCTCTTCCACTTGGGTGCTATTATTATGAACTTTTATGTAAGATACAACTGTTCTGTTGTCTGTTTGCAAAATAATGGTTGAGTTTTGTAAGGTATTTGCTTCTAGGGATATTGCAGCTATCACTGCATACATTTCTTTTAAGTTGCAGTGCCACTTCAATTGGTGTTGATTCCACATGCCACTTATTTGTTTGTTGTTCAGTATGGCGCCCCATTGAATATCTGACGCGTCTGTGACAAGATAGTTGACTGGTGACCTCCTGGGGTGAATATGAGATCTTTGTTTCACGTTTTCTAGCCACCACTCTAGATCTTTTCGTACCTCGTCTGTGAACTGTACTGGATGGCGCGAATTTTTCTGACACTGATTGCTGTGGCGCTGCAACGTGCGGCAATGCAACCTTCCCCGGTGGGTGATGAAGGTCGCAAAGTTGAAATACCCTAAGAGGCGTTGCGCCTGCTTGAGGGTCCAACTGCCGGCTGCTAAGCGAGTCAATAGGCACTGACGGATCTTGCAAACTTTGTCTGGAGGCAAACTCTTGGTGTTGGAGTGTGTGTCCCAGACAATTCCCAGAAATTCTATACACCTTGTTGGGGTTACTATAGATTTTTCCATGTTGATATTCCAACCTAGGGAGGTGAGGAACTCTATGGCCAGCTGGACATGTGTTGTTAACGTCTCCCTGCTTTGGTGAACTATTAAATAATCGTCTAAATACAGGACCAATCGAAGACCTTTGCTGCGTAGCATTTCGGCAGTCCAGTTTGTGACAGAAGCAAACATTTTCGGTGCCGCAGCGAGACCAAAGGGCAGGCAGGTCATTTGTAGCAGCCGACCCTCGTAGCTTATGCGAAGAAAACAACGGTGTCTTTGAGAGATCCTCAGATGATAATAGGCTTGACTTAGGTCCAGTTTGACCATCCAGTCGCCCGCTTGTAAGAAGTTGGACATTTGGTGATGATGAAAAAGGTGGAAATGTTTTGGTTGCATGAATTGATTTAACGCCTTCAAATTGAAAATAACCCGCCTCTTCCCACTGCTTTTTGTTAGTATGAATAGTGGGGATATGAAGGACGGAGTTAAGGGCGCAGGCTCGAGAATTTGACTTTGAATCATGGCTTGAATTTCCAATGACATTGCTGAAGAACTTGGTGTTTGAAATTTGTGCATGATGTCCGGTGTTGGGAAGATAAGTGGTGGTGTCTGATTGAATGGAATGCGGGCAGCAGAAATTAATTTGAGAACCATCTTGGGTGGATTCAAGTTGGCCCACACATCTCGATACAACATCAGACAACCCCCCATGAAGCACGAGTCATTTGCGTCTACTTCTGTTAGGATCACCTTTTCGCCCCCCCCCCCCCCTTTTTTCTTTCTATCTTGCTCGTCGAAATGACGTTTATTGTGTTTTCCTTGTTTTGTTTTATTTTGATGGAAACGAAATGGCTTTTCATGAGAAGTAGAAGCCACTGGAGATTTTGAAGGTATTGGTGATTTAGAACGTCCAGAAAATTTTGAACTAGGCACTGTGTCTTTGTTAATTTTGTCCATTCCGCCAATCTTTTGAATGTATGCGGATAAACTTTGGGGATTAAACATATATTCCGCTGAGGGGGGTATTTTATTAATATCTTCCTGTAGGTACTTCCCTTTTAAACCTTTAAGCAGCGCTTTACGCCTTAATTCCAAAACTTCTGCCCGTTTCCCACAAATTATTTGTAAGAGATCATGGGATATTACTTTGTAGTCTGACTCATTTCCAAATAACTCTTTCAGTTTATCATAAATTGTGGCTGACGTGAGTTGTGTGTTTGGTGTTGCAGACCAGTCAATTAAATTGCGCAAGGCTAAGTTTACAGCCTCATTTTGGGCTAAAAAAGCGTTTGATAAGGCAGCGAAGCTGCGCTCCATTTGGTGCCATCTAAGTGGGGCAAAAGGATCTTCTAGGCTCCTCAACTCCTCATTAACTTTTAGTTCGGTGAACGCCGGGAAAGCTGTATATTTCTTTTGTACTTCAGTATATCGTACAGAGTTCCAATCTAAGGAGTCAAACCTTTGCATTGAAGCTAACTTAGCGACTCGGTCGGGATTTGCTTTAGGTACGGACGGTTCCTTGATAGAAACGTTAAGCTCGGCAATATCTTTCACTTCGGCTGACAGGCGTAAAAACGGATCATCTAAAGGTTTAATTACTGACTCCGACGTAGGCACAGCGGAAGGTCCAGAAGTACTTGGTTGTATCGCAGCGTAATTTGCACAGAATATATTATTAACATGACTTACAAGTTGTTGTGACAGTACTTCAAACCTGCGATCTATTTCCCGTAAAGATTCGTGTGATCGAATCCGGCGCCGTCTTTTTGACGGCGGCTCATCCTCCTCGCTCGAACTTGAACTTGATGACGACTTCGAGCTAGATACGCTTGCCGGCACAGGCGGCACGTTTGTATTTACACTTTTTCGTAACCGCGTGGAATCGTGATCACTAAAAACATCCGTGAGATTGTCACCCACTGGCTCGATTATTTTATCACTGTCCATTTTTTACAATGATCACACTTGATTCGTAAAATAAAATACGTTATGGCTTCAACACAATGAATTATCCTTGTGGAAGTTAATTAAAAACTTTTTTCCAAAACTATCAAGATGGCCGCTGAGTTTTAGAAAAGATTTCACAACTTTGTTTTCACGTAACGGAAACTGATTATCAATAACTTTCTACTTCAATCTCGAAAGTTATAAGAAATTTGAAGTAAAACTTAAACAAAACTGAGATTGTTAAGTTTTCTAAAAATCTAACGAACGAAGGATACGCGCGCATTTGAAAACGACGCAACAATGACATAAGGTATGGCGGCTTGCTCGGTGGTATTCAGTCAGTTCCAGGTTTAGCCGCAGGAGGCGCTAGTTCACGTGACGGGAGAGCCAACATCTAACGACATGGCGTGTGTATAGAACGATGTACTCTCTCTCATAATGGACTTCAGACGTCTAACGGAACACATAATAACCTAAGTAAGTTTAAATGATTTCTTTTATATAAAAAATATTACAATGTTACCATATCAAAATTTGTTTCATTTATTATCATATTATAATAATAAATTACCTATGTAACATATATTTGTTCAAAGTAATTTACCAAAATAAATTACTAAAACAACAATTATATAAAACATAAAAAAACTGACCCAACTCGGATTCGAACTCACATCTATCCCGATCACATTAGCGAGAGCAGCCTCGTTACCGATCTAGCTAATGTTACCTTATATTTACTTGTTGAAATTTTGCATTACTAGGAAAAAAATAATCAGACGACGATAGAAAAACAAGTTACTGATATTGTCATCCTTGTCTAGCATTGACCACATCTATAACTACTCGTAGCAATGCTACACGACATGTTAATCTGTTAGCGTTGGAACATCGCTCACACGGATAAATATGCGTATGTGTGTATAAGCGCCGCAGCCCGTATAGCGCACGCGATAATGGTCATTGCGGTGTAAGTGGACTTCTGGCCGTTGACTGTACATGATGTGCACACATTTCCACTGGAGGAAGTGTACTTTGGCGCGTTTTTTTTAAAGTGGTTTCCTTGGTAGGCCTACTCCACGAACTATTACGACGGAATTTACAGGGACAATAATCTTTTAACTGCATTATGATTACTGATATTGGAAGTGTACTTTGGCGCGTTTTTTTTAAAGTGGTTTCCTTGGTAGGCCTACTCCACGAACTATTACGACGGAATTTACAGGGACAATAATCTTTTAACTGCATTATGATTACTGATATTGATATTGGTTACTGACTTTAACTGTAGTTCTGATTTCTTTTGATATTTCAATCTGATTCATATTCTTTGAAGTCGACTTCAATAGTCATGTCTCCTTTGATTTCTTCTTCTTCTTCTTCCTCTTCTTCTTGCTGGATGTTCATAATTTGTTCAAATGAAGATGAACCAGCTCTCTCTTCATCGAAATCACACGACTCTTCGTCTGTTGTATTCAATTGGACATTTGAGCAAGACTGGCCTTGGCAATTAGTACACGCTGAAGAACAAAGTAACCCTATTCTTCTACAGCCACATTTCGCAAAACAACCTTTTTTGCAATTGCAAAAAATAGTGTTTAGGAGTTTTTCCGAAGCAGGTGGAAGTAAAGTTTTAATCGGTTCCAAAGTATTATCTGTTAATTCCTAACCCCAGTCTTCTGGGTTCAGTTGATTGCCTAGCCATGTCTGAACTTGATAGTATACTCGATACAAGCGTTGATTAGCAGAAGCCGATGTTGGAGGAAGACAAGATAGTTGAACTTGTTTCTTGTTTCGTGTATATCAACTGAACCTAGGAACTGGGGTTAGAAATTAACAGATAATACTTTGGAACCGATTCAAACTTTACTCCCACCTACTCCGGAAAAACTTCTAAACATTATTTTTTGCAATTGCAAAAAAGGTTGTAGTGCGAAATGTGGCTGTAGAAGAATAGGGTTACTGTGTTCTCCAGCGTGTGGGTACTAATTACCAAGGCCAGTCTTGCTCAAATTCAATTTATGGAAAATGTGGAAATGTGTGCATATCATGTACAAAGTGACTCCTTCAACTTTTAGAATCGCGATATCTCAGAAATGGTGATTCGTAGAAAAAAAGTTTACAGACAATTTTTGAGGACAATTTTATGATCTTCAATTTTGTCTCACATATTTTTTTGATATAACTTACCGTTTACGAGAAAAATTCAAAAAACTTAAAATTTTGACATTTGACCCCCAATAACTTTTTTAGCACACATGGGATAGATGGGGACTTTTGACACTTTATTTCTAATGTTATACCCAAGATCTCCACCAAAATTTAGCTGTGTCGGAATTTGTGTTAATTGACCACTACTTTTATGTCTATTTTGACCGGACTATTCTGCGTTATCTTACCCAGTGGCGTAACTACAGGGTGGCAAGTCGGCAAAATGCCACGGGCCCCCAGCCGGGAGGGGCCCCGGTCAGAGGAGAATCCCAACTTCCAAAACTTAATATTACACATTTAGTAAAAATCCGATGACTTTGCCACGGGCCTCGAACGGTATAGTTACGCCACTGATCTTACCTTCACCTGGTTAATTGGATACGTACTCATTTAAGTACACAAATCGAGCTATCTGCAATATTTTCCCTTTTAGAATGGAAAACTGACTGAAAAGTGGATACATCTGCCTACCACTCGGGGAAGACGGGCGTGTGGCGTGATGTTTATAAGCCGACGTTGGTACGGACGTAAAAATATCGCGGCGGGATTTTATCGCACACTGGATTTTCAACTGTCTGTGTTGAGCCGAGCATTGAGAATCCAACCTAACAACAACAGAGTGCATTCTAGTGCTTCGAAAAAACACACTCTTGGATTTTCAACTCTCGGTGCTAAGCAGAGCGTTGAAAATCCAGTGCGCGAAATAAAATCGCCGCGATATTTTTACGTCCGTACGAACGAATGAACAAGAATGAATGAATGGAAAGGAATGGAGAAAGGAAAGGAACACAAGACTATACGTTATTATTATTACAAACAATAGTTTTGCATTGTTAGGGTTGTTAACTCTTATTATAATCCTCAAAACGGAAAATAGTGGGCACTAAGCTCCATTTTAAGGATTATAATAAAACTAATAATACCTACTTGTGGAGCATAACCTAACATGCTTATTCTCTGGATTTTCATTCAAAAAAGAAAACAAAAAGAAAAAGAATTCTTAAAAGAAATAACCAAACAAACGATGTGGGCGTCAATGCGAGGTATTCCACATAAGGCACCTATCGATATTTTTCGCAGGTGCCATTAGAGGAATAAAATTATATTATTTAAAATTTCCACAAATGGCATCTACGGATCAGTAGGTAGGTACTAGTGTTGGGACGTTTATTTTGTTTAGGACTTTAAAATAAAATAAAACGATTAAAATCAGTAGATCGCTTAATATGTGCCATACTGGTGCCCAGTGTGGAATACGTCACCAATGCGCGCTAGGTACTCTCTTAAGTTGGCAGTCAATTTGTTGGACAATTAATTTCCCCAACTTTACCTACCTACATAATATAATATTAATTAATAATGCAGAAGCATCGACATACATAAATTATTAACCTAGTAGGTATTTAAAATGATCTTATCAACGCTCAACAGTTTATTTAACAAATTAATTCTAAACGAAATTGTTTTAGATTAACGACCTTCCCAGTCTGTATTTCTTTTTTCTTTTACATTTTATGTTTCTTTAGCATTATTCATTAAAAGTTTTTCAAGTTCGTTTGTATACCTACCTAATACCTATATTTTATTTAGCTATGTAAGTATCAGATTACCGCCAATGTTGCTTAGAATTAAAATGTTGATAAGTGTAACAAAAAAATATATGAAAGATCTTTTAAAATCTGCGCTAACTGTGGTAAAACATAAACTGGTCGGGATCAAGAAAGTGACAGAGTCAATTACTTGCACATGCGAATAAAAGAGAGCGCAACAATGCGCTGGAACCAAAATAAATGCGCCAAACCAAATAAAAATTGTTAAAAATAAATTAAGTTTTATTTTTAACAATTTTTATTTGACAATTTATATAACAATTATACCTATTCCATTACCTAGGCAGAGCTGCCCCATAGATTCATGTTCGCATAACTCGGCAAAATGTTACTCCATACATTTTGCCGAGTTATGCGAACTTGAATGTTTGGAGCAGCTGATTTTTTATCGCTATTTCAGGTTTGGTTCCATAGTAAAAGTTGTTTGTTATCATGAGAGAGAGATAGAGAGATAGAGATAATTTATTTGTCAAAAAAACACGCGTTTAAATAAACACACCGACGCGCGACGGGTCGGTTATGCTGGGTATATAAATTATAAAAATGTACGAACATGTTTTGCCAATTATGGCGTACAAATCGAATTAAGTACAAAATACAATGTCTAGGTAAAATATCGAACAATAACAAAGTGTCAGAATTAAATTATAATGTGATTAATTGAAATATATTTTGTCCAAAAAACAATATTAAATAATCAAAAAGTATCATTCAAGGAGTCATTTGTGTGATAGTAACATTTCTCTGCTAATAAATTTCGCATCTTTTTTTAAACATATTTGTGTTTAAATCCATACTAATATTATAAATTCGAAAGTAACTCTGTCTGTCTGTCTGTCTGTCTGTCTGTCTGTCTGTCTGTCTGTCTGTTACCTTTTCACGCCTAAACCACTGAACGGATTTCGATAAAATTTGGCAAGGCTATAGATGGCATCCTGGGGACGGACATAGGCTACTTTTTTTTTCAAAAATAATCCTACAGGGGGTGATATAGGGGATGAAAGTTTGTATGGGAAACTCAGTATTTCTTAAGTTAGGGATGTGAAAATTAAAATGTATGCTTTTGATAGGAAATAAAGAAATATGCGGTTCTGCGTTTTTGAAAAATCATCCCCTAAGGGGGTAAAATAGGGGTTGATTTTAAAATTTACAAAACTGCATGGATTTCGACAAAATTTGGCAAGGCTTTATAAAGCATCCAGGGGATGGCCATAGGATACTAATTTTTTCAAAAATAATACTACAGGGGGTGATATAGGGGATGAAAGTTTGTAAGGGAAACCCAGTATTTCTTAAGTTAGGGATAACAAATTTATGCTATTGGTAGGAAATTAAGAAATATGCGGTCCAGTGTTTTTGAAAAATCATCCCCTAAGGGGGTAAAATAGGGGTTGATTTTAAAATTTACAAAACTGCACGGATTTCGATAAAATTTGGCAAGGCTTTATATAGCATCCTGGGGAAGGACACAGGCTACTTTTGGTCTTAAAAAATAATCCTACAGGGGGTGATATAGGGGATGAAAGTTTGTATGGGAAACTCAGTATTTCTTAAGTTAGGGATGTGAAAATTAAAATGTATGCTTTTGTTAGGAAATAAAGAAATATGCGGTTCAGCGTTTTTGAAAAATCATCCCCTGAGGGGGTAAAATCGGGGTTGATTTTAAAATTTATAAAACTGCACGGATTTCGACAAAATTTGGCAAGGCTTTATATAGCATCCTGGGAAAGGACATAGGATACTTTCAAAAACAATACTACAGGGGGTGATATAGAGGATGAAAGTTTGTAAGGAAACCCAGTATTTCTTAAGTTAGGGATAAAAAATGTATGCTATTGGTAGGAAATTAAGAAATATGCCATTCAGCATTTTTGAAAAATCACCCCAGGGGTAAAATAGGGGTTGATTTTAAAATTTACAAAACTGCACGGATTTCGATAAAATTTGGCAAGGCTTTATATAACATCCTGGGGAAGGACACAGGCTACTTTTGGTATTAAAAATAATCTTACAGGGGGTGATATAGGGGATGAAAGTGTGTATGGGAAACTCAGTATTTCTTAAGTTAGGGATGTGAAAATTAAAATGTATGCTTTTGATAGGAAACAAAGAAATATGCGGTTCAGCGTTTTTGTAAAATCATCCCCTAAGGGGGTAAAATCGGGGTTGATTTTAAAATTTACAAAACTGCACGGATTTCGACAAAATTTGGCAAGGCTTTATATAGCATCCTGGGAAAGGACATAGGATACTTTCAAAAACAATACTACAGGGGGTAATATAGGGGATGAAAGTTTGTAAGGAAACCCAGTATTTCTTAAGTTAGGGATAAAAAAAATATGCTATTGGTAGGAAATTAAGAAATATGCGATTCAGCATTTTTGAAAAATCATCCCCTAAGGGGTAAAATAGGGGTTGATTTTAAAATTTACAAAACTGCACGGATTTCAATAAAATTTGGCAAGGCTTTATATAACATTCGGGGGAAGGACACAGGCTACTTTTGGTCTTAAAAAATAATCTTACGGGGGTGATATAGGGGATGAAAGTTTGTATGGGAAACTCAGTATTTCTTAAGTTAGGGATGTGAAAATTAAAATTTATGCTTTTGATAGGAAATAAAGAAATATGCGGTTCAGCGTTTTTGAAACATCATCCCCTAAGGGGTAAAATAGGGGTTGATTTTAAAATTTACAAAACTGCAAGGATTTCGACAAAATTTGGCAAGGCTTTATATAGCATCCTGAGAAAGGACATAGGATACAATTTTTTTCAAAAATAATACTACAGGGGGTGATATAGGGCATGAAAGTTTGTAAGGGAAACCCAGTATTTCTTAAGTTAGGGATAACAAATTTATGCTATTGGTAAGAAATTAAGAAATATGCTGGTCAGCGTTTTTTAAAAATCATCCCCTAAGTGGGTAAAATAGGGGTTGATTTTAAAATTTACAAAACTGCACGGATTTCGATAAAATTTGGCAAGGCTATAGATAGCATCCTGGGAAAGGACATGGGCTACTTTTTGTCTTAAAACATAATCCTACAAGGTGTGATAAAAGGGATGAAAGTTTGTATGGGAAACCCAGCATTTCTTAAGTTAGGGATATGCCCTATGTTTTCCACATGAACGTTCCCATGGGATATTTACCGACATCCACGCGGGCGAAGCCGCGGGCAAAAGCTAGTCTTTATATAATTTAGGTATTTTATTATAAATAGTAGGGGCCATACAGAAAATACTTTTCCTCATGAACACAATCATGTGTTTAAATATCGGTCACTAATTACCAGGCACCCTATCTAATAAAATATGTTATATTATACCTACTGGTGGTCTTTCTTTGCCGTTACTGGTTAAAGTCATTTAGTAGTGTTTTAAAGGTAATAACGCGGGTTTATCCTGAAAGGGAATTCGAGAAATTTCCACGTTATAGAGGGCGCTATACTTATTATATTGCCACTAAGCGAATTCAAATGTTCAGGAATCCGCCATGGAAAATTCAATAAGTAACTCTTTACCCAAACCAGGGACCAGCAGAACAGCAGTCACGCTACTAACATTACAACAACGAAAATTCTATTAAAAAAATTTTTTTTTTTGTTTTTTTTTTATTTATTCCGGTCTCGAATAAATTAAAAATACAATTTTAGGTCAGTGCTAGTGTGCTGACAGAAGCACAGCGAGGTATATTTCGACGTGACAATGATTGCTGCAATCTTCCAATGAAGCGATGATGCGTACAACTGTTGAAGCGAATTGGAGCATCCGTCAGCAGTGCGTAGGCGCCATGCTTTCTTTCAAAGACGGACGATGGATGGAATAAGAAGAATTTCTAAGATAAGATAAGATATATTTATTTGTCAAAAACATGTGTAGGTTTAACATCAATTGGAACGATTAAAAAAAAAAAGAAGTTTCAACATGTTTTGCCTAGAAAGGCGTACAAATACAATAACTATACAGGGTGAAATTTTAATCGTTTTAATCCTCTTAAGGGGTCATTGTACTCATCATTATGAACAACTTTTACTATGGGACCAAAACCTGAAATCGCGAAAAAAAAATCAGCTGCTCCCTACATTTTGACGAGTTTGATGTAGATAAATGTACTGAACAGCTGATTTTTTTTTCGCGATTTCAGGTTTTGTCCCATAGTAAAAGTTGTTCATAATGATGAGTACAATGACCCCTTAAGAGGATTAAAACGATTAAAATTTCACCCTGTATAGACTAGAATTCAGTAGTCTTTATTGTCACGAATTCTTCAAAGGGCATTCTTAAAATGATAACCCTTTTGCTTTGACGTAGTCGGGTAAAAAGGGCACGTCTTTTCTTGCTGCAGAATCAGTGTAGGTGTTGAAGAGGAGAATAGACAGTATTAAGGCTGCCAACAAACAGGCGCCAGTACAACAGTAACAGTATTAAGGCGCCTGTTTGATGGAGCCTTTAGGCAATGTCAAACTGCACCCTAATTGCGTAACACACTATCGATCGGAATCTGAAACACACAGGGTGTAAAAAGACAGATCACAAAGCCGTCAACTATGCATACTGTATATCTAACTAAGTAGCTTTGTGCGCTGATGGTGGCGTGTGTGTTGGATCATTCAGTTCCCTACAAAATGGTTGAGCTGGATGGTGCTGGGCGCCTACTCCCTAAGCACGAAGCCCGTAATTTCGGTCTTCGTTACGGGCGTTTCTTACTCCGTATCACCTACGGATGGATGATTGGTTCGAGGCCCGAACGAATAGAAGGACAACAGGATTTGCCAGTTGTCCCTACTCCCGGTGTGCTTTTGCCCGTCCGAAAAATTTAACTTTTTCACTTGTTTTGATGGATCGTAATGTCAAACGGACGGATGAACGGACGGACGGAAAGACGGACGGACTTAGGGAGTAGGCCCCTTATCAACACGTCATGTTCGTGAACGGGCGCCGTCAGTTGAGACTGGTCATCTCTTAACTGCCAGGCCTTATTTTTAATTTTATATTTTAACTTGGTTTTAAGTATTTTTTTACATTGTTCTCACATGTAGAAGCAACAAATATAATGTACCTACCCATACACATAATCAGCCTATAACTTTCCCACTGCTGGGACACAGGCCTCCTCTGTACCTACCCATGATGTTGTAATACTTATCTTGATTCAAAAGAGTGTCCGTGGAGTTTCTTGCCCGTTCTTCTCCATAGATCTACGTTTTGGAATGGGCAACTAGCTCCAACTTTCTGACTTACCTACTGACCGACTCTTTGACAATTCAAAAGTAATTAATAAAAGTAATTTGTTTAATTGAAATGAATGTTTTGAGTTTGAGTTTGAGTTGAGTTTGAGTTGAGTTTGAGTTGAGTTTGAGTTGAGTTTGAGTTGAGTTGAGTTTGAGTTGAGTTTGAGTTGAGTTTGAGTTGAGTTGAGTTTGAGTTGAGTTTGAGTTGAGTTTGAGTTGAGTTTGAGTTGAGTTTGAGTTGAGTTTGAGTTGAGTTTGAGTTGAGTTTGAGTTTGAGTTGAGTTTGAGTTGAGTTTGAGTTGAGTTTGAGTTGAGTTTGAGTTGAGTTTGAGTTTGCAAAAATTATTGCCGGGAAACGACTTTTATTTTTAGGTATAAAAAAACATTTTTTTATTACGCGAATGTAACGCGAACCCAGGCAAACGGAGTTAAGACTCGCCTCTCCGCTCTACGATACGCGTAGGTACTTGTCGGAAAAAGTTTAGTAATAACACTTAGAATATGTTTTAGTAAAAAAAAATGCGACTTTAACCTTCAATATCTCCAGAACCAGTGGATTCCTAGGTATGGGCTAGTGGAAAATAATGGTTGTAATTATGTGGTTTTCGGCTTCGGCAAGTGTCTTTTTACACCTGGTGTAATCATTAAAGTCATCAAGTAATATAATCATTAATTAATTAATCATTATCATCATCAGAGGCTTAGCATTGCCATACAACGTGGCAATGCCGCCAGTCTCTTGGGTACTCTACCAGTCGACAGCGATGCGGAGGAATTTTTTGACGCCATATTTTAGTTTTTTAATAGTTTTAGTTAGCATATAATTTTGTTATTAATAGTTTATATCATTAAAGTCATCAATACTCTTACTGTATGACCAATTAGTAATCCTATTGAATGACTATTTCATGAAATCTTGACATTTTAGGACTACACTAATTTATGGAGTTGTATCAGGTACTTACTGATTCTAATGATTATAATTCTGTAAACACATATTTGTTACTATAGTGAATTATTCTTTATTCAACATACAAACTAATACTGACTTGCAAATTGCAAAAAACGTAAGAAAATTTAATTTTCGAGGGAGCCCCTAACGCAACCAAAAGATTGTGTAAGGCTACGATCAGCCTATAGAGAATAATTTGGTCTCAACTAAAACTAAGTAGGTCATTTGGGTACTAGTTGTACCCAAATATACATTCAACACCACACAGAGCTACTGAAGATGTGCTGGGGGTACAGACTGTCATCAAGTCGCCGGTCGCTGATCACGGGGCACAGGTTCGTACCAACGGAGCACAAGTAGGTAATGACCGTATCCGGGCGAGCCGGCGGCAGCGTGAGCCCGAGAACCCACCAGACACGGATTAGGGGAAAATTATATTATGAAAAATTTAAATTGGTTAATCGTTAGTATTCTACATGTTCGTCGTGTTTTTTTTACGCTTATTTTTTGTTGATATAATTGATTTACTTACTTACAAAAATCAATCTTTAGTCGATTCTGCAATAATCGATATATCGTAGGTACTTATTATATAAATACTACCCACCATTATTATTACCTTACTTCATGTTTGAGCCTTGATAAAGACGGACGTATAACCTTCCTAGTGACTTATAATTGGCTAATAATAATCTTTATATTTTAAAAAGCCAGTAACTCGTTTTATTGAAGTGTTAGAACCTAGATTTCCAACAGGTTATGGGACCAGGTTACGTTTTTACTGCAATATAAGTGGTTAAAATTTAAATAAAAAATACAGGCATTGTTAAGTGAAATGGACGTATAAAAAAATCCAAAAAGTGTTATCGTCGAGTAGGTGACAACAATTTTTGATGATTTGATCATCGAATTGTTAGCCACCACGCCGCCGCCAAACCACGCCACGCGAGGTAGCACATTTGTTGCTCAACCTACCCCCATCTAATGATGGCGTGATAATTGCGATCGAAACTTTAACGGAGGATAGTTTAATGCTAAATGTAATAATGTGTGTAGTGTAATGTTTAATGTTTAATGGATTCGTTAAACCAAGGCTTTTGGATCATGAAGTCAAATTTAGAAATGAATATAGTGATACTAGGCGTCAAAGTTTTGCAAGTTGAGAGGAAAAATGGACAGGAATTTCGAAAAAGAAAATTTGATAATTCTCAAAATAATAAAGGGAATAATAGCTTCAACTAGAACGTTAACAAGCAGAAGACTAAGTCTCAGTTCATGAAGTGTTATCACTGTGGCCGCAAGAAGCATGTGAAAAACAACTGCTTCTACTTCAAAAGAGCTCAAACATTACAGCAGCAGCAGAAAATACGGAGAAGACAAGGACGGTCCAGGCAGTTAGAATCAGTGAACCATCCACGTCGAGCTATTTTTCTGGCTTTGCTTTTATGATGGCAGACTATCAAGCGGATCATGATGGAAGTTACTTTCCTGTTGGTTTCTGGAACAGGACCATATTACAAACAGGGAAGATCTTTTCATTAGTCACACCGTCTTGCAAACCCCATTAAAATTTCTATTGCTAAAATGGTGAATTTATTTCATCGAACGATGTATGCGACCAGCAACATGGGCGTTCAAGAAGTTTTGGAGGACGTGCTCTTCTGTGCTGAGGTACAACATTCATTTTCGACCAGCAAGGAGCACAATGCGTAACGTTAATAAAACTATCATGCAAGGTATGTTAAAAAAAAAAAAAATAATTTAATTGCTGTAGACTTAATGGCATCTGTAAATAAGTGTCAATCTGTTTCTCAAGTATGCAGTAATAAAAATATGTACAAACTATGGCTTTGGTGTAAGTAAAAATTAATTCATTGAAATAAAAAAAAAAAAAATAAAAAAAAAAAAATGTAATGGTTGATGACACCAGCCAAATCAAAACAGTAATACCAGCCTGTATGATAAGTTGTGTGAGGCCTGTATAAATATGAAACAAAGTCGACTTCCGTTCATATCAGGTCAAAAATAAAAGTCATGTTAAACAGCTATTATTTATTGTGCACTCAGATGTTTGTGGACTATTGTTACTGTTTATACCTACCCCAACTAAAAACTACCTTGTAATTTTTGTTGATGAGTATACGCAATACTTTGTTACGTTCCTATTTAACCTATAAAAATCAGACATGTTTGCTGTTTTTAAAGATTTCGTGGCTAAAAGCGAGGCTAAGTTTAATTTAAAATTAGTCAACTTGTACTGCGATAATGGTGGCAAACATTTATCGACTGAAATGAAAGGTTATTAATTTATTGTGTAGAGAGAGGGATATCAAAAAAAAATTATCATATCATTTAATAGTTCCGAGAACACCACAGTTGAATGGCGTTTCTGAATGTATGGTCAGAATCATTACTGAAAAAGCTCGCTCAATATTAAACAAAGTGTTTTGGGGTGATACGCAGTATCAACTGTTGTTTATTTGATTAATTTGACCCCAATTAAAACTTTGAAAGTTTTCAAAAACACCATTCGAAATGTGGCATGATACAAAACCTCAAATAAAAAATAAAAAAAAATATTTGAAGGTAGTTGGTTCAACTGTTTACGTTCATAATAAAAGCAGTAAGGCCAAGTTTAATGAAAAATCATGGAAAGGGATACTTGTGGGTTATGAACCAAACGCTATAAAGTTTGGAACCCAGAGTGCGAAAAATTACATAGTAGTCAGGGATGTTATTGTTGATGAGACTGGTTTTCTTCAATCCAGGCCAGACCTCAAGTCTAAAGGGAATATTATAAAAAAATTCTCACGGCAAAGCTGATGATGTAATATCCAAGTCAGTGCCGGTCAAGTCTCATAACTCTGACAGTTCTAAATCAGATAATCATACGTCTATGGTCTAAATCTGATGAGCACTGAAGGGAATATTAAAAAAAAAAGAAATCTCACGGCAAAGCTGATGATGTAATATCCAAGTCAGTGCCGGTCAAGTCTCATAACTCTGACAGTTCTAAATCAGATACGTCTATGGACTAAATCTGTTGAGCACGAGTGTAAAATTCGCAAATTAAACCATGATAATTTAATTGAATCGTAGCACATAGTTGATAATATTCTTTCTGATAACCCGTCTTCACCAAAAGAAAACACAAATAAAATCCTGACAAAACAACAACAGGCCAAAAATCGTCCGCGTATTTCCTATAATGAAGACGATGATGATGATTGCCATTTTGTGTGCTCAGTCTATTCTATGTAAAATAACAAATTCATTAGAAGAGATCAAAACAGATCTCAGTGAGAAAGTGCAATTAGGGACGAACTAAATTCTCTAAATAATACTTGGGCTTTAGTACCAAGAGCTGAAAATAAAAACATTGTCAATTTCTTGTAAATGGATATTTCGTATAAAACATGATGAATTTGGAAAACCTTTAAGATAAAAAAAAAAAAAACACTACTTGTTGCAAGGGGTTTCAGTCAAGAATACCTCACGGACTATAATAAAACTTTGGCACCAGTAGCATGAGTAGCGATTGCAGTTTCAGATGTATCTTGCTTTTGTGAATCAATTTAATTTGCTAGTTCATCTTAGGGATGTCAAAACTGCCTTCTTAAATGACGAATTAAAGGAAGATATTTATATGAAAGTCCCTGAGGGTATCTCTGGTCCAGATAATTATGTGTGTAAATTAAATAAAGCACTTTACGGGCTGAAACAGGCTGCTAGGTGTTGGTTTGAAGTCTTTGAGAGATCACTTAAAGAAAAAGGTTTTCAAAATTCTTCATTCAAATATTTGCTAGACAATGGAGATATACATACCTATGCATATAATTATGTTATTTTATTTAAAGGTGTTTTAACCTAATAGTACGTGCTGATATTGAAACAATTAATAATTTTAAAAGGTATTTAATGAGTAAAATCAAAATGACTTTTTAGACAGATTAAAATAAAAAAAAAAAAGTTTCTAGGTATAAAAATTACAAGCATGTAATGAAATAACATAAGATCAAAGTGCATACACAAAAACAGTATTAAATAAATTTAATATGCACTAATTGTACACCTATCAGAATCTATGAGGATAACAATGTTATGGCTGTATACGCATTGCAAATAATCCAACCAATCACAAAACATAGATATAAAGTATCATTTATCTAAGGAACAGATTAAAAAAAAAAAAAATGTAATAAAATAAAATTACATTCCAACAGTTCAGCAGTTGGCAGATGTTCTGACCCGCTATCACTTTTCAAGAGATGAGAAGTAAAATGGGCTTAGAAAAAGATACTGATTTAATGTTTTGTGATTCTACATAATAATATGATATAATTATGATTATTTAATTATTACTAAGAATAATTTAATGAAATGGTTTGATTAAGGTTTTCTGGGTTTTCCTTAATCCTTGGCAGCAAATGTTGGACCATGAGATGTATTTCCCAGCAAACACTAGGAAGTGAATATGTTCCGGTCATTTAGGTATTACTTTGATTTATTTTGTTTGTATAATTAGGTAGATCAATTTTTGAGGGGGCGTGTTGATATAATTGATTTACTTACTTACAAAAATCAATCTTTAGTCGATTCTGCAATAATCGATATATCGTAGGTACTTATTATATAAATACTACCCACCATTATTATTACCTTACTTCATGTTTGAGCCTTGATAAAGACGGACGTATAACCTTCCTAGTGACTTATAATTGGCTAATAATAATCTTTATATTTTAAAAAGCCAGTAACTCGTTTTATTGAAGTGTTAGAACCTAGATTTCCAACATTTTTCTATTATTTTGCGTTTCCTTGATTTTTTTTTAAAAAAAGAACAATCAGCCTAGCTATTTCCTAACTATTTTGGGGTCGGCTACCAATCTAATCTGATGCATTTGGTATTTTGCTTGGAGCTTGGAGCTTGGAACCCAGTTAACAGGGTAACACGATACCCTTGGTAAGACTTTCGGCCTTCTGAGTTTCTGATGACCTGTAAGGCTGTAACGATCCAAGAATGGCCGATTACTAATACTGCCAAGATTAGGGTTTATAAAAATATGACTAGGTATAATCATACTCATATTATAAAGGCGAAAGTTTGTGAACATGTGTGTGTATGTTTGTTACTTCCTCACGCTCAAACGGCTGGACCGATTTGGATGAAATTTGGTATGTAGATAGCATATACTCTGAATTAACACATAGGCTACTTTTTATCCCAGTCTATGCGGGTGACACCGCGGGGCACAGCTTATATATTATACATACGATAACGACGTTTTTTTATTAATTACGAATCATGTCATCATTAGATACTCGTAAGCATTATATCACCCATCAACATTGAATATTTTAACAAACGTGATGTAATAAATGAATAGCATTGTGAATTGAATACAATTGCTTACTCTAACGATGAAGTATAGATTCCGTAATGATGTTTAGCTTCTGAAATTAAAAATATAAACTCGTTTCACAAGCAACTGTAACTGTAGATAATTCTGAATTTAGAAAAACGCGTAGGAACTGTATGAATAAACTTCACTAATTTTGTAAATCTTCTATCTATCTATCTATCTATGTAAATAAAAAGAGAAGTCCTGACTGACTGATTGACTGACTCATCAACGCCCAGCCCAAACCCTTGGACCTAGAAAGCTGAAATTTTGCACAGAGGTTCCCTTTAGAATGTAGACAAGGAATAAGGAAGGATTTTCCGGTAGCACGTTCCCGTAGGATGTTTTCTGACATCTGGCAAAAGCTAGTGATTGAATAAAATTAGTTTATAGTATAGCATAAAGATTAGATATTTAACTACATTAGTTACAGGAGAAGCAAAATTTAATTTCACAGCTCAGACACTCCCTAACTCCGTCCCTGTCCACAATATCAAACGACAAAGCATCGCTGACCCTCAGTTGTTTGATTCATACATTCATACACTCATCATACATTTCATACAATGATAACAGCCACTGATAAAACACTTTTTAACTCATTATCTAATTATTACTGTTTAATTACTTGTATAACTTCTGACCCCTGTTGAACATACACACATATTTTGATGAATTTATTCATGTTGATTGAAATTAACTTTAGGATTATGGAAACTATAAATGAGTTGGTTAATGAATATGCACGTTGTTCTAGGAGTGAGCTGGGTGTGTGTACAGCTGTATGTTTCCCGGATTGTTTGATATTATACTCGATACGGTGCAATATGCTTGCACGCAGATTTTCCGTTTGTAGCACGTGTGTTAAAAAGACAATATTCCGTGCCTATTGCCTCTGTTTGTACACATGCCAGCTGTGGACAAAATTCAAACGATCGACACTTAGTACCATGCGTGTGCAGTATAATGATGCCTAGCGCATCTTAATGAAATTTCCGCGGTACTGTAGCGCGTCGAGCATGTTCGCTGAAGCGGGAGTGCCGGACTTTTATGCTATTATTCGATCGCGCATAGCATCGTTTTCCACCAGCTTAAGAAAATCGACCAATCAACTGTTGAGGGTCGTTAGTGAGGATTTGGGCAGTCCGATCCACAGGTATTGGCTTGGACTCCATCGGAGTGCCAACCGTCGATAGACACTTACTAATGTGATATTATTTTGTTTTATTGTTAGGTAATTAATGATGATTTATTGTGAGTTAATTTTATTGTATATTCAGTTTTAGTGTTTCATTTTGTGACTGTATTGAATTTTAATGTATTTTATTTTGATGTTGTATGGAATTTGATGTATTTTATTTTTATGATCTAATGACTTTTAATGTACTTTATTTTAATGATGAATTAATTTTAATTAATTTTATGTGTTTGTGATGTGTATTATGGGACTTGGTGCCTTATTAAATAAATAAATAATAAAATATACTAGGGTTGAAGGTCGGCAAACTTTATGACACGAATACTATTAGCCATTATTAGATAATTAAATAAGAAACCATTTCTTTACTTACATAGTCTTGAAATAATAATAATAACCCCGCCTCCGTATCTCTACGTTGACGTCGTGATGAGGCTTGAGCGCTCCGAACTCTAGATCTGTGCCGGTAGAGTTTACGTTGCCGAAACATGTGAGGAGCCAGACCAAGAGAGACACATAAACACGCAGGGCAGGAGTTGTTGGACAGTAGCGACCCCACGGACCCTATCCTGCCTTTATTAGCCGGCTAGAGTGAACACTGACGAGGAACAGATCTCCCACCTCTTTCTTGGGTTTATTGGCCGGCTTGAGTGGAAATTCGCAAGAACAAATGTGCTCTGTGGAAGGAAGTATTTCAAGATGCTGCTAGGGATATTAACCGTAGTTCTGGGTCTGCCCTGATAGCCGTGGAATACCTCTCTAATCCTCATAAGCATCTAATAGCTAGCGACCGTTTTGGGGGGCCCATTATTGAGTGTGCAAGTCACCCCCTGCCATTTTATCTGTGTATTGTACACACAGTAGCAGGTCAAGTTACATACTACAAACTGTAAAATTTTCTCAGTTGATTTTGAACATAACCATCAAGATTTTAAAGTTTAAAATCATTTGGAGAAATTTGACAGTTTGGTGACCTGAGGAACTGCAATAGTCCTGCACCAACCGGGGGTTGTCCTTGGGTGCACTTGTATAGTGCATACAGGGATAATCGTCAGTCGGTGCCTCCTTATCATTTAAAATTGTCTAAGGGGCCTCTGCGAGTTGGTTTCGGCAAATCGTACGCCTTCCAAAGATTCAGGACCCCAGGGTCCCTTAAAAATAAAAATAAAATATTTTATTTCTCCGGCGTGGATGTTTAATGCAGAGCTGGTATATCTAGTGTAGTTTTTAGCTTGATAAAAACTATCTGCCTACTAGACACCAGCTCTGCTATTAAAAAAACCGGTCAAGTGCGAGTCGGACTCACGCACGAAGGGTTCCGTACCATATTATATGTTTAACAATCGCAAAGATAACTCTTTACTTATTTTAGAATGATACTGTAAATTACAACGTTATTTTTTGCAGTTTCAGAAAATCAACCACGTTTTAACAAAATACCTTATGAATCGCCGTTTTCAGTATTGTTGATTAAATACAGTATTCATGGTACTTACATTGTATAAAGAAGTTTCAAATTCCTAATTTGTTGAATTATTGCGCTAGAGCTCGTGCAAAAATGGTCTAAAATTTACAACTTTTGCGGCCTTCTTAATTTTAAAAGATAAAAAAAAATATGTTTGTACTCTACTCAATGAGTTCTAGACGATGACACCCCACATAACACATAATCAGCCTATAACGTTCCCACTGCTGGGACACAGGCCTCCTCTCGGTGAGAGGGAGTGGGCCGTAATCCCACGCGGGCCCAGTGCGGGTTGGTAGATGTCACATGTCTTCGAATTTTTGGTTCTAGGACATGCCGGTTTAATCACAATGTTTTCCTTCACCGTTTTGAGAGCAGCGGTAATGAAATAATGACATGACACCCCACATGCTAGATTAAAAATTTTTTTTTTTTTTCAAAATGAAAAGTTTATTGTATGGGGACCGACCCCTTCAATTTTTAACTTTGCTTTATTTTTATTATTTGTTGTTATAGCCGTAATAGACAGCGGAGGCTTAGTAAGTTTGTAGGCTGTACGTGGTTGTCTGATTTCATGGATTTTAATTTTCTTGCGCGGAACCCTAATTATTTTTCTAAAATAAAAATAGCCTAAGTTACTCCTTAAAACATCAGCTATATGCCATCAAAATCGGTGAAAATTCGTTTGGCAAGTTTCCTAACTTGACTCAAAGTACCATTTTTTTAATCGGACTGCGCTTTAAAATTCTTCTATACAAACTTTAACATCCCTAAACCTCATTTGAGGCGTAGTTTTGAAAAACTAATAATGACAAACATTATTACTTACTTATTCAAGTATTTGTGCTAAGTTTCAAGTTCATTAACCAAATTAATAAAAATTTTCATATAAACTGTATCTCTGTTTTCACGAACACAGATACCTAAAGAATTTCAAAAATCGTCTGGTATGTTTCCATAACTTGACTCAAACATTATTTACACCAATTTTAAAGTTAATGAAGCCCCCAATAAAATCCTCTGCTATAAAATTAACTTTTCACCCCTTAGGGGTAGATTTTTGGAAAACCCTGATACACGTTAGTCTTAATTTTTGGTCTCAAGTATAAAAACTCACGTTTCTTTCCTCAGTTCCTCCATACAAACTTTGACACCCCCAATCCCTCCTTAGGGGGTAGTTTAGGAAAACTAAAAATTATAAACTTTATAATTTACTTAGATGAATATTCGTGCTAAGTTTCAAGTGTTTTATTAACTCAAGGGATTGGATTTTTCATACAAACTTTCATCCCCTGTTTTACCCCCTTAGGGATGGAATTTTCAAAAATCCTTCCTTAGTGGATGTTTACACTATATAAGGTATCTATGTGCAAAATTTCAAGTCTCTAGGTCCATTGGTTTGGGCTGTGCGTTGGTATATTAGTCAGTGACTCAGTCAGGACTTTGATTTTTTTATATATATAGATTTACCATGTTATTTTAAGACCACAGACTTCTTATAGGTTTTCCTGTAATCTACAGGTATAGAACTAATTTCTACTTTTTTTTCAAAATTTTAGGTCCAGTAGTTTCGGAGATAAGGGGGGGGGAATGGTCAATTTTCGTCTATTTTCTTAAATAACTTTAAAACAATAAATTTTAAAATTATAAAAAAAATATATTTGAGACTCTCATAGTAAGCCCTTTCATTTGATATGTCACTCGGTACAGTTTACAAAACTTTTTTTTTTTTAATTTCTTATTTTCCCCCTAAAAGTGACTCTCATATTCAAAATTCATATATTTACTTTAGCTGTACGTATTTGGGTCACAGAAATCCATATGTGTACCAAATTTTAACTTAATCGGTCCATTAGATTCGGAGCAAATTGGCTGTGACAGACGGACAGACAGACACACGAGTGATCCTATAAGGGTTCCGTTTTTTCCTTTTGAGGTACGGAACCCTAAAAACAAAAATAAAGCTTTCGACACCTGGGGGTCTACTCCCTAAGCACGAAGCCCGTAGTTTCGGCCTTCGTTACGGGCGTTTCCTACTCCGTATCACCTACGGATGGATGATTGGTTCGGGGACCGAACGAAGTATGAATGACAACACGATTTGACAGTTGTCCCTACTCCCGATGTGTTTTTGCTCGTCCGAAAAATTTAACTTTTACACTTGTTTTGATGGCGGACGGACTGACGGACGGACGGACTTAGGGAGTAGACCACCTGAAACTGATGGCGTACCTAATGCTTTCCGTTACGAAACAATTTCTGCCAGTTTAATGCTATCACAAACCTCGTTAGAGAACTTCGTTCCAACAAGATAGTCAGTTCCAATTTTGGTCACGCACCAAAAATATTTGTATCTATATATAGCTATACCTACAAATGTCTGTACCCGGAGCTATCGGGCCCCACCACAGGGCCCCACAGACTAAATTATTAAATTATATAACAATCTGTACTGGTAACTGACGATTTAAATCGCGAGCGTAACGAAGGACTCGAGGTTTACTCCCGAGCGTAGCGAGGGTTTTAAAAACTTAAATCACGAGCGAAGCGAGGGATTTAAGACGAGTCCTGAGTGTAGCGAGGGATTTAAGTTCACTCAAGACTAAGACAGCTTTATCACCGAAGAAAATACTCTACTTTTCCATTAACATACATTTGCGAAAAAATTAACACAATAATAATATGAGATAAGCATTTATTAAAAATAATAAAAAGTGTAATAACTAATAATTATTAACGTTATACTCCGTTTTAATAACGTGGCAAATTCCTAGACTAATATTTTTTGTCGGAAAAGCAAAGGCATCAAGCTCATACGGCCTCGTCGGTTTTCGTAATTTTACTATCATAACTGCATAATAAATGCGTATTCCTTTTTCAAAAAGATGTATAATGCTTTATACAACGTGTAACGTTAAATGCGCAAAACCTCTTAAGGGGTCATTGTACTCATTATTATGAACAACTTTTAGTATGGGACCAAACATGAAATCGCGAAAAAAAAATCAGCTGTTCAGTACATTTTGACGAATTATGCGAACAGAAATGTACTGAACAGCTGATTTTTTTTTCGCGATTTCAGTTTTAGTCCAATAGTAAAAGTTGTTCATAATGATGAGTAGAATGACCTCTTAAGAGGTTTTGCGCATTTAACCTTACACGTTGTATACAAACTCAATGGTGTAAACACAGATGTAGTTCAGTATAAATTTCGGTAAGTATTCCAAAGAACAATGTCAGATGTCCATAGTAACTTTGGCTCAATATTAATTTGTCATGGACAGTGAAAATTCTTACGTTTTTTTGTGTAGTTTAATGTCAAAAGCTTTTCTGTGATTTCCACTTTTACACTGAACTTTTAAAAAAGAAGTTATTGAGACATTTTAAATTGGAGGTTAAGTTATGTATTAACCAACAGTAATGAAAAAGAACAGTGTCATTTGGAATCTAAAACATACAAAATACAGTTGTGTTGCAAATTAACATTTAGCTTAGTTAAAACAGTTGACATTATATTAATAAAAGAATCGTACTTTACCTCAGAAAGTGAAGTCCATTGCCATAACAATGAACGGACATCCTCAAACTTATTCAACTAAATGCCGTTTCACACGGAACACATTTAAACCACAATTATTACAACGTAGTTGATGGGACATTGTATCAAAATGTGTGGTATGGATATCACAATAAGTCTCTAACGCAAACGCAGAGGAATTCGAGAAGGAAACAAACGTAAACATAGAAAAACAATGACAACAACACAACAAGATGTTTGACATCTTGTCATCTTCAACTTACTGTCAGTATAAGCGCGCGCGAACTTGACATATAGTTCTTCAAGAACATGATTAGTAAAATGATTACTTATTAAAAGGATTTTCTTTTCGAAAAGTTCTCGAAAAGAACTAAATATTTTTTAATAAGTTGGAATTTTATATTTAAATTGTTGTAGGTAAAAACTTTGTGTCCGTGTGAATTTAGTTTTAAAAGTTGTGTAGGCCGAAACCTGACATTGTTCTTTAAATCACATTCTCCCCCTAGAGGATGAATGAAATTCAGCACAATTTCCTTTCCCTGTTTTTAACAAATTAAAAATGACTATTGTTATGTTCGCTTTTGTGGCATAGAATGTCACTTTTTTGAGCAAGTGGTACGAAAAAACACTTATAATACTAAACTGTCCAATAAACCATTTCCTATTTGAAAAATAAAAATAAAAAAAACTACAACAGTTTTGACTAAACACTAAACTGTCAAATTAACCGTTACTGTCCAATTAACCGTTTCTTATTTGAAAAATTAAAATAAAATAAAAAAAACTATACAACAGTTTTGACTACACAATTATTTACAGCAATCAGCTATAGATTCGTCTTAAATTTAAGGTCACATTCAATCTAACGAGTTTTACAAGTTTACAAGTAGGTAAGTAATTAATTAATTTAATGATACTATAAAAACAAATAAATTTCTTAAATGCACTAAAGTGAAGATTGAATCCTTATCTTTTTATAGTGCTTGCATATCTAAAGGTTGTTCACCTAGACGAGACTCAGTCTATGACGACGTTGCCAAGCAATCTAATGGAATGACCATTATTTATTGAGTCAGTTTTTCAACTCTGACTCTGCTAGGAATTGGTTTCTATTCTGTGCACACAAATGAGCCTAGTTTGTTAGAATTTCATCAATAAATTCTGGATAGGATAAAATCCTATACCTATCTAGTAACATCCTTGTGCATGTAATACAGAAAGGCGATCAGGTTATCGCATTAAACAGCACAGCGGTTATTTATACAAGTTGATTATACCTATTGTTATTAACACAAACGGGATATTTACCATGTTTGCTGTTTTCGAGTTCCCGATATTTCGGCACTGTTGCAACTGCTTGCCGGGGATGGTCAGTGAATGGGTGACGAGACTCCTCCGTGCCTCGGAAAGCACGCTAAGCCGTTGGTCCCCGCTGTCATTTGTGGATCTTTGATAGTCGTTACGGGTCGTCAGAAGCCCGAAAGTCGGACTACCAGTCTTACCAAGGGGTATCGTATTACCTAGTTACTGGGTTGTGGAGGTCAGACAGGCAGTCGCTCCATGTAAAATACTGGTATTCAGCTGCATCCGGTTAGACTGGAAGCCAACCCCAACATAGTTAGGAAAAGGCTAGGCAGATTGATTGAAAGAATAGTACATTTTGATACAAGTGGAGAATGTTTGTTATTGCATTCGAGGCGGAATTAACACCCGAGCCGTAGGCGAGGTTGTTTTTGAGCCGAGAACTGCAATAAATGTTTAGAACACAAATAAATGTTAATTTGTTCATAAACTTTTTTTTTTTTTATTGTAATAATCATGGTTTTTGATGATATTCTATTATATTTTTTGAATATTTAAATAATGTTTATATCATTATTTAAATATTCAAAAAATATTAAAGCCTTGAAGACGAATATCTCTTTGCCGAGATTTAAAAAAAAATCACCTCCGAATAGAGGCACTTGGCACCGGCAAGTGCCAAAATTAAACTGGCGCGAGACGGTTGTGAATAGAGGCATTGAACCAATTTGGCCTAAGTATAGCTATAAGTTATCTGTGACAATTTTTATTCCCGCACACGTGTTGAAAAATGAACAATCGCACGCGTGTGAAATACATTGCATTGTGAACCTAATCGTAGTGCGATATGAAGCAGTTATTGAGGAAGTGTATTGAAAAATAGATTTTTCAATGAAACCCAAATCCAACCTATATCTATTTTGATTGATGATCAGAATATGATAAGGTTCTAAGTATTACATCCTTATCAGTAATCAGTTAGATGGACAGAACATCGCTGTCCCTGGATAACATTTGATAAACAGGAACTATCCAAATTGAAATAGATGAAAAAGTTGATGTATCACACATTGTCAGCAGTAATATAAAATAAAAAAAAAAATAAAAAAAAAATAGGCCTCTGATAGATATCAAATAAGTACTTTAAATACCTACGTTAGCACTTGCAGATGGAGAGAAATCGTGAGGCGAGCAACGACTACACCTGTGATTGCACCCAGTTCGTCGTGCCCACGACCGCTCTGTCAAGAGCGGAGCGAAGAAGAAGTTAGTACATAAATGACCAAAATTTATTTCAACAACGATTAAGTTTTTTCCAAATAATTTTGAACAAATCTGTTCAGGGATTTAAAAGTTATGATGGAATAAAGAAACTCACATACATACAAACATACATACATCAACCCTGAATACATTGCACTCCTTTTTGAACAGTCGTCTAAAGCTGAGCGTCCACTGGTCAGCGCCGGCCGCACCGCACGCACGGCACGAATCGTATTGAACGGATTTGCCGGTGTCATGCGTCCACCATTTTTTATTTAGTCTGAGTATTTTTGTTGTTGTCAGTAGACGTCGTCTGTCATGAAGATTGACGAAGATATTATTATTATCAGTTGCTTGTAACATGACTGCAGTTGCCTCTGCAGTTGACGCGTGCCGCTCATGTCTATGAGCACAAGTCTAAACATTATTATTTTTAATTTGATATTAAAGCACAACACAGAAATGCAGTCAGAAACCAGAAACTCAATTTTGTTTTTAATTTATTTATATAGACTAGTCTTTATACATAATTATAAGGACTAGTCTTGATAAAAAAAAATGTAAATTTTATGCTTCGTCAATCCCTAGAATCAGTAGGATGACAATGACAGATGCGGTGTTCCGTATGACGTCACCGGCACGCAACGCCTTTTTTGCTAATATATGCCTGCGGTCGGTGCGGCCCGTACCGATAGTGGACGCAGTGCTGTATAAGTTCATAGAGAGCAAACCGAAATCCGTTGCGTGCCGTGCGTGCGGTGCGGCCGGCGCGGACCAGTGGACGCTCACCTTAAAAAGAATATTATTCAAAAAAACTTTTTTACTTTATTTAAAAAAAAAACAACTGCCTTCCAAAAAACAACTGCAAAGTGAAAAACAACTTTAATTTCGGAAGTCGGTGTCTTTGGATCTATATTTTAGTTCTTTGTCACCGACTTCCGAAATTAAAGTTATTTTTCACTTTGCAGTTTTTTTTTTGGAAGTCAATTGTTTTTTTTTTGTAAATCGAAGTTTTTATTTTTCACTTTTTAGTGGGTCAGTTTGTAATTTATCTAATTTACAACGGCCTAATGTCAACTGCTCACCATCTTTTACAAAATATTGCTTTTCCCGATGCTGGGACGTTAATTGTTGAGGAGTTCCTAGTAAGAACCAGGAGAACTGTTAAAATGGTGACTAAACCATCAGCTCCACTTCACCGTATGCATTGTGATGAACGAGCATAAATTGGTAATCGAATCGCAACCCGTGAAATACCTACTTATTATTGAGTAGTTCCGATGGCCATATGTGGTCTTCATCATTAGTTCCACTTCACCAAATGGTGAGGTGGTGGTTTTCAAGAGCAAATGCACAAGTTACTATAAAAAATACCCAAATCACTATAGGTGTGCCTATAAAATTTGAGGGTTTCCCTCGATTTCCATGGGATCCTCTCATCAGATTCTGACTTGGTGACAATGGGAATACCTCGAGAGGTATACTCTCTTTCAAACAAAAAAATAATTTTGCAAATCCGTCTGTATATAACGAAGTTATACATAAAAAAATATGTATAAACATCCGAATTGATAACCTCCTCCTTTTTTCAGAAGTCGGTTAAAAATGACAAACTACGGTATCAAAATACGGCCTAGGGGGCCTAGCTAGGGCCTAGGGCGTAGTCGAGCGATCATAAAAAGCTCTAAGTTATCGCGAAATAAGCAAACACGTGCAAGTACATAAAGTAACACTGGCCCTAATTCGACCTGTCGTACTTTATTTCTAACGAACACCAGACACAACTGTATTTTCAGAAAACCGCTGTATTCTAGAAGTGAGCTGTCATTCCACCAGGGCCCCAAGTCTGCTATTTTTTACATTCCAACACGATCCCATTGTCACTGCATTGTCATTTTGCTAAAAGTTCGTAATCTGCTAAATTCATAATTTCATACAATGGAGTGTCAGTGGTTGACCATTGGAAAGTCATAATGACGTCATTATGACGCCATTATATTAGTAGATTACCAAACTTGTCAAAATCAACAATTATGAAATCAATGTTAGACCATTCTGACACTATTGTAATAGCAGACTTGAGGCCCAGGATGTTAGGGATTGACACTAGTGACAGCTCATTTCAAGTTCACTTCACTAAGTTTTTACCCGACTTCAAAAAAGGACCAATTTATAAATAGTTTAAGTATGTGCGATATTTTTCGTCAGTAAATTGTGAACTGGTTTTGAAAATTATTTCATTTGGTAGAGGAAGCTTGCACGGTGGTCCCTTATATTTTTTTTTTTACTTTCTTGGGCAGTTTTTGAGTTAGATTCGATTATACGTATATAATCCACTTTGTGTATCTTGATGATGATGTTATAACTTATTTATAATACTTCCTGTAGCTGTTGTTTACATAGCATTTACATTTTAGTAGTGGTGTACGAATAGGTGCAGGATAGGTACCCTAACCAAAAAGTGAAAATCTTACCGTGAAAAACTTTTTTACAAAAAAAAAAACTACCGACTTCCAAAAAAAACACTACAGTCAAAAATAACTTTAATTTTGGAAGTTGGGTGACTTCCGAAATTAAAATAAATTTTCACTTTTTAGTGTTTTTTTGGAAGTCAATCATTGATGTATTAAAAGTCGGTGGTTTTTTTTTTTTGTAAAAAAGTTTTCACGTTAAAAATTTTATGGCAAATTAAAAATTAAATTAAATTAAATGATTTTTATTTCGAAATAAGTAATCCATAGAGTGTTAGTAACATAATATTAAAACAACTTACTATCTAGTGTTAGTACCAATCACCCTCCGCACAAACTGTTTTATATTTGGAGAACTGAAGCTCTCCGTTACAGTTCTCAAGATGCTGTTGCGACTGTCTCTAACTCTCCTCAGCAGCGAAGCTGTTTTTTTCCGCACAATCGCGTGAAACCCGTCGGTACGAGCTTGGGCAAACATATCTGACGCGCTGCAGTAGCGAGGAAGTCCCAACAGCATCCTGAACCCATTATTGTACTGGACGCGCAGGACATCCAAAGATTTTTTGGTGTAACTGACCCATAGATTACCCGTGTACAGACTCTGGCAGTAAGCCTTGAAAATGGTGATCTTTACTAAGCAAAGACTACTAGGCAAAGACAGGTAAGTTAAATTAAATGTGCTGTTAAATGTCAGTGAGCTGCTACGATTGGTTTATCAAAATAAAACAACAAATCGTATTGATATGACATCTGTCAGTAAAATAGGCTTTCACAACCACTCTGCTAAGCAGATGCTAAGCATTTCATACATCAGTCCCATTTCCCCTTTGCTCTGAATTCTAACCACATTTTTTCGGGACAATGTGAGAGAGACCTTGTTTAAATTCAGCCCGGAATACGTGACAGTGTTGCAAATGTAGAAAAGTAGAGAGAAATCCGTCCTTTCCCCGTATTTGCTCAAACTCCACTACTAAATGCATTGAAACCTATCTCGGAACTATTTTATTAATCTCTTTGAATCGCAGTTTCACTAGAAAGCATTTATGAAAAATGTATGCATGAAAATTGTGAGAGGAGTAAATTGAAAAAAATCTTCCTAGAATTTTCGTGGGCTCTAAAATATCGACACTTCGTACCTCCATTATGCATCCACAACCGAGGAATTAAATATTTTAAACATCTTTGGCGGCATAATTAATTAGAATTATTCTATGTCTTGCAACAATACCTATTTACATAATAGAGAGCAATGACCTGCTGAAAGCCTAAGATAAAATTACATTCATATAAAACATCAAACCTGGATTCCCTGAAGGCTTAGGCCGAGGTGCACCTTATATACCTAATGTTTGTATAATTCGTCTATCTCTACCATTAATCCAAATGATTCAATCAATCTGCCTAGCCTTTTCCCAACTATGTTGGGGTATGCTTCCAGTCTAACCGGATGCAGCTGAATACCAGTATTTTACATGGAGCGACTGCCCATCTGACCTCCACAACTCAGTAACTGGGTAATACGTCATACGATATCCCTTGGTAAGACTGGTTGTCAGACTTTCGGGCTTCTGACGGCTCGTAACGACTGTCAAAGATCCACGAAGACAGCCGGGACCAACGGCTTAACGTGCTTTCTGAGGCACGGAGGAGTCTCGGTATGTAAAGATGGTCAACAAACCACGGACTAACCCCGGCAAGCGTAGCTTAACCTGATGTATCGACCCGTGCGGCTGTTATTACTTAGCCACGAGCTCCTTATCATTAATCCAAATATTAAATAGCCCAAATAATATTTGTATTGTTTTAATTTAGGTATTGTTATTACTATCGTACGACGACGTTGCGCAGTTGCGCTTGCTTCTAAATGTTGATTCTAATGTCGCAGAGTTTAAAAGACTGCCTTTCATGGTCAGGGTCCTCGGTTCATTCAACAAATCATGAGTTCAACCAAAAGGTTAAATGTTACTCATTAATTAATAATGTCCAAATTATATAATTTTCCCTTTAACAATAGACTAGAATTTTCCATTAGCATTAGCGGGCAGTGAAGGCACCACCCGTTAAAAATCTAAAAAGATGAATACTATCACAGAATTAGGATACAAACTTTAGTAGCGATTCACAATAAGAACCTGAAATCTTGTGTTTAAAACACAAGATTTCAGGTTCTTAAATGAGCTTTTATAAAAGAATTTATTTATCATTTGACAATTTCTACCGAAGCAACAAATGCAGCTATGGATATGGAATAACTTATAAATACATAACTAGTTTAAAAGTTTAATAAACAACCTGTGTCACTGTGGAAAGAGATGGACCTAAGTATGACCCCTGTGGCACTCAGTGTAAATTATGCAAACTTTAGACCTTTTAGTTAATAATAACCGCTACAGGTTAATAATTGAAAGTTTAGGATAACCTAATATAAAATGGGCCAGTAGTAAAGTTAATTTTTAACCTCAATAAGAATTAAATGAGTTTAACTTACTAGATCAAAGGCTTGGGTAAAATATTTGTCTGTCAATTATTTTAAGTTAAAAGATAATTAATTGCAGTTTTATTCAATAGGCATTATTTATTTATAGTTTTACAAGCTCACCCATAATGGCCACACTTAAGATTTGGTGGTCAATAAATTTGAAAGAAGCAGAAATCATTAGTCTATAAATTAGTGCATTACGTGTCCATCCCGAATCCGTGTATGGTCAGTTTTGAAACAATAAATCTGTTACTTTATTATTTAAAATTGACATGTTTACGATAATAGCTGTGATTATACTATAACTATTACGGATGCATGCAACCTTTGATATAATTGTTATTATGTATATATGTAAATACTTGTTGATAAAAAACAACTACTAGTTCATGAATATAGATAAGTAGATAGATAGATAGACAGATTAAACATTTATTACTAACATTTATTTATATGTTACTGTCTCAGTATTTTTCAATAATTCACTATCGTTTTATCAAAGTCTATTATTAATAAAGTTTTATTAGTCGTCTATTGTTTAGCACTGAAATACCACTCGAGAAGATCTCATTTTGAAAGGCTGTTTGTATGACTAAGCTATCCAAAAAATTGCACGATATTTTAGGAGCATTACAGGATCTTTTAGCTGATAAGTGTACCTTCTGATGGATAAGGATCTCTCATTATTATCATACCTCAGATTATTGTTGTCATAGGTTATGTAAAGTACGTATAGATAAGGGTGTCAGCCTAATCCTGCCAGCAGGGAGTGCTAGCTAGATCGATTTTTCGCACCAGTAAATCCCACTTTTGCAACTTTAATTGAAATCGCTAGAACCGTTTTCAAGAACGTGAAAAATATATACAAATATTGCTCATTTAATAATATAGGTTTATGGAAACGACGCGCGACGGTACGGACGGTACGGTTTACGGTTTATGGATTTTTATAAAGATGAAAATAATGACGATTTTTAAAACGAGCCTTTTAGCCTAACTGTAGATTCCGTTACATAATGTCTGTATAATTATGAACTTCGCTAGTTTATAATCTAACTCGTGAGATTGTATAAACTATCAATAAAACTGCTAACAATAAGCACTGCGGTGCGTTCCGTTAGTTCTGCCGCACTGGGCGGGGCCTACAGTAACAAAACGCATGACCGCCAGTGAGCGCACTTCAAAGACATTCCATACTCCACAGATTATGCGGTAGAAAAACGCACCGCAGTGCGCGCTCGCCCTAAAAGTATTCATTTTCGATATTTTATAATATATCCATTACACACTACATCCATACTTGTCTTCAAAGAATGAACTATTAGGTTACAAAGACTTACTTACTTACTTTGCGAGTATATGTAGGCTACCGGAAATTGGCCCAATCAACTAAAATAATCAAGATGTGACCTTTACCGTCAAGACGTTTTTTTCAGAATGTTTATTTATTTATATTCAAATTCTGTGCATCTATTCATAGCAGGCTATTAAAGTATATAAATAATAATAAAGATGTCAACTTTAAATGTGCCACTACTTACCTGTATTGTTTTATATTTAAAATATTCGAAACAGGTTTAATTGTTGTTGCCATTTTCAACTTTGAACATTTCCTTTTGCAATATTGTATCCCTATCTTTGCGTCTTTAGGAGCTTGTGGAGCTTTGGCTCAGTAATAACAGTTGCACGGGTCGATCTATCAGATGGTTGGTCCGTCGATGGGTGACCTTTACATACCGGGTCTCCTCCGTGCCTCGGAAAGCACGTTAAGCCCTTCATCTTCATCATCATTCTTCAGATCTTTGACAGTCGTTACGGGTCGTCAGAAGCCCGAAAGTCTGACAACCAGTTTTCCCAAGGGGTATCGTATTACCCAGTTACTGGATTGTGGAGGTCAGATAGGTAGTCGCTCCATGTAAAATACTGTTACAGGTGCATCCGGTGGGACTGGAAGCTGACCCCAACATAGTTGGAAAAGGCTAGGCAGATTGAGACCTTTGCGTCTTTACGGAAATACAGATGACAGATTGTTTTCGATAAACTTTAAAAACTGTAACTTGCTATAATTAAGAACTATATTATAATCATCTCTCCACTGTTACTCATATTGTAATTTCTAATGGCTTGATAAATAACAAATTATTTTACATTTTTTTTTTAATTTTTTTTTTATGTTATGTTATAAAATTCAAAAATATTTTTTCAAATCTGACTTGGTTACAGAGATTTGCGCGTTCAAACAAACAAAAAAACAAAACTCTTCAGCTTTAAGTAGTATAAACTAAATAAATAAAATAAAGTATAACTAATTGTATGATATGACATGCCGCATAGGATGCATAGGATGGTCGGCATACTAATTATAGGATGCCTGAACAGCTGAATATCATCATGACAATATAAAACCGGCAAAACCAAAGATATTGAACCTCTAGACGTTGCCATGATTACAGTGTGAAGTGTGGAAGTGAGACACATATGTAGATATATACGAAATTAATAGGAAAATTGAGACAAAGCATCGTATCTTCTGTCTCCTACGGCGTTCCGTATTTTTGCTTGGCGAACTTTTAAATGTTAACCAAACAAAGTGCTTTCACTGTTACAAAATTTATCTTGCGTCGATTAATTTAACTTCTTTCGACAGTTTTTGCATTGTGCGTATTGACATAATATGGGTTTCAGTCCAAAATATGGAAGATTTCTTACGTTAAACTTCATTTCTAATACCACATAACCTAGAAAAAGTATTATATTGCTGTCTCATGGCCGGCCACGCGGTGACTCCATCTAGATGTCTATTATCTAAGGGCAAAACAATTTCTAGTTCAACCAATAGTTAACTTTTTTGACCTTAAAATTAACACAGTACCTCAATTCCGATAACCCAAATCCGAGTCAACGTAATATTAATAACATTAATGAGACTTTCTAAAAACAAGTTAAGCAAGATAAATGAATAAATTAGAGGTACGGTCAACGACACGGTCAGTAGGTACTCAGTAGTAACATTTGAACTACAAAAACTGCATAATACTACGAAATAAAAATAAAAAACCGATCAAGAGCGAGTCGGACTCGCGCACCGAGGGTTCCGTACCATCATTTATATGTAATTTTTGTGATTTTTTTCTATGCAAACTTCGGAGAAAAGGGGGGGGCACGGTATTTATTTTTTTTCATCAAAGTCGAAAAAAATGTTTGAGAATGTGCAAACAGCGCTCTTTCATAGTAGCCCCACTTCGAATTTTAAGACCCCCTTTCAGTACCTGTTGCAAAAAAAAAACATAGGTACGTATTTTTATTTCTTTCTTATTTGCAAAATAGTTGGGCAAACGTCATCAAAAACTGTTCCAAATTTCAAGTTGACAGCATTAGTAGTTCTTGAGATATCCAGCTGTGACAGACAGATTGAGTTACACAATAAGGGTTCTTTTTTACCATTTTGGTACGGAACCCTAAAAACTGCATAATACTACGAAATAAAAAGGCTTGTGGCTATGTAAGTACAGCTGCACAGGTCGGTCTTCAAGGGTAAGCAACGGTTGCCGAGGTCGGTCCGCGGATGGATGACCATACATTACATACCGAGACCCTTCCATGTCTCGGAAAGCACCTTAAGCCGTTCCTTCAACCCAAAGTGGCACGTTAAGGCTCCTCTTTCGAAAAAAGCTTAAAAACAGCGTGCAGATGAAGCAGTTTTTCGCCGGAACCTACAGAGAAATTACATCTGAAAAAAATTGTTAGTAATCTACATGATATGAATCGTAATTTGGTTTAGCCATAATTTTTCTATCGGTATCACATAATAAGAAAAAAAACCCCAAATCACCTCCAAATCGTTAAGATGAAACCATTTTACTCCTTAATTTTTTATCAAAAGAATATAAAAAAATATCTACTACTTTGCAATACAAACGAAAATGATTTGGTTTTGTTACTTTTTAAAAACATGTATATTTTTTATTATAATAAATTAATAAAGCGTCTAATTTGGGACAGCGCTCCTTGATGGGCGAGTCCTATTACTGGCTGGACGTACGACGCGTTGCGTGAGCTCAGGCCAGAAAAAGAACGAAAGTGCGGTTGATACGCACTTGGCCAGTTTTTTTTTCATAAGCTCTCCTACATTTTTCAAACATACGAGCTTATTTTAATTTTTTTCAAACTCGAATTTACCTACTAGCTGAGACTAAGCGCTATGTATCATAAATTATCTATTAGTATAGATTTTTTTACTGTATCCTAATTTTATTTGATAATTATTTAATTTATTGATTTGATAAACACGTTCTTTGCTGAGTGGAATATTTTTGGAAAAATTTTTTTGTTGTTTCCTAAATTGATACTTATGTAACATCTTTTAATTATTATTTATTCAGTTTCGTATTATTATTCCACGACTAAACCACTGAACCGATTAATAAATAATAATAATTGTAATGAAAGGAGATAATTCATTTTGGACTAAATATAAGAAAGTCAACCAAAAAAAAGTTATATTCGGTTAAACATGTTCTCTCTCCACTTTTCATTATGCGACCAAATCTGTAGTTTGCAAAATACTGTTTTCTGTAGGTATGTACTACGAAAGAGAAAAACGTATTCTTTCGGAAAATAATACCTATAGTGAATGATGTGGTCGTCTATAATTGGAAGCGCACACTTGTATAGTCCGTATGTATGTTAACAGGCATGTAACTGTGCAGCCTCTGTTGGCGATCCAATAAATAAAAAAAATAGGTTTTTTTTTTGGAACTTTCACATTTAGCCCAAAAATGTCTGGACAGTCAATGATTTGCTTTGACATATGCTAGCATGGCTCCTGGAGCAGGACATATGCTACTTTTCACACAGGTGATTGAATTCAAAAAACCGGTCAAGAGCGAGTCGGACTCGCGCACCGAGGGTTCCGTTCCGATTTCTGAAAAAGTGTGCTACTTAGAGACATCGTTTTATTTTTCCTGTAATCTTTACATAAACTTCTATCACATAGAATAATTTCAGATTTTTCGCTTTGCAAACTTCGGAGATGAGGGGGGGAACGGTATTTTTTTTTACATTTTACATCAAAAGTCGAAAACTATGCGGCTTAAAAAAAATAAAAATAGTTTGAAAATGTGCAAACAGGGCTCTTTCATATGATACCCCACATGCCATAGTAGCCCCACTTTAAATTTTTAAGACCTCCTTTCAGTCCCAGTTGCAAAAAAAATATAATTATTTTTATTTTATTCTTATTTGCAAAATAGTTGGGTCAACATCATCTAAAACTGTTCTAAATTTCAAGTTGATAGCATTAGTAGTTCTTGAGATATCCAGCTGTGACAGACAGACAGACAGACTGAGTCACACCATAAGGGTTCCTTTTTTACCATTTTGGTACGGAACCCTAAAAATGATAAAAGTTGAAGTTGCGGGCAACAGCTAGTCCTAACTAATATCATAAAATGCGAAAGTAAGTTTGTTTGCTTGTTACCTTTTCACGCCTAAACCACTGAACCGATAATCCTGAAATTTTGCATAGACGTTGTCAGGTGTACAGAAACGGACATAGGATACCTTTCATCCCGAAAAAAAGTACTGTTCCCGAGGAAAACAACAATAACTTTCTTATAACAATAGATGGCGCCACGTAACTTTCGTATTATGATTGAATTATATTATTAAAAGCAGAGTAAAACTCGAATTGGTCGTCAAATATATTCTAAATTGCCGGGCAAAAGCTAGTTTACTATAAATCTTGTAATTTACAACTAATATAAATAAATAATATTTGAAAGAGGCCTCTATGACACCGCTGCGCTCGTAAACTAATTAATAATCAATAAATGTTATCATATGTTATCAACTTATCATTAAAATATAAATAAAAACGATGTCCCAATGGCTTTTAACCCGTGTTTAAAGATTTTGTTGACAAACTGTAATTAATTGATGATTTTTCTTTTGGCTGTTCATTCATAATTTTATTCATAAAATTAAAATTCATTTATTTCGGAACCAGTATATGTACTTACATATGAAATTAAAAATTATTATTATCTAGCATTAAGAATTAATTATAATATTACAATTAGACAATTAGACAAAACATTACAAAAGTCATCAATAAAAACATTGTAAATTACAATTTTACAATAACAAAACGATAGGACCTATGATGATAACTACAAAGATATCTTTTTGTTTCGTCTTGGTCTAAATTTATGTGTGTATCCGGAGTGCTCAATGTTCCCACTGCTGGGACACAGGCTTCCCCTTTGAGAGGGAGTGACTCGTAACGTAATCCACCACGCAGGCAGTGTGGGATGTTGGACCCATGTGCCTTTCGGTCAAATCTGTTCAGCTGTTATAGCGTGGAAGCGTAACAAACTCACTTTTGCTTAGAAACATTTTAAGGCACTGGTTCCAAGCGTGTTTTAACTCGGTGTGTAAGTGAAATGGCTCGATGGCTGTCTAGTTTGACGCACGAGATAGAAGATTCTCACGCGCACCGGAATTATATCGTAAAATTGCAAATAAAATCGTATAAAATTAGAAATGAACTACATATTTAATAAAAAGTAATCCATCACTGGATGCAGTTTGGAATTTGACATTTGATGGTATATTTTTAATTATAATTATAATTGCTAATGAAGGCATAAACAGCTTTTAAAGATTATTAGGAGGTATGTTTAAAGATTTTTTTGGTGCATTAAAGTGTGTTTAATTATGTTTTGGCTTCCATCACTGTATGCGAAAAGGAGTTGAAAATATCATATTTTTTTTACATGTCAAAATTATTTACGGTTTATGAAATACACAGCTTTAAAAAACCACCTTTTTGATCGTTTTCAGGAAATCTGCGCCTTAAGTTAGGATTTCGTAATTCGATGACCCTAAATGACCCTTATCATTAACAGTTACTACCTACTAACTGTTTATCAATGTGTAGAACGCGTTTCCAAGGTTTTTAATCGTAACTATATGAATTGAATGCTTATTTCTTTACGTTATGTTAATAGAAATTCATGAAATCGAATAGTTTCAGTTACATAACAAAAACAACTACGTACTTTACAATTTATTTAACTCGTAGGTAATAGTTACTGTTACGGATTCTTTGGTTTTTTATATTTTTTCTTTACTATTTCAAATTTAAAATCGTTTTTGTTCTTTTTACTTTCTGTCAGTTGCTTATACTGTCACAGTATTGTCTGTCAAACAGTGTGTTTTTCTTCATATCCATTATAATAATAAAATACATTAATTTTCAAGGTAAATAATTAATTTACGGATAACAGCCCATTTCCTCATCTTTTTCAGTTACGTTACTTACATAGGTACAGTCAGCAACAAAAGTCGCTTAACACTTGAGTTTTCTAAATCTTAATTATTGAGAAAATACTTCATTAAAATCGGAACAGATGTAAATTTTATAGAAAAATAACTCTTATCTAATAAATGAAATGCAAACAAGCAGGTTGTCGTATCATTTTGTGTTCATTCAGAGAGAGACAAAAGTAGCAGTGTTAACCGACTTCTGTTGCTGACCGTAGGTACATATATGGTACAGTACACGGCGATAAATATTGCACATCGACCTTTGGAAAGAAACAATCGGCTAATTTCAGCTTCGTAGAGCGTTATCTCTGTCGCACACTACCTATGTGAATTGTGACGTTTTGTCAGTCGATGCTCAAGTGCGATAGAGTGCGGTCGCATCCAGTTCAAAATATATATTTAGAGTTGTTAACACCCCCAAATTTAAATAATTTAAAGTTGTACTATGGCATCTTTAGGGAAAAGAGGGAAACCTTTACGAGGTCAGTCACGCGAAATGATCTACAATGTTTATAAATATTTTGTAACCGAAGCTGACAGATTAAAAAACAGCTGTAATTTTCCAAAATAATTAAATACGTAAACATAATGTGAACATGTTTTTTTATTTTATTTTACCCCAACCTAAAGCCATCACTTATAGAAAAATTGGTGTATTTAATACAAAGAATAAAAAGAATTATCAAAAGAAGCAAATCATAATTGTTTTAACAGCTCCTAATAGATACCGGACTGTTTGTATTTCGTGCGACAGAGATAACGCTCTATGAAGCCGAAATTAGCCGATTGTCTCTTTCCAAAGGTCGATGTGCAATATTTATCGCCGGGGACTGTACCTACATAAACTCCGTGTCTCGGAAAGCACGTCAAGCCGTTGGTCCGGCTGTCATTCGTGGATGTTTGACAGTCGTTACGGGTCGTCGGAAGCCCGAAAGTCTGACTGACAACCAGACTTATACTACAGGTAAACTAATTGGGTTGTGGAGGTCAGATAGGCAGTCGCTCCATATAAAATACTGGTATTCAGCTGCATCCGGTTAGACTGGAAGCCGACCCCAACATGTTTGGGAGGCGATAGGCAGAAACCACAGGCCGCCACCAGCTAAGATCCTAATATACTTCTGCTTTGTTTACCGTTCATGTTACGTCTATTTGGTCTTATTTCTTCTTAAATATTATTTTACTTGGTGTTCGTACCCGGCGTCGAATTTCATGTCTCTATCTCCAGTGGCTTAGGCTATGTGTTGTCTGTTTTCATAGAAAAACACAATCCTTTCCGGCTATTTTCCAACAAAAAAAAAACCGGTCAAGAGCGAGTCGGACTCGCGCACCGAGGGTTCCGTACCATCATTTATATGTAATTTTTGTTGATGATTTCTGAAAAACTGTGCTATTTAAAGACATCATTTTATTTTTCCTGTAATCTTTATATAAACTTCTATCACATAGAATAATTTCAGATTTTTTGCTTTGCAAACTGCGGAGATAAGGGGGGGAACGGTATTTTTTTTTACATTTTTCATCAAAAGTCGAAAACTATGCGGCCTAAAAAAAAGAAAAAATATGTTTGAGAATGTGCGAACAGCGCTCTTTCATATGATACCCCAGATGCCCTAGTAGCCCACTTTGAATTTTTAAGACCCCCTTTCAGTCCCTCTTGCAAAAAAAATATAAATATTTTTATTTCTTTCTTATTTGCAAAATAGTTGGGTAAACGTCATCTAAAACTATTCTAAATTTCAAGTTGATAGCATTAGTAGTTCTCGAGATAGCTGTGACAGACAGACAGACAGACTGAGTCACACCATAAGGGTTCCTTTTTTACCATTTTGGTACGGAACCCTAAAAAGAATTGGTCAAATAGGTGCAACCGTTCTGAAGTGATGCGCGTACATACATTCGACAATTGATTTTTATTTATACTTACTAGCTTTTCCCGGCGGCTTCGCTCCCGTGGATGTCGGAAAATATCCCACGGGAACGTACTACAGAGAAATCCTTCCGTATTCCTTGTCTACATTATAAAGGGAACCTCTGTGGCTCTGTGCTCAGCTTTCTAGGTCCAAGGGTTTGGTCTGGGCGTTGATGAGTCAGTCAGTCAGACAGTGAGGACTTCTCTTTTTATTTATATAGATTATGGGCTTATCTGTTTAATTACTATATACACAGATAGACCGGGTAGACGATAGTTCTTTTAATCCAAACACACTGGTGGTGGATTAGCTAAAGATAAAAGAAAACGTAACCAAAAACAGACAGAAAATAGAAAATAAGAAGGCATTGTGTCTTGTATTTGACAATCTGCCAATACATTGATTGTAGATAAGTAATAGGTAACTAGGTACTTATGATGTTGTGTATTATATATCGGTCCCGTATTCCAATATTCTAGAGTGATCAAACCTTTTAACTTGACCAATAACGAAATGTATCGCAATTACTTGAAGTCACGACATTGTGTACAACATGTCACTGTTCTGCTATTAAGTTTTACAACATCTTTATTAAGAAAACCACTTGGCAGTAGGTACCTATTGCCTTAGGGGTAGTCTACTTACAACTGAAAATTGTCAAAGTAGAGGATAATTTTGATAGACATTCATTGTCTCTTGGATCGTAATAGTACATTTTGATACAAGTGGAGAACGTTTGTTATTGCGTTCGAGGCGGAATTAAAACACCCGAGCCGTAGGCGAGGTTGTTTTTGAGCCGAGAACTGCAATAACAAATGTCCACGAGTATCAAACGACGTTTTTCAATACACTTTTGAAGAAATAAAATAAAAAACACATAAAATAACGGAAAATAATTTTGTCATGAATTAATAGGGAACTATGATTTAAATTTTCTTTTTTTTCATTTTGTGGCATTCCCGCACACGTGCGGGAAAATAAAAATCGCACGCGTGCGACATACATTGCATTGTGAACCTAATCGTAGTGCGATATGAACCAGTTTTCGAGGAAGTGTATTGAAAAATATATTGTACTATGCTTGCCAAATAAGAATAGGATCGCGCTTGCTTCAACTGCGCACGATAGCTGTCAAATTAGTACGCATTGGTAATGTAGTTCGCGAGTATTGCATACTGTTGCGGAACAAAATGGCGTCTTCACAGTACTATTCTTATTTGGCACGCATAGAAAATTATTACGCTTTCATATTTTTTACTTACATATAAAGCTATGGACTCTAAACATACTCTAACTAAATAATTACTTTTATAACTTTGATCTTGTCCACACGAGTTTGTTCGCGGTGGACACACGACCGCCGTCACCGGGAGACGTCACGATCGGTTCGAATAAGGCTTGATTTCCACCAAAGCATCACCTCTCGTCTCCTCTCCTCTCTGCTTTGGTGGAAACCAGGCCTAATCTCGTTACTCGGTGACGCATGACGTCCCAGTGACGGCAGCGGTGGGCAAAAGCCCTAACTCGAATAAACATTTGATTCATCGTTATTAACGTCACTCATTGACATAATGACCAGCAATTTGTCAGACACGACGATATTATCTCGTTCGTCTTAATTTATTCAACAATCAATTGAGCTGGGATTGATTTACTTTCTTACTTTTAATGGACATCAAGTGGCTAGTAAACATAGACAAGTCTTGGTTTTATAGAGATTTATACCACTATTGCGCAAAATATGTGTAATATGGTGCAATTCTGAAATATTTTTAAAAAGCATGTCTCTTGTTACCCTGGAGAAATTCGTTATGATTCCGGACCCACTTTTTTAGTAGGATCTATGGTAGGATTTTTGCTACAAAGTAAGTAACGGCTGGTTAAAAAGTGAAGCCATGTAATCGTGAAAAATAAACAATTTAAGTAAAAAAATCTTTAAATTGCATTAAGTACTTACATATTTTTTTATGATAAATGACCAGAAATGAACTAAAATACCGCCAAATTATTTAAGTTTCAATAAATAATTACCTACTATTTTAGTATTTTAATTGTAAATGTTAATAATAGGGTAACAAATCCTAGTTTTTTATAAAATTTATTAAATCATAAATAATTTTATAAAATTTTATTAAATTAAAATTTCACCTAATAATTTAAATTTTTTATTATAATTATTTTTAGTTTTGTTTGATATTTAAATGAAAAAAGTTTGTAATGAAATTAGGTGTAATTTATTGTTGTTTTTATTTTGTTGTCAACCATTTAATTAGGAATCCTGTAGGACGAATAGATAAGGTTTAGGTAAAATAAATAGAAGGACCACACCCTGTATGTAGGTACGGAGATATCGCAGGCTGGACAGTTTGTTGAGTCACTTCTTCCCAGCTAAAGCACTATGAAGTGGTGAAGGGCGGGCGATTTGGGGTACTGTCTTATGTAATTCTAACGTTCAAAAAGTGATGATTCTGAATGACTTGTTATTTGATCATTCATTTCTAATGTTGAGCTACACGACCGTAGCTCCTATAAAATATGACCTCCACTACTGATTCACTGAAGTATCGCCCAGTAATTGGCTTGTGGAGGTCATACGATATCGTTCCGAGTCAAATAGGTAGGTACTGTTATAATTATACAAACGCACTAGAAGAAACAAAAAAGTAGAAATCAAACACACTCAATCTGCCTAGAAAAGACAAACAGTGAAGGAAAACATCGTGAGGAAACCCTGCCCTAGAACCAAAAATTCGACGAAATGTGACATTCACCACACTGGGTCCGCGTGGTGGATTACGGCCCAGTCCCTCTCTCAGAGAGGAGGCCTGTGTCCCAGCAGTGGGAACATTACCTCAATGATTATGATGATGAAACTTCTGCAATTACATAATCATTTGTTTTTTTTTTTTCAACATTTATATCTGTAATTTTTATGGTGTGCATAATAAAGAGTATTCTATCTATCTATTTACGTTAACCTAATAAAATTCTACTGAGTTAAATCAAAGAACGTCGAAACCGATAACAACTCTTATTATTTTAGCAATGAGGATAAAAATGAGAAAAACATTCAGGATAATAAAGGCTTTCAAGTACAAATTGGGCTTGTTATATCATACCCCGGGGTGAACTGTAAGTAAAGATTCCTATCTAAATTATAAGTATGTATACTTACCTATATACAGCACCCCCATTATTATTGCGTTTCAATCTGAATCCGAAAGATTATGGTAAATCTCAATCCATTGCTTCATATAAACATATGAAGCAATGGATTAAGAATTACCTTTAAATCTTTAAGTCTCTCCATAAATCTTTAAATGGGCAGGGCCGGATTTAGGGCAGAGTAACAGGGGCTGCCCCAAACTTCCACAAGGAAGGGGCCTTCACAATGTCCTACGTTGATCGTGATTAAATGATACGTTGAATTACTTTGTTACTACGAAATTTGAAGTTAATTTTATTTTGTTCGTTTTCGGGGTTAGTCTTCATTGTAGGGGTCAGGTTACTCCCTAAGTCCATCCGTTCATCCGTCCGTCCGTTTATCCGTCGATCCATCAAAACAAGTGTCAAAGTTTAATTTTGCGGACGGGCTAAAACACATCTTGAGTAGGGACAACTGTCGTATCGTGTTGCCATTCATATGGATCAAGGTCCGAAATAAAGTATTTTTATTTTATTTATTTTTTATTCATACTTCGTTCGGGCCCCGAACCAATCATATGTCCGTAGGTGATACGGAGTAGGAAACGCCCGTAACGAGGGCCGACACTACGGACTTCGTGCTTAGGGAGTAGACCCCAGGGGGGGGAAAAGTCACGGATGAGTGCCATCGCATGCCCGTGTTCCCGCCGTAAGCGGCAGAGTAGGACGCCGTGGAGTGTTAGTGGGTTAGAGACAGAGTCCCACATAACTGCACTATCTCCGCGTGGTAGTGCAGTATGCATGAGCATATTCTCCACGATAAAAAAAAATTAAAAAGGGGAGTGGGGGAAGTAAGTGTGAGTCGATTATTTCCCACGAAATGTATCTCTAAGGGGTCTAGGGGGTTTTTGCGTTTTCTGACTTTTCTATATAGTACTCAAACCTCAGTAGGTCCAACAAAGTTTTTTATAAGAAACGATCGATTGGCATCAAAAAAAGTTTGTGAAAATTTAAAAAAAAAAATCGTCTTCAATTTGTTTGCGGGGCCTCCACATCTTTAAATCCGGCCCTGTATGTTTGAAAAAATCGTCAGCTCAACAACTTATATAACGCAATGAATGATGTTCAACTGTCACAATGAAAAACATTGCCACTGTAAGAGTGTTGCGCAATTATCCCGCCGCTGGTATACCTACATATTGCCCTATTACCCCGCATGCCTACGTACTGCCCTATTTCACCTTTCATAAAAAAAAAAAAAACAGAAAATAAAACCTAAATGTACTTACGGCTAAATCTAAACTTGTCTACTTAAATATTTACATAATAGGCATCTTTTCGAAGGCATTATTTCGAAGTCAGATTTTGATTTGTTTTGAAATCTTATCGTTTAGTAAAAACACAACAATTAACTGTTCAAGTCATCAGTCACTTATAAATAAAAGATTATCATGTTATTTACATTAGCTTATCTAGGCTAATATAAATAATAATAATGTATAATCTTTGAAAACTACTATAGTTAAAAACTAATAGAAGAGCCTAGAATTTTCTTTTGTATTTTTAACAGGGTCGAGATGATTTAAATCACCTGATTTTAATCAGTGATTTAAATCGCGATTAAAATCAAGTGTTTTTTTAAAATAAATCGTTGATCAATACCTTTTGCAACATAATCAAGCATTCCTCAACATGAACTACGACGCACACATACGTGCAATCTATGTAAATAAGTCTGCTTGCGGAAAGTTTAAGGCCCAGGTTTCCTGAAAACGATCAAAAAGGTGGTTTTTTAAAGCAGTGTATCTCATAAACCGTAAATAATTTTGACATGTAAAAAAAATATGATATTTTCAAGTCTTTTTCGCATACAGTGATGGAAGCCAAAACATAATTATACATATTTTAATACACCAAAAAAATCTTTAAACATACCTCCTAATAATCTTTAAAAGCAGTTTATCCCTTCATTAACAATTATAATTATAATTAAAAATATACCATGAAATGTCAAATTCCAAACTGCATCCAGTGATGGATTACTTTTTATTAAATAGTTAATTTCTAATTTTATACGATTTTATTTGCATTTTTACGACATAATTCCGGTGCGCGTGAGAATCTTCTATCTCGTGCGTCAAACTAGACAGCCATAACGCCATTTCACTTACACACCGAGCTAAACTAATCTTGGAACCTGGGCCTTAACAAAACGGTCAGTGTGTAAAAGTTGCATTATAGAGTTAATTAGTTTAGGAGCTAGAATGAAAAAAAATCCGGCCAAGTGCGTGTCGGACTACGCACAATGAAGGGTTCCGTAGTTGGGATGAAATTATGCTAAGAATAAACTTAAGAGCCTATACTACCTCAAATGGCTTAGCATGATCCTCCGTTACGTCGAAAATACAGCAGCTTTAATTTTGAATTAAATATATGGTAAAGTTGAGGATTAATGTTAGGTACTATGTTAGACGAAAACACGATTCCTTGAAATTTTCTCGATACAAAAAAATCCCAAAGTTACCTCCAAACCGAACAAAAAACCGCTGTTATTCAAAAAATACGTCAAATTGGATCATGAAACTTTGCATACTAACTGAACTAACTATAAAGCAGGTCTTATGTTATATACTTTTTTTAAATTACCATTATTTTCACTGTAAAAAGAAATTACCTAAACTATCAGCGTCTTGACGTTCATTCCCTTCCGCCCGACACCCCCGTTCAGTCTCGCTTCGGCTGTCGTACGCGAGGGCTGTGTCGCTTGCGCTCAGAACACAAATTACACAACAGGACGACGTAAAATTAAAATACATTGAAGTACTTAGGTTTATAGTGTTGGCGCAATGGGAAATAACCGTAATAAAAATAAGAAGCGACGGGGTTGGCGTAAAGAAACAGGCAAACATATGATAAACGTACTGAAGTAAGTAGGGTAGTTGCGCCGGTTGGCGACTTAGTTGAGTTGCTAACTTTAGACAAATCAAAATATACGCCATTTACACGTAAAATAGTTGGCATGTGAAGATTTGTGTTTGTCCACGATTTAGGATAAATCCAGGTGGGGATAACTTTTATAAAAAATAAAAAGTTGCCTAAATAGGTTTGTTTTTGTTTTGACACAATATACAAGAAATAGGTAGGTATCTATGTAGTAGGTAATTGTTTTTTTTTATAATGTTGCCTCACTCCAGGACTTCTCCTGAATATCGGAGACGGTGCCAACATCCATGGTATATACAAGTGCAGGGACAATTACATGTCACCGGTAGGCAAAAATGTATTTTCGGAGTATGGTCTGGATGCGACAAAGACATCAAAGTTGAAATTATAGAGAGAGATGACCAATATTGGGAAGAAATGGAACCAAAATTAGAACATTTTTACATTACATGCATGTTGCCTGAGCTATGCGATCCCAGACATGTTCGAAATATGCCAATTAGAGATTTAAGCGAATTAAAATAATTGTTGTATAATTTTGACGATCTTTAATTACTTTCAAAATACTTATCGTATATACCTACCATACCTATCTACCTACCCTACCCACCTACCTACCTACCTACCTACCTACTTGCCTGCCTACATTCCTATCCTACCTACCTACCTACCTACCTATCCTACCTACCTACCTACCTACATACTTACCTACCTACCTACCTATCCTACCTACCTACCTACATACTTACCTACATCCCTATCCTATCATTCCTACCTATACCTATGCATCTTATATTTATACAAACCTTATGCGTACCTACAGAACCCTCAACGCAATGGTGACTCGCACTTGACAAGTTTTTTGTAGCAGTGGAATTTAGTGTGCGTCTATCTGACAGGCCCCAACGAGATTCATCAACGGGTGATAGCTTTTCATAAAGACATTATTTTGTACCTAAAGAAAATAAATAAGATATATTTTGTACCTCGACAGTTTTTGATTAAATGACGTTTTTATGAAGTGTCTTGCTAGCGGGCCCTTTATGGTTATTTTTATTGTTATTATACTTACAGATCGCACAATAGTGTTAGGAGCTTGATACTATTATGTACCTTACAAATCCAAAATCTCTACTTTCTGTGAGCTACACTTCAGAAGATATTCGTTATTTAAACAAGCGTCCAGCCAGCGGGCCCCTTTTTTAAATACTACTATTTTATATCATACAATAGTGTTAGGAGCTTGATACTATTATGTACCTTACAAATCCAAAATTTCGACTTTCTGTGAGATATACTTCAGAAGATATTCGTTATTTAAACAAGCGTCCAGCCAGCGGGCTCCTTTTTAAATACTACTATTTTATATCTACTACTATTTTACTTCAAATCTTTTGTGGTGCGGGTTCCGACTCATCACCTGGAGACTTTCATGAAAGAGGAATTTTGGCCGACGAGTGTCGTGTATCGGCGTTTTCGCGGAAGGCTACATGACACCACGACTCAGCGCAATACGTCGCCGACCCAACGTAGTACCTAAATAGATTTTGTAGTGATGTTTTTTATTATTTATTAGTTTATATTTTTGTAAGATTATTTTGTGTATTTTATATATGGGCCCTAGTTGCCTGAAAATAAAGCAATTATTATTATTATTATTATTATTATTATATCATACAATAGTGTTAGGAGCTTGATACTATTATGTACCTTACAAATCCAAAATTTCGACTTTCTGTGAGCTATACTTCAGAAGATATTCGTTATTTAAACAAGCGTCCAGCCAGCGGGCCCCTTTTTTAAATACAACTATTTTATATCATACAATAGTGTTAGGAGCTTGATACTATTATGTACCTTACAAATCCAAAATTTCAACTTTCTCGAGCACTTCAGAAGATATTCGTTAATTAAACGATCGTCTAGCTAGCAAACCCCTTTTCAAACATTATACCTACGTTCATAATCCAATAGGGCTATAACACCAAAACTGGGATTAAGAAAAAGAGTAAGAGAGTTAAGTACGACGCTAATGATGACGATGTAAATTAAAAGAGAAAATGTAATAGTAATTATATTTTTTAATCTGTTTAAATTGTTAGGAACAAAAGATGTCTAAACATGTCGACAGTAATTTTAAATAATTTTAAAATTTCAGACAACGCGTAACAAATGTCAATTTAGAACTTAGAAATTTAAACAACATCAAAAACCTTATACAACATCCCTATACTATTAAACGAGTAATATTTGTACTCACGTTTACGAAAACGGCTCTAACTATTTCGATGAAACTTGCAATATAGGGGTTTACGGGTGCAAAAAATTGATCTAGCTAGGTCTCATACTTGGCAAAATAAAAAAAAAATAAAAATAAAAATTCGTTTTCTGTAACATAATAATGACTGACGAGCTAAAGCAAATAAAAAATCACAATTAATTAACGAATATCTTCTAAAGTATAGCTCGCAGAAAGTCGAAATTTTGGATATGTAATGTACATCATAGTATCAAGCTCCTATTACTATTGTATGATGAAAAATTGTTGTATTTAAAAAAGGGCCCGCTGGCTGGACGCTTGTTTAAATAACGAATATCTTCTGAAGTATAGCTCACAGAAAGTCGAAATTTTGGATTTGTAAGGTACATAATAGTATCAAGCTCCTAACACTATTGTATGATATAAAATAGTAGTATTTAAAAAAGGGGCCCGCTGGCTGGACGCTTGTTTAAATAACGAATATCTTCTGAAGTGTAGCTCACAGAAAGTCGAGATTTTGGATTTGTAAGGTACATAATAGTATCAAGCTCCTAACACTATTGTGCGATCTGAAAGTATAATAACAATAAAAATAACCATAAAGGGCCCGCTAGCAAGACACTTCATAAAAACGTCATTTAATCAAAAACTGTCGAGGTACAAAATATATCTTATTTATTTTCTTTAGGTACAAAATAATGTCTTTATGACAAGCTATCACCTGTTGATGAATCTCGTTGGGGCCTGTCAGATAGACGCACACTGGAATTTATGAATCGATTTGCAAAATATGTAACATATACGTAGGTATGTATATGTAGGTACTTGCATAGACCTACTACCTACATAAATACACGGCGCAAACTATAAAACGTAAACTTACTACTAAACCAATGGGCGGAACCTTCAGCGCTAAGCTAGCTCGCTCTTGACTAGTATTTTGTAGCAGTAGGTAAAATACTGCACACGGCTACACATCAAGCTATAACTGTCCAGTATAAGCTGATCTCACATTGTATAGGCTTTCCGTACCATGAGAGGTCAGCTTATACTGGAAAATATAGCTTGATGAGAAGTTAGTAGGTACCTACTTAGAACATTGAAATTAATTTTGCGATATATAATTTCATGTTCGTACCTATAATGACAAGTTAATATTAAATTATTATTGATAATTTTATTACTTAGTACTCGTCCGATATTAGTGTAGTTTACTGTAACAAAACCGCTTTGACCTTGTGTGTCCGCGTCACCGCGAGTAGTAGTGTGCGAGCGAAATAAAGAGTGAGGTGGCGCGGGGAAGTGGGGGCGAAATTTGAATTTGAGCTGAGGTTGTATAGGCTCTTAACATTATAGTTGAAAACCATGTTCTCCCATACATTCCAACAGTAAATGTAAGTTTGTACTCACAATATTGAGAAATTTACCATGTTATTTTAAGACCACAAACTTCTTATAGGTTTTCCTGTAATCTACAGGTATAAAACTATTTTCTGTATTTTTTTCAAAATTTTAGGCTCAGTAGTTTCGGAGATAAGGGGAATGGTCAATTTTCGTCTATTTTCGTAAATAACTTTGAAACGATTTATTCCAAAATTATAAAAAATATATATTTGAGAGTCACAACCCTCATAGTAAGTTCCTTCATTTGATATGTCACACGGTACAGTTTGCAAAACTTTTTTTTATTAATTTTCGTATTTACCCGCTAAAAGTGACCCCTATATTCAAAATTCATTTATTTACTTTAGCCGTACGTGTTTGGGTCACAGAAATCCATAAATGTGTTCCATATTTCAACTTAATCGGTCCATTATATTCGGAGCAAATTGGCTGTGACAGACGGACAGACAGACAGACATACGAGTGATCCTACAAGGGTTCCGTTTTTTCCTTTTGAGGTACGGAACCCTAAAAATTAGAAACATGTGTGGCAGAAAAGTATTGCAATCAGAACATCGAGTTAGATGACGTTCTTTTTTTATAATTAAAAAGAAAAAAGTAAGCAAATAAATCCATTTATTTTGACTTTTATAAATTAATCATGATTTTTATCAACCTTGATTTTTAATATTAGGTATTGTGGTTACATGATTAAATGACGTAGGTAGTTGTTGGTATTTATGTAAATAAATAAATAAATAAATAAATATCCTTGGACATTTCACACAACTTTCATTTTATGTAAATTCAGTCATTAGATTTTTAGCAACTATTTTATAGGCATATACTTAGTACCTAATTTAAATTAATTATTTTAATGAATAAGTTATCAAATTATTCATTATTTTTTATAATAACTGTGACCAAACCTGAAATCGCGAAAAAAAAAATCAGCTGTTACCTTCATTTAAGATCACATAACTCACCAAAAGAGGAGCTCGTGGCTAAGTAATAACAGCCGCACGGGTCGATCCATCAGGTTAAGCTACGCTTGACGGGGTTGCTCCGTGGATGGGTGACCATCTTTAGATACCGAAACTCCTCCGTGCCTCAGAAAGCACGTTAAGCCGTTGGTCCCGGCTGTCATTCTTGGATCTTTGACAGTCGTTACGGGTCGTCAGAAGCCCGAAAGTCTGACAACCAGTCTTACCAAGGGATATCGTATTACCCAGTTACTGGGTTGTGGAGGTCAGATAGGCAGTCGCTCCATGTAAAATACTGGTATTCAGCTGCATCCGGATAGACTGGAAGTCGACCCCAACATAGTTGGGAAAAGGCTAGGCAGATTGATAACTCGCCAAATGTAGGGAACGGCAGATTTTTTGTGGCATAGTAAAAGTTGTTCATAATGATGAGTACAATGACCCCTTAAGAGGTTGTATGTTATTTATGTTACACCTTTGTATAATAATATGTGAAATCCATACACCGTACAAGAATAGCTATAATCATTTAGAAACCAATCCAAAACACGTTTGAAACATAACATATCTAACATCAGCTCCAACACATGGCTTATTTCTATAATCATTAAAAGAGAGGGGAAAAAGAGAAAAAGATCTCAATCATGCAAAGAAATGCATCTTCAGCCTTTCTTTTTTCAATAACTCCAGTTAAAGCACCGGAACCTTCAATAAACGTCGTTAACGTGAAGCGTCCGGACAAAGAGTTAACAAGTATCCACAAGCATAGTAAGTAGATCATGCCTAAGGAATGTTTCACGTCTCAGGATGTGAAACATTCCATAGACTCATTCCTTACAACCCTAAGTTAGAATGTCATAAAAAGACAAGCGGGGTTATTAGTCAAAGAAATAGTACATTTGATACAGTGGAGAAGTGGATAACGTTTGTTATTGCATTCGAGGCGGATTTACACCCGAGCCGTAGGCGAGGTTGTTAATACACCTACATTTAGCCAGTTGGCCCTGGTTCCAAGCTTGGTTTAGCTCGGTGTGTAAGTGAAATGGCTTTATGGCTGTCTAGTTTGACGCACGAGATAGAAGATTCTCACGCGCACCGGAATTATGTCGTGAAAGTGCAAATAAAATCGTATAAAATTAGAAATTAACTATTTAATAAAAAGTAATCCATCACTGGATACAGTTTGGAATTTGACATTTGATGGTATATTTTTAATTATAAATTGCTAATGAAGGGATAAACAGCATTTAAAGATTTTTAGGAGGTATGTTTAAAGATTTTTTTGGTGCATTAAAGTATGTTTAATTATGTTTTGGCTTCCATCACTGTATGCGAAAAGGACTTGAAAATATTATATTTTTTTACATGTCAAAATTATTTACGGTTTATGAGATACACAGCTTTAAAAAACCACCTTTTTGAACGTTTTCAGGAAATCTGCGCCTTAAGCCCCATGCAATAGGGGGCGAGCCTACTGCCATCAACCGGGTACTAATCCAGAGTCCGGGCTGCTACTGAGAAATTCCTGTTCTTCCATCACTTTGCCCGACCCCGGAATTGAACCCAGGACCACATGATCAGCTGTAGCGCTTATGAAACTAGACCAACCAGCCATATTCCATTTTTTTTTTAAGTTTCACCACAGTTTAATCAGATTACAGTTAAGCAATCTAACTAACAAAAACAGTTAGATGACACACAGGTGTGTCAGTAGTATCAATGATTACAACGTGGTTACAACTGTAGAATCATAGTTAGTCAGCAAAAATCGGCGTCCAAAGTTTTGGTAGAATTATGAATTGTTAAAACGTAAAAATGACGGAGGCTTATCATGTTAAACAATGTTTCGTCATATTCTTAATCCAATTTAAGGCCCTGAATCCAAGCGTGGTTTAGCTCGGTGTGTAAGTGAAATGGCGTTATGGCTGTCTAGTTTGACGCACGAGATAGAAGACTCTCACGCGCACCGGACCGTAATTATGTCGTAAAAGTTTAAATAAAATCGTATAAAATTAGAAATTAACTATTTATTAATAAATAATCCATCACTGGATTCAGTTTGGCATTTGATATTTTATGGATATATTTAAATATAATTATAATTGTTAATGAGATTATTTAGATTATTAAGAGGTATGTTTGAAGATTTTTTTGGTGCATTAAAGTATCTATAATTATGTTTTGAGTTCCATCACTGTATGCGAAAAGGACTTAAAAATATCACATTTTTTTTATTTGTCAAAATTATTTACAAATCATTTGTCAAAATTATTTTTAAATCTCCGCCTTAAGGCGAGTAGTAATGCCACCAATGATAAAAAAATTCGGAAAAAGAAGTCGGGAGTTATGAAACATTTTGAAATTTCCTGTGCTTGTTTTTAGTCAGATGATTAGGTCAGCTGAAGTCAAAAAAATCAACACCAAGCCTCCTAGGTTCGAAGCCTTAGCAACAACGAATTAAATTCTACCTCATCTGACTAAAAACGTGAACATAGGTAGGAAATTTCAAAATGTTCCATAATATCTCCAGACTTATGATTTTCTCAATGGTGGCCCCAGTGCCAAACTAGCGCCACCAATAGTCAATAATAATTCATGGTCTAAAGCGGAGTGCTTTAGACCATGAAACTGAATAACTTTTAATAAGGGACCAACTTTGAAATCGCGAAAAAAAATCAGCTGTTGCGTACTAAAGTTCAATATATAGGTACTGTTCTAAAATGTACGGAACAGCTGTTTTCTTAACGCGATGTCAAAGTTGGTCCCATAGAAAAAGCACTAAAGCACCTCTTAAAGTTTGTAAAATAATTTTTTAAAACACCATACGTATATAAATTATACCGAAACTTATAAATATCAGCAAGATACAATGGTTGTTAATTGTTTATGTAATAATTACAAGTAATACGAATGGTTAAATATAATAGGCATTTTCCGATAAGCTTTTTTTCACAATATTCGGTAAGTACGGTAGGTACCTACTTACCGAATATTGTGAAAAAAAGCAAATGTTTTATAATGTTTAACTTTTTATTTTGTCCAAAGCGGCTAATGCGTTACCTACATTTTAATAAGTACTTATTTTTACTTTATATTCTACTTAATAAAGATAAGTTAATGCTGCAGATAACTTTTATCAGTGGAATAAAATAATTGACAACCGACAGTTTTTGTATGGAGAAACTGTCAACAATTCAAAACTATTTCACGATGTCCGAATATTATTATTATTTATTTATTTTATTATAACATTTTACAAACAAAACCTTAAGCTAAGAACTATGCCCCGCAAAACCATTTTCACGGTTTGTCTGTGGGAACGGTACCACCAATCCAAACCAAACGGAATAGCCACTGCTCACCGAATTAATTCAAAAATGGAACAGAATTTGTATGAAATTATCTGCCCAGCAAGTTAATAGGAACTTAATCGTAGGTGGTGAAACAGGCCCTAAGACTTAATAAGGTACTACTGAGTTTATAAGTTCGATTGAATTCACCCTTAGTAATTTAGTCCATTCTTGTTTGTAATTTAGCGATTTGCGTGAAATTGTTTATCTGATACGAAACAATGCTTATCAGAGATAGAATTAAATTAATAACGGAGACTATGCCTGATTAAAATAATAATAATAAAAGGTGTGTGACGTTCATAAATGAAAACATCAAAGATTTCCATAATTTTCAAAACTTCAGTTTTATAAAAACTTCTAAGCGAACTTCTAAGTGATTGGATAATTCCTTCAAAATAAAATAAAATATTTATTCCATAATATTATTAACAATGTACTTAGTGGGCACTTTTAAATAACCTTAAACATGTTATCCAACTATTTGGAAGTCAACATTTACACGTCTTTAAAAACCTTTACAAGATAAAAAAAAATACTTCGAAATGACAGGGCCTCTGATAGTGTGAGTAAATATGTAATTCCTAATCTAAGCCAATTTTGGTCATTTATACTTTTATCTTCTTATGTAGATTCAGATTCAGGTGTACGCTATCAGGTACATACTAATTACACCTATTTTTAAATCAGTAACACTTATTATCAAATACCTAAATAAATAATCAGTTATAAACAATAAAAAAAAAACTCACCTTTCGATTTTCCGTCCAAAAATTATCAAAATCGATCGACTGATAAACTAGTCGATTTTGCAAATGACAGCACTATTGCGTCGAACACTATTTTTAAAAATCACTCCAAAATTAAACTTTGAACTTTTTTTTTCAGCACAATCACGTTACGATGTAATTCCGATGTTATCCGATGTCCGACACTCGTGCGTCCGCCACGGGTTGTCAAATGTAACTGAGTAAGTACTTTGTGTACACATAGATAAGTCTACAATAAGGTCCTGACAACATTGGGTATCAAATAGAATGATAGCTAATAGAGTAGGTACTATTTACGTACCGACCGAATCAATTTGAACTAGCTTGATGTCAAAATGATAGATGGAAAACCGGCCAAGTGCGAGTAGGACTCATGCAGAAAGGGTTCCGTACCACCGTACAATATTTAACACTACATATTTTAAAAAAAATCCGGCCAAGTGCGAGTCGAACTTGAGCACGAAGGGTTCCGTAGTTGAAAAGAATTTATCCCAAAATCAAACTTGAGATTGTAATCCCAAAAAAAAATTGTTTTATGAGATAAAATTACAAATTAATAATTTTCGGAGTTTTTCCTTTATACTTGTGCTGTAAGACCTTGCTTCTTGCCAAATTTCATGATTCTAGGTCAACGGGAAGTACCCTGTAGGTTTTGATTTACTTGCGAGCATCAAAATATGTCACATAAATGGCCGTACTTTTTTATTGCGTTTACTAGAAGCTTGATTTTTTTAGAACTCCAAGACTTACGTATTTGATATTAATTTCAACTTGCACCTCCACGCGTTCCTGAGAAAAAGGGTCTTGACAGACAGACAGACAGATGGATAGACGGATAGACAGACAGACAGACAGACAGACAGACGGACAACGAAGTGATCCTATAAGGGTTCCGTTTTTTCCTTTGATGATATTGATGAAAAATGTTTTTGTAAAAAAAAAATACCGTTCCTTATCTCCGAAGTTTGCCTAAAGTGAAAAATCTGAAATTATTCTACGTGATAGAAGTTTATGTAAAGATTACAGGAAAAATAAAACGATATCTCTAAATAGCACACTTTTCAGAAATCGAAACGGAACCCTCGGTGTATATGTAGCTATAATATGAATGCAAAGGACAGTTCTGTTTTTGTGAGTTTGTCAAAAAGTAAGATAGGTAAATATCGATTAATTACTCTCAACTCAATTGTTAAAATAATCATTAATTTATTTGTACATTGTTATTTTTACTGTAAAAGGAACAGAGAGTTATTAACCGCTTATCGGACAGATTAATTGCTCAGTTCAGATGTCAGACAAGCACTGGATTATTTAATAATAATATCAATGTACGAGAACTTGAGTGCTAATGCACTTAATATAATTAGTAATTCTAATTAACTTACTTAGTTAAAACGTCACAACGCTCTCGCACTTCATACGTAGGTAATTTGGCTAGAAAGTGTCGTCAGTTAAAAACACTTGTATTATGGGTTTCTAAAATATGTCTGTGTTAAGGGAAACTTGGACTCCAATGACTTTTGGTGATTGTAAATATAGCGGAGAAACCGCAAGAAACCTATAGTGATGAAAGCTCGTTTTTTCTCTGAACAAGAAGAGGCAGTTGGGGGGGGGGGGCAGTTTCCTACATGCTGATAGTTATTATATTTGTCTTAGCCTTTTGTAAGTGACTAGCTTTTGCCCGCGGCTTCGCCCTTACCTACATTGTAAAGGGAAACTCTGAGCAAAAGCTTTATAGGTCCAAAGGTTTGGGCTGGGCGTTGATGAGTCAGTCAGTCAGGACCCGACCGCCGACCCACCCCGTCGCATCGCATTGCCTGTCCGCGCTAATACTTCGCTTTTGCTTAGCGTTCTTTCTGATTTATTTTCTTTTTGCTCGGCAACTAAGAGTCCTAGAGTGTTGTTAAATATGCCTATAGCCCTCCTTATCAAATGCAAATATAATTATTAAAGTCCGACTGGCAGTTCCAGAGATTAGCGTGTTCAAATAAACAAAAAAAAGTGTGTGTGTCAGCTCCGACGCACGACTGGAGTTTACTCCTATGTTTTGTACGTTCCGAGCTTCCGACTTTCTATTTTTCGGTCATTTCAGTCGGGCTGGGTTTCTTCAATGAATCAGTGCTATACAAATAGCAACTTTAAGGTGTATAGGCACTCGCCCCCCCCCCCTCCCTCTAACCCCCTCTCACTCCTCTCCATCCCACCTCCCTCACCCACCCCATCATTCTCTCTCTCTCCCTCTCACACCCTCTTCACTTCTTTACCCTCCCCCCTGTACCGTCACCAATTCCTCCCCTCCCTCCTCTACACACCGTCCCCCTCACTACATCCTCTTATTCCTCTGCCCCTCTGCAATCGATCAGTGCGATACAAATATGCAAATAAAGGCAAATTACCAGAAAGATGCCAAAAGCTTGGATGAAGCCAGTGCATGGAGAGTGTGTTCTCCAGTCTGTCTCAGACAGATTGTCGACACGCTTGGGCGTGCTGAATTAAGTAATTACATCGTGGAGGAGGAGGAGCTCGTGGCTAAGTAATAACATCCATCAGGTTAAGCTACGTTTGCCGGTGTTGGTCAGTGGATGGGTGAACATCCTTACACACCGAAACTCCTCCGTGCCTCGGAAAGCACGTTAAGCCGTTGATCCCGGCTGTCATTCGTGGATCTTTGACAGTCGTTACGGGAGAAGAAGCCCGAAAGTCTGATAACCAGTCTTACCAAGGGGTATCGTATTACCCAGTTACTGGGTTGTGGAGGTCAGATAGGCAGTCGCTCCATGTAAAATACTGGTATTCAGCTGCATCCGGATAGACTGGAAGCCGACCACAACATAGTTGGGAAAAGGCTAGGCAGATTTGACATCGTATATACCTAGTCTGTTCGTAAGATGTGATTCCCTTTGAACAATACAATAATCTCATGATGTTATGGTCGACGATTAGTTGCCTAGTCGATGGGACGATAATTGCCTAATTATAGGAGGAATGTAGTAAGTACTAGTACCTTGTATAGTAAACAAAATGGCGCCCTTGAAATGTCACGTTTTTTCTAAAAAGGATAAAGTGTAAAGTTCATTATTTAGTTCGAAGTTTTATGATCTAGGTATCGCATAAAATTGCATTCGCTACACGTGGACATAAATTAAATAGGCATTAGGTATTCATACAGATTTAGATAACCAGCTTTCGTAAACTTGATTGCTATAAATAGGCTATCTTGTGCAGTTAATTACCACATATTTGTCAAGTTTTTTTTAAGGCGGTAGGTACCCCGAGCTAAACTTTGCGATAGTAGGTACGTTATTCAGAGGCTAATAACTCATAAACTACATCTAATCATTTTCTATTTTGTATGTATATTGTATCTATTCGTTTGTATTTTTTGTTGTGAATAAAGATGTTTTATAATATGGGTTCCTTACCTGAAATAAATGTTTTTTTTTAATAACCCGTCACGCGACAATTAGCAAACACAAGGTGTGCAAACGACATTATAAGAGTAGTGGGTATGGATAATGGATGGAAAGATAATTTAAAAATCTAAACAATTCACGTTTTATTTTATTTCAAAAGATCGCTATTATTTTTAGGTTCCGTACCAAAATGGTAAAAAGGAACCCTTATGGTGCGACTCAGTCTGTCTGAATTCGAAGTGGGGCTACTAGGGCGTGTGGGTTATCATATGAAAGAGCGCTATTTGCACATTCTCAAACCATATTTATTTTTTAACCCGCATAGTTTTCGAGTTTTAATGAAAAATGTAAAAAAAAATACCGTTCATTATGCCGAAGTTTGCATCAGAGAAAAATCTGAAATTATTCTAAGTGATAGAAGTTTATGTAAAGATTACAGGAAAAATAAAACGATGTCTCTAAATAGCACACTTTTTCAGAAATCGGAACGGAACCCTCGGTGCGCGAGTCCGACTCGCTCTTGACCGGTTTTTAGGGTTCCGTAAAAAACGGAACCCTTATAGGATCACTTCGTTGTCCGTCTGTCTGTCTGTCTGTCTGTCTGTCCGTCTATCTGTCTGTCTGTCGAGACCCTTTTTCTCAGGAACGCGTGGAGGTATCAAGTTGAAATTAATATCAAATACGTAAGTCTATTATCCCTTGGAGTTCTAAAAAAATCCTGCTTCTAAGTCAACGCAATTAAAAAATACGGCCATTTATGCGACATATTTTGATGCTCGCAAGTAAATCAAAACCTATAGGGTACTTCCCGTTGACCTAGAATCATGAAATTTGGCAAGAAGCAAGGTCTTACAGCACAAGTAATGGAAAAAGTCCGAAAATTGATAATTTATAATTTTAACACATAAAAAATATTTTTAAGTATGTCATCTGTCAAGGCCCTTTTTCTCATGAACGCGTGGAGGTATCAAGTTGAAATTAATATCAAATACGTAAGTTTATAGTTTCTTAGGTTTCTAAAAAAATCAAGCTTCTAAGTCGACGCAATAAAAAAATACGGTGGTTTATGCAACATTATTTTGATACTCGCAAGTAAATCAAAACCTATAGGGTACTTCCCGTTGCCCTAGAATCATGAAATTTGGCAAGAAGCAAGGTCTTACAGCACAAATAAAGGAAAAAGTCTGAAAATTTATTATTTGTATTTTTGTCACATAAAAAAAATAGTTTTTAGTTTTCTTTTTCTGGCAAAATGTGGGTGTACTACAGGTACACCTCTGCCCAACCCTTCGAGGAAACAAGGCGTGATATGTATAAGAATAGTTTTTTGCGAATACATACTTAAATATGCAGTTGGAGAATTGTCCGTGACGTATATCAATGTATGGGAGAACAAGTTTTTCAACTCAGTGTTAAGTTTGTCTTTGGGATAAATTCTTTTCAACTACGGAACCCTTCATTGTGCGTGGTCCGACACGCACTTGGCCGGTTTTTTTTTATGAATCCGTCGCGCACCAATTATAGCAGACACAAGGTCGACATTATAAGAGTATGGATAGATAATTTAAAAATCTAATCAATTCACGTTTTATTTTATTTCAAAAGATCGCTATTCTTTTTTTATTAAAACAATTCCAGATATTTTGTGATATCTATGATCGTCACCGTATCAACTCGAGCCGTGCAGTACCTATTCTTTGTATGAAACTCTCTACTGAAACGTACACTAATCGGAATCTTAATGTAATCGCCTCGCCTCGGGACAAGCTCACGAACCGCGGCGATACGGTGACGATCCCTTTCCGAGTTGATAAAGTATGTGTGCTATGACCTTTAACCTTGAACAATAAACCTACTAGCTTGTTTAGTTTTAATTAGATAAATACATATACATATACAGTCTAGACAGGGCAATCGTGCGGGGCGTGAGGGGCGAGATGCAGGAGGCGCGAGCCCAAGCTGCTTACTTCCACCGTGTTAGTAACTCGGGACACGATTTTCAGGGCTATCGCGTTGATTTTAGTATTGTTTTAATTTATTATTATTATTTAATTTATGTACCTACACAGAAAAATACAAAGATATGACATAGTAACATTTGAGTGCTCACTATCGGCTTTAGCAACCTTGAAAACCATGAAAACGACCCATGATGAAAAATTTCAAAATTTTCGCAGCCGCCATTGCGCAATCTCGAATTTTGATTTTGACCTCATTATCGTTTTCAGCTACCTCAAAAACCATGAAAATGACATCCATGTCGAAAAAAAATCTTTATTATTCTTTTCTTTATAATATTAATAATAATAATTTTGATGACGATGTTGATCTCAAATAAACAAATTCATTAATTAATATTGTTTACTTGGGACAACCATTGCTGTTGCGGCAATGTCTAGACGTTGTCGGCATTTACCACGAGAACAAAGGCGTCGTCCTACTGTATGTTTTTATACTGTGCTGTAACGGTTAACTGTACTGCTCCATCTTGCAGCCTCGTTGGGCTATTGGTCGTCGTAAGTGCAACTGCTAATAACGGTCCAGCGTTTGATACCCTGGTCCATTTAAATTATGATGACTGACACTGAACCTGGTTGCTCATGATAGATGTACTCTCTTGTTCACTGAGCGAGTTCGCAAAAGTTACTTTACATGTTTTATATTATGGTAATGAGTTGAATGTATAAAATTGATTGTATTGTTTTTAATTGTTTTATTAACGTTAATTTTTTAATGACACCCGGGACCAACGGCTTAACGTGCTTTCCGAGGCACGGAGGAGTCTCGGTATGTAAAGATGATCACCCATCCACGGACCAACCCCGGCAAGCGTAGCTTAACCTGGTCTATCGACCAATGTCCGTGTGGCTGTTATTACTTAGCCACGAGCCCCAGATTAACCAGACTCTTAACGATTTTTACAGTCTGTTTCACTGGTACCTTGACAAATTCCGTCTAATTAAGTATCTTATCTAACAAATAATTTAATTCAAATTCTATTCCATTTAATCATTAATCTAGAGATAGTATCATTCCGGACACAATCAAACAAGCCCTAAAATAATATTTCCCTGAATCACTTTTAATGAATGATAATTTTCCCTGAATAAGGTTTACATCAAGTTTACATAATATCCAAAAACGTCAACTCAATAATGGAATGTATTTTAGTTATTTACTACATGGCGGATCTAGTATTATCGAATGGTTATCTGATATCTAATCACCGGGTCGCCATGTGTGTGTCAGCGTGATACGTAGAACTATCAGTTCGGGGCAATGAACACCAATGTTATTGCTCTGATAATGATCATCTTTATACCAGGCTGAAAACATACCTACCTAGGTCCAACTTCGAAATGTCGAGCATGTTGTCAAACATGCTCGACAGTTAGTTGGACACGTCATGGCTAAGTTCAGACGCAGATACATTATGGCAATAGTCTTGAGTATTCTGTGCTGAGATCACGCAATGCGTTGATCGTCCCAGACTCCCAATAATAGGACCCAGTTCCTAATAGGACTCGCCCATCAAGGAGCGCTGTCACAAATTAGACTTATTATTCATTTATAAGTAAAACAAACGGTACTAACGTATATTAAAACACACGGCTACACATCAAGCTATAGGTACATTTCCATTTTACACTGACCTCCCATTGTAAGCAAATTCTATAGGTACAATGCGAGATCAGCTTATGCTGGAAATGTATAGCTTGATCTTTACCGTGAGTACATATGTATATCTACTAAAAGATAAATAATTAAATTGAAGGTTTCACAAAAAGAAACACGCTTGATAGTTTTTGCGTGATTCTCAGTTTATTTTTTTTCCGCGTTAAGGCTCTTACAGACAGAGGCGATATCGCGTCGCGACGCGATATTTTTCTACGGATATAATATCGAAATATCGCGTCGCGACCGCGATATCGCCTCTGTCTGTAAGAGCCTTTAGACATAACTTTACAAATTAATTAAGTAAGTAAGTACTCACACTATGTAATCTAGAAAGATAATCTAAAATATTCACATACTTAATAAGTAGGTACCTAAGTTATTATCAAAATGCTCCAACTTAACTCGTTTAGATGTGATCTTCGGTTTGAAATGATTAAAAGTCGGTTATCGTCTCGTTAAATACAGTATTTTTATACCTACCTAATGTAACTAACAGGTACAGTCTGCAACATAAATCAGTTAACGAGTACCTAATAAGTTAATAAGTTAGTCCTTTCTCGAGTCTTTTTTTTTGGCTATTCCAACTTGCATAAAAGCAAATTAAAATGTTTACGTTATTAGGTACATTATGTACCTACCTACTTCAATGATGTAAATTCCAAAATAATGTTTTTGGGGGAAGGAATTCTTCAAAAGGTACCCGGACTCTGGTCTTATCCTTAAAGACCGGGTGCCTTTTGAAGAAGTTCTGTGTGGGATTCTTATTTCACTAAAACCACCCGGTGACACCATCAGCACGCTTTCTGCAAACGAGATTGCCGAGAACAAGAACAATTACAAAATATAAGTCTACCTTGGTCCCATATTTTGATTAATCTCTGCGACCTGAGACATTTTTGAATGTAAGAGAAAGTATTTCAAAACCATGTAACCTTTCACCCCTTGGGCCTCGATTAACCGCCATTGATCTCGATTCGTGGCACTTCAAAGAAACCTCGAACAGCCAACCTCGGTAGGTAAGTACCTACTGACTTGATTGCCATAGCTACCTACTGGAACTTGGAAGTTGTTTCTGCTCATCTTCTGCGCTTCATTCCTCAATCAACTCTGCCTATCGCAGGCCACTGCTGGACATAGGCCTCGCCCAGTCTGCGCCACAACACCCTGTCCTCCGCATCCAGTCTGTCCCAGCCACTGTCTTCAAGTCGTCGGTCCATCTAGCTCATTTTAGCTCATAGTTTCATTCCTAGTCACTATTAATTTACTTAGGTACCTACTCTTCTTACAAAGCTGACAAGGCATGTAGAATATTATATTTAGATGATATAGCTACAGTCACACACTACGTCAATTTGCTGTGATAAAGTCATTTCATACAACTGTCAAAAAATGACAGTTGTCATTTGAATACCGACAAATTTATATACTTAAGTTAGTATTTTTGCTCAGCAATAAAATTTTAGGTACAGATGCCAGCAGATCAAGCCACCCGAAACTGTCAATTTTCCCCTTGAACCTAATGCTTTAGTGATAAAGATGAAAATATATTTAAAAAATTTGACAGATTGTAGTAGACATACTGACTTTATATAGAGTCCAAAAATAATAGGCAGCAACAGAAGTCGGTTAACACGGCTACTTTTTGACATCTTCTAAATTATCACAAAATGATTCGAAAACAGCTTTTTTTTCGTTTACTGTTATGAGTTCTTAAAATAATAAGTAGGTAGGTACTTCTGTTCCGATTTGAATTAAATATTAAGCTTAATAATTAAGATTAAAAAACTGCAAGTGTTAATCGACTTTTGCTGCTGACTACTGCTGAGGTAGGTACCTATTTGTTTTGTTACAATAAATACTATTTTGACTGATAACGTGACAACAGTAACTAGGGTAGGTACCTACTTAAGAATTATTTGCGTCTTTATTAAGTTATTAACGTGTTAACTAATTATAACTACATTAATTATCTTAATTTGTAACATAAGTACCTACATACTTACTTGCAAACAATTTTTATCAGTCATAGCTTGTGTTTCTGATAACACTATTACTTTTTTGTTTTGATTTAGGTACCTACTGTGCCAATACCAATACCAGCCAGTGCCTGCCAATCGTCTGGGCTTTACCCAGCTTAGGTACCTACAGACAACAGCACATCAGGTTATACCAAACTACCTAGCCTTTTCCCAACTATGTTAGGGTCGGCTTCCAGTCTAACCGGATGCAGCTGAATACCAGTATTTTACATGGAGCGGCTGCCTATCTGACCTCCACAACCCCAGTAACTGGGTAATACGATACCCCTTGTTAAGACTGGTTGTCAGACTTTGGGCTTCTGACGACAAGCTAGCTACTAATATAGTAATCTGTGCTGACGACCCGTAACGACTGTCAAAGATCTACGAATGACAGCCGGGACCAAGGGCTTAACGTGCTTTCCGACTTCCGAGGCACGGAGGAGTTTCGGTATGTAAAGATCCATCCACGGACCAACCCCGGCAAGCGTAGCTTAACCTGATGGATCAACCCGTGGGGCTGTTATTACTTAGCCACGAGCTCCTCTCATCAGGTTATACCAAACTATCAAAGGAGAAAACTGAAATACTATGGAGCCTGGTACTTTATTCAAAATGAACGCAACCACAGGTTATATAGTATTAATCGGAAGGGGATAAAATATAGTAGGGATAAATTATATCTTAGTCACGTAAATATCCTGCAAAATAAAGATTTTCATTTTTAAAATACGCTTGGTATGATTTTGAAGTTCACAATGCAACACAGGTAGATTTTGGCAACACCATGTTTTACGTTCCTATGCATACCGCAGCGCTAATGATTAATTATGAGGATGGTTGTAATGAAACACATTTTTAGTAATCAAAGTCATAGGAATGGTTACGCAAAGAAAAATAATGAGGAAAAGTAAATAAAAATGAAAAACAAGGTGTACCTACCTACATGTTTGTGCTTTGCGGCAGATATACTTGAGAATGCATTCAACGTAATTAGGAACGCGCTGCGTTGAATGACATTTGAAAAAAGCTAATGTCACTGTCACTGTCACGATCGTAGAAATATAAAATATCTATGGTCACGATAGATAAGTCCGTATTTTGTTTGGGAACATTTATCAAATTAAACAAGCTCGTTTATACTAAGGGGAACATATCCGAGCAAATTGTCCCGGCCCCGCAGCTCCTACCCGTAGCGCTGCCCAACTACGCGACCATCTGACCCGTTGGTTACTGTGAACATTCCTAGTGCTCCCCCGGCAGAGCCCGGGCCTTTATAGGAAACAGTCGGAGCCGTCATCATGACGGCTTCGTGATGGTGCGACAGAGTAGCTGTAAGAACAGCTGCGGCAAGGCTCCTACGTAGCCCAACGAAAAACTGTGTGCTGCGAAGCCGAATACTCCGGTGAATATTTCCCACCTCCACTACACCACTGACGCGGAGAACATCGTGACGTACGTGCCCCAAAGGCTGAAGTACGCGCCGAGAGTACAGCTGCTGGAGTCACATCGCAACGTCAACTTTAAGGCGTTTGTGGTGCGCATACCAACATGCTGCACTTGGTGATGGATGAAAGCTTTTGGTCGCAGGATGTGGTATTCCGCCGCTTCCGCGGACAAGTGCCACCGGAACGCACGAACACTTAGTGCAAATAAGTGAAACTAACATACCTAGTTATTAAGTTTTATTTACTAACAAAATTGTTACTATGTTATTATTATGATTAGGTTAAGGTATGTATCTATGGGTCTTTGTTACCTGAAAATAAATGGTTTATTATTTATTATTATTTGGTAGAAGTAATTACTTACAGAGTTAAATGTTGTTCGTGTACCAGGTATCTCCGCAAGTGAGCCCGTCTTGATTAGAGGCAGGATAAGATCACATAACCGCAGTCGGACTCGGGTCACTGTACTCGTCATTATGAACAACTTTTACTATGGGACCACACCTCAAATCGTGAAAAAAAATTCAGCTGTTCATTTTGACGAATTATGCGAACATAAATGTACTGAACAGCTGATGTACAATGAACCCTTAAAAGATTGCCACTGTATCTACACTAACACTGTAAATTATTGGACACGGTGTCAAATAACTGGCAAGAGAGATTATCCATATCCCTTTCTGCAAATCAAATCTTGGTCTCAACGTTCCCTTGTTCCGAATGTGCAGAAATTACAACAACTTTTGTAAGTCGTCAGAAACCGACTTCACGGTGTAACACTCAACAAGTTTAAAAGATCAGTCTCTGACGTACGGGAGTGCATAAATTAACCAATAAATATTCATACTTTTTTTTTGTAATTAATATTGATATTAAATCTTAGATTAACCCACACTCATAGGTACCTTCCGTGACAACATTTTATATCTTTCTTTTTTGTTAATGTATTTAAACTACTACTTTGAACTGCTATTTTAATATTGAATTATAATTGTATGTATTTTATTTTAAGTTATGTGTTCATAAGTTTTTATAGTTTTTTAAGTTAATTACGTTGTTGTTTTGTGGTCAATTCTGTGATACCTGTAATAGGCAGTATTTTTATTATCTTATACTTGTTTAATTTCAATTTATGTACTGCTGTTGGTGTACCCAATAAATAAATAAATAAAAGAGAGCATATTCTGTGCTTACTATTGTAGTTGCATTAGGTATAGGCAAGAGGACCGTTGTTGTAGTTGTGCTCATGTTGTTACTATTGTTTGGTATTTGGGATGGGCACGGTCAATCAAGAGTTCAAGACAATATTTCTCCACCTGCACCTTTTTGAGATGGAATATTAGTAAGAGGATTTTGATTAATAAATACACATTTAAAAAAATACTTGAGTATTGTTTTTTTAATTTTATTTCCTCATCTCCTACCTATTATCAGTCACACACAAGACAATACAATTTTCCGAATAGTACGCACGGCTACAGATCAAGCTATACATTTCCAGTATAAGCTGATCTCGCATTGTGTAGGATTTCCTTACAATGAGAGGTCAGTGTAAACTGGAAATTAATAGCTTGATGTGTAGCCGTATGTACAACATAATCTGTGGTTATGTTCCATTTGAATAAAGTACCACGCTTCATAACCTTAAGGCGAAAAGGCCAGGGTAGCTCGTGAAATTCAATTTCTTTTTGAGTTTTTTGCAATTTGCAGGTCCGTGTCAGGTTGTATCTTGATCAAAGTACGATACACGGCAGTAAAACATGTATTTATATACAAAAAACCCAAAAAAAAATTGAATTTCGCGGGCTACACAGCGCAATCTTTCTAAATTATTTTCTCGAAAATGCAGGCAATTTCCAGCTCGAAACTTGAGATTAGGCAATCTATTGTGCAGTATTATCTGTGATGATTTTCTTTACAGTGGTTAAATTATCTCGGAATAAAGTACCAAAAAAGACCATGTCCTTTCTCCTAATGATTTTAAACCTTAAAATGTTGACGGTTAAGTTCAAAATCGAATGAGAAAATTTGACAGTTTGTAGTAACTTGACCTGCTGCTGTGTGTACTATCGACAAAACGGACGGCTTTACACCTTAAAGTTGGGTATTTAAATAAAATATAAAAGAATTATAAAATTCAATCGATTCGTATTCTAAAAAATCTCAACTATGTATTTATCCAAGAGTGGGTCAGCTAATGCTGTGGCTGACTGTACCTACAAGTCAGTTCAGATGAGATGTACCTATTATAATGTGTGGTGAAAAATGTGAACATAGGAAACCAAATGTTCCATATCTCCAGACTTATGATTTTTTTGTCAATGGTGGCGATGGCGCTAGTTGGCAGCACTACTCACCTTAAGCACAGAGCATGTAACTTTAGCCTTAAGGTGAGTATAGTCGTCGACCTGTAATCCCATCCAGTCGTCCGAATAGTCCCAGTGCCACATGGATTGCCCCCAGGGGGCAATTGGGAAAAAAGCCCCCGGGGGCAACTGGGACTTATTGCCCCCACTTCAAATCGCTGTACATTGCGATGTGGATCGCCAAACCCGCTCATCGCTATCTGTCTTACGGCCGCGATGACGGGGTTGGCGGTCACATTTCCAATGTGGTTTTATTAGTATTTCGGGATTTTATCGCGCACTGGATTTTCAACACTCGGTGTTGAGCCGAGCTTCGAGAATCCAACCTAACAACAACAGAGTGCATCAATCGCCGCGATATTCTTACGTCCGTGCGAACGTCGGCTTGATGATAATATTTGGTGGTTTTCTTACCTTGTTTGTATATCCCTTTAAAAATATCACATTTATCTACTAATAAAACCTCATTGGAAATGTGACCACCAACCCCGTCATCGCGGCCGTAAGACAAATAGCGATGAGCGGGTTTGCCGACCCACGCCGCAATGTACAGCGATTTGAAGTGAGGACAGTCGCCCCCCTGGAGCAACTGGGATTTTTTTCCCAATTGCCCCCCGGGGGCAATCCATGTGGACTATTCGCAGTCGTCGGCGTCGCACGGTTTACCAATATTATCGTCTTTTAAGCCGTGAAAAATATCACTTGTAGTTTAGAAGCAGTTAGCGAATTTAAAGTTTTCCTTCTTTAAACCTTCTTTTTATTTCATTGTATTTAATGTTGCTTAAAATTTTCAAATGCCCAGATTGAAGTACCTATAAATACCTGTACAAAGTTTCTTTTAACCACTCAAGTGTCTGAGTTTTTCTAATTTTAGACCCAAAACCCCAGCGAGTGGGGAGGGTTGGGGGTTAGTTGCGTACCCCATAGGTTCACAACTACTGATGATGATATTTTTTCCATCGGATGATGTTTTTTTACGTTTATATATATGTGATCTAAGCTTGTATACCTATTATGTAAAGTTTTGTCTTTTTGCACACTCGGGATGCATTTGACACTCGGGGTGGAGGGGGTGTTAGCTGCGAACTCCATAGGTTCACTACTAATGATGATGATTGGTTTTCCATCGGATGAGCTTATATACCTAGTATTTTAATGGTTTTTCTTATGCACACATGGGGTGCATTCGACACTTGAGGGGTTAAGTATTTAAGTATTTTTTCTGGAATTCTTTGTAGGCTCATTTAAAAGTATTAGAAAACCCACGAGCTAGGCAAATATTATCATGTCTGGGATTTATTCTTAAATAGGTAGGTAATAACAACAATCTTAAGTGATATTGAATTTTTTTATTAAAATAAAAAAGCCTTAACAAATACTTAGCAGATATTCTTCATTATTTATTAATTACCTACATAATTATTTTAACAGATTTCATTTCATTTTATTTAATTATAAACCATAGCAAAGTTAGCTATTACAACAAATTTAAATGGCAACTTATGTTTCGGAGCTAGCTTTAATAGTCGGAGAGCTGCAGAACATTATTTTCTAACATGATATTTTTTTTTTATTTCCATTATGTCGTTCATAAAACCTTAATTGATTTCAATTTTTGGCAATGCTGCAGATATTTACATAATTATATATGCATCTGTTTTATTATCAATAAAACCTCATTAAAGGTCATCGAATTTATAACATTATTTTAACAGTCGCGCTTTATCGAAGTCGATTAAAGTCTGGCCATAATTGCATGTTAAGATACTAATCAATAGATAGAAGAAATAATCATTCAACTGGCGCCATTGCAATCTTTAGTTACATTCTGATAAAAAAAATATAAAAGAGACAAACTCCCCAAATAATGTATTTTTAAGAATTATGATTTTAAGAACACCTGTAGGTAAAATTATGCATTTCTCTTAACTTTCCCATGCCATTCATCATTATAGACATGTGGGATAGATATCTATAATAAACAATGTGACAATACGACAATAATAGTTATTTTCTCAAACATGCATGGAAATATTGTCATTATTTTCGAAAAAAGAACACGCGAAGTATCGCATTTACGGTCAAAGAAAATCAAATCCATTGCAGGAGCGTTTTTTGAAATTGGAACATTACACCGCTCCAGCAATGTTGTATGAAACGGCGTGCTGGGGTTATTAAAGACTCTTTGATTGTATCTCTTTTATCATTCTTGGCATAGGTACCAAAGTAAGTAAGTGTCTTTGCTTAGTACAAATTGCGTTCACGTGAAAACTCATACTCGACCTGCAATTGCCTATTTCATGGCCTTTGCAATAATGTACCTACTATTATGCAACTGACGTATAAGGGGTATTAAAACACGAATGTGGGCCGCGTGTGATAAGTATCACATGAGTGTTTTAATAAATAATTATGTACAGTTGCATACAAGACTTTATCTACATCCATGATATGAATCCTCTATAAAAGGTTCTGAAACAGTTTTTTGCAATACTAATACTCGTATCGAAAACGAGTTGCATTATGAAATTCAGTACAACATTATAACACCCGTTTGGATGATACAATGGTTACTATGACACTGGCTGTTTTAATGTTAGCAATAAGCTAACTGTTTCAGAAACTTTTATAGAGGATTTATAGCATGGGTGTAGATAAATGAAAATACAGATTGACTAATACAACTATTTTTTTTAGTTCAGGTTTTGGCAGGGCAGTCGTGTTTTTTTAATTATTTATGTAGGAAATCTAGGTTCTAACACTTCAATAAAACGAGTTATGGGCTTTTTAAAATATAAAGATTATTATTAGCCAATTAAAAGTCACTAGGAAGTTTATACGTCCGTCTTTCTTAAGGCGCTAACGAAAAGTGAAGAAATAATAATGGTGGGTAGTATTTATATAATAAGGAGGTACCTACAATGTATCGATTATTACAGAATCGACTAAAGATTGATTTTTGTAAATAATTAAATCAATTAAATCAACACGCCCCCTCAAAAATTAATCTACCAATTATACAAACAAAATAAATCAAAGTAATACCTAATTGACCGGAACATATTCACTTCCTAGTGTTTGCTGGGAAATACATCTCATGGTCCAACATTTGCTGCCAAGGATTAAGGAAAACCCAGAAAACCTTAATCAAACCATTTCATTAAATTATTCTTAATAATAATTAAATTAAGTAATCATAAATCATATTATTATGTAGAATCACTAAACATTCAATCAGTATCTTATTCAAAGCCCATTTTACTTCTCATCTCTTGAAAAGTGATAGCGGGTAATGCCTTGGTCAAAATATCTGCCAACTGCTGAACTGTTGGAATGTAATTTTATTTTATTACATTTTTCTCAATCTGTTCCTTAGAAAAATGATACTTTATATCTATGTGTTTTGTACGTTTGTGATTGGTTGGATTATTTGCAATGCTTATGCAGCCATTATTATCTTCATAGAATATGATAGATTTAATGATATCTATCTTAATACTAACTGCTAGTGATTTAAGCCCTAAAGCCTCCCATGACAGCTTCATACAATGCCATACAATCTGCCTCAGTTGAAGAGGCAGCAACTGACATTTGTTTCTCTGTACTCCAGGTTTGCTTGCAGCTTGAAATACCCAGTTGTACTTTTCCTGTCATTTGAATCACTGCCACCCCAATCTGAATCTACGTAGCTACATATAATGTTAGTGTAGGCACATCTTTTACCTACAACTTAATTTTAAACCAACAGTACCTTTCAAGTACCGAAGCACTCTCTTTAGACACTGCCAGAGTTCTTTACTATTTTTGTTCGTATACCTACTCAGTATATTAACGCTTGTAAGTAATTAAATCTGGACGAGTGCATAACATGACATACATTAAACATTCTATAACGTTTCAACATGGATTATTATCTATATTTTTCTTCAGAGTATAATGCGTCATAATTAAGTTTATTTTCCATTGGTGTATTGACAGGTTTACAATCGTGCATATTAAATTTATTTAATACCGTTTATATGCACTTTGATTTAATGCTATTTCATAAAATTAAAATTATTTCATCATCATCATTCATTTCATTCATCGTCATTTTAAATTTACTCATTAAATACCTCTTTTTTATAATTATTTTAATATCAGCACATACTATGTCTAAATCACCTATATACAGGGTGTTTGGCGCATGGACCGACACAATTTTTTGGGGGATTGGGGGGGTCATTTGCTAGGTTTCACCTAAAGACCTCCATGTCCTAAGTGTGACGGTAATTGAGATATGTTTTTTTTTGTGCTTTCTTTGAATTACCCAAAATCTCGCCTTTGAATCGATATATTTTTTTTTGTTTATGGTTGCAATAGAACAAAATAAATTTTATAATAGTCTGCAATGTATTTTTATTCTAAATAAATTATTATTTGATGTAATTGATCAGTAGAAAATGACTTACGTGCTTCCAAAGTCTTAAAAATGTTTAAATGTATGAAAAGTTACTACTCTTAAATTCATTTTTTTTTTTTAAATAAAGCCATTTTGACCTTATTTTTATCTCAAAAAGTTCTTTAGCTTATACCCTTTCTAAGGGTATGCTACACGCTATGAAAAACAATTCAAATGTAGTCAAAATACTAGTTAGAGAGTCAGTTATGGAGTGTTTTAAGAAAAGACTTATTACGGTTACTATATTTTTTTATTTTATTTCGAATAAGAATACATTGTAGACTATAATAAAAATTATTTTGTTCTTTTACAACCATAAACAAAAAAAATATATCGATTCAAAGGCGAGATTTTGGGTAATTCAAAGAAAGAACAAAAAAAAAATAAAACTATTACCGTCACACTTAGGACATGGAGGTCTTTAGGTGAAACCTAGCAAATGACCCCCCCAATCCCCCAAAAAATTGTGTCGGTCCATGCGCCAAACACCCTGTATAAAACGACAAATATTTTTATGTACATCTTCATTGTCTAGCTTATATTGACACCTATTCGACTGAAGAATTTTGAAAACCTTCTTCTTTGCGAGATTGTTTGAAAATTTCAAACCAACATCTAGCTGCCTGCATAATTCAGCCCTTAAAGTACTTTATTTAATTCACACACATAATTATCTAAACAAGAGATACCCTCAGGGACTTTCATATAAATATCTTCCTTTAATTTGTCATTTAGGAAGGTAGTTTTGACATCCCTAAGACGAACTAGCAAATTAAATTGATTCGCAAAAGTAAGATACATCTGAAACTAGCTGTTCATGCTTATACTGGTGCGAAAGTTTCATTACGTATAGTCCGTGAGGTATTCTTGACTGAAACACCTTGCAACAAGTTGTGCCTTTTTTTATCGTAAAGGTTTTCCAAATTCATCATGTTTTATAGGAAACATCCATTTACAATAAATTGACAGTGTTTTTATTTTCAGGTCTTGGTACTAAAGTCCGTATTATTTAGTTTTAGAGAATTTAGTTTGTCCCTAATTGCACTTTCCCACTGAGATCTGTTGTCTCGAGTTTTGATGTCTTCTAATGAATTTGGTATTTTACATAGAATAGACTGAGCACACAAAATGGCGATCATCGTCTTCATTATACGACATAGGTAGACGACTTTTGAACCTATTGCATCATCTAACGTCAGGATTTTATTTGTGTTTTCTTTTGGTGAAGATGGGTTATCAAAAAGCATATCATTTATTTGCTCTGATTCAATTTTATATTATCATGGTTGAATTTGCGAACTTTACTAGGACACTCGTGCTCATCAGATTTAGACCATAGACATATCTGATTTAGAACTGTCAGAGTTATGAGACTTGACCGGCACTGACTTGGATATTACATCATCAGCTTTGCCGTGAGAATTTTTTTAATATTCCCTTCAGACTTGAGGTCTGGCCTGGATTGAATAAATCCAGTCTCATTAACAATAACATCCCTGACTACTATGTAATTTTTCGCACTCTGGGTTCCAAACTTTATAGCGTTTGGTTCATAACCCACAAGTATCGCTTTCCATGATTTTTCATTGAACTTGGCCTTACTGCTTTTATTATGAACGTAAACAGTTGAACCAACTACCTTCAAATATTTTTTTTTATTCGAGGTTTTGTATCATGCCACATTTCGAATGGTGTTTTTGAAAACTTTCAAAGTTTTAATTGGGGTCAAATTAATCAAATAAACAACAGTTGATACTGCGTATCGCCCCAAAACACTTTGTCTAATTTAGCACCGCTTATCATGAAACGAACTTTTCCAGTAAGTAATGGTTCCGACCATACGTTCGGAAACGCCATTCAACTGTGGTATTCTCGGAATTTTTAAATGTTATGATATCCCTCTCTCTACACAATAACCTTTCATTTCAATCGATAGATATTCGCCACCATTATCGCAGCATAAGTTGACTAATTTTAAATTAAACTAAGCCTCACTTTTAGCCACGAAATCTTTAAAAACAAGAAATCCAGTCTCATTAACAATAACATCCCTGACTACTATGTAATTTTTCGCACTCTGGGTTCCAAACTTTATAGCGTTTGGTTCATAACCCACAAGTATCGCTTTCCATGATTTTTCATTGAACTTGGCCTTACTGCTTTTATTATGAACGTAAACAGTTGAACCAACTACCTTCAAATATTTTTTTTTATTCGAGGTTTTGTATCATGCCACATTTCGAATGGTGTTTTTGAAAACTTTCAAAGTTTTAATTGGGGTCAAATTAATCAAATAAACAACAGTTGATACTGCGTATCGCCCCAAAACACTTTGTCTAATTTAGCACCGCTTATCATGAAACGAACTTTTCCAGTAAGTAATAGTTCCGACCATACGTTCGGAAACGCCATTCAACTGTGGTATTCTCGGAATTTTTAAATGTTATGATATCCCTCTCTCTACACAATAACCTTTCATTTCAATCAATAGATATTCGCCACCATTATCGCAGCATAAGTTGACTAATTTTAAATTAAACTTAGCCTCACTTTTAGCCACGAAATCTTTAAAAACAGAAAACACGTCTGATTTATAGGTGGGTTAAACAGTAGGTACGTAACAAAGTACCTAATGCGTATACTCATTAACAAAAAGTACAAAGTAGTTTTTTTATTTGTCGTTAGTTGGGGGTATAAACAGTAACAATAGTCCACAAATATCTGAGTGCACAATAAATAATAGCTGTTTAACATGACTTTTATTTTTGACCTGATATGAACGGAAATCGCCTTTGTTTCCTATTTATACAGGCCTCACCTCCGTGGGCCTCACACAATTTATCATCCAGGCTCGCATAACGGTTTCGATTTGGCTGGTGTCATCAACCATTTTATTATTATTTTTTTTAATTTCGATGAAATAATTTTTATCACTGCATACTTAAGAAACAGATTGACACTTATTTACAGATGCCATTAAGTCTACAGCAATTAAATTATTTTTCAACACACCTAGCATGATAGTTTTATTAACCTTACGTATTGTGCTCCTTGCTGGTCGAAAATGACTGTCAACCCAGCACGTTGCATTTTCGTTAAGAACCGCACCGCACCGCACCGGTGGTACCGCAGCATAGAAGAACACGTTCTCCAAAACTTCTTGAACGCCCATGTTGCTGGTCACATACATCGTTCCCTGAAATAAATTCACCATTTTAAGCAATATAAATTTTAATGGCGTTTGCAAGACGGTGTGACTAATGAAAAGATCTTCCCTGTTTATAATATGGTCCGATGTTCCAGAAACCAACAGGAAAGTAACTTCCATCATGATCCGCTTGATAGTCTGCCATCATAAAAGCAAAGCCAGAAAAATAGCTCGACGTGGATGGTTCACTGATTCCAACTGCCTGGACCGTCCTTGTCCTCTCCGTATTTTCTGCTGCTGCTGTAATGTTTGAGCTCTTTTGAAGTAGAAGCAGTTGTTTTTCACATGCTTCTTGCGGCCACAGTGATAACACTTCATGAACTGAGACTTATTCTTCAGCTTGTTAACCTCCTAGTTGAAGCTATTATTCCCTTTATTATTTTGAGAATTATCGAATTTTGTTTTTCGAAATTCCTGTCCATTTTTCCCTCAAATTGCAAAACTTTTGACACTGGTATCACTGAACTCATTTTTAAACTTGACTTCATGATCCAAAAGCCTTGGTTTAACGAATGCTAGCATTAACTTATCCTCCGATAAAGTTTCGATCGCAGTTATCACGCCATCATAAGATGGGGGTAGGTTGAGCAACAAATGAGCTACCTCACGTGGCGTGGTTTGGCGGCGGCGTGCCGGCTAACAATTCGATGATCAAATCATCAAAAATTGTTAATTTTTTTTTTATGAGTAGGATGACGTCACCTACTCGACGATAACATTGGAACTTTTTTTATGCCCGTATTTTTTATTTAAATTTTAACCACTTATATTGCAGTAAAAACGTAACCTCGGTCCATAACCTGTAGGAAATCTAGGTTCTAACACTTCAATAAAACGAGTTATGGGCTTTTTAAAATATAAAGATTATTATTAGCCAATTAAAAGTCACTAGGAAGTTTATACGACCGCCTTTCTTAAGGCGCTAACGAGAAGTGAAGAAATAATAATGGTGGGTAGTATTTATATAATAAGGAGGTACCTACAATGTATCGATTATTACAGAATCGACTAAAGATTGATTTTTGTAAATAATTAAATCAACAATTTATTTTTATTTTAAACATTTTAGTGACAAACATTTTTTTTTGGAATGTGCTCATCAAGGCTTTCAATTTCATACCCATATTGTAAATAATTGAAGTTTTTTTTTAGATCAGTTTTTATTTGAACTTTTAAACATAACCTATAAACAACAAAATTATATCCTAACTAAACTATTAAAAAACTAAAATATGGCGTCGAAAAATTCCTCCGCATCGCTGTCGACTGGTAGAGTACCCAAGAGACTGGCGGCATTGCCACGTTGTATGGCAATGCTAATCCTCTGGCCAAAGTAAAAGCCAGCCCTCGGGTCACGGGAAGTGTCAACCAGCCGTTTGGAGATTTCGTTGAATAAAACAAGAGCACTTGGACCCCACGGCCCAAGGGTTTCAACCCCAAACGGCTCGAACATATAATTACCGATAAGGTTATTATATTTCCGCCGCTTGAGGTTTTCCGCAGCCGCAGCAGCAGTGCCAGCACAGCACGCCGAGCCAGGAAGATGGGATGGCGCAAGAGTATCGACACACGTTGCGTCCCACACTAAAGGCCTTCCCACCTTCCATGGAAATAAAGACATCCCGTCCGGTCTCTTGCCATCGTCGCGTGCCAAGCCATTGGGTTCTAATACAGCGGGAACGCCGACGGTGACAAGAGCTCGTCGGATGATGTCATGTCAGTTTTTTTTTACTTTTGAAAATGGACCTATACAGCCGCCATATTGTGTTTTTTTAAAAATTATAACCAGTGTCACTCAGGATGACACATCCAAATCTTTTCTGGCATTTTGTTTATAAACTCACATACGTAAGTATATAATATACATACATGAACCCTGAAAACATTACACTCCCTTTTGGGGCAGTCGCAGAACATGGAAATTAACTCATTTTGGAAAATTAACATGTTACAAAGCCTATAGTTCTTCTAGCTGCTAAAGTACAAAATAGAGTTATTATGGCAACTTAAGGCCCTGGTTCCAGGCTTGGTTTAGCTCGGTGTGTAAGTGAAATGGCTTTATGCCTGTCTAGTTTGACGCACGAGATAGAAGATTCTCACGCGCACCGGAATTATGTCGTAAAAGTGCAAATAAAATCGTATAAAATTAGAAATTAACTATTTAATAAAAAGTAATCCATCACTGGATGCAGTTTGGAATTTAACATTCCATGGTATATTTTTAATTATAATTGTAATTGCTAATGAAGGGATAAACAGCTTTTAAAAATTATTAGGAGGTATGTTTAAAGATTTTTTTGGTGCATTAGAGTATGTTTAATTATGTTTTGGCTTCCATCACTGTATGCGAAAAGGACTTGAAAATATCATATTTTTTTTACATGTCAAAATTATTTACGGTTTATGAGATACACAGCTTTAAAAAACCACCTTTTTGATCGTTTTCAGGAAATCTGCGCCTTAAGTGATTACTAAAACATTTGATTATAATTATCTAAGTATTATAATATGCATTCAACCGTTATTCCATAGCAGCCTTTCCCAACTATGTTGGAATAGGCTTCCAGTCTTCGTTACCTCCATCTCAAATACTGTAAACTGCATTCAAATTGCTCTCAGGGCAACAGCGGCTTTAATCATCTGCCTAGCCTTTTCCCAACTATGTTGGAGTCGGCTTCCAATCTTATCAGATGCAGCTGAATACCCGTATCAGTATCTTTACATGGAGCGACTGCCTACTGACCTCCACAACCCAGTTACTGGGTAATAGTTGTCAGACTTACGGGCTTCTGACGACCCCGTAACGACTGTCTAAGATCCAAGAATGACAGCCGGGTCCAACGGCTTAACGTGCTTTCCGAGACACGGAGGGGTCTTGGTATGTAAAGAAGGTCACCCATCCTCGTACCAACCGCGGCAAGCACAGCTTAACCTAATCGATCGACCAGTGCGGCTGTTATGACTTAGCCACAAGCCTCAACGATGGTGTGATAAGCCATGTGAAAAGAGATAGTGTTATACGTTCTGTATAGCTCCATCTCGAACTGGAAGAATGATGGTTCTAATTCGTTATACGGGGCCTGCGCCTATGCAGCTTGAATCCAATACAGACGATTGTTATCCTTTCCAAACACTCTTATAAAATGCTTATTAAGGAATCTGTCCCACCGACCCCCGAAGTGGATTACGGGCCGCTCCTTCTCACCGAGAGGAGTTCCTCTGTCCCAGCGGTGGGAACATTGTAGGCTGATTATGTATGTCTACCGTATTTACCGTAGTGTACAAATCTAAGTAGTGGGCCGCGTCGTTTCAGCTTAAACGTGCGTCTCTGAGCGAGTGTTCCGCCCGCCAAGCGAGCGGCGCTGAGGTAGTTCCTACTCTTTTTGATAGCTTTTGTCGCTGCGACAAACGAGTAAATACTCGCCGTCCCGAAGATGTGTTCCAAACTACTCGTTTTTAGGGTTCCGTAGCAAAATGGTAAAAAAGGAACCCTTATGGTGTCACTCAGTCAATCTGTCTGTCTGTCTGTCTGTCACAGCTGGATATCTCAAGAACTAAGTACTAATGCTATCAACTTGAAATTTAGAATAGTTTTAGATGACGTTGACCCAACTATTTAGCAAATAAGAAAGAAATTAAAATATTTATGTTTTTTTTGCAACAGGGACTGAAAGGGGGTTTTAAAAAATCAAAGTGGGGTTACTAGGACATGTGGGGTATCATATGAAAGAGCGCTGTTTGCACATTCTCAAACATTTTTTCTTTTTTTTAGGCTATGCGGCCTAAAAAAAAGAAAAAAATGTTTTCGACTTCTGATGAAAAATGTAAAAAAAAATACCGTTCCCCCCCCCCCCCCCTTATCTCCGAAGTTTGCAAAGAGAAAAATCTGAAATTATTCTATGTGATAGAAGTTTATGTAAAGATTACAGGAAAAATAAAGCGATGTCTCTAAATAGCACACTTTCAGAAATCGGAACGGAACCCTCGGTGCGCGAGTCCGACTCGCTCTTGACCGGTTTTTAGTTGCTAGCTCTACCAGCTTCTCGCTTATCACCAGCAGTGCGACAGGTGCCTTAATAAGCATTTTATAAGGGTGTTTGCAAAAGGGTAACAACCGATTGTATTGCAATTAAGCTGCATAGGCCAGGGCAGGTATTACCCAGGCCCTGACTGCAGTTTACAGTATCTGATATGTAGGATTTAGACTTACCTACGTATTATCTGCTCCAATCTTGAATTGCCTTCGATCAGTTAGTCAATGAATTAAATCTATGTCAATCAATCTGCCTAGCCTTTTCCCAACTATGTTGGGGTCGGCTTCCAGTCTAACCGGATGCAGCTGAATACCAGTATTTTACATGGAGCGACTGCCTGTCTGACCTCCACAACCCAGTAACTGGGTAATACGATACCCCTTGGTAAGACTGGTTGTCAGACTTTCGGGCTTCTGACGACCCGTAACGACTGTCAAAGATCCACGAATGACAGCCGGGACCAACGGCTTAACGTGCTTTCCGAGGCACGGAGGAGTCTCGGTATGTAAAGATGGTCACCCATCCACTGACCAACCCCGGCAAGCGTAGCTTAACCTGATGGATCGACCCGTACGGCTGTAATTACTTAGCCACGAGCTCCTCCAAATAAATCTAAGTAATAATAACAATAAGCTCGATATTTATGATTTGATAAAAACTAGAAAAAAATTAAGCTCCCAGTTTTATTTTTATTTTAAAAGATATAGGTGCCGATTCTGTTGTGCACAAACTAAACATAAATTAGGCTATTGCCACAGATTAATACAGATGGGACACTCCGCAAAATCATTTAAATAAAAAAACCGGTCAAGAGCGAGTCGGACTCGCGCACCGAGGGTTCCGTACCATCATTTATATGTAATTTTTGTTGATGATTTCTGAAAAACTGTGCTATTTAGAGACATCGTTTTATTTTTCCTGTAACTTCTATCACATAGAATAATTTCAGATTTTTCGCTTTGCAAACTTCGGAGATAAGCGGGGGGAACGGTATTTTTTTTACATTTTTAATCAAAAGTTGAAAACTATGCGGCCAAAAAGAAAAGAAAAAAAATATTTGAGAATGTTCAAACAACGCTCTTTCATATGATACCCCACATGCCCTAGTAGCCCCACTTTGAATTTTTAAGAACCCCTTTCAGTCCCTGTTGCAAAAAAAATATAAATATTTTTATTTCTTTCTAATTTGCAAAATAGGTGGGTAAACGTCATCTAATACTGTTCCAAATTTCAAGTTGATAGCATTAGTAGTTCTTGAGATATCCAGCTGTGACGACAGACAGACAGACAGACTGAGTCACACCATAAGGGTTCCTTTTTTACCTTTTTGGTTACGGAATCCTAAAAGCGACTTTTGCTACGACACAATAAAGTGCAATTCAGGTCGCACAACGCATATTACCCGCAGTTCTGACCTACTGAATTAGCCCCGCGGACGGGGCCCGCCGCGTACTTGTAGTTTCATACCTAAACTGCGGAGTGTCCCATCTGTATTAATCTGTGCTATTGCTAAGTTTTTTACTTTAATATAACAAGAAAGTGACGGACGTAAATTAGAGCTAATAGGTAAATATTTCTTTACATATTTAGGCTCGTATTTATAATCAAAGTAATTACTTGAGTAATTACTTGCTACTAAGTAATTTCATACTTGAGGTTAGAATTCTTAAGTAAAGAAAATGGTGACTATTACTTGGCTAAGAATTCTAAGCTTTGACAGTTCTATGAATGAATGAATGAATGAATGTTTTATTTGCAAGAATATAGGTACATTGTTAATGGTACAGTGACATAGTTATGGGCCTCAAGTCTGCTATTACAATAGTGTCAGAATGGTCTATCATTGATTTCATAATTGTTGATTTTGACAAGTTTGGTAATCTACTAATACAATGTCGTCATAATGGCGTCATTATGACTTTCCAATGGTCAAACTGACACTCCATTGTATGAAATTATGAATTTAGCAGATTACGAACTTTTAGCAAAATGACAATGCAGTGACAATGGGATCGTGTTGGAATGTAAAAAATAGCAGACTTGGGGCCCTGGTTTACTATATTCGACTTTGCTAGTCGTGTAACTTCAAGCAATTACTAAACTATAGAAAGAAAATCAATGCTTGAGCAATTAGGTACTTTTACTTGACTATAAATACGAGTGTTAGACGACACGTAAAAACATGTCGACTAAAACACGGTGAAGCACAAGCGTAAACCAGTTTGACATTTCTAACTTAGTTCATAGCTATAGCCGACCTTTTCTCGCGCTGCCTGTTAGTAAAAGATAGCGATTATCTATATCTAATATAGTTTCGTTAATGGACAAGAGAATCGACACCATTGTCAAGATTTTCTTTTTTTTTAATTTTAAACAAATGTATTATTTTTACACTATAAAGTGTAAAAATAATTAAATATTAACTGGATAATAGAGCGATCAATTACTCATTTACTCCTTTATTTTACCCTGTTATTGAGTACTGAGGTATTTTATTCTAACTTGGGGCAATAATATTTACATTTTAATATACAAATGGAAAATTGGGAAATAAAGGTTTGGAGAAGTGAGATCCATCATATAAAAATAATATTAAAATATATTTTCAACAAATTAAATGATAACTTGATTTAACACTGTATTTACAGTGTACATTCAATATACTGCATAATATCTTAAAAAACAAAATAAGTACATTATATTATTTTATAACATATAAAAATACAGTTTCATAAATAACAAACGAAAAAAAATACTTGAAATCTAATAAGTTTTATAACATTTAATAACTCTGTCTTTGTTATTTTTATATGCATTAAAATTAGAAAGCAAAAGGTTTTTTTTAAGAACTAGGTATAATTACTGAAATGAGGCAGAATATTGTTACTGATTTTTTGTAAATGGTAACTCAAAAATCTTACAGGCTGCCAGTACATTTAACATTATATTATTTTGATCATCACACAACCATTCTCTAAAACAATACATTTTGGTGACACATTATATATAAAAGTAAAACATTTGGAAGTAACCGATGTTAAGAGGAAATGCGGATGCTCTTTTCTCCATACAAACGCTCTCACCTGTTTTCTTTCTGGTTAATGACCATAAAGCAATGATTTTTTACAGAAATATTAATATGAGTTACTTGTATGCCCCTATGTTTTCCTTTTTGGTGATGCATTATTTTTACAAGAACTAGAACCCTCAAAATTGCCTATTCAGAGCGCTGTCAACAGAGGCCTAAAAAAGGAAAATATAGGGGCATAGTATATATCCTTCTTATTCAGTTTATGAAATATATTTTAAATTGGTCCAATATTGGAAGAGGAAATAGGCGAGAGCCAAACCTCGAAATGTGACTTTTTACATAGGCTATTTAGTCGGATCTGCAGTTGTCCTTATCGCACGAATACGAGGGCGGAGCGCTCGCAGTGCGACAGCATTAGTTTCTTCAAATACCTAATTGTCAAAAGTCTGGCCGCCCGCATTTCCTCTTAAGGTGGATCCACAGCGGTAGCCCGCGAAATTCATTTTTATTTTGCGTTTTTTGCAATTTGCAGGTCAGTGTCAGGTTGTATCTTGATCAAAATATGATTCGCGACTGTAACTAATATGTAGTTAGTTACATAGTTATAACCATAAGAATCAACAATACATCTTTCTACAGTCTCCGGCGATAAATATTGCACATCGACCTTTAGAAAGAGACAATCGGCTAATTTCGGCTTCATAGAGCGTTATCTCTGTCGCACGAAATACAAACAGTCCGGTATCTATTAGGAGCTGTTAAAACAATTATGATTTGCTTCTTTAGATCATTCTTTTTATTAAATACACCAATTTTTCTGTAAGTGATGGCTTTAGGTTGGGGTAAAAAAAAAAAAAAAAAAACATGTTCACATTATGTTTACGTATTTAATTATTTTGGAAAATTACAGCTGTTTTTAAATCTGTCAGCTTCGGTTACAAAATATTTATAAACATTGTAGATAATTTCGCGTGACTGACCTCGTAAAGGTTTCCCTCTTTTTCCTAAAGATGCCATAGTACAGCTTTAAATTATTTAAATTTGGGGGTGTTAACAACTCTAAATATATATTTTGAACTAACACTCTATCGCACTTGAGCAACGACTGACAAAACGTCACATAGGTAGTGTGCGACAGAGATAACGCTCTACGAAGCCGAAATTAGCCGATTGTCTGTTTCCAAAGCTCGATGTGCAATATTTATCGGCGGGTACTGTAAGTTAGTTAATCTGTCAAATTGCAAAAAACGCAAGTGAATTTGAATTTCGCGGGCTACAACTGCGGATTTACACTGTAGAAAAATAATAAAACCATCAAAAAAACAAATATTATATTATATGGAAAAGGGCATTTTCCTCAAAACTGTTATGCCGGGGCCACATTATACGTCAACGTCAATGCCCTTATACGCTTGAAACATCGCGGTAGTTAAATTCGGTCAAATTACCGCGGTAAGTGGTGGCTACACCTACGGTTATCGCCCTGCAACGCGATAATCAACGGCACATCCCGTATAATGTGGCCCCGGGCATTACTAACTGGCCACATTCATAAAAAAAAGAGGTAGAAACAAGGTAATGCAACCCAAAATTTTTCATCCTTTTCATCAGGAGCTGGCTAATTTTCCTTGTTTCTACCACTTTTTTTATGAGTGGCCAGTTACTAAAGCGCGGCCAATGGGGTTGGCTCCTTAAAACTTTTGGCAGATGACGCTAGCATAGCTTTCACCTGTCACATTTGTTTACTCAATTTGTGTGTTCGGTTTTGTAAATTTTTTCATCAAAATACCAGGATGTATGATAAGATAAACATGTACTCAACATGGAGAATAAGCGAGCTAAAGGCTGAACTGAAAAAAATGAGGTGCTTCTTTACAAGGAAGAAAAGCAGACCTTATTGAAATGTATACTCTTAAAATTATACATCAAGCTATTTTATATAGGAAATAGTTTTGTTTGTAGAAAGCGTAGAAAGTATACATTTCATAATACTTTTCGCCACTACTACAAAAAGCCGAATTAGACCACTTTTTTTAATTACTTTTTTTAACCACTTTTTTTTAATTCTAGAGCTATCGGAAATTGGTGTGCACCTATTTCTTTGCAATAAGGCACTTCACATTTCTTAGGCATATTGTAAAATCAAATCAAATCAAAAAATTCATACAAATGAATATAATTTTTGTTAAAGCTATGCTAGCGCCACTTTGACAGTAGCCAACCCCATTACTGTCTACACTGTACAAATCTCACTGTGAAAACTTTGGTGAAGAGAGCGTGAAGTGAGCTGTCATTCCACCACTGACGCTAGTGTTTGACACTAGTGACAGTAGTGACAGCTCACTTCACGTCTGTTTACACGTGTTTTTACGGCTGTACCATATACATACATACCTACATAAATATTACTCCATAATATTTTATTTTAAAATTTCCTATTATTTTAACACTAAAAAACATGTCCATTCGCTTGCTCATAGCATTTTCAAGGCACTTATGAAATAAATGAAACAAAAATTGAGCAAACACTAGGAATGCCAGTTATTATACAGGGTGTTTATTTTAACTCAAACAAGATTTCACACCGTGTATACACATTTGGAACTATTTATGGCAGGAAACTACGTGGGAAGCTCATTATTTTAAATTAAAGCTAATTATTATGCAAGTCAACAACAGTCATTGGTTAGTATTAGCGACACCGCTGCGCTGGCCTCTTGGTCCATATTAGCATGATATTAGCCCAACATTTTCTCTAAGACTATCTTTATTGATTTACTTGGAACTTGGTCAAATTTTTATTAAGGCGAAAGCGCCAGGGTAGCCCGCCTACCCTATTTACCTCAAACCTCATTATTTCATGAAATCGCTAGATTTGAGATAAATGCTAACTTATGGAGTTGTATTGCTGATTCTAATGATTATAATTCTGTAAAGCCATATTAGCTACGGCCGCAAATCATATTTTAATCAACATACAAGCTCACACTGACCTACAAATTGCAAAAAACGTAAGTAATTTTGAATTTCGCGGGGTACCCTGGCGCATCAACCTTAACACAAACGGGATATTTACCATGTTTACTGTTTTTGAGTTCCCGATATTTCGGCACTGTTGCACACCCACCCGCAATAACTTTAGTTTATCCGTGATCATGGTGCTTGCAACAGTGCCGAAATATCGGGAACTCAAAAACAGTAAACATGGTAAATATCCCGTTTGTGTTAATAATAATGTTATTGACCATGGCAGTTTAAAAACTTATACTTGGTCAAATATTGGCTCAATTTGGGCCTAGAAGCAGGGTATCAAGGTAATTTTTCAATTGAAATTGAATATAAATGTCATACAAAAAAAACAGCTGCTATAAAATCAAATATTTGTCAAAAACACAAGTTCTATTTTCATGCTTCGCTTTAAATCAGTTTTCGCGATCTGTCAAAGGCGCTTGACAAACATTTTGTCAAATTACGAGGCGCTTTATATTATCTTCACATAATAAAATAAACGGAAACGTCATGATTTCACATTGTCCATTATAAAAAATCTCCTATTTAATATCTAACCACGTTGTATAAAATGACTTCTATTTTTTTTTCACTTACTTATATTTTCACTATCACTTAAGTTTCATTTTGTGAGTCCATTTATCACTAGAAATCTAGTGAAAGCGACTCTGCTGGTATTAGGGGCGGTCTTCACTATGAATCTGGTGATGACGACTCTGTCGGTATTTGGGCCGATGTCACTTAGAGTAGTGAAGCTGACTCAGCCGATGTAGGGGTGGGTGTCACTAGGACTCTGTTGGTGTTTCTTCTGCCGATATCAGGGGCGGGTTCTCCGGCGATTTAAGTAGTTTCCTGATTAGTATCGTGATACCGACTATTAGTAGCCCTACGCCGATTATCTGGAAAGAACGGGAACTATTAGATTAGAATACTTTTCCAGTAAACTATAAGCCGACATTCGCACGGACGTAAAAATATCGCGGCGATTTTTTTTCGTGCACTGAATTTTGAATGCTCCGCTTAGCGCCGAGAGTTGAAAATCCAACAGTTTTTCGACGCGCTGCGATGCGTTCTGTGTTGGATTCTCGAAGCTCGGCTCAACACCGAGAGTTGAAAATCCAGTGCGCCATGAAATCCCGCCGCGATATCTTTACGTCCGTGCGAACGTCGGCTAAATGATTTACAGTTGTAGATTAGATTTGATAAAAAATCAGAATCCTTTTGCCCAGGACAGCGCTGGCTAGTAAAAAAAAACCGGTCAAGAGCGAGTCGAACTCGCGCACCGAGGGTTCCGTTCCGATTTCTGAAAAAGTATGCTATTTAGAGACATCGTTTTATTTTTCCTGTAATCTTTACATAAACTTCTATCACATAGAATAATTTCAGGTTTTTCTCTTTGCAAAGTTCGGAGATAAGAGGGGGGGGGGGGGGGTATTTTTTTTTACATTTTTCATCAAAAGTCGAAAACTATAGGGCCTGAAAAAAAGAAAAAATGTTTGAGAATGTGCAAATAGCGCTTTTTCATATGATACCCCACTTGCCCTAGTAGCTCCACTTTGAATTTTTAAGACACCCTTTCAGTCCCTGTTGCAAAAAAAATATAAATATTTTTATTTCTTTCTTATTTGCAAAATAGTTGGGTAAACGTCACCTAAAACTGTTCTAAATTTCAAGTTGATAGCATTAGTGGTTCTCGAGATATCCAGCTGTGACAGACAGACAGACAGACTTAGTCACACCATAAGGGTTCCTTTTTTACCATTTTGGTACGGAACCCTAAAAACATGTTAAATACTCACAGTAAGCGCATAGAGCCCGTACGGCACCCAGTAGCGCAGCCGGAGCGCGGACCTGGCCAGCGCCGCGTACTCGGGCGTGGTTTCCGTCTGCTGCCGGAAGCGGAACATGGGCACCATGGTGTCCGGGTCGGGCAGCACGTTGTTTATACTGCGGAGGATAGTAGGTGTTGGCTCAGAATTAGGGAATCCAATCTCGCATAGGATCCCGCTCTGTTTTTGCGGGAGCAATAATGCTAGGCTACACTTAAAAAAATCTGCCTGGCCTTTTCCCAACTATGTTGGGGTCGGCTTCCAGTCTAACCGGATGCAGCTGAATACCAGTATTTTACATGGAGCGACTGCCTATCTGACCTCCACAACCCAGTTACTGTGTAATACGATACCCCTTGGTAAGACTCCGTAACGACTGTCAAAGATCCACGAATAACAGCCGGGACCAACGGCTTAACGTGCTTTCCGAGGCACGGAGGAGTCTCGGTATGTAAAGATGGTCACCCATCCACTGACCAACCCCGGCAAGCGTAGCTTAACCTGACGGATCGACCCGTGCGGCTGTTAATACTTAGCCACAAGCTCCTCAATGCTAGACTACACATGCGGGACTGAAAAAAAAATAGAATTCGTAAAAACGCGGCGCGGCGTTTCGTACGTCAACTTCAAGGCGTTCGTGGTGCGAGTACCGAATTGTTATCTGCCCCTCGTCATGGAAGAAGACTTGTGGCCACAGGACGTGGTGTTCCGTCGCTTCCGCGGACAAGTTCCACAGGACAGCACAAGGTTAAGCTAATGAAGTGCTACTAACAAAGTTATAAGCTGTATTTATTAACACAAGTTTTGTTTCATACTTTATACTAGCTGACCCGACAGACGTTGTCCTGTACCAATTTTAATATTCCCATATAAAATCCACTTTCAGTTTTCCAGAATTTTCCAATTTTCCCCCCAACTTTTCCAATTTTTCTCATCGTTTAAACCTTCCCTGGACTACGTCAAACATTTCAAAACCAAAATCACCTAAATTGGACCAGCTGTTCTTGAGTTATAAAATTACAACGAAAAGTGGCATTGATTTTTATAGATTGCCAATTGTGGCCTGAAAATAAATGTTTTAATATTATTTATGTTTTGTTTTATTTTATTTTATTAATTTTCTAAGACTATGGGTGTATGTGCTAATTGTGATTGCCTGAAATAAATGAATTTTATTTTATTTATTTATTTATTATTAAAAAAACGGGCGACAATAAGCAGTCTTTAAAAGCATGTACACCGCGCGACTGTACTCTTGAGCGAGACAACTAGGGATACAGAAAGACTAGTACACTCAACTAGTAGACTAGTAGTAGTTTCTAATGGAGAAAATATAATAATTCTAATGTAAATTCGAAGTCTGGTTTTGTTAATATTATTGTAAGTATTATACAGGGTGTAAGGGACAGCCCTCCGCAAACTAACAGGGTGCATTCAGCTCCTCATTTTGAATCATATTCCACCGGAAATTTTCTCAGGAAAATTTTCATTTTTTCATTGTTTTTTTTTCAGTTACATTTTCATTATTTCAATGTAAAATTGCATTGTGTGTTCGCAACACTCCATTTATGTAAAAAAAACAGCAATAAAAAAACCAGCAATGGATGTTGAAATACTCTAACCAACGACGCGTGAAATCAGCTGTTCACTTTCTGTCTAGTTACAGAGTTCATCGAACTCACCGCATACCTATTACCTGCCCCTCCCAACCAGTAATAGACGCTCCGATTTGTGCACAAAAACACAAACAAATCACGTTTATTGGATTCCCTTAACGTTCCTGAAAAAACTTCATGTACCGGTCATCTTAGTATGACACACTGAATTCACCCCATCGCGGAGGGCTGTCCCTTACACCCTGTATTTTATTTTGACTTTTGAATTAGCTTGAGACGATAATATTTTGTTATTCTACTATACAATTTAATTGATGATTTAATTGCTTGTGCTGTACCTATCGTCGGGGATAGTGCAAAACCGCGAATCTACCATAGGTAAAGGCCATGCAGATGCATTTGATCCAATTTTACAGGGGCAGGTTAAAACTGTTTAATATCGTTAGTATTGTTTATCGTTTAGTATTGATTTTGGGCGAATTCTTGCTTTATAATAGTCGAATGAAAGTCACGTCAGCGAGAAGGCTGCCAATCGGGATCTTACGTGGAATGAAATGCGAAATTGAAAATTGGCTACATTTGTCAGATACGCGGAATTATCCAATTCTAGTTACGCGGATTTGCACTATCCCCGACGCTATGTTATATGCTTATTGTAATTGTTAACAAATTAATTTCAGTTAATTGTATTTTTTTTGTTTTTATAACTATGTAATAATTAATAGTTAAAATTAATTACATAACTAAACAAATGTTATTATAATACATATTTGTACGCCGTTAAGGTAACACATGACTGTGATTCTTTCTGCAATGTACTTGACATCTTGCACGCTTTGTGTGTGCAAACTCATGTTTCAGACAAATAAATAATCTCTATCTCTCTAGTATACTCGAGTAGTTAGCTCTCTAGTATAGTGAGTAAAGTTGAGAACTTAAATACATATTTGTTATTGTCGCGAATCGTATTTTGATCAAGATACCAAACAAAAAACAAGAAAATTTGAATTTCACGTGTTACCTTTGCGCATCCCCTTAGGGGCCGCCTCCACGAGCGAGAGAATCGCGGCGATAGTCACGCTGTGCCTACAAATTATCGCCGCGATGATATCGCCGTGTGGAGACACGTTCTAAGAGAGTGTATAGAAATACGTGGCACGACGATAATATCGTCGCGATTCTCTCGCTCGTGGAGGCGGCCCCTTAATATTGCATCTTTCTTATATTGAATAAAGCTCCTAAAATCCACCTAAATTATGTAAATAATCTATGAATATTGATGTAGTAGACTCACGGAATCCCGCGAATCCGCCTGACGAGCAGGTTGATCTGCAGCTGCGCCGCCACCGACAGTGGCATGCCCGTGTACATCTCCAGCGCTAGCCTGAAGTTCATGTCTCTGTGAATGAAACGTAATTAGGAGGTGAGATACATACTCTAATTAAAATGTGAGTAACTGTTCGCAGTTGAACTTGTAAAGATGGAACTACTTATGGTACTGAATGATGAACGAATGAACGAAACGAATGATGAACGTCATCATATATTTTATTCACTATCGAAATGGAAGATTTCTTGTCATAGTGGCGCCAACTCGTGGCGGGAATTTTCATGAAAACCCTCCTTGCAGCACAGATTAATACAGATGAGACACTCCGCAGTTAGGTATGAAGCTACAAGAACGCGGCGGGCTCATCTCACTGGGTCAATTCAGTGCGGGCTGCCGCGCACCGGCCGGGGAGCACGTTACTTCGATACTCACTCACGCGCCGCGTAGAAAAGAAGACAACCCTAACGAGTCAGAAGGTATAAGAGTTACGCGATAGAAAGAGAGGCAACTTGTAGGTGAATATAACTGTAGGTAATAATTGTTGTGCGACCTGAATTGCACTTTATTGTGACGTCGCCAGAGTCGCTTTTAATTTAAATGATTTTGCGAGTGGCCCATCTGTATTAATCTGTGCTTGCAGAGGCATCGCAGGTGCGTTGCTCAGGAAGTATCCACCCACTCCTCGAGCATTAATTCATATTTTGCGAAAATGTGATGGTGCTATTAGTCCTACAGGGTGACTTTGAAAACATGCGACAAAATTTAAGGGGGTGTTCTACGCATCAATATGAACAACTTTTACTCAGGGACCAACATCGAATACGCAAAAAAAAAATTACCTTCCCATATTATACTTAAAGGTATTGGACCCTTTTGTAAAAGGTCGGATTTTTTTTTTGCGAATTCGATGTTGGTCCCTTAGTAAAAGTTGTTCATATTGATGCGTAGAACACCCCCTTAAATTTTGTCGCATGTTTTCAAAGTCACCCTGTATACAGGGTGGCAGGGAGGGACATAGACGCACAACCTGTTACCATGGATTCAGTACATGAATTTGGACCCCCGTGAGTTAAAATTGTTCGTCGGTCATTAAAAAAAATATCTGTTCCATACATTTTGACCGCATTTAAGTAAGTATTGCCCTTTTGTACAAAACAGCTGACAGCTGATACTCACTCCGTAGCATTAAGGCCGTCGATCTTCCTGGCGTAGCTGGGGTCTGAGTGCAGGAAGTGCGGGAGGGAGACGAAGGCGGGCGCGCCGAAGCGACAGTCCGACACGTTGAGTGCTCCCGAGGGCATGCAGTCTGCGTCGCGCACGTTGTCGCAGTAACAAGCCTGGAACGGTTACAATCACTCATTTAGGCTGAGAATCCAGCCAAAAAATAAAATATGCGTAAGGCGTCATAAAAAAGCAGTATTTAATAAAAACATTTTGGGCATGGCACCCAAAATATACAATAAGTTGCCAAAAAATATCATAGTTCTACACAAAATGGGACATTTCAAATTAACTTTACACAAATTCCTAGTTGAAAAGTGCTACTATACAATAAATGATTATTTAAATGAAAGATGACTGTAATTTTAATTGACTTTTTATAATTTGACATTTTTTTTATTTTGACATTTCTATTTTTTATGTAACTCAATTTAATTTATTCAGTATAATTATATAATTTTGCTTAGTACCTACCTAATATTACATATTAAATATACCTACCTACCTTACCTATTATTAATATTACCTATTTGCACACCTCAGTAGGTCATAATACAATGTACTTTTTTATACTTGTAACACCCTTTGTAACCTGTATTATGCAAATAAATTATTTGATTTGATTTGAAACAGTCTTCAAAGTATCCATCTTTTCTAGTGTTTTGTGTCACAAAAAACTCTACCGTAACTAACAGTCCCAGGCTTTAAAAATAACTTGAAGGCAAACTTGCGTATAAGGAGGTTTAGCATGAGGGGTGCTAATGCTACAGAAGTACACACAGCGAGTGTTCAGCTCGGCATGATTCGGCAGAGTGAATCAGTGTATACAAAAAGCTACATAAAGGTGTACAGGCATTCGTTTTGTCGATAGTACGTAGCTTTATTTTATTTTTTATTTATTTTTTTTTATTTAAAAAGGTACACCAACAGCTTCTGTATACAACACATCAAATAATAGTAGCTAAAAAGTAATAGGCTCATACAGTTGCCAATAACAGGTGAACCAACATTCTCAACCGGCCAATTAGGAGACATTATAAGAATTTGCCAATTGTTAGTGGTTCCGATACCGCCCTATTAAAAGAAAAGTATTATGCGTATGGGTCCGACTATGTTTAACAAAATACCCGATGTTATAAAAAATGAGACACTTCCACTTTTTAAAAAGAAATTGACAGATCTATTAATTAATAAATGTTATTACTCAATTGGCGAATTATTTACCGATAAAAATTTAAATTGATAATATGACATCTCTGTTTTGTACTAATCTCATTTATATTTTTAATTTATCTATATTGACTGTATTGCCTATTTAAAATTTTTTTGCTGAATTTCTTCTTGACATGGTAAACTTGTACTGATTTGATGGAATGTGATAGTACCTAATATATTTTTAATGTCTTTAATATTATAGCTTAAGCTGTTTGCATGCCTTAGTTAAGGTAGTTAGTATAAGGAACTTTTTAAACTAAAACACCTGTAACTTGTACCTACTTTCTGTGCAAATAAAAAACTATTCTATTCTATTCTATTCTCAAATACAATGATAACAGGTAAAAACGAAAAGTATAAAAATTAAGTGGTAACAAACTAGACAGGGCTATTTTTAAATGACTAGCTAAATTTTCACAGGGTGTTCTACCCATGAATATGAACAACTTTCACTATGGGACCAACTTTGAAATCGCAAAAAAAATATCAGCTGTTTCATACATTTTGATCGAGTAGGTATTGAACTTTTGTAGGAAACCACTGGTTTTTTTTTCGTGATTTCAAAGTTGGTCCCTTAGTGAAAGTTGTTCATATTCATGGGTAGAACACCCTGTGAAAATTTAGCTAGTCATTTAAAAATAGCCCTGTATAAACAGAAATAACAAAATGATAAAAGAGATAAGTTACAGAGGTTGCACTTAGGGACCCCAAGATAAGTTACAGAGGTTGCACTTAGGGACCCCAAGATAAGTTACAGAGGTTGCACTTAGGGACCCCAAGATAAGTTACAGAGGTTGCACTTAGGGACCCCAAGATAAGTTACAGAGGTTGCACTTAGGGACCCCAAGATAAGTTACAGAGGTTGCACTTAGGGACCCCAAGATTTGGGGGTGTGCTTTATGTTCGGGAAAGGACACTCGGCTTAACTCGAATTGTGCCGGGGTGAACGTCATTCAGCGAGGGAAGATGCCGAATGAAGTGAATGAAGTTTGACGATCGGCACGAGCCGAGTATGACTGTATAGATACGGGTCGGCTTTGTTCATACTCCGAAATTAGAAATCATTTATTCCCCAATAATGTAGGTATACAGATATGATGGTAATTTTGATGAGAGTATAATTTCCTCATCATGATTGAATGATCAAGATACTTGTAAGATATTCAACCTTTTGGAATAATCTATTCCTTCTTTGAATGCTTAAAAGGATTTTGTCCCCTGCCAGGGAGAGATAATGAACATACCATATGCGCGTATTTATGTCCGTTGTCGAACACGGAGTCGTTGGCGGAGTACTGCACGCCGTCGATACCTTCCACCTGCACGTTGCGGTCCTTGCTCAGCGTCATGTATCTGAAAGTAAATAATATCAAAGTAAACTTCAACTCTTTAATAACGGCTTTTGTGGAAGAGACACCACAATTTTGCGGAAGACACCACAATTTTGCGGAAGACACCACAATTTTGCGGAAGACACCACAATTTTGCGGAAGACACCACAATTTTGCGGAAGACACCACAATTTTGCGGAAGACACCACAATTTTGCCAATATCACATTTATAGTATACTAGCTTCTGCGTGAAGCTTGGTCTGCGTGAATTTTCTTGCTCCCCCCACCCACCCCGTCGCATCGCATTGCCTGACCAAGCTTTCACTTAGCGTTCTTTCCGACTTTTTCCTTTTTACTCGGCTCTTAAGGGTCCTAGCGTGATGTTAGATACCCTATAACCTTCCTCAAGAATTGTGCTATTAAATTTTTCAAATCCGATCAGTAGTTTCAGAGATTAGCGCGTTCAAACAAACAAAACAACCAAAATGTTGAGCTTTATGTACAGTCGGCGAGGTATAGGCTGAGCTTTGCATTTGTGTGACTGCACATAGATAGTGTAGGTGTGACGCCCGGCATTGAGAGCGATTCGTCCTTTGATTGGTTTAAAACCGGTTTATACAGCTTTTTGGCAATCGGCTTTTGTTGTTAGTAGGAGAGGCCATGACCAAAACCATGTCGCATCATTATAAAACGTAAAACGGTAAGACGATTGCAGATTTTGTCTTACGTAAAACGATAAGACAAAAATGTTGCTCATGGGCTCTCGTACCATTTTGGTGATCACTCACACAAATTTTAATGCAAAGTTCAGCTTAGGCCTCGCGGACTGTACCTAAGCTATGATATAGACATCAAACGCTGGAGTTTGCAAACTCAAACTCAAACTCAAAGCATTTATTTCAATTAAACCAAATACTGGCACTTTTGAATTGTCAAAGAGTCGGTCAGTTAGTCAGAAAGTTGAAGCTAGTTTAATCAAATAACTAAGCTATGTATACTTTTTTCCCGACTGTCATTCGTAAATCTTTGACAGTTTTTACGAATAGTCTGGAAGCCCGAAAGTCTGACAACCAGTCTTACCAAGAAGTATCTGGGTATCCTAATGCCCAGATGATTGCGGAGGTCAGATAGGTAGTCACGTTCATGTAAAATACTGGTATTCAGCTGCATCCAATTAGGCTAGAAACCTTGGCCTCCTTTCCTATTGATATGGTGATAATACAGTAGCTATCACTGAGACCAGTGGTGGCCCAGTGGTAACGGCCGCGACTTGCGAGTTATAGGTCGTAGGTTCGAACCCAGACAGGCGTTTTACTTTGTGTAAATTATTTCATCACCACTGCTCTCAAAACGGTGAAGGAAAACATCGTGAGGAAACCGGCATGTCCTAGAACCAAAAATTCGAAGAATATGTGACATCTACCAAGATGGATTACGGCCCACTCCCTGTCACAGAGAGGAGGCCTGTGTCCCAGCAGTGGGAACATTATAGGCTGATTATGATACAGAGTAGTTATCTGAACAATATAGTATGATTTTGTCAAGTAATTACATCACCATGGGGTCAACGGCCGCCTGACGCAAGAAGAGTTTTGAAAATCATAATTTCTTTGTTTTATCGTGATTTGAAATCGATACCGTCAAGTTTCGCCAACTAATAATATTTGACCCTGTTATGTATACTTTCTGTTTTTCAAAAATACCATGTTTACCTTAACATAATAAATTACTTACTTTTTTATTAAAAAAAAAAAACAAGTCGCGTTTTTGGTAACGTAAGATCAACGACCTTGTTATTTGGGACACGCATAGCTCGAACTTTTTTAACTTGAAACGGTATTATGACACTTATTGATAAACCTGATTACCTGAGTTAACAGAATTAACAGCGAAGGTTTTTTGAATAAGAATAAGAATAAGAATAATTTATTTGTTAAACATAGGTAATACATAAAAAGATCTTAAAAAATTAATTAGTGCGCTATGCTTTGCCAATATTGACATACAAATTACTGAAAACGATTACATGACTGCATGGGTACTATTAAATTACAACGATAAATTTATTACAATATAATTATTATTTGAGTACGTAATTGTATAAACGCATGAATGCGAATTAAATTTTAAAACAATTTTATAGTCAATTTCAGTTCATGTCAAAAAAAAAAAAAAAAATATAATTTAAAAGTCAATTCATTTTAAAAATAAATGTAATAATGTAAATTATTTAAAATGTCAGCATTATATAATTATACAGATTCGTCACTAAGAAACTCGTCTAGACTATAGTAACATCTTTCAAGCAGTAACCCGTTAAGTGTTTTTTTAAACTTCTGCAATGGCATACATTTTATTTCATCGGGTATTTTATTGTATACTTGTGGAGCAACACCAAAGAAGCTTTTCTTCATTAGAGAAGTTTTACATTTCACAAGGCATAATTCATTAGCATATTGAGCACGCATCGGTGTTTTCTTTACTGCACATAGTTTTTTGAATAGATCATTGAAACTGATCATTTATTAAAAAAAAACATACAATCAGCCGAACATAGTACCTCCTCCTTTTTGTGAAGTCGGTAAATACGTGTATTGTATCTAGGTTAAAAAAATATTGCAAGTACTTAATTAACGCAATAAAGCACTTGCAAAAATGGTAATTCTTCAACTAAGCTTAATATTCGAAAGAGAAAAGATTTGATTTTTTTCAAATTTTTTGTTTGTTTGTTGCGTTTTTTACGGCTAAACGGCTGAACCGATTTTGATGAAATTTGGTGTCGCGATACTTTGAACCCTTGTGTAAGTGTGCAGGCGGCCTGACTTTTGATATGAGCTACGGGTGTGTTGTCAAAGGGAAAACATCTCAAAACCTTGGTCAAATTCTAGTAGTAGTCTTGGTCAAAACCTAAATTATTAACTACCTTACCTACTTAGGTATTGGAAACAAATATTCCAGTTTTCACTTAAAACAAAAATACGCGAAATAAAAAGTACTTAATTTAAAAAAAATCGAATTCAAAAAGAAATTAACTCAAAACTATAAAATAACTTCGGAAGTCAGTGCCTTCAGTACTGTATTTTAGTTTTTTTTTGACACCGACTTCTTCGACATAAATTACTTTTTGTTCTGTTCAAAGTCAGACTTTTAAGTAAAAGACGTTTAAAAAAATGTTTATTTCAATTACAAGATCCTTAAAGTGCTTATATTTTGTGCTTAGCGCTTTTATTTAATAATTTTCAAGAAATTTTACACTTTCACTTGGATTTTTCGTCCCTGTGAACAAAACTTTCGACGTAGCGAGTTCAAATCTGGCTGGAAGTTGCCTTGATAGTGTAGGTACAAGATTATATTCCTATTTACGTTCAGTGTGGCTCTGCAATGCTTCATATTTTATTTTTACTTGTCTTTTCTAACTTTAGCGAAACTTTCAAGTCCAGATTTAAAAAAAAAGTACTATGTACCTAAACCACGAACCACTACGTTCGAGACACCCTGTATAAATGCCATCGGCCTTGAGTAGTTGGGGCGGGCTAAGCTTGCGTGTTCTGTGCTGAGCTCACGCAACGCGTCGTACGTCCACCCTATCAAGGAGCGCTGTCCCAAATTAGAGGCACTATTTAAAACAATAGGTATTACTTGTTATAAAACACGTACAAGTACTAAAAGATAAATAATTAAATCTTTAAAATGGTGAAGGTGTCATAAAAATACGCTTGATGAATTCTCAGTTTTTTATCCGCGTTAGACAGAAGTTTACAAATTAATTACATTATTTAACATAAACATTTAATATAAAATAGTAACATAAGTATGTATTATGTTATTAAAAAATGCTCTAATTTAACTTTTTTTTTTGAAATAATTAAAATTAGGTAGGTACCTACTCGTTTTAAGCGTGATCTTCTGTTTATAAGTCGTTTGTCAGAGCTTTTATATTATTTTTAAGAGATTTTGAAACTAGAGCATTTTCTAATATTACTTATGTGAATATTAGGTATGTTTATATTTAGTGTAGGTAATTAATTTGTAAAGTTATGCCTAACGCGGACAAAAAAATCACACAAAAACTATTTGGCGAATTTTTATGAAACTTTATCCATCTTATAGACAGTAAAATAATCTATCTTTCAGTACTTATACTTTTTTTTTCAAAGAAAAAGAATAATATCTGGGTGTGTTTTTTCGACTAATGTTTATGCGCGGATTAGCAGGGGCGGGGGGGCTCGTGCGGGCGATGGGCGGCAGTGCATCGCTGACCATAGTCACGGGTACACGCGGACGCTCGGAGCAATCACAAAACGATTAAATCTATTATAAGTTTCGCGCTAAAATGGCTGGTAAATCCAAATTACTAAAAAAGAAACGACTTGTCCTCGACAAAAATAGATTACTAAGGTAAGTAACGTTTTTCAATCACAATTAACATTTGTCTATCTTAACTCATTGATGTATTGGACCAGATAAATAAACATAACATTTAATTGTTACAAATATACGTTTTTCTTTTATTTCACTAACTAGAAAAAAAGAAATAAAATAGATTGGGATAAGGGCAGGAGAATGATGATGAACTAGAAAAAAAGCAAGAAAAATTGTTTTTTCTGCACAAATAAAATGCACATTAGAAAAAAATAAAAATGACAAAGTATCACATATTTTAATGTACAATGCGTTTCAAATAAGAAAGGATCGACTTAGCGCCATGTTGTGACGTCATATCTGTCAAATCGAATAAATTGAGTAGGGTGAGCAAAACAAGGTATTTTTTAAATAACATTTATTTACGAATCATGATCGAAGAATTTTTAATCTAATAAATAAATTGTGCTGTTTCTCGCTCTCAAAGTACTTGTCTACATTGCAGACAATCTCTCCTGAGCCCTCCCATGTAAAACAGTGCCTCGTTTACTGTTGTTTTAAAGTCAGTGAGGTAAAAACAAATACTTAACAAAAAATTTAACAGGAAACACCCATGTAACAAACATGTGTATTATATGGATCTGAGTGCTGGCCGATGAGGAAGACGGATGAACAAAAAATTCACACCACAGAGATGAAGATGCTACGCTGGTCTGGTGGGGTTTCTAAAATGGATAGAGTTAGAAACGAATATATTCGTGGTACTTTTAAAGTCGCTGAGATACGCGAGAAGCTTAGGGAAAACCGCTTGCGCTGGTACGGACATGTGATGAGGCGAGATGATGACCATATGACAAAAAGAGTCCTGAATATAGAGGAAGGAAAAAGAGGCCGTGGACGACCACCAATGACTTGGCTACGAATAATTAAAAATGACATGTTAGAGAGTAACACAACAGTAGAGACAACCCGCAACCGTACGGTGTGGCGCAGAAATACTAGGAGGGCTGACCCCAAATAAATTGGGACAGTAGCCAGGAGAAAGAAGAAGAGAAGACCCATGTAACAAACAGAAATAACGAAAGGAACAGTAACACTCCAAATCGTACGAGAGCACACCAACAACGACAAGATGGCGGCTGGCAACTTCTTTTCTTTCTACCAATGAAAATATCAAAGAAAGTAGTATAATTTTGTTAAAACTATTTTTTTTTTTCACTTTAATTTAATTAACTCGGTTAAACAAAAAAAAACGTTATTGATACGCAAATAAGTTTTCTTTGCAAACCGTACTTTTCAATCAACGTTTGACAGATAGAGGTCATTGACGTTCCTATTCTTATTTGAATCGCATTGTAAGCAAAAGTCTCGTATCCAAGTTGTCAATTATTAACTGATTTTTTTTTTGTTTTAGGAAAATGGGAAATAAAAAAGATTCTCGCGACGTCAATAAAGAGACGAGGTGAATATTGCAGTGTAGTATTGATTATGTATGACCATTACATTTCGTAGTAGAGATACTTAGTCCGGATTCGAGTTTTAAAAATACTTGAAATACTATTGTCATGTTTAACTAAATGTAAATTAACTCATTGATGTAAATTGGACCAGATAAATAAACATAACATGTACAGATACTTTTTTTTTAACCGACTTCAAAAAGGAGGAGGTTCTCAATTCGTCGGAACCTTTTTTTTTTTTTTTTTTTTTTTTTTTTTTTTTTTTTTTTTTTTTATGTATGTTCCCCGATTACTCGAAAATGGCTAGACCGATTTGGATTTTTCTTTTTTTGTTCGAAAGGGTATACGTCCCAAGTGGTCCCATGATCATCAAGTCAGGATCTGATGATGGGATCCCATGGAAATCGAGGGAAACCCTCAAATTTTATGGGCACACCTATATCGATTTCGGTATTTTTTATAGTAACTCGTGCATTTACTCTCGGAAAGTACCATTCGGTAAACTGGAACTGATGATGAAGACCACAGAGGGCCATCGGAAATACTCAATTATATCTAAGTATATAACAGGTTAGGTTGCGATTCGATTACTTTAATATGGTTTATGCTCGTCAAAATAATGGTAATGGTGACTTCACCATGAGCTCCACTTCTCCTGGTTCTTACTAGGAGAACTCCTCAACAATTAACGTCCCTGCATCGGGAAAAGCAACATTTTGTAAAACGTGATGAGCAGTTGACATTGGGTTATTGTAACTTAGATAAATTACAAACTGAACCACTAAAAAGTGAAAAATAAAAACTTTTTTACAAAAACAAAAACCGACTTCCAAAAAAAACACTACAAAGTGAAAAATAACTTTAATTTCGGAAGTCGGTGGCAAAAAACTAAAATACAGATCCAAAGACACCGACTTCCGAAATTAAAGTTATTTTTCACTTTGTAGTGTTTTTTTTGGAAGTCGGTTTTTGTTTTTGTAAAAAAGTTTTTTACTAACTCACATTATTTTTGTTTTAGGAAAATGCGAAATAAAAAGGATTCTCGCGACGTCAATGCAGAGACGAGGTGAGTGTAGTATGACCGTTACTTTTCGTAATAGGGATAGTCCGGATTCGAGTTCAAAAAATAGTTGAAAGTACTCAGTCAGTCTTCAGGGTCATGTATTTATATCTAAATGTAAATTAACTCATTGATGTAAATTGGACCAGATAAATAAACATAACATTTAATTGTTACAACTATACTTTTTTAACCGACTTCCAAAAGGAGGAGGTTCTCAATTCGTCGGAACCTTTTATGTATATTCCCCGATTACTCAAAAATGGCTGGACCGATTTGGATTTTTCTTTTTGTGTTCGAAAGGATCTGATGATGGGATCCCATGGAAATCGAGGGAAACCCTCAAATTTTATGGGCACACCTATATCGATTTCGGTATTTTTTATAGTAACTAGTGCATTTGCTCTCGGGAAGTACCATTCGGTGAACTGGAACTGATGATGAAGACCACAGAGGGCCATCGGAAATACTCAATTATATCTAAGTATATAACAGGTTAGGTTGCGATTCGATTTAACATGGTTCGGTTCGGGATTCGACTTTAATATGGTTTATGCTCGTCAAAATAATGGTAATGGTGACTTCACCATGAGCTCCATTTCTCCTGGTTCTTACTAGGAGAACTCCTCAACAATTAACGTCCCTGCATCGGGAAAAGCAACATTTTGTAAAACGTGATGAGCAGTTGACATTGGGTTATTGTAACTTAGATAAATTACAAACTGAACCACTAAAAAGTGAAAAATAAACAAAAACCGACTTCCAAAAAAAGCACTACAAAGTGAAAAATAACTTTAATTTCGGAAGTCGGTGGCAAAAAACTAAAATACAGATAAAAAGACACCGACTTCCGAAATTAAAGTTATTTTTCACTTCGTAGTGTTTTTTTTGGAAGTCGGTTTTTGTTTTTGTAAAAAAGTTTTTTTATTTTACTAACTGCCATTATTTTTGTTTTAGGAAAATGCGAAATAACAAAGATTCCTGCGACGTCAATGCAGAGACAAGGTGAGTGTTGCAGTGTAGTATGACCATTCTGCATCGTAGTAGGGATACTTTAATGCTATTAATTATCATGTATATCTAAATGTAAATACATTAAATATGTTGTAGCTCTGGATTTACGGAAACGCTAGAAGTGAATAAGGCAACTTCGCTTAATGATAACGAAAATGAGAACATGATTGGTGACAAGTAGATAAATGCCTATCTAATTTAATATTATGTTGATTTTAGCATAATTTAAACTTATTCTATGTTAGAGTCAATTTCTGTCAGGCAGACGCAAGATAACTATAAATAAAATTACTAAAAAAGTTTTTTATTTCATACTACCTATCCTTACTGGAATATTTTCGATATAGAATTATTCGCTACTAGCTTTTGCCCGCGGCTTCGCCCGCGTGAATGTCGGAATATATCCCATGGGAACGTACTACCGGGAATTCCTTCCAAACTCAAACTCAAACTCAAAGCATTTATTTCAATTAAACCAATTACAGGCACTTTTGAATTGTCAAAGAGTCGGTCAGTAGGTAAGTCAGAAAGTTGAAGCTAGTTGCCCATTCCAAAACGTAGATCTATGGAGAAGAACGGGCAAGAAACTCCACGGACACTCTTTTAAATCAAAATATGGTTACAAAATATTGGTTACATCATTCATATTGAAATTATACATGTGAGAACGATGAACGTTAAAAGCGTCCGGAATAAAAAAATAAAAAAAATAAAAAAACAATTCAAAATTAAAATTAAAATAAGCCGTGGCAGCTAAGGTATGACCAGCCTCCACCAACAGCGCCCGTTCACGAACCTGACGTATGGATTCGTTAAATGATCCAACACCCGCGCCACCATCAGCGAGGCATTAGAGTGAGCATGACACACTCTCAGCCGCCAGGGCACATCCAAGTCAAATAAAGACGTACCCAGTAAATGGTAGCTTTAGAGTAGGTACATAGTACTCACACATGTGCTAAGCAATTATACAATACAAGGTGATTGAGTCTACACAATGCAAAGCTATTCTTACAATCTTCAGCAGTTCCAACAGTATCTTCAAATGTTAATTAATTAGTTGAGGTTGTGGAGCAGGACCAGCATGGAGCCAAGCATTTTTATCATTTATGTAATCCCCCAATTTATAATATGCCTGCCTGCATAGTGTGCGTTTTATACAAGTTTTAAATTTCGTCTCATTTAGTTGAAGTATGTGTGGAGGTATTTTATTGTAACATTTTAAACAATACCCCATGAACGATGAGTCTACTTTAGCCAGCCTAAAACCTGGTTGAGCTAATAGGTCCTTATTTCTAGTATTATAATTATGCCTTTCACCTCTTTTATTAAAAAGATGTAAATTTTTTCTTACGTACATGATGTTTTCGTAGATATATTGACAAGGTACCGTCATGATGTTAATATCCTTAAACAGTTCCCTTAGAGAATCGCGCCTGCGAAGATTATATATGGCTCTGATGGCTCGTTTCTGCAGAATAAAAATGGACTCGATATCTGCAGCCCGTCCCCAAAGTAAAATACCGTAAGACATGATACTATGAAAGTAACTAAAATAGACTAGCCTCGCGGTATCTACATCAGTAAATTGACGGATTTTTCTGACAGCATAAGCTGCTGAACTTAGCCGTCCTGCAAGTGATATTAAATGAGGACCCCATTGTAGCCTTGAGTCGAGCGTAATCCCCAGGAAAACGGTTTTATCGACGAATTCTAGTTTCTCTTGATTCAATACTATCTCACAATCACTACTTTTGACATTTGGTAAAGAAAATCTGATGCACTTAGTTTTTTTCCCATTTAATACTAAATTATTAGCAGTGAACCAATTTTGGATCTGCAGTAGGGCGTTATTAACGTCGTCAAAATTTGTAGCACGTCTATCTACCTTAAAAATTAATGAAGTATCATCAGCAAATAGCACCATTTGTGGTTGATTTTTTAATAAATGGAGTAAATCATTAATATACACTAAAAAGAGGAAAGGACCCAATATCGAGCCTTGTGGAACACCCATTTTAACTTTTAAACAGAGTGAATTGACACCATTTATTTGAACTTGCTGTTGTCTATCATTTAAATAAGATTTTACTAAACTGAGGGCAAGTTTTCCAAGTCCGTAATGCTCAAGTTTCAAGAGTAAGGTTTCATGGTCGACGCAATCAAATGCCTTGGAGAGGTCACAAAAAATGCCTATGGCGTCTTGTGCCTCTTCCCACGCGTTAAAAATGTGTTTTAATAAGGTTACACCGGCGTCGGTCGTACAACGTCCTTTGGTGAAACCAAACTGTTGATCGTGAAGTATTTTATTCGTGTTAAAGTGATTGAGCATTTGATTAAGCATTACCTTTTCAAACACCTTGCTGAAAACCGGCAACACGGATACTGGTCTATAATTATTTTTGTCTTTACTGTCTCCGGATTTAAAAAGTGGAATTACCTTACTGTATTTCATTAAATCCGGGAAAACTCCTTGATCTACACAAAAATTAAATATTAAGGCTAAGTAAGGCGCTATAGTCTCAATTATGGAGGTACAGACTTTAATGGACATTCCCCAAAGATCTTCGGTCAGTTTGATCTTAATTTGCTTAAAAGCTTTTATTACTGTTATGGGGTTAATATGCTTAAAGTTAAATTCAATCGGGCAGGCCGAAACGTTTGCCCTTACTAAATCAAAAGAGAGCGAGGGCGAGGAGTTTAAGACCTCAGTAGTTTTAAGTGGGATACTGGTAAAGAAATTTACAAATTCTTGAGCAACTTCTTTGCTATCGGAAATGAGACCACATGACGACTCCAGTGTGTAATCAATATTATGCTTTCTGTTCCTGTTCGTTTCATTGTTGATAATTTTCCAAACTGTCTTTATTTTATTATCTGCTGATTTAACCTTGTTGCTAATGTATAAGGCTTTAGCTGCCTTACAAGTGTTCTTAAAAATTCTAGAAAAGCTTCCTTTCCTTATTCCTTGTCTACATTATAAAGGGAAGCTCTGTACAAAATTTCAGCTTTCTAGGTCCAAGGGTTTGGGCTGGGCGTTGATGAGTCAGTCAGTCAGACAGGACTTCTCTTTTTATTTATTTTCGATATAGAATTATTCGCTGTCACTCACAGCGGGTTTAATGTAAACAATGAAAGAGATTGCAACATACCTATAAAGTTCTTTCATTTTATTGCTAATGTATGATAATTTTTATTAAGTATTTATAGAAAACACAATCTAATTATTATTGCAAAATTCTCAATAAGTAAGTACTTATATTTTCTTTAAAAAAAAAATGAAGAAGTAGTAAATGGGATGCAAATATTAAATTTTGCCAGCGGCTTTGCTGGCGTGGATGTCAGAATTTATCCCACGGGACCCACACATTTTTCCGGGTAAAAATGTGCTATTCCAGACTATAATCTATCTCTGTGTCAAAAATCATCCCGATCCGTTCAGCCGTTCCGGGGGGCTAAAACGGCCACTTTGGCAGAATCATAATAGGATAATATTATTCATAATATTATCCTATTATGATTCTGCTAAAGTGTTATTTATAATAGTAGTAATATTACTTACAATTTTTAAAGACTTTCAATAAAATCTTCACATGGTAATGGTAATATAGTCTGTGGTTTGAAATCTGTAGAAATTCTATCTGGACGAAAATTTGATTAAGGTTGATGCGCCAGGGTAGCCCGCGAAATTCAAAATTTCTTACGTTTTTTGCAATTTGTAGGTCAGTGTGAGCTTGTATGGAGTTGTATTGTTGATTCTAATGATTATAATTAGCATTTACCTCAAAACTCATGATTTCATGAAATCGCTAGATTTGAGGTAAATGCTAACTTATGGAGTTGTATTGTTGATTCTAATGATTATAATTCTTTAAAGCCATATTAGCTACGGCCGCGAATCATATTTTAATCAACATACAAGCTCACACTGATCTACAAATTGCAAAAAACGTAAGAAATTTTGAATTTCGCGGGCCACCCCGGCGCTTTCGCCTTAAATCGTATTATTTATGTCAGTGTTATTCGATGTCATTATTAACGGCATGTCATCAGCGAACAGAAAACAGGGCTGATTAATAACTCCAGGAAGGTCATTTATATAAAGTAAAAACAATATGGAACTAAGCTAATTAAAGAGAGAGAGACAACAGTGACATATCAGTGAGCCACAAACCAAGCATTCCTGGTATCTTGTGGCTCAGAAAAAAAGAAATGATGAGCTAAGATTGCTTAAAGGTATGTATGCCTATAGGGCAATCATAGCGGCTTTTCTTTTGGATTCTGATGTAAATACGAGATTCCTCCGTGCCTCGGAAAGCACGTTAAGCCGTTGGTCCCGGCTGTTATTCGTGAATCTTTGACAGTCGTTACGGGTCGTCAGAAACCCGAAAGTCTGACAACCAGTCTTACCAAGGGGTATCGTATTACCCAGTAACTGGGTTGTGGAGGTCAGATAGGCAGTCGCTCCATGTAAAATACCGGTATTCAGCTGCATCCGGTTAGACTGGAAGCCGACCCCAACATAGTTGGGAAAAGGCTAGGCAGATTGATTGCTGATCTAAATAGCCGAGACCCACAAAATTGCCGGTCACAACGCCCACCAACTTAACTTCTATTATTAACTTTGTGGAGAAAGCAGAGGTTTCTCCAGAGAATTAAACTAATAATAAGGTATACCGCTTGGTTTTATTGAACTTCAAATCTTGAAATCTAAGGCTGTGTCCTAACCAAAAGCAAAGACGCGATATCGTCGCGTTTATGTTACTTTTTGTTCGGAAAACCGAAAACCCTCATTTCTTTTTGCTACTCCATCATCAGACCCTGATTACCCCTCTATCTATGAGCCCAAACACGATACCTGTGATGTAAGTTACTGAGGGAGTTGGGTATCCTGCAAATTCCAGGTAATGCTGCAGCATCAGTTCACGGTTCCTATGTTATGCTAATATCATTGAATATAATTTTAGTAACAGAATACCACATTTCGACTCGATCAGACCTATGAAAGATGTTCACATCCATTCATCAACTAGAAAAGAGCTGATAATCTTCAAACGGCTGAATATATTTTCTGGAATCATAGCTAAGAACACTCTCGATCAAGTCACCTTTCAAACAAAACAAAAAAAAAATCTAAATCGGTTCAGGCGTTTGGGAGCTATGATGCCACAGACAGATACAAGATAATTTAATTTTAATTTAATTTTTTAATTTAATTTATTTATTTTAAATCAGACTCAATTATCCATATACACACCCCTCTGTTTCCATCGAGGATTAAAAAGATTTATTTTTTCTTGAAGAATTTTTCTTTCATTCACATAAAAAAAAAAAAACAAAACAAAAACATCACTCACGTGCAAATATCCGACGCGAACACGTACAGCTCGGGCTGGCCCTCCTCAGGAGCCCACAGCTCCCCCGTAGAGCCCTTCACCTCCCCGCATTCGTCACGGTAGTCCGTCCTGTTGGAGTACCTCCACTCATGCACGTTCCCGAGCATGGAGAAGTCGGAGGCACCCGTGTTCATGTTGAACGAGCCATCGAAGTCTATGGAGCCGTTGCGCTGTGGAGTGATGGAGAAAAAGTTACCATAGTGTTTATAGGTGCACAGGGAAAAGGCCTTGGCCTGGAACGAATTAACCACTGGGACCGACACATAAGCGGACGTACCTTTACCGGTCTTGTCAGTAACCAGGAAATTCTAGCCTTGGTCGTTTGTTTTTTCGTCAGTCTCACGCACTTACTTGTCAATAAAACATCTCCCAAAAATGACTAAATGTTCAGTTAAATGGTGTAAAAACTATAGCGGCGGAAGCAGCAATATTTCTTTTCACTGTAAGTACATTTATTGTTATTTATCACAAAATAATGTGGTTGACGAGTTCTCATAGAAAGAAAAGAAAGAAGAAAGAAAAAAACGTTTATTTGCGGTAAACATGACACAAACTACAATAAACATACATTTCATACATTTGTATTTTATGTCAGGTCCAGTGGTTAATTCGTTCATGGCCTTGGCTTATGTATTAAGTGAATTGATTGATAATTCCAAGTATCAGATACAGAGAGAGAGTCTGAAACCCTAAGTAAACTAGCGGTACTTCTGTTGATATTGACTGCTAAATGTTAGGGTACAAAAGCCATACTACATTGTCGTATCTCCGGCCTGTAGTAGGTAATAATCTTTATTTTTCTCTCTTCACAAAGGTTCACATAGTTCTATACACAGAGACAAGAATTATAACGTTTTTACAAAAACTGACAGATCACCAGGCTCTCACTCCGAATTTAACTTTACAATATAGACCATCAAACCGAACAATATCGTAATCGCGAAAATATAATCAGCCGTCCCATACATTTGCTTCGTGTAGATATTGAAGTTTTCTATGGGACAGTTGAAATTTTTTTCGCGAATACGATGTTGGTTCCATGGAGAAAGTTATTCGGTTTGATACTGAATTTACCCCATCAGTCTGCGGAGGGCTATCCCTTACACCCTGTACAATACAGGTATTTACAGGATTATATTTGTGAATTAATTTATATCTATCTACACGTGTAGAAGATTTAGAAATGTAGCTGTACGTGCAGACACGGTACTGAAACACGTCTAGCGATTATACTAAGTAATTAAATATCTTAATTCGATCAATATCTGAATTTAATAGATAGGTAATCAAACAACTTCTTATCTTGCTGCATAGCAATTCTTATTAACAGTCTCTATGGATTAACTAGGGATATTAATGAATAATCATGACGTGATGATTTTAGTCCTCCATGTACTAAAATAAAGAAATAAATAAATTAGTGTTACTTTATTACTAAAATATTGTTTTTCCTCAATCATAAAAAGTATTATTTTCCTTCGATATCGCTAACAATTCCATCGGCTTGACTTTAGTTTGGTAGAGCAGGATATGGGGATTAAAAAGGGCCAAATCTGATAGGGCTTGGTTCCCCGATTATAACGCTACCACTCTTTTTACGAGGTAATGCATATTTATCGAGAAATTTATAAAATAAGTTTCTAACCTCAAATCCGATAAAAGGTAGATTGGAACGTTAACGATATAATTTATGAATATTTGTGGAGAAGAGATGTGGAAAGGAATAATAAAGATCCTTTTGATGAATTAATCGATGTCATCAAATATAATTTTAATAAATAGATTTTAAATTAATGTATTGTATTTTATTTGTTTTTATATCATCTTAGATATCCTGTTTAGAAGAAAGTTAGTAATTCCACTGATCATATGCGAGTACAAAAGGTTATTACTGTTACGAGGATAACTTAAGATGCGAGAGCGAGCGAAGCGAGCTCAAGACATGGGGGCACCCCGACTCGGATAGATTTAGGTTAGAAGGAGGTGGCGGGGTCGTAGTGAGCGAGCGAAGCGAGCGAACACAGACCCCGCCACCTCCTTTGAGGTTATTTTTTTTTAAACCACTATGCCTTTTAAGCAATTTTGGAGTGTTTTGAGGTTAGGTTACAAAAGATCGTTTTTCTCGGAAACGGTGAGTGACCTCTTCATGGGAGTGGTGCCAAGGGGAGGGGGTCACCCCCCCCCTCCCCCGCAACTACCAGCCCCCCCCCCTCCTGCTCTACTATTCTAAAGTTATACCATTCCATCCATAGGCACTAACTAACATTATTAATGCGAAAGTAACGCTATCTGTATGTCTGTTACCTTTTCACGCCTTAACGGCTGAACGGATTTTGATGAAGTTTGGCAAACAGGTAGACCATGACGTGAGTTAGGTTAGGTTAGATACTTTTTATCCCGATAGTACGTACCGTACTTACGAATAATCTCAGAATCAACGTCGGGGAAGCCGCGGGCAATAGCTAGTATTACATAATCAATCTGCCTAGCCTTTTCCCAACTATGTTGGGGTCGGCTTCCAGTCTAACCGGATGCAGCTGAATATCAGTATTTTACATGGAGCGACCGCCTGTCTGACCTCCACAACCCAGTAACTGGGTAATACGATACCCCTTGGTAAGACTGGCTGTCAGACTTTCGGGCTTCTGACGACCCGTAACGACTGTCAAAGATTCACGAATAACAGCCGGGACCAACGGCTTAACGTGCTTTCCGAGGCACGGAGGAATCTCGTTATGTAAAGATGGTCACCCATCCACTGACCAATCCCGGCCATCGTAGCTTAACCTGACGGATCGACCCGTGCGGCTGTTATTACTTAGCCACGAGCTCCTCTTATATAGCTAGTATTACATAAGTAAACATAATTTATGTTCACTTAACTCTGACGTCATCTATAGCGCATTATTCTAGGTTGCATAGTAGCATTCACGTCAAAACAAGTGGCATCTAAAAATACCCATGCACAGTACTTGTGTCCATATAATTATGAAATGTGTCATCAAAGTGACATGTACGGTCAGCAATTTAGAAGTCGGTTAACACTACTACTTTTTGACATCATCGAAATTAACACAAAATGATACGATAACCTGCTTTTTAGTATTTCATTTATTAGATAAGAGTTAATTTTCTTTAAAATTTACATCACTTTCAATTTTAATTAAGCATTTTTCTCAGTAATTAAGATTTAGAAAACACAAGTGCTAATTGACTTTTGTAGCTGACCGTACAACATTGTGGTCAATGATTTAATTAAATTACTATAGTAAATAGTTCTTCGATCTTGATATAATTAACTGAACGAAAGTAACAAATCTGAAGAAAAGTTTATAAATTTTTCAATTATAAAAGTTTATAAATTATAAATTTAAAAAAAAATATATGAATAAATTGACAAACACTTAGCGCCATCTACGCGGAACTAATGTGACAGTTTTCTTTCCCAATCTTTTAACAACGTTTAAGACTCGTGTAGTGACTTTTTTTTTGGTCTCAAAAGGATTAAGGTATACGGCCACCGGAACAGCTAGCCCATTTCCAGCCACATTTATTAGTAACTTGTACATTCATTACACAATGTAGAAAGCTGCACGTATGTATGATCCATGAAGGAATTCTTCGATCGTAACCAGCTGTGATGCAATCTATAAACGATTGCTGTGTGTGTAGCGTGCATTGTTGTTGGAGGGGAGAAATTGCAGATTAATACAGATGGGACACTCTGCAAAATCATTTAAATAAAAAGCGACTCTTGCCACGACACAATAAAGTGCAATTCAGGTCGCACAACGCTTATTACCTACAGTTATATTCAACTACAAGTTGCCTCTCTTTCCATCGCGTAACTCTTATACCTTCTGACCTACTGAATTAGCCCCGCGGACGGGGCCCGCCGCGTACTTGTAGCTTCATACCTAAACTGCGGAGTGTCCCATCGGTATTAATCTGTGATCTCGGATAAATCTAAGCATCTACAAGATAAAATTATAATTAAGTTACCGGCCAAATTAGTTTGTCCTAGGCCAAACCGGTTTACTAAGACAGGGCACCCCAATCAAATGGGTTAGGTCAGGTTAGAACTGCGCCAAAGGACAATGGAGAGGGCTATGTTTGGAGTTTCCCTACGGGATCAAATCAGAAATGAAGAGATCCGCAGGAGAACCAAGGTAACCGATATGGGCCGAAGAATTGCCAAACTTAAGTGGTACTGGGCAGGGCACATTGCTCGCAGAACAGATGGCCGATGGGGCCGAAAGGTAAGAACGCGCACCGGAAGACGTAACGTTGGAAGGCCTCCGATGACCGATGACCTTGTAAAGGTCTCCGATGACCGATGACCTTGTAAAGGCCGCAGGAATCCGCTGGATTCGGGAAGCACAGAAGCGGTCGCAGTGGCGGTGCTTGGGGGAGGCCTATGTTCAGCACTGGACGTCTTTCGGCTGAAATGATGATGATGAGAACTGTGACCAACCGCGAGCGAGCCAAGCGCACTTATTTGCGCAGTGCTTCTTGCCAAATTTCATTATTCTAGGTCAACGGTAAGTAGATAACAAAGTTTTGATTTACTTGCTAGTATCAAAAAGGCCCATAAATAGCATACCTAAACTTGATTTTTTTTTTAGCTCTAAGGGACGACAGACCTACGTATTTGATATTAATTTCAACTTGATGTCTCCACGCGTTCCTGAGGAAAAAGGTCTTGACAGACAGACAAACAGACACGGACAACGAAGTGATCCTATAAGGGTTCCGTTTTTTTCCTTTTGAGGTACGGAACACTAAAAACGAACGATAAAAGTGACTTTATCATCAATATAAAACCAAAAAACATCAAGTCTGCATTATTTGTAAAATCGGTAAAAGGCAGTATAATGTGCCCATTGCGCCGTGACATTGCGTGACATTGACAAGTCGGTCAGACGATCCGTTACGTAATATTCGCGCAATTGCTGTTATTAAACCTAGTTGAATTGTGCACAATTTGCTAGAACGATTTGCTGTTGAAGTTACCTTACTGTTCAGTTTTGCGAATCCTAGTTTGAAGGCAGAAATTGGACGTTTGTCCAGATGAGGTATACATCTCCTACCAGGGCCCTGGCCAGGGGCAATGAATCCAAGGCAGTAAGATGATGCCACTGGGGTCGCGGATTGTTTGAAGAAGTTACCGCGGCCCTGGCATAGGCAACTGAAGGAACACGGGTGGGTTTTAGTCAGTAAAAGTCTGACACGGCCTTGCGCTCCACCCAAAAAAAAAAAAAAAAAAGGCAGTAAGATGATTTTTCGAGGCCTATTATATCGTTTTAAGACAACGCCATTACGCCAAGTGTCCTAAAAACACAGTAAATACCAAACTCGGTGGACACATTATCTCCTGGTGACGGTAGTACATTAGTTTATAAAACTTGCATTTCGCAAACGTTATAATAAAATATTTATCTCTTTGCGCAGATATCAAACAGGAACAGGACGTTATGTCATCTGCGCAAATATACCTAAAGGGGGGACAAACATCCTTTTACATGTACCTACAATATTATAATTATAATACCTACATTGCATGGAGTTATTTTCGACCTACATTCCGACCTCGCCGCCGAGGTCCCTCGCGTCGACGACCACCCCTTGTAAATGTAAATTCATCTCCCTTGGTCGGTGACATCGAGCCAGCTGGTGGCGTAGCTGAACCTGTAGCCTTTAAACTCCCCTGTTAATAATAATTACTCTGATTTGATCCAGCCTGTTGTTGCTTGCTGTCCTCTCCCCCGGGGACGCCCTAGTTCGCTTAGTTTATAAGTTAGTTAATAATGTCCTCGGTTGGAGGCTTTGAGTTCGCTACAGAATTGTCCGGTTAAGCAGTTTCTACCCCTAGTGGTCTACTGCAAGATGCCATTGTCCAAAACAAAAAGTTATTTTCGTTTTAGGATGGCAATCTTGCCGGCGCGAGGTTCCTTTTGATAAAGTGTTTGCAACCGCCTACCGACACTAGCCTTATTCTGTGTCTAGTGTGATATAGGTCCGGTACGATAGGATACAGGATATAGGTGGCGTGGTGGTATACCTACGATAGGATATAGTTGTGTCGGATAATATCCCACGGGAACACACTACCGGTAAATCCTTCCTTATTCCTTGTCTACAATTAAATATAAAGGCAACCTCTGTGCAAAATTTCAGCTTTCTATTAGGTTCAAGGGTTTGGGCTGGGCGTTGATGAGTCAGTCAATCAGTCAGTTAGTCAGTCAGTCAGGACTTCTCTTTTTATTTATATAGATATTATGTCTTATCGACATCCTACTAATTTAAATATCTTCACCTTTTCTTAAACAAACAAAACAGTTTAAGTATATCTACCACAAGGTATTTCAAGGCCAACTTTAGTTTCAAAACAAAAAACTAGATTGCATAAAGAAAAAAATAAGAACATTTAAAACCTGTTAATATTATACTGCGAGCTGCATTATTATGAGGAGCTCGTGGCTAAGTAATAACAGCCGCACGGGTCGATCCATGAGGTTAAGCTACGCTTGCCGGGGTTGGTCAGTGGATGGGTGACCATCTTTACATACCGAGACTCCTCCGTGCCTCGGAAAGCACGTTAAGCCGTTGGTCCCGGTTGTCATTCGTGGATCTTTGACAGTCGTTACGGGTCGTCAGAAGCCCGAAAGTCTGACAACCAGTCTTACCAAGGGGTATCGTATTACCCAGTTACTGGGTTGTGGAGGTCAGACAGGCAGTCGCTCCATGTAAAATACTGGTATTCAGCTGCATCCGGTTAGACTGGAAGCCGACCCCAACATAGTTGGGAAAAGGCTAGGCAGATTGATTGAGCTGCATTATTATAAAAACGATATAAATATTTTTAAGTAGGTAAACCAAACAAAAACAATGTTACACTTATTTGTTTAACATTTACAATAATGCAGGCATTAGATAAATAAGAAAAGACTAAGTAAATAAGGAAAGAAACACATTATGTTACTCGCTTGAAACAGTAATTTCGTTTCTAATAAACCGAATAACTAAACTATTGTATTCAGATTCCGAAGTACAATGCGTGCCACGAAAGATGAGACTTGACAGTTGACACACCACGTAGTTTGACTTGCGCAGTACATTAAAATTAGTCATAGTCATAGTCATTTATTCATGAACAAATAATTCTCTGATTCTGATTATTCTGATTTATGGGTCTCTTTAGTGGTATGAGGTCTGAGACGGGAAGGGATCAAGGGGGCCTACTCCCTAAGACCGTCCGTCTTTCCGTCCGTCCGTTCATCCGTCCGTATGACATTACGATCCATCAAAACAAGTGTAAAAGCTATGTGTAAAAGTTTAATTTTTCGGACAAGCAAAAACACACCGGGAGTAGGGACAACTGGCAAATCATGTTGTCATTCATACTTCGTTCGGGCGCCGAACCAATCATCCATCCGTATGTGATACGGAGTAAGAAACGCCCGTAACGAAGGCCGAAACTACGGGCTTCGTGCTTAGGGAGTAGGCCCCCTGAGGTGCGATACTACGCTCGTCAAGTATCATCTTTCGTGGCACGCATTGTACCGCTACTGAAATTAAGTTACCTACCAATATTTTCCTGAAAATCCTTTGTTTTCGTCATTGTTACTCGACGTTTGAGGTAATGTTTTTAGTGAGATTGTTTACTGTAAAATAGTTAAGTTTACAAGTTTTTCTTCAGAATAGTTAGTCGTAAAGCAAAGCAACGATTGATAACAAGATGTCGGGGTCGGCTTCCAGTGTAAGCCGACGTTCGCACGGACGTAAAAATATCGCGGCGGGATTTTGTCGCGCACTGGATTTTCAACTCTCGGTGTTGAGCCGAGCTTCAAGAATCCAACCTAACAACAACAGAGTGCATCGCAGCGCGTCGGAAAACTCACTGTTGGATTTTTAACTCTCGGCGCTAAGCAGAGCGTTGAAAATCCATTGCGCGAAACAAAATCGCCGCGATATTTTTACGTCCGTGCGAACGTCGACAAACCGGATTGAGCTGAATACCAGTATTTTACATGGTGCTATTAACTGGGTTGTGGAGGTCAGATAGGCAGTTCTATCTGACCTCCACAACCCAGTTACTGGGTAACACGATACCCCTTGTTAAGACTGGTTGTTGAGACTTTTAGGCTCCAACGACTGTCAAAGATTCAAGAATAAGACAGCCGGTATAAATGTGGCGAGCTGTTGGGCAGAAGCGACCCCACGGACCCTATCTATAGTCCCGGGAAAAGACTTAAATATTGGCCGGCTGTAGGGGAGATACGCAAGAGCAAACGGGCTCTGAGAAAGGAAGTATTCCAGTAAGATGCTGGTAGGGATCTTGACCGTACTTCCGGGATTGTCCTGATAGCCGTGTAAAAAGAATCCCTATTTCCTTTGGTCATCGCATCACGCGTGAACGGATGGAACAATTTCGATAATTCTTTTTTTGTTGTGTTTATTATTGTCAGGAGAAGGTTCTTATGTAGATAAAAATTGGAAAAGTTGCCGGGAAAATGTGAAAATTTGGGAAAAGTGAAAGTGGATTTTCTATGGGAATTCTGAATTATTGAAATTGGGACAGGACAACGTCTGTCGGGTCAGCTAGTAATATATAAGAAAGAAATTTTTTATATTTCTATATTTCTATGTTACCAACTTATCACAGCGATGAAGACAAAACAGTTTAAAGTTCAAATGAATCACAGCACGACAAATTAAGAATATATTGTACCTACATATTGGTGGCGTGGCGGATTGGCGGCCGAACTTTGCTCCTAGATAAATATTATGGACGCTTTGTTGTGGTAAGAACCTACGTTCTGTTTTAAAATTGCACATTTCCTGGGTTCATTGGGTCATTAGAGATAAAAATATATGATGCGAAAACAATCATTTTAAGTCACAACACGAACGTTTTGTGGTTTTAGTTCTCACAGGAGTTTACCTACTCTAGGAATCGAAAACTTTGACTTGTCAAAATCTCATTTCAAGTGATTTGGTTGGCTGTTGTTATTTTGGAAAACCAATCCAAGCATTTGATAACAAATAGGTTTTTATGTTTTTTGTTTACTTGAAACTCGAGACCACACTAGATAGCTCAGAATACGTAACAGTAAAAGTAGTATTTAATTGAGCGTCTCAGCAATTGAACAATAAAATGGTATTTGTGTGCAATACGGTATTTTACTCGATAGGAGAAAAAATCTAAAAATATATTATTTAGATAGCTTAGGCAAAAAGCAGTCGGAAAATGTCAGCTTTAGTTCGTAAAATAACAATTTTTAAAATTCAATAGGTACAAAGTTTTCAGTTTTTTAATCTGTTTTCTAACACCATGAAAGTAGCCGCCATGTTCAACTGTCAACTGGGGGTCTAAAACGGCCACTTTGGCAGAATCATAATAGGATAATATTATGAATAATATTTGAAATCGTAAAACGGTCACAAACTGACAATACCTATATTATGAATTGTCAGTTTGTGACCGTTTTACGATTTCAAATATTATTCATAATATTATCCTATTATGATTCTGCCAAAGTGGCCGTTTTAGCCCCCCTGATCAGCGTATAAAAAGTGTTTGTTTACTGACTAACTGACGTCATGACCACAGAGCAATATAGCGTCCACTGCGTCCAGCGTTTTCGCGCGTTTGAAAATGTAAAATTTTTATGTATTTTTACCGACTTCACAAAAAGGAGGAGGTATGTTCGGCTGATTGTATGTTTTTTTTTTTTGTATGTTTGTTCATCGAATACTCCGCCAATTGTCGACGGATTTTCAAAATTCTTTTTGGCACTTATCGATTGAATAAAAATTTTGTGTTTTTTTTAGTGGCTTATTAGCACTATAGAATCTAATTGAGACACTTTTCAAAAACCGGTCAAGTGCGTGTAGGACTACGCTCAATGAAGGGTTCCGTAGTTGGGATGAACTTATCCCAAGAACAAACTTAACATTATAGTGGCAAAAAACTAAAATACAGATCTAAAGACACCGACTACCGAAATTAAAGTTATTTTTCACTTTATAGTGTTTTTTTTGGAAGTCGGTTGTTTTTTTTTTTGTAAAAAAGTTTTTATTTTCCACTTTTTAGTGGGTCAGTTTGTAATTTATCTAAGTTACAATAGCCCAATGGCAACTGCTCATCACTTTTTTACAAAATATTGCTTTTCCCGATGCAGGGACGTTAATTGTTGAGGAGTTCTCCTATTACGAACCAGGAGAACTGGAGCTCCATGGTGAAGTCATCATCACCATTATGCATTTTGACGAGCATAAATTACTTAGCAACCATATTAAAGTAATCGAATCGCAACCCGTGAAATACTTATAAATTGAGTAGTTCCGATGGCCATCTGTGGTCTTCATCATCAGTTCCACTTCACCAAATGGTGTTTTCCGAGAGCAAATGCACGAGTTACTATAAAAAATACCCAAATCGCTATAGTTGTGCCTATAAAATTTAAGGGTTTCCCTCGATTTCCATGGGATCCTCTCATCAGATTCTGATTTGGTGTCAATGGGACCACGTCGAGAGTATACCCTTTCAAACAAAAAAAGAATTTTGAAAATCCTTCGACAATTGGCGGAGTATTCGATGAACAAACATACAAAAAAAAAAAAACACAATCAGCCGAACATGTTCATACATTCCAACAGTAAATGTAAGTTGGCACTCACAATATTGAGAGATTTACCGTGTTTTTTTGAACACCACAAACTTCTTAAAGGTTTTCCTGTAATCTATAGGTACCTATAGAACTATTTTCTTTATTTTTATTTTTTTTTCAAAATTTTAGGCTTAGTAGTTTCGGAGATAAGGGGGGAATGGTCAATATTCGTCTATTTTCTTAAATAACTTTAAAACGACTTATTTTAAAATTATAAAAAATATATATTTGAGACCCTCATTGTAAGCCCTTTCATTTAATATGTCACACGGTACAGTTTGAAACTTTTTTTTTAATTTTCTTATTTGCCCCCTAAAAGTGACCCCCATATTCAAAATTCATTTAAGTATTTTCTTTAGCCATACGTAATCGGTTCATTAGATTCGGAGCAAATTGGCTGTGACAGACGGACAGACAGACAGACAGACAGACACACGAGTGATCCTATAAGGGTTCCGTTTTTTCCTTTTGAGGTACGGAACCCTAAAAATGGGTGTAATACCCTATTATCTGCAACTGCGAGTTGTGTAACTAAACTCGGACTCACACGAAGGTAAAACAGGCCAAAAAATTAGAAACACCACTCACCTCATAGAACCACCCGAACTTATCATACGGTATGTCGATAGGAAGGTCAGGCATCTGCGTGGCAATGTCCAGCACGGGATCGCTGATGCCGTCGAACATCCATGACGTCACGTTGGCAGTCAGGAACATGTTCCTGTGGTACAGGCGGAGGAAGGCTTCCACTCCTAGTCTGATCACGTAGTTCTCATTGCGCATCAGGTAGGCTACTGTCTGTGGGAAAATAATCATCATTGAAGGTCTTACAATAATAGTGGAGAATACTAAGAGTACTAGAGAGAGAGGGAAATAGATATGTATATCTATTTCCCTCTTTAGTTAGCATTTATCTCAAATCTAGCGATTTCATGAAATCATGAGGTTTGAGATAAATGCTAACTTATGGAGTTGTATTGCTGGTTCTAATGATTATAATTCTGTAAAGCCATATTAGCTACGGCCGCGAATCATATTTTAATCAACATACAAGCTCACACTGACCTACAAATTGCAAAAAACGTAAGAAATTTTGAATTTCGCGGACTACCCTGGCGCTTTCGCCTTAATGCAATATCATAAAAAATAGTAATTAAAAAAACTAAAAAACCCGACTGTGGTAAAAGACTTAAGTTAAAAAAAACTGAAAAGCTAAAAACAAGCCCATTTTAAATTAAATTAAATTTGGAAGCAGGCGGGGCGCCCCGCCTGCTTCGAGTTTCAAAATATAAAAATGGAATGAGTCCCGCTTGCTTCAAACTTTTTTTAGCTTTTCAGTTTTTTTTTTTTAATTAAGTCTTTTACCGCAGTCGGGTTTTTTAGTTTTTTTATTTCCAGCTTTTTAGTTTACAAATGTGAAAGATTTCGCAGACGTTTTAATAATTGTAAGTGTTTTTTACGATTTGTCACTTCGAGGTACTTTTAGCCATAGGTTGTAAGTATATAGTTTTGTAATCACCTTTTAAAACCCTTTATTTTCCCATACACTCGACAGGTTTTGAGAAAAAAAAATTTTTTTAAGACATAATATACAGGCTGTCCCGTAAGTAATGGATAACCTCTTAAGGGGTCATTGTACTCATCATTATGAACAACTTTTACTATGGGGCCAAACCTGAAATCGCGAAAAAAAATCAGCTGTTCTCTACATTTATGTTCGTTTATCTGGTCAAAATGTACAGAACAGCTGATTTTTTTTCGCGATTTCAGGTTTGGCCCCATAGTAAAAGTTGTTCATAATGATGAGTACAATGACCCCTTAAGAGGTTATCCATTACTTACGGGACACCCTTTTTTTTTTTTTTTTTTTTGAGGGTGGGAAATCATCAAATAACTTCTCCCGCTCTGGGTGGAGCGGAAGGGCGTGTCAGACTTTTACTGACTAAAACCCACCCGTGTTCCTTCATTTGCCTATGCCAGGGCCGCGGTAACCCCTTCAGACAACCCGCGACCCCAGCGGCGTCGGCCCTATTGGGCCCCGTCACTTGCTGACATCTCTTTGAGGCGCGCGTGGAACACAACGCGCCGTCGACTCGGGTCCTGGTCCTTACCGGACGGCGAGCTACCCGCTGCTCACCGTCCGCAGGCCCGCGCCTACGGTGGCCGGAAATCGCCCCGCGATTCCCGCCGCCCAGGGCGTCTCCTGCGGCGACTGAGGGCGTGAGGCTGCCTCTCCCTCACGCGTTCCGCCTCCTCCTTCGCGAGCATCACTGCTTCGCAGAAGGAGGTGACGGCCTCCCATGCACTCTCGCTCCGCACCATGGCCTGGACCAGGCTCGGACGCGAGAGATCGTCGCCGCCGATCGCCTCCGTGAGAACACGGCGGTGCTCTGCCCAAGCCGGGCAGACCTCCACTGTATGCTCCACCGTGTCCTCCGGGCGATCCACACAATGGAAACACCCGGGCGTTTCCTCCCGCCTTATGCGAAACAGGAACCTCCCGAAACAGCCGTGTCCGGTGAGGACCTGCGTCAGGCGGAAGATGAGGACGCCGTGGCGCCTCTCTAACCACTCCTCAAAGAGGGGACTTATCGCCGCAATTGTGGCGTGCCCAGCGCTAGGTTGCGACAGTCGCGCTCTCCATGCCGCCATGAGATCCCGCCGGAGCTCTGTCCGCTGTACCGTGATTTCTCGCGGCAGCGGAGTTACGCCCCGGCGTTTCGCCTCCTCGCGCCACTCCCACACGTGCGCGAGGACCTTTGCCTCCAGATCCCACGGCGGCAATCCGGCAAGGAGGCTCGCCGCCTCCCGGGAGACCGTGCGGTATCCCCGGACTAGCCGGATGGCCATGACCCTCTGGGACGCGTTCAACCTGCCGGCTGGTCCCAGCCTTAGGGAACGCGCCCACACCGGTGCTCCGTAAAGGGCCATGGACCGCACGACCCCCGCGTAGAGCCTCCGGCAGGAGGCGTTTGGACCCCCCAGATTGGGCAGGAGCCGCCTCAGGGCAGCCCCAGCCCGTACTTACGGGACACCCTGTATGTATACGAATATAACGACACTTCTCAAGCTAAAATTCATCGAGCCGTTCAGGCCGCAGAGCGTGCCAAACAATACATACACACATACATGCTCTCGAAAAACATAACCCTCCTTCTGGCGCAGTCGGGTAAAAAGTGACTTACCACTATGATCGGGTTGATGCTGGTGATGTTGTCAGCGACGGACCCGCTGGACATGTCCGGCTGGAAGTGCCACCAGCGCTGGTTGTAGAACGTCAGCGTGCTGTTGTTGTCGTTCCAAGTCAGGTTCACCTGTGGAAGAATACATAGAGGTTATAAATGATGTTATGGTGGCGTATGTGTTGGATCATTAAGAGGAAAGGCGGGTGGCCAGTTAGGTATTTTAAGAAGGTATTGCTGTCGCTCTGCGACCGCTTCGCCCTCGAATTCGTGCGATAAGGACAACTGCAGATCCGACTAAATAGCCTATGTAAAAAGTCACATTTCGAGGTTTGGCTCTCGCCTATTTCCTCCTCAAATATTGGACCAATTTAAAAGATATTTCATAAACTGAATAAGAAGGATATATACCATGCCCCTATGTTTTTCTTTTTTCGTCAATAGTTGTCAAATTGGTACACTAGGCGTCTGTTGACAGCGGTCTGAATAGGCAATTTTGAGCATTTTTGGAGGGTTCTAGTTCCTATAAAAATAATATATCATCAAAAAAGAAAACATAAGGGCGTACAATTAACTGATATTTATATTTCTGTAAAAAATCATTGCTTTATGGTCATTAACCAGAAAGAAAACAGGCGAGAGCCTTTGTATCTTTTTGTATGGAGAAAATAGCACCCACGTTTCCTCTTAAGTTCTCTTCAAAATGGTGCTGATCCACGTCATGTTCGTGAACGGGCTCCGTCAGAAGAGACAGGGTTCTAAGATGCCACAGGTTATTTAAATTTTTTCATGTAATATAATTGAATTGTTTTATTTTTACTAGCGGACCCGACAGACGTTATCCTGTCTGAACGATCCTAACCCGTTTGCAGCGCCACCTACCGGGTCCAATTGTGTTTTCAAACCATCCAGGAACCCATTGAAAATATATACACAAAATTTCATCTAAATCGGGCCAGCCTTTTAGTAGGAGTTAGGTGACAAACACACGTACAGAAGAATTATATACAGTGTGAAAGTGTAAACAGTGGCGGTATTTGAAGGGATCATTGTAGGTACTCATCATTATGAACAACTTTTACTATGGGACCAAACTTGAAATCGCGAAAAAAAAAATCTGCTGCTCCCTACATTTTGACGAATTATGCGAACATAAATACAGGGTGTCCCGTAAATAATGGATAATCTCTTAAGGGGTCATCGTACTCATCATTATGAACAACTTTTACTATGGGACCAAACCTGGAATCGCGAAAAAAAAATCAGCTGCTCCCTACATTTTGACGAGTTTGATGTAGATAAATGTACTGGTCAGCTGATTTTTTTTCGCGATTTCAGGTTTGGTCCCATAGTAAAAGTTGTTCATAATGATGAGTACAATGACCCCTTAAGAGATTATCCATTATTTACGGGACACCCTGTATACTGAACAGCAGATTTTTTTTTCGCGATTTCAGGTTTGGTCCCATAGTTTACACTTACAGTTACACAAAAGATTGCCACTGTTTTCACTTACACCCTGTATATTAAGAAGATTACGGACGCTTTTAACGTGCACGTCTTTCTGCATCGTTCTCACATGTATAATTTCAACATGAATGATGTACTTAACGAATATTTTTAACCCCCGACGCAAAAAGAGGGGTTTTATAAGTTTGACCGCTATGTGTGTGTGTGTGTGTGTGTGTGTGTGTGTGTGTGTGTGTGTGTGTGTGTGTGTGTGTGTGCGTGTGTATGTGTGTGTGTGTGTGTGTGCGCCTGTGTGTCTGTCTGTGGCACCGTAGCGCTTAAACGGGTGGACTGATTGGGATGCGGTTTTTTTTATTTGAAAGCAGGTTTTCCAGCGATGGTTCTTAGACATGTTTTATCAAAATCGGCTCAGCCGTTTCAAAGTTATCCGCTCTTGTGTTAGCTGCGATAGGGATCTTAGACGCGTAATGGGTATTTACTTTACATTCAAACCTTAGTGTGACCTAAAATTTGAAACATCCATGTATGCTATCTATCTATGCAAGATTATGGAGTTCTTGGTCAGATGCTGCAGCCAGGATATCCAGCACTAGTGTGCTGGATACACTCTTGAAAAAATAATAGCAGAAATGTCGTGTTTGGATTCATTTACATCAGTATTTGATTCTACATACAATGCAATGGTGGCTACACGATGAGCTGATGTTGCAGTCAGGATATCCAGCACACTAGAACACTCTTGAAAAAAAAATAGCAGATCGTAGTGTTTGTATTCGTTTTTTTATCAGTATTTAATTCTATTTGCAGTACGATGGTGGCATCATTATAAGTTAATGTTATGTGCAGAGAAACTTAACATTCTGCAGTAATAAAAATGCATTTCTATATTGTTAAATTGTTTAAAAAGTTTAAAAATGTTAAAAATTAAATTTAAAATACCCCCAACGTAAAAAAGAAAAGGGAACATTTAAAAAGTCAAAAATAATACCTATCGTTGAGCCATCAAATTCGATTGAGTAATACCTATATATATTTTCATTACAGAAATTGATGGATGGCACGATAAGTACCCCGCCGTGACATTATAGCGCCAATTCAATGAGCAAACCTTATCGTGCCATCCATCAATTTCTGTAATTAAAATATACTCAACCGAATTTGATGGCTCAACGATAGGTATTATTTTTGACTATTTAAATGTTCCCTTTTCTTTTTTTCGTTGGGGGTTTTTTGTATCAATATTTTGATTTTAAAAAAGTGTCTGTGGAGTTTTTTGGCCGTTTTTCTCCATAGGAACCTACTACGCTTTGGCAATACTTAGCCACGAGCTCCTAACATATCTCTCTAGTAAAATTGCATGACATCAAACAAACCAGTGCAATAGGGATGATGACTAAAAATTTATTTTTTGTCCGTCATAGAGATTATTAAAAAATATTGGACACGTATTTTTTCTTTTTTTACGTAATCAAAAAATTACGGCGATACATTGAGTTAAAATATGGCATGACGTCACGCGTAGCTAGGTTTTATACGTACAAGTGACGTAGCGAGCCCCCACTCCGCAACTTTAATGCGTGATAGCTAAGTATTTTTTTATTAATATGATAAAGCAAAAAATACGTGTCTAATATTTTTTTATTATCTGACTGACGGACTAAATAGAATTTCTTTTTTTTACCTAGGCATCATCCCTATTTTCCATCTACGTATTATATACGTAGCTGCAATGCAATCTGCGCAAAGTCATGCATTTGCTCATCATTATAATTTTCTCGATCGCACTTTCTCATCGTACAAATTCGCTAAAGGAAAACCGACGGCAACTGAACTCACACGCAGGGAATTAAATACCTAAACATTCTTCGCTTATAAATGTTAGTGGTCGTGAAAACCGAATGCAAACCAGAATACCTACGACTACGAGTATCTTTGTTTTCCTTATTAAGTCCCTTGTTGTGTGTGTGTTGTGTGTCTTGTGTTGTGTGTCCTGTGTGTGTTATTGTGTCTTGTGTGTGTCCTACCTTTTTTTTTTTTTTTTTTGAGGGTGGGAAATCATCAAATAACTTCTCCCGCTCTGGGTGGAGCGGAAGGGCGTGTCAGACTTTTACTGACTAAAACCCACCCGTGTTCCTTCAGTTGCCTATGCCAGGGCCGCGGTAACCCCTTCGGACAATCCGCGACCCCAGCGGCGTGTGTCCTACCCCTAAGCTATGGCACGCAATTACTTTTAAAATAATTTTAATTCTTGCTTGCTTGATTGCTATTTTAATTATTTCTTGCTTGATTGCTATTTTAAGTTAATAACTTAAAATAGCAATCGTTTAGAATTAAAATTATTTTAGTATCCGGACGCGAGAAGTGAATGACAAAATGACAACGCCGAACGCGTTGTCATTTTGTCATTCACTTCTCGCGTCCGTATAGTAGGTAAGTAAGTATGTAAGTAATTAAAGCATTTAAACTAATAAAATAATTGTAATTCTAAACGATTGCTTTTTAAGTTAGTACTTAGGTACGCACGGCTACGGATCAAGTCATCTATACATTTCCAGTATAAGCTGATCTCGGATTGTATAGGATTTTCTTATAATGAGAGGTCAGTGTAAACTGGAAATGTATAGCTTGATGAGTAGCCGTGTGTACTAAATTAGGTTGATCTTGTAATAATTTTTTTGTTTTTTTTTTATTTTTTATCGATACTGAACCTACCCCTAAGCTAGAACTATAGGGGCGAGCCTATTTCCATCAACCGGGCACTATCCAGAATCAGGGCTGTACCAAAATGGTAAAAAGGAATATCTCAAGCTCTGTCACAGCTGGATATCTCAAGAACTACTAATGCTATCAACTTGAAATTCGGAACAGGTTTAGATGACGTTGCCCAACTATTTTTCAAATAAGAAAGAAATAAAAATATTTTTTCTTTTTGCAGCAGGGTCTGAAAGAGGTGTTAAAAATTCGAAGTGTGGATACTATCGCATGTGGGGTATCATATAAAAGAGCGCTGTTTGCACAATCTCAAACGTTTTTTTCATCACTTGTAATATTGTTATAATGTCTCTGTAATTTATGTGTTTATCTATATAAATACAAATGAATGGCTAGATGTGTTGCTAAGCGCAAAACACGGGAACAGCTGGACCAACTCGGCAGTTTTTTTTTTTTCAATATTTATTGAAGTCCGGGGAAGGTTCTTATCAATCTGCCTAGCCTTTTCCCAACTATGTTGGGGTCGGCTCCCAGTCTAACCGGATGCAGAAGGTTCTTATGAAGAGAAAAATTAAAAAAGTTGTCGGGATGATTGGAAAATTTGGGAATACTGAAAGTGCATTTTCTATGGGAATATTGCATGAATTGGACAGGACAACGTCTCAACTCACAAGGAGCTCGTGGCTAAGTAATAACAGCCGCACGGGTCGATCCGTCAGGTTAAGCTACGCTTGCCGGGGTTGGTTAGTGGATGGGTGACCATCTTTACATAACGAGATTCCTCCGTGCCTCGGAAAGCACGTTAAGCCGTTGGTCCCGGCTGTTATTCGTGAATCTTTGACAGTCGTTACGGGTCGTCAGAAACCCGAAAGTCTGACAACCAGTCTTACCAAGGGGTATCGTATTACCCAGTAACTGGGTTGTGGAGGTCAGATAGGCAGTCGCTCCATGTAAAATACTGGTATTCAGCTGCATCCGGTTAGACTGGAAGCCGACCCCAACATAGTTGGGAAAAGGCTGGGTAGATTGATTGGACAGGACAACGTCTGTCGGGTCAGCTAGTTACGTATTATAATGGTAGCAGGAGGAACACCTTTAAGGTACCTACTATAGTATAGTTAAAATCTCGCTGCAGACTTGATCATAAATCATAATCGGAGTAGGGATGTACGCATTATCGATAACAGATGATGACGATGACTCAGACGAAGAATTTTAATTTTTTATTTTTAGTTTTATACATAAGTTCTTTTGTTTATATATTTAATATGCTTTGTAGTAAATTTGGTAATAAAATAAAAAAAATGTGTAAGTATTTATTTCTATCACCCATTTATAAATATATAAAACTATCGATATCACTCATCGACTGCAGTAATGCACAGGACAACGTGTGGACGTGGCCTGCCCATAAGGCCCGTGAGTGGGAAAGAGAGCGAAACACTCGAATGATTTATGACCGAGTCTGCAGCGAGATTTTAACTATACTATAGTCGATATTTTTTTTAAATTCAATATTTTATAGGAATTTAGGTAGTTATGGCCGGCCGCGTACAGCTGACCTTCGCTATAAGATTTTCAGTTGCCAAGCAACCATAGACTATGCGCTTATCTGAACATTCTCGCGATTACTATTACAAATTATCATAATAATCCCGTTAGCAAAAAGATTATGATAACTATTGTACATTAGTTCACATGCAGTCAAGGACCTTGGCTCAAGGTGAGAGTTAATTGGCTTGAAGTGAATTATCCGAAAACAACGCGTGTTAGAACGTTTCGTATCTTTCTAAAGAATTTGTTTATTTATCTGAGTTTTGTACCTATTTATTTATATAAAATCATGATCTTATTAAAATCAGCTGTTGCTGTGAATATAAATGTACTGAACAGCTGATTTTTTTTCGCGATTTCAAGTTTGGTCCCATAGTAAAAGTTGTTCATAATGATGAGTACAATGACCCCTTAAAAGACTGCCACTGTTTACACCTACACCCCGTATAGATAAAACTTGGATATTTTTTTATTCCCCAACTATAAATTCGTAACACACTTTCTTTCGCAATTCGAAGGATCTCGAAGGATATTAGTCTGTCCGACAACGTAAATAACGCAATTAATGTTGTTGTAAAAATACCTTATGAATTGTATTATGTACTACGTAGAATGGTTCTCAGCTAAAAGTATCAAAATTTTTATTCCCCAACTATAAATTCGTAACACACTTTCTTTCGCAATTCGAAGGATCTCGAAGGATATTAGTCTGTCCGACAACGTAAATAACGCAATTAATGTTGTTGTAAAAATACCTTATGAATTATATTATGTACTACGTAGAATGGTTCTCAGCTAAAAGTATCAAAATTCAACTTACTTTTGTAAATGATTTTAGATTAATTAATTTTTTTAGGGTACCGTACCTCAAAAGGAAAAAACGGAACCCTTAAGGGAACTTGTGTGTCTGTCTGTCTGTCTGACTTTTTTGACAGCAGACAATCTGTCACAGATTTGACGACTAAGGGCGAAGTTCACCGACTTTTAAAACAGCTGTTTAGTTAATCGGTCTTTCTTTAAGAAATCAAATAAGTAGCGCAATAATGTCAATGGCGAAATCGTGAAATAATACATTAGTTTTCAAAAAAATCTGCTGTTCCATACATTTTGTCGATTTAAATGAACACAAATGTATGGAACAGCTCATTTTTTTCGCGATTTCAAGGTTGGTCCCATAGAAAAAGTTGTTCAAGATGATGACTACAATGACCCCTTTTCGGGTTTAGTGTTGTATACTTAAATATGTATAATTATTTTTATCTCTACGCTTAGAAGTTAATTTATACAACCGACTCTAGTGCTAACAGCATTCGCGTTTTTGCGATAAGATACGGAAACAAACATGCATAAAAATACATAAGTAAACACACATAATTATGTACACACACACATATGGCACTTATTTTAGCTAAATAACATACAACAGACATTCTAAAAAAACCGGTCAAGAGCGAGTCGGACTCGCGCACCGAGGGTTCCGTTCCGATTCCTGAAAAAGTGTGCTATTTAGAGACATCGTTTTATTTTTCCTGTAATCTTTACATAAACTTCTATCACATAGAATAATTTCAGATTTTTCCCTTTGCAAACTTCGGAGATATGGGGGGAACGGTATTTTTTTTTTACATTTTTCATCAAAAATCGAAAACTATGCGGCCTAAAAAAAATTAAAAAATGTTTAAGAATGTGCAAACAGTGTTCTTTCATATGATACCCCACATGCTCTAGTAGCCCCACTTTGAATTTTGAAGATCCCCTTTCAGCACCTGTTACAAAAAAAATATAAATATTTTTATTTCATTCTTATTTGCAAAATAGTTGGGTAAACGTCATATAAAACTATTCCAAATTTCAAGTTGATAGCATTAGTAGTTCTTGAGATATTCAGCTGTGACAGACATACAGACAGACAGACAGACTGAGTGAGACCATAAGGGTTCCTTTTTTACCATTTTGGTACGGAACCCTAAAAATAGTCGTAAATGCAATATAACACACATTTAACAAGTTGTATAGCAAATAACAATTAAAATTACACGAAATACATAACATACTGTTACTACACTCGTGTTGTTACGATAATGTAGTATTACGGAACAAAAACCAGGTTAATGAGTTTCGCGAACACTCACATAAGTACATTACATACCTACATATGTACTTAATGTACTTATAGGTCAATCACTTGCTTACTCTACTTTAGAATAAACAAAGTATTGCGGGAATCATTTATAGGTAGGTAGGTAAATAAAAAGGTTGAGCTAATTGGTGCTGATCCATGCGTCATGTTCGTAAACGGGCGCCGTCAGTTGGGACTGGTCGTCTCTTAGCTGCCACGGCTTATTTTTAATTTAGTTGTTTTTAGTTTTTATCTTTTTTATTACGGACGCTTTTAACGTGCACGTCTTTCTACATTGCTCTCACATGTATATTTTCAACATGAATGATGTAACCAATACTTTGTAAAATATTTCATTTAAAAGAGTGTCCGTGGAGTTTCTTGCCCGTTCTTCTCCATAGGGATCTACTACGCTTTGGAATGGGCAACTAGCTTCATCTTTCTGACTGACCGACCCAAGACCGACCCCTTGACAATTCAAAAGTGTCTGTAATTGGTTTATTTGAAATAAATGCTTTGAGTTTGAGTTTGAAACTATGAAACTAGATTTTCCGGAAGGACCAAATTTTTGAAAACCACGGAGGACCAAATTTTGAAAAGGACTACTTTTTCATGAAGTGCTGACAGGTCTATGTGAACATGAAGAATATAATACCTACAAAGTGGAATGAGGAGTTTGCATTAACACACTCAGCACCGGTGTATCCTCTATGATGATACACCATAGCGTGTTTTGTCACAGGCCAGTGTATCCACACTGCCCCGACTTCGGAAGCCGGTGTCCTCCTCAGTATACACCGTTTCATACATTTTAGTAGGGAGTTCAAAAGCTTTGGCCCTGGAGAATGTTCCTGTGTTTTTGGGGTGTAAATAACTTAAAAAATGAATTCAGCACTGGGGAGCATTTAACCAAATTCAATGCAGGTACTGTGTATCAATAACAAGAAAACCTGTTCATTTGTGCAACAACGCGAAGCTCGACCTCAGACTAAGTCATCGGCATTCTTTTTTCCTTATTTAAAATTTATTTTGGAGTCGGCGCGGGCGCCGACATGATGTCTTTTTCTTCTATAGGTACTTATTTATTAGCCACTAGCTTTTGCCAGCGGCTTCGCCCGCGTGGATGTCGGGAAATATCCCACAGGAACATACTATCGGGAATTCCTTCCTTATTCCTTGTCTACATTATAAAAGGAACCTCTGTGCAAAATTTCAGCTTTCTAGGTCCAAGGGTTTGGGCTGGGCGTTGATGAGTCAGTCAATCAGTCAGTCAGTCAAGACTTCTCTTTTTATTTATATATAGATTATCATCTTTTACACAGTCCAAATACAAGTAAGTACCTAATACTTAAGTAAGTATCAAAAATACAACCATCTGCCTCATCTGACTAACCTTTACCCAACTATGTTGGGGTCGGCTTCCAGTCTAACCGGATGCAGCTAAATACCAGTTTTACATGGAGCGAATGACATCTGACCAGTGGCAGTCGGGTCGATACCCCTTGGTAAAACTGGTTGTCAGATTTTCGTGGTTCTGACGACCCGTAACGACTGTCAAATATCCACGTATGATAGCCGGGACCAACGGCTTAACGTGCTTTCCGAGCCCATCCACGGACCAACCGCGGCAAGCGTAGCTTAACCTGATCGATCGACCCGTGCAGCTGCCAGGCTGTTATTCTTAGCCACAAATCAAAAATAGATACAGTGCCGTTGATAATCAGCAAATCGGATTCAACCGATACAATAGGTACTGATAGAAGCCCCGAGAACAAATGATTCAGACTTCTTACCTATAATTTGCGTTCTAAAGTTCTTCTAAAACATATTCTTTGGACCGTAAGATAAGATTAATTATTTTCCTTCATTCATTAGTTTCCGTTGTGGTTGAAACAATCGTTATAAAAAGCGGTCTAGTGCGAATCGGCCTTGCATACGAAGGGTTCCGTACCAGCGTACAATATTAATTTCTTGTGTGCACTTGGCCGCTTTTGTGAACAGCGTTCACTGTTCCTTAAAATTTAAACTTTAAATTAATTTTTATTATTTTTTTCGTTAAAGCGGCCATAGTATGTACTATACCTTACCTACACACTCTATGAAAATTTAAAGTGTCTATCCGGTTTAAAAGTGACAGACAAATAAACGGACGCACAGGAGAGCCTTAAGTAATAGGGTCCCGTTGGCACCCTTTGGCCACGGAACCTTATAAAGTTAAGGCCGAACTATACGCCAATGACCTTGAGTTGTTAGCTTGCGCATTCTGGCCTGAGCTCACGCAACGCGTCGTACGTCCAGCCAGTAATAGGACTCGCCCATCAAGGAGCGCTGTCCCAAATTAGACGCATTTTTAATTTATTATAATAAAAAATATAAATGTTTTTAAAAAGTAACAAAACCAAATCATTTTCGTTTGTATAGCAAAGTAGTAGATATTTTTTTTATATTCTTTTGATAAAAAATGAAGGAGTAAAATGGTTTCATCTTAACGATTTGGAGGTGATTTGGGGTTTTTTTTTTCTTATTATGTGATACCGATAGAAACAATATGGCTAAACCAAATTACGATTCATATCATGTTCAATTTTTTTCAGATGTAATTTCTCTGTAGGTTCCGGCGAAAAACTGCTTCATCTGCACGCTGTTTTTAAGCTTTTTTCGAAAGAGTAGCCTCGCAAAATCATCTGATCTGATGTAAAAACACATTAACAATACTAATTTGAATACTCGTTTTGGAGACAGACAATGTGACTCAGTTGGCAATAACGATGATTTTGCATACAATGTTAAACAAACATCTTTTGTTTTTACCTTATGTCGTAATTTTGATGGAATCACTTAAATTAAATATTATTAAAATTATCATTGATGTATACATTTTGTACATCAACTAGCTGACCCGACAGACGTTGTCCTGTCCCAATTTCAATATTCCCATATAAAATCCACTTTCAGTTTTCCAGAATTTTCCAATTTTTTTTCATTTCCCGGCAACTTTTCCTCACTCACTAAAACAATGTTATATTTATAGCTAGGTGGCTATGCTATGCACAATACATTGAAACCCTGATCTCTAAACTAGGGAAATCCCTGTATCTTAGAGATCAGTGTCCCTCCGCAGCAAAGTCACAAGCCATTACATGTAACTCATTGGTACAAGTATTTCTTTACAAAAAAAAAAAAAAAAAAAAAAATCAGATAAATCGGCCCAGCCGTTCTTGAGTTATAAAATTACAACGAAAAGTGGCATTGATTTTTATAGATATAGATGACTAGCTTTTGCCCGCGGCTTCGCCCGCGTGGATGTCGGAAAATATCCCACGAGAACGTCCTACCGGGAAATCCTTCCTTATTCCTTGTCTACATTACAAAGGGAACCTCTGTGCAAAATTTCAGCTTTCTAGGTCCAAGGGTTTGGGCTGGGCGTTGATGAGTCAGTCAATCAGTCAGGACTTCTCTTTTTATTTATATAGATAATTATTATGTAATGACCACGAGCTAGAAAGCTTCACAGCAACGTAAATGAGTCTTCTAATGACACCTACAATGCAGTTAATTAGTAGCTATAATAGCTAAATAATTAAAATTTTCAAAACGACATGAATTACGTGAATTTCTTGTACACATCAAGCTATATATTTCCAGTATAAGCTGACCTCTCATTGTACGGAAATCCTATACAATACGAGATCAGCTTATAGCCGTGTGTATATACATAATAATATGTATCGCATAGTGGTCCGTGGATGGGTGACCATCTTTACATACCGAGACTCCTCCGAGCCTCGGAAAGCACGTTAAGCCGTTGGTCCCAGCTGTCATTCGTGGATCTTTGACAGTCGTTACGGGTCGTCAGAAGCCCGAAAGTCTGACAACCAGTCTTACCAAGGGGTATCGTATTACCCAGTAAAAGGTTGTGGAGATCAGATAGGCAGTGGCGTGCACTCCATACATGCAAATAAGCTGTGCATACCCTGTAGTCCCATACATACATGCCCCTCTAAATGATAAATAACTATTTAAATTAAATAAAAAAACATGGTAGGTATTAAATGAATCTAATTTAAAATCCGTCATTTGAATTCCCGTGTTTATAATGCGATTCCGCGCCATCTATTATTTTTTTTGAGCGGCGAACACGCGCCCGCCCCGTAAGCAGCGCTCCCGTGTGAGCAAAAGCACTGCTACGCATTGCTTATTTTTCATACAACGCATCTCGTGAATTCTCGTGTAGTACACAGCAAAAGTGTGACTGTGTTCGTGAAAATGTGTGCGCGTGTTGGAGTTTTAGAAGCAGAGCTTATATTGCAAACCGTCCAAATTGAGAAGCCGTAAAAGCACCGCTTATTCGTTGATTGTAGAGGATCAACTTTTTTTAGTCGGATTAATCAATTTATTTGTTCGTATTAGTTCGTAATTGTTATTCGCCATATTTATTGTTTCGATTGATTTAATATCATTGTTCAGTTGTATTCATAGATAATACACTATATAAAGTAATAGTTGTATTTCTGGGCGGAACTGATTGATTGTCTAAGTAATTATTCAGTAAGTTTATTGTAAAAAAACTAAAAATTATACTCGTGAGACCTGTGTGTGTTCATATAAATTAAAATCTGCCGCTTTTTCGACGTTATCTTTTGAGGAAGAAGTTAAATTGATTGTAAAGGGGTCCGTGTGTACGCGGAGTTTGGTTTAACACAAAAAAAAGGTAATGCTACTTACTCGTTATTTACATAAAAAGTATTATGATAATTGTTACTGGCTAACAGCTAAAGGTTCTGTACACACAAACATATTGTATTGTTTACCTTGCATTTTATTTACAAATCGACATAAAAATTATATATTTGGATCTACATATAACGGATGTTCAGATTTAAATAATTTAGATATTTTTGGTGGTCGCAAACAAACGCCATGCGAAGCCAATGGCGCCGTGTGGTAAGAGTCGGGTATGTAGGTAACTAGGTACCTACTGGGTAGGGTATCTAGTCGGTGGGACTCCGACCGAAAGAAGCTGAAACTGGTACTTAAGTTTTTTATTTTATTTTAACCGTGCATACCCTGTCTGAAATCTCTGTGCACGCCACTGCAGATAGGCAGTCGCTCCATATAAAATACTGGTATTCAACTGCATCCGGTTAGACTGGAAGCCGACCCCAACATAGTTGGAAAAAGGCTCGGCAGATTGAAATATGTTTTCTTTCTTTCTTTTTTAATCTAGAATATCTTAAAAGAGCAACTCACCTTTGTATGTGACTCCTTAAACACATAAGGGCCCATCTCCACGACGCTGAGCTTCTCAGCTGTCCCGGCGAGTATCTCGTTAACATTACTGATGTTGAAGAAGTAAACCTCCAGGTACATAGGAATCGGCGTCTCCCTCCATATGCTGAAGGACATGGATTCTGGTGTCAGGGTCATCATCTGGAAAAAAATAATAAGTGTCATTGAAACTGACAATATTGCTGTTTCCGTATATACGGGATGCATTAAGAACCTATAAAACCTCAGGTTTTTATCTAGCTCGCACGATACTGCTCGCAGACCGTATTGCATTTTACGGTGAAAATAATGGTAATTTGAAAAAAATAAAAAACATAAGACCTGCTTTATAGTTAGTTCAGTTAGTATGCAAACATGACCTAATTTGAAGTACTTGTTGTATACGAGCGGTTAATTGTTCCGTTTGGAGGTAACTTTGGATTTTTCTGTCGAGAAAATTTTATGGAATCGTGTTTTCGTCTAACATATACAGGCTGACCTGAAATTAGTGGCGGACCCGTTAAGGGGTGATAGTAGGGATCAATTCCAGTCGATATCACTCTTAGACCTACTGTCCTAAAGTTAACCCATTTCAGGATATTCCTACTTAAAGAATTTTACAAAAAATACCCTTTTCGCGTAAGATATCGACATTTACGAAGATATCACTATTAATCATTCCTTATTTAGAATATCTTTGATGCAAAACAAAAAAAAAATGGTCAAAAAAGACTAATTTTTACGATTTAGAGCTATTTTAAGATTTAAAGTACGATTTTTTTGTAAAATTCTTTAAGTAGGAATATCTTGAAATGGGTTAACTTTAGGACAGTAGGTCTAAGAGTGATATCGACTGGAATTGATGCCTACTATCACCCCTTAACGGGTCCGCCACTAATTTCAGGTCACCCCGTATATACTTAGATCCTCAACTTTACTTTTTTTTTTTTTTTTAATTTATTCTGCAGTATTTACGACATAACGGAGGATCATCCAAGTCATTTGAGGTAGTATAGGGCCTTAAAATGTTCAGAAAAGCCATTACAGTCAGGACATCAGCATAGTTATTCACAACCGTCCAATACGCTTCCGTGCCGAATCAATCATCAATGTTATCAACAGAAGGCTGTCTGCTCCTCTAAACTCTGTTCACAAATAAATTACCCGAAAATTTTGTCAGTATAAGGTGGACCGCTGTGGTAGCCCGCGAAATTAAAATTTTCTTACGTTTTTTGCAATTTGCAGGTCAGTGTCAGGTTGCATCTTGATCAAAATATGATTCGCGACAATAACAATTCAAAATCATCAATACATCATGTGTTGATGATTTTTATGGTCAACATTATGTAAATACACATAATGTTACTGTCGCGAATCATATTTTGATCAAGATGCAACCTGACACTGACCTGCAAATTGCAAAAAACGCAAGAAAATTTTAATTTCGCGGGCTACCACAGCCAGCGGTCCACCTTGTACTGACAAAATTATCGGGTAATGTATTTGTGAACAGAGTTTAGAGGGCCAGACAGCCTTCTGTTGATAACCGCGAATTTGAATTTCGCGGGCTAGCTTAGCGCATCATTCTTAAATCAAATAGATGACCGCCATTCTTACGACAGCCATTTGGTATGGGGAGCAAGCTCAGAAGAACAACAAGCATAGAAGTAGTGTTTAAATAGCAACTGAACTCAATATATTTGTTTCATTTTGACTTATGGAGCCGCTATGATGTAAAAGAAGGACACATATACAGAAGACGTTTCGAAATTTTGTAGGTTGTCATTCATTTTATTCTGACTAGTGATGTACCCACTAAATTTCAACGTCGATAGAATTTACAATGACATTCTTTCTTATACTGCCAAGAATAATAACCGTAGGTACATCCGGCTACACATCAAACTATACATTTCCAGTTTACACTGACCGCTCATTGTAAGGAAATCCTATACAATGCGAGATCAGCTTATACTGGAAATGTATAGCTTGATCTGTAGCCGTGCGTACCTAAAATTTTGAATTAACTAAGCATCCTTATGATCCCAATACTTAATACATTCGTTCAAAATGAAACAATACTTTAAGTATGAACTAAATAGTTCGTCATCATCATCACCAGTCTTCCTTGGTTCCCGACAGCTCTTCATGTATTAAATCTGACCCGGCTAAACCAGAATGTATTTAATTGCCATAATAACTGATGAGTTTATTGAAAACAAGTGGGAGACATTCGGTTTTGCAAATGTTTTTAGCAACTTACTTTCTCATATTTATTTGAATTTTAGATTACATCATAGACTACTCAACAAAGTCTAGGGAACAAGGGTATTCAAAGTACCTAATAATTTTTATTTTAATACTTTTTATGTAACACATTATTTTAAATCGGTAGAAGCGTAATTTAATAGAGATTTGAATTATTTGATTAAATAAAATGGTTGTTAGTGAAAAAATAAAATTTATTATGAAAATTCAAATTTTTGTACATAAAAAAATAAATAACGACCAGATAATATTTTAAATAAAAAAATAAAATGCCTAGCAACTTTAATAATCTGTTAGGCGAATTCCAGCTCACACCATAATCATTCCGCCCTGGTACGAATGAACTTCCTGAGGATTCTGGAGTCGGCTCTGGCGACCAGGAACTCGCCAAAAGCGCAGTCTTCTTGAATCGGGATGGAATCCAATTATTTCTGAATTTGTTATTGTCATCTGTGTCAAGGATTCCTAAAACAAACAGTTCTCAATAAAATTTATGTAAGATTTTTTATCAACATTTTTATTTAGGTATTTACCTAAATAAAAATGTTGATAAAAAATCTTAAATCTATAAACTAAGTTTTATTTGTATGTCTTACCTGACTGATGTGAGATGATTTCACGAGATGTCAAGATCAGTGGCGATTCATTAATCTGTATCGATGTACTATGTCCTGTTTCAACTTCCATTGCTACGGGATCCTACAATTACGTATTTTTTATTAAAAATAAATAAATAAATTTGCACACGATTATATTTCCGACTGGGATAATTAGAAGAACGATATCGCATCAATGATATTTTTAATATAATATCATTGTATCGCATATATCAAGTGAACATATTTCTGAAATGTTATACCTGTCTTCATGTTAGATTGCTGTTGATTGTGAGCGGTTCTTTTAATTTGCAGTGCTGCGCTATGTCCTTCTTCGCAGACTTCAATAAGTATTTCCTGTAATGTAATAAATAAAGTTTTAATTTGAACGGGATACTATTTATTGCCAATAAAATACCTTAATTATATCATAATACTGGATGAATTTTTTATCATGCACCAAATCGAAATGAGAGATTGTACTCATCATTATGAACAAATTTTACTATGGGAACAAACCTGAAATCGCGAAAAAAAAATCAGCTGTTCAGTACAGTTATCTACATCAAACTCGTCAAAATGTACTGAACAGCTGATTTTTTTTTCGCGATTTCAGGTTTGGTCCCATAGTAAAAGTTGTTCATAATGATGAGTACAATCTCCCATTTCAATTTGGTGCATGATAAAAAATTCATCCTGTATATCAGACCATTTCATCTGTTCTATCCATAACAAATAATGTGACGACATAAAGAACATGCTACATCCATTTCATAGGTTCATTACCAAATGAATACAAAGTAAAATGCTTGGAGCATATTATGTGGCTGTGCTTTTTGGAGTCCAATTTCGTCTACCAATACAATTTATCCATTTTTTTTTTCACATCGTCTAGGAAATCTGTAAAAGAAAAGTATCGACAACATTATTTACGTCACTATGGCTGATCAAGATAACCCCAAAACAATTTCCGAATATTCGCTAATAACTTCTATTGGAATAAATATTACGACTGGTTTTAGCTATATAGTGACACAGCAATATTTGTTATGTATTTATATTCGTTTATCAGATCATTTGCAACAAGAAATTGAGCAAAAACTTACCGATGGAAGGTCAATATTTATTGTTCATTTTATTTTCGCTATGAATGGGACTTGCAGCCCCCAACCACACAAGAAATTGCTCCACAGCGTCCACACACTCACTATTTGTAGTTAAACAAAGAATTCATGCAATCTAACAGTAGAAATATTATTAAAACATCGCAAAACCATGGAAGATTACGACAAACACGTAAACAATGAACACGCGAATAAGTCAGGTAGTTCAATGAACGAACTGTCAGGCATTGAAACAAAGTACTATCAAATTTGGCCGCGTCATACTATAACTTTTTTAACCAAATGACAATTGATCTTGTGACCATGCCAAGAAAGTAAAACAAAGAGTAAAACATTTATCTCTTTCCCACATCCTTTATCGTGCCTTTATCGTACCTAATAATAGAACGGGACTAAAGGTAGTTACAGAATTCTGTTTTTAAGCTTCCTTCTATGCTTTGTTATTGTTCTGAGGGAGCAAGATCAACCCACCTCAAAAGAGGTTTTCCTGCTATGGTCATTCCTATAGCAATGAATTTTGTTTGATTAATAAAACTTAACAATAGCCCGGAAAAGCTATAACTACAATTAATTAATACTTTTAGTTTTCCTTATATCACTACAATTAAGTGATTTGTATAGATTAGTATAGGAAAACTACATAATAATTTCGCTAGCCACAGTCATCAGTTATTAACTTATTAGAGTTAATCAATTTGGTAAACATGTGAATAACCTTATTATCGGAGCTCAAATGTCATATCAATTACTAGCTGCGCCCCGCGGTTTCACCCGCGTAGACTGGGATAAAAGTAGCCTATGTGTAAGATATGTAGCTTTCTTCTATCAAATTTCATCCAATTCGGTCCAGCTTGCGGTCCACGTTTGAGCGTGAAGAAGTAACCAACACACACACACTCACAAACTTTCGCCTTTATAATGATTAGTATATCTATCATCAATATCAATAATCATCATTAATCAGCATTTTATACTATTACGAAAAAGTATTTTCAGTAAAAACTGTTTCTTATGGAAAAGATAAATTAGAAAGTCAAATTTAAGGATGTGGTACTGCTGACCATCAGCAAACTGAACAATTTTCTCCATGGGACTAACATCGAAATCGCGAAAAAATAATCAGCCGTCCCAAACATTTGGGTCGAGTAGGTATTGAAGTTTTGTATGGGACAGTTGATATTTTTTTCGCGATTTCGAAGTTGGTCACATGGAGAAAATTGTTCAGTTTGATAGTCTCTACCACACCCTTAAAAACCACATCTTTCTGATACACCCTGTAGACAACGCAAATGTATAGAGGTGGCACAACTTGATAAAACATTTAGGACTACTTGCAGCACAAACCACTAAAGAACCAGCCAAGTGCAAGTCGGACTAGCAAACGAAGGGTTCCGTACCACCGTACAATATTGAACTGTACAATATTTTTTTTAAATAAGTAGGTACTTACTTCAGTTTAAAAAACATGTTTTATGTATGATGTTGGGAATCGAACCCATGGCGATTTGATCATGAATTTACATGGAGGGACTGCCTATCTGACTTCCACAACCCAGTAACTGGGTTATACGATACCCATAGAAGACTGGTTGTTAGACTTTCGGTCTAAACGTATTTAGTGATCTGTGGTTCAAGCTGGCCTTAATTTTTTAAAATGGCATCTGGTGTTCTATTGAGCCAGGATCACCACTAAGGTAGGTATTTATATGTATAAGTCTAGCTTTGCTTACCTTTCGTAGCTGTGAAGTGAACAATGGTGGCCAGAACACCACCATGACAGCCCCAGAGACCACCAGGAACGAGCCAAAGCCCAAGAGGAGCCCACTCCTCACCCCTGAAGACACCATCTTGATTTCTATAAGTTACCTGCGAAAGAAATTACAAGTTAAGTACTTGCGACTTGTACTAGAATTGTTTTATTTGTTTGGGTGAGCACACTCAGCACATTCGATTCACCAGAACAGTTGTTTTATCTCACGAAAGCGGGTGAGCCATACTTGTAGATGTAATGCGTATAGACACGCGCTCTTGTGTGCGTACCTGCAGGTAGCGCGCTCCCGAGCTTACGCACACAAAGACAATGTGCATATAACATTTACACATACAAGTATGGCTCGCCCGCTTTCGTGAGATAAAACAACTATACTTGCTGAACTAAAGCCGACCCGAAGCAATTACTACAAAAATTCGGGGTTCATTCGGATCGTGCCACGGTAAACTCCGTTCGACATCTTCCCTCGCTGAATCATGTTCGTCAGCTCGGAACAATTCGAGCGGCTTTTTCCCGAGAATACAGAATTACATAGTGTGCCAGAAAGGTGGGTTCAAATTTAAGAAGGTTTACAGCTTAGATTATGAAATGTCCAGATTCCGTGTTCAGTACAAAACGTAACATAAAACGTGAAGCCAATTTTTATACGTGTGTGAGTGAGCACCGTGTACTACATAACGCATTTGCGTATGTGTGCAACATGCGAGTAATACCAGCGCATAGAGATTACCCTAAAATAGTGGGAAAATTTAAATATAAAAGGAACATTGAAAAGGAACTTAAAAAATAAAAGAAAAAAGTGTGAATTTGGTCAAAATTAAAATCCAAGATGGCGGCTTCGAAAATTTTCAAATTTTTCGTCATGGGTGTCGTTTTCATGCTTTTCTAGGGTGTGAAAGCCGACGATAACGAAAAATTTGAAAATGATTGCAGCCGCCATCTGGGATTAACATTTTAACGTCACTATCGGCTTTAACAACCTCGAAACCCATGAAAACAACCCCACCGATATACTTAACCATGTCCGGGGGCTTAACGTCCGAGGCACGGAGAAGACCCGGTATGTAAAGATGTTCAACCATCCACGGATCAAAATTAATAAAACCACATAATATAAGAAGTCGTTTCCATACCATGTATCTGATTAATTGTGCATTCCCGCATTTTCTGGAATCCCGGGATTTATATTAAGAAAAAAAATACTAAGAAGCTGCTTCCACAGTTTGTTAGCCAAATATTAACTTAAGGTATATATGCATCCGGTTATCCGATCTCTAATCATCATTATTTCCCAAACACTAATCATCATCATCTTCCTGCCCTTATCCCATGTTACTTGGGGTCGGCGCAACACGTTTTCTTCTTCCATTCTCCCCTGTCAACCGTCACGCTATCATTCACTTCCTTCTCTTTCATATCATTCCTCACACAATCCATCCATCTTTTATTTGGCCTTCCTCTGCCTCTCCATCCATCAACATATATATTCATCACTCTTTTAGTCACATGCGTTTCGTCTCTCCTCATCACATGCCCATACCAACCCAAACGATTTCCTTTTAACTTTTCTGTCACTTTCTAAATTGCTATTTAAAAAAAACAATGCTTATTACATTTTAAAGGATAAAACAATTTTATTTCAATTTCTAAGTATCGATTTCTGACATTTGTCTTATTAAGTACTCGAGTACCTATGTGTGTGATATTTGTAAAAAGTAAAAATGTTAAAACACACTATTATCGCATTTACAGACTTGGATTTTATAGAGGTAAATTAATAAACTTGTGTGCTAAAGACAGATTCAATGCAGTTAAGAAATGAGTTTTTAAGCAACTCTCTTAATTAACCCACGTTAAAAAGATTTGATGGGTACATTTTACATAATCAATTTAGGGTGTCGTATGTCGACTCCACTAATGAGTTGACGGAGGTTCGTGTGTTTGGGTCCAATTGGGAGCGCCTCCGAACTATACGGTTGAAGAAACAAACTAACACTCACAAAAAAAATCATCGTCCATGTTAATGAAACTCCTTAGTCATCCCTCGTTTTTTTCGTGAGGTGTTGAAAATTTGGGTAAATTTTTTCATGCCCTAGGCAACACTTAACAGTTATTGTGTCAAATTCAATGTCACATTCTTATTTTTTCGTTTTCGAAATTAACTATGAAATACACGGTGAAATTGAATAGTTACGTATGAAATGAGATATTAGTGCGCTTTTATTTTTTTGTAGTGTAATTTTTGCACGATTTCACAGCACAGACTGACATTTTTTTTAAAATTAAAACACCCGGCTCGTGACGTTTGCGGGGCGAACGTTCCTTGACGTCTGGCGCGGGGATCGAACTAGTCACTAATATTGGTTACTAAAATTTGGAATCAATTTACGGTAGCCTACTAGGAATCTGGACATTTCATAATCTAAGGTTTACAGACCATCAAACTGAACAATTTTGTCCATGGGACCAATAACGTAATCGCGAAAAAATTATCAATTGCCAAATCCAATACAGTCTCGACCCAAATGTATGGGACGGCTGATATTTTTTTCGCGATTACGATGTTGGTCCATGGAGAAAGTTGTTTTCAATTTGATGGTCTGTACGACTGTGTAACACACCACACCTACCTAGTAATACACACTTTATATGTCCAAACACGGACTTTTCCGGTAAAACACTTTTCAACATTATTACTAAGGTAGGTTGAAAAGTGATTCACCACAAATGTCCGCGAAGTTACAGTCAGCTGCAGCGTCAAAAATATCGGGACGAACAGACTATTTAAATGATGTCAACAACGAAGAAAATTAAACATTATCTCAATTGGATAACATTCTTGTCAGAATGACAGTTGTCCTGTACCTACTGTCTTCATTCTGAAACATTCCTTGTGTCATTGAGTTGAATTCATAGTTGTTTAGATCATTTTGAACAGTCTGTTCGTCCCGATATTATTGACGCTGACAGTAAATACCTAATATTCGATATTGGTGCCTGGCCGTGCCGAACAAGTGTGTAGCAGCCCTTGCAGAAGACAGAAACTATGTTGTTTATAATGAAGCAGCTTTTTCGACTCTTTATCGAACGACCTTTGCCAACAAACCACAGAGTTGTTAAAACTGTACTTCTTGTTTTAAAATTAAGTCATCAATCAGGACTCAGGAGATAAGATTAGGTATGGGTGATCTGACGTATCGAATATTCAATATCAAATATGGCACGTTTCGCCATGTGTTTAAAAAAAGATTGAAATGAAAGTACCTGTGACGTTTAATAAACAAGTTATGCGTGCTGTGGTAGGGGTTGCGCAGTGGGGGGATTGTGGAGTGGTGCGCCACACTCAGTCTGGTCCGGGCGGCCGTTATGACCGCACGCCTAACGCAGTGATAATACAAACAGTGTTTTATTGTGATACCTAAACCTAACCAAAACTAAGACACCACAAGTGGCGACGAGGATTAAGGTATGTCGTGCATAAAATTTAAAATTAAAACAACCTAATGGTTGCGAGATATGTTGGCAAGTTAACAAATGAGGTTTCATGTAGTTTAAGTTTCCCCTGAATAATTTGTGGTAAAACATAGCATATATTCATAAAACTACCAATACCTAAGAGTGTACCTATTGCTCTTAAGAAAATACACATGAAATGACAGTAAATAATCGTGAAAACCGTGAATGTCATTTAATGCATCATCATCATTGTCAAATCAAATCAAATCGTCAATCATTCGTGAGTGGCATTTAATTTTCTTTGTTTATTTACCGTGACTATGTAGTCACGAATAAAAAATAATGTTTACTTACCTACCTACATAAAAAAAAAAAAACAAAAGAATAATGACCTCATTTGTTGATATGTGTGCCAACTAAACTATAGCAAAATTGCCAAAATGGCAAATGAGTCGTGGAAAGTGCGAAACTGATAGATTATGTGGTTAATCGGTATCAAAACATTACACGTAATTTGGAAAGGTAAACTATTAAATGAATAGTGGGTACCTAAACTGATAGATTATTTGGTTAATCGATATCATAACATTACGAAGTAATTTGAAAAGGTAAACTATCAAATGAATAGTGGGTACCTGTAAGCTAAATAAGCTTAAATAAATCCAATGGGTACCTTACCTGGATACCTGGTACCTTAGTGGATAAAAAACGAACTAGCTAAGTTGTTAGTGCTAGAAAAAACATATTGGTATGGATTAAATAGTGAACAGCTAAAATCAGTTAATACAAACAAAACTATTATAAGCAATGTCAAACAACAAACAAAAGACAATAGTAGCAGATAGCCCAAAGTAATCTTGAAAACATTCGGGCATAATTATCAAATACCTACCTACCTACACATTTTCACAATTTGCAATGTGAAAATAACAAGTGAGTTACCTATTTAATCACGCTATACCTGTGGTCGAAAAACCACGGACATTGGTAGATAATCATATAAACATTTTTGCAAATATAGACTACGAAATCCAAATACGTTATTAATCCCCAAGAATGAGATTTCAACAGAAATTGGGTCAGCGCTAGTGAAAATAAAAACCAACTAGGTTTTATCAAAACAATTATCTCGAAATTTAAACATTATTATAACACCTTTTAGTGTTACAAGAAACTTATAATTTGAATATAGTTTTTAAAGTTTCATATTTATAATAAACACTTTAAAGATTGCAAAGTAAAGTATGCCTTCGAGTGAAAATAACAATGTTTCGTTTGGTCTACTTTCCAAGCAATATTATTTCGTTGATCTTATAAGATTAATTATCAGTTAAATACAGACAATTTTAATGGTTTTCACTATAGTTACGCTATAATAATAATATCCTTCTTTATGACGAGTATACTATAAATTTGTTGTTCTGTTTGAAATGGAACAGTAGTTTTGAATGTCTTTCGTTGCATTTTAAATGAGTTATTATTAATGTGGTAATTCAGTTAAGTCTGAATGGTACCAGATAAATAGGAAAACATGTAAGTAGGTATACATGTAAGTAGCACAATTAATTCATGCAAATGTACAAGTTACTAAATTACTGAAACAAAACAAAAAGAATGTACTCTGGCTATGAAAACTAGTAACTTATATTGAATAATATAAAACCAATTTCAACATTTCTTCCTTACTAAACATAGACCTTACTGAAGTTTCTACATAGAAAATTGAAACATAATAATAATAGTTATAAAGTAACTCAAAATAAAATGAAAAAATATGCAAAACTAAATAAAATCATAAAAAGATGCAATAAGGAATAAAAAAAATAAAAAAAACGCAGTTCAAATATAAGAAAAAACTTGTTTTGCTACTAAATAAATCAAATAACTATCAAATTAAAGTAAGAACATTTATGAGATTGACACTCAACGCTTAGTCTGAAATTCAGGTATAAGAAGAGTCAATACAGTCACTTTATACTAGGTATGTGAGGTCTGGAAAAAAACTAATTCAGAAGCATATCCTTGGTGCAAATGAGTTAGTGGACATGTGCAAATCTAATGCAGACAAGTGGACTCGCAAACTCTCAGCAGCTCTCATTGTTCTTTGCTAAGGAAATCCAAACTTGCCACTCTCCAAACTAAGGCAACGGAGAACCCGTCCCAGTTAGGAAGTGTTTGGGTCTGTATCCCCAATCAGGATACACCAGGCATTGAACAAGGTCCATTGCAAGTAGTTCAGTTAAAAACTAGTTCTCTTCCTTGTAAGTAGTAAAGTTTTTACTGCTCCATTATGTTTTCTGATAGTTTTGGAAAAGGGGTTATGGAAATTACTTTGCAACAAACTGAGTCATTCTTCTCAAAATTATTGTATGCCACAGGCTTCCTACAAATACATAATTTCATCAATTAGGAATACATTTATGACCCTAATGCCATTATTACTCTAATAGTTTTTAGATGAAAAAAGATGATATCAAAACAAAAAAAGAAATAATGAAAGAATAAACTGTTTGGACACAGAACGTGAACATAAGGTCAAGTCATTATAGTGACACGAACCATTGCAGTTAAATTGCATGAAAATAATATTGTGTGTGCTGGTTCACTAATCCTAATCAAAAGTTGTATTCAATCAAAAACTCGTAAAGACAGTTGAATAATCTGTTGAACATACCTAGCTGTGAACTTTCTTGTGTTGTGCTAGTTAAGCACGTCATAATATACCATATGCGTTGACAGACCCCCAAATTATTAAAAATACTCTATAATTGAGTCAGTAATTAATGTTTTGGCAAAACTTGAAACTGAATGTTTTGGCAAAACTTGAAACTGTAAATAAAGAAGTAATTATGTGTGGTGACTTCAATATTTTAAAAAAAAAACGCGGTCCCGGCTGTAATTCGTGAAACTTTGACAGTCGTTACGGGTCGTCAGAAGCCCGAAAGTCTGACCAAACCAGTCTAACCAAAGGGTATTTATTGTATTACCCAGTAACTGAAGGTGAGATAGCAGTCGCTTCATGTAAAATACTGGTGTTTGACTGCATCCAGTTGGACTGGAAGTCGACCCCAACATGGTTGGGAGAAGGCTAGGCAGATGGTATTACTTTGTTTAAATATTTTCACTTTCAATGTTTTCACTTACCAATATAAAAAGTGCAGATACAATCAGACCACATCTGTTTATTTAAATAAAATTAAAAGCACTTTAATTTGTAAAGTAGGTAAGTGATCAAAATCTTGCAATGAATAATGTTAGTATTTTGTTTAATTAATTCTTTTGAGTTCAATAAAACTAAAAAAAAAAAAACTATCAAGTTATATTTAGTGTCTGGGTAACTAATGCTTGGTTCTTACAAACAAAACAGAATCGTTTTGATTACCAGTGGCAGCATTTTTATTGCCAAACTGGGAATTTATGTAAATAGATTCGTAAGCAAATTTTACCTGTGATCAGGGCTGGGCAAAATATAATATGCTTTGCTTCGATTGAAATACAAAATATTTTGACTCTGTTTATTTAAAATACAAAATACATTCAGAGCCTTATAACTGTCGTAAGTGCCCTTATGTAAGAACGATTTCAACTTGCACACTTGAAAGTGCTAATAATGCTTATATAATTTTGGAATACTTATGGTACAAGTGATAGGTAGTTATAGAGCCCTATAACTCAAATTTATACAAGCATACAAATATATAAAATTCATAACTATTTCAATGGAAAATTGAACAATTCAGTCAGTACACGTAGTGTTGCCAACTCTAAACATTAACACATATACTGCTTCTAGTGCAGATTCTAGTGTATGTATGAGGCAGCTTATTTTTCGTTTTCATTAACAAGATCACTAAATGTATTTATGGAAAATGTATCTTGAAGTCATAAGTGTTTGAAATACTAGCTACAAAACACTTCTGCGTCAGGTATTTGAAATATTAATTACAAATTACGTTTATAAGTAGTAGTTTGAAAACAAATACCAAATAGGTAGTTGTATTTCAACTAACAAGAAATTCAGGTACTGCCCAAACCTGCCTATGATAGCTACTTCCTCGAGTAAGTAGTACTTTGATAACAAATACCAAACAGGTAGTTGCATTTCAAACACGTATTTCAAATAATAAGAAATTCAGGTACTGCCCAAACCTGCATATGATAGCTACTTCCTCGAGTATGTCTCAAAGAATTTGGGTTTGAGTCGCCTGACTCCTTATCTAAAGTTAAGCCAAGAAAAAAATATTAAAATTAGATGTGTGTCTAAAATATAATACTTAGAGGACATAGGATTCAAAGAGTCAAAGAACTCGGGACTTAAAAGACTCGGAGGAGTCGTGACTTTTGAGACTAATAGTCCCCAAGTCTTGTAAATCTATTTTGGCCTAGAAATAAAGCCTAAAGGATTTATGTCTTTCACAACACTAGCAGTATGACTAGCAAAAATTTTCAAATTACTTGAAAGTAAAATAACAAAGCTAGTTAATTTGAAATCTGAAATTTGAAATCTTTGCTAGACTAGCAAAAATGTGAAATTACTTGAAAGTAAAGTAACATAGCAATATTATGATCAAAGAAAACAACAAAAATGATTAAAGGAAATGTATTAACTTAACAATTTAATGAACAATCTCATTAAAAAAAAGAGAAGAGTTGGTGATGGAGAACAGGATGATATTACAGAACAGACGTCACGTAGAAACATTATTCAATTAAAGAAATTAGAAAGTAAATGGACGGTCCATAAACCAGAAACTGGTGATTCCAGTAATGAATTTGATTCACAAACTAACTATTTACATATATTATACCGTAATTATTGTTTATTATGATTATGTCTTTGTGTAAGGTATACATATTGCTAATGTGTTGAAATTGTATCATGCAATATTCAAGTTCTATTGTTGCTATTATTCTGAGTAATGTCCAAGAGATAGAACTGTTTTGAAGTTAACGATAAGTTATGGAAATGTAAGAAATGTGTTGATAGAATACTTTAATACTGTTTCCATGAGGTTTCTTGTACTTCTTCTCCATGAAGACCTAGATTTGTGAACGAACGACTAGCTTTCTGAATAATTACTGGCAAGATTAATTGAAATATTGTCAGCCATTTATTTTATAAGCAAATGATTTTATTATTGTTTTTTTACATTTTGTAAAGAAGAGATGTGACGTTTAATAAACAAGTTATGCGTGCTGTGGTAGGGGTTGCGCAGTGGGGGGATTGTGGAGTGGTGCGCCACACTCAGTCTGGTCCGGGCGGCCGTTATGACCGCACGCCTAACGCAGTGATAATACAAACAGTGTTTTATTGTGATACCTAAACCTAACCAAAACTAAGACACCACAGTACCAATGGAGGATTTCATGAATTCATGAGCCTGTTCAAAGGGCCCATAGCTATAGTACTATTGTTTATTCTGTGCCAATCATTGATACGTTAGAGGAAGATATGTTACGCGCTTGTACTGTGTAAAGTAATACCATGGAACTTGTTTTTGGTTTTTGAAGTATTTGTGCACATTTTGAAACAAGAAGGCATTGTTGCTGCTTATTTAGATGATTACAGTAATTTTACTTAACGTGCTACACATGTGCTACACAAACGAAATTTGAAATTTCAATTGTGACTAAGGTCAATTGTGTGCGTTTAACACAATTTATGCGATCCACGTCGAGGAGCGCGAACCATATCTTCCTAATTTATAGGTACATCAATAGTGCCTCAATAGTGCCAATAACTAATTAATCAAGTTTAGTTTGTAGTTTAGTGTTAGTAGATCGCCTAGTTTTGATATCATAACTGTACATAAGTAATTATTAAACCACATTGTTGTTTTCCGGTACCTATTAGATAATAGCGCATACCTTTGATAAGAATTAATTCGACTGTCAAATTCTACAGGTCATCCTTATCGAACGATGATTTCTGCCATCGATTCGCTTAGAACTTTTAGTTGCATCAAGGAAATAAAAGGATTTTTTTGGTCTAAGCATTAGGCCCATATTGCTTCCATTTTGTTGGTCCTGTACGCACGGCTACAGATCAAGCTATACATTTCCAGTATAAGCTGATCTCGCATTTTATAAGATTTCCTTAACCCCCGTTTCCACGAGCGTAATAAAATCGCGGCGGGATTTTATCGCGCACTGGATTTTCAACTCTCGTTGTTGAGCCGAGCGTTGAGAATCCAACCTAACAAAAACAGAGTGCATCCCAGCGCGACGAAAAACACACTGTTGGATTTTCAACTCCCGGCGCTAAGCAGAGAGTTGAAAATACAGTGCGCGATAAAATCCCGCCGCGATTTTATTACGCTCGTGGAAACGCCGACTTACAATGCAAGGTCAGTGTAAACTGGAAATGTATAGCTTGATGTGTAGCCGTGTGTACTACGAGTATTCCATCACACAGTGTCCGGCGTAGAACAAGCCAGGTGGACAAAAATATATTTTCATAGTTTTGGAACGACATAGGTACTTATATATATTTTTTTTTTAATTTGGCTAATCCCATTTCATGCTTGAATCGTTGTTTGATTTCGTCTGATCGTTGTTTTACACTTGCTTTTTCCTCTGAAGACCTTGCTTGCCTATTCTTAATATATCTAACTTATAGCTAATGTGTAAAAAGCATTCAAACGAACGAATCCAAGCATGTAATGTTGACCAACCAAAGCCAAAATTATAATTGCTATCAAAATGCCTTCCTTCATCCATAAGCCACTCTTCGAAAAACTCTACTTTATTAATAGATTATAGCTTTTCTACAAAAAAAGAAAAAAAAATGGTTTCAATATAGGTATAATGTCATAATCATTTTTATAGCCATGCAGTTAAAACATATCAAAAATTCATCATGAGTAAGATAATACATTACATGTCTATTCTAAGCCTGATAAGTTCAAAACAAAGAAAAGCATTTTTTTTTTTTGTGTCATAGATAGTCCACTTTATGAATGTACCTACAATTGTACATACATGAGAAAAAAATAATATAAATACCATAGACTTATAAAAAAAGATGGACTCCGCGCTGCGCATATCGAAAGTGAAGCACAGTAAGTATGCCGGGTCCGTTTGTACAAACACGCCTCGCGCACACATTTACATCATAGTATGCCGACCGGCCGCCATTACGTGACACGAGCGACGGCGTCTTTGCAGGTACTCAAGTCACGCACACAGATCGGTAGGGTGCTTCACTTTAGATATGCGTGGCGCGGAGTCCATCTTTTTTTATAAGTCTATGATAAATACCTTCACAATTAAAATCCATCACTAAAACTTTCCACAAAATTAAGAATTGCCACCATGAGATGTTAGTGCAAGTGTCGCGAAAATGCAACTGACCTATTTGAAATAGGTCAGTTAAGTAAGAAATAGGCTATTTCTTTAATTGCATTTACCTCATTAGCTTACTTTGATAAACGATGACTCATCAGTATGGAATGTTAGACGTAAACAATTCTTGGAATCAGGGGGTTTAAAATTCAAAGTGGTTGAAATAGGAACTTTCTACCTGCAAACAACAGTTTACAGGTAGAAATTACCAATTTCGGGGAATTTTATAATGACTTTTGACTACCTGGCTTGTTCTACGGCGGACACTGTGCATCGGTTTCTTCAAGTCAATTAAATAATGTTCGAAGGCAGTAAAACAAATATGTAATAAAAAAGTGTAAATAGCTATGACTCGTTTTAAACGCGCGCAAAATCATGGGAGGTTTCTACAATGCGATTCAACTAAGAATAGGAACGTCAATGACCTCGAACTGTCAACTGAAACTTGAAATATACGGCTTGCAAAGTTTTGTGTAGTGTTACTTATCCATTTTAGTTCTGTTTTTGGAATTTGTTTTTGTTAAAATATGTCACTGACTTTGCAAATGCGTAAACAAGGCGCAATTTTGCTTAATCTTCACAATATGGCGCAAGGTCATTCCTATTCTTAGTTGAACGCGTTTATCAAGTTCGCGTTCATCGCGGCAGCTTTGCACGCGTTGCAATAAATAAAATTGAAGTGTCTATTTGTAATTTCAAAATAACAGCTTTTTACTACATGCTTAAATAAAAGTATATAGGTACAGTACAAATAACAAAAAAAAACAATTTTTAAAATGTTTGTCTGTTTGTTTGTTCCGGCTAATCTCCGAAACGGCTGGACCGATTTTGATGGGACTTTCACTGATAATACACTGATGTTATAAGGAGTAACTTAGGCTACTTTTATTTTGGAAAAAGAATTAGGGTTCCGCGCAAAAAAAATAAAACCCATGAAATTGAGAATAAAATCAGATTCAAATAGGGAAATATTGACATCCACGAGAGCGAAGCCGCATGCATCAGCTAGTTAGACATACTTACATAAAGTACCTACTCACCTAGGTAGGGCTTATAAATAAATAAGTAGCAACACATGATAAATAAGATATGCAATAATTATTTTATCTGAATACTTTCAGCTGTCTGATATCAGTAGCCTCAGTAGGTAGGTATAGGTAGTAAGTACAAAATTATAGTAATATAAATAATAATAGCCTAATAGTCGACGTCAAGGAATAGTTACTATTCCGTGGTCGACGTTCGCACGGACGTAAAAATATCGCGGCGATTTTGTTTCGCGCACTGGATTTTAAACGCTATGCTTAGCGCCGAGAGTTAACTATTCCGTGGTCGACGTTCGCACGGACGTAAAAATATCGCGGCGATTTTGTTTCGCTCACTGGATTTTCAGCTTAGCGCCGAGAGTTGAAAATCCAACAGTGCGTTTTTTCGACGCGCTAGAATGCACTCTGTTGGTTGTTCAGTTGGACTCTCAACGCTCGGCTCAACAACGAGAGTTAGTCGGCGTTTCCACGAGCGTAATAAAATCGCGGCGGGATTTTATCGCGCACTGGATTTTCAACTCTCTGCTTAGCGCCGGGAGTTGAAAGTCCAACAGTGTGTTTTTCGTCGCGCTGGGATGCACTCTGTTTTTGTTAGGTTGGATTCTCAACGCTCGGCTCAACAACGAGAGTTGAAAATCCAGTGCGCGATAAAATCCCGCCGCGATATTTTTACGTCCGTGCGAACGTGGGCTTACTGTCCCACTGCTGGGCAAAGGGCTCTTCTCACACAGAGAAGGCACGAGCATTGATCACCATGCTTGCTCAAGATGGGTTGGCGGTTTCAGACTTACCTACTTTTATTAATTAAAAAAATTAAAATTATGAATTACTGTACTTTAATAAATGTGTCAGTTTGGTCGTCACAGGCAATTTTATCGAAAACTATTTGACATAAAAATGGCAGCTTGTATAGAGCAAAGTTGGCCACTTTTAAATCGATAATGGAGCTAACTATGATTAGCAAAAAAATATACGAAATAAGTACCTACACAGGGCACAAAATTAAAAAAAAACTCAATAAGTTCCTACTTACATACTTAGCTTTATTAAAATTTTTGCACTTTAATTTAAATAAGCCTAAATTCTTTAAAATTTCTATTTCTATCTCTGAAGGGTAAACCAAAGTCACAGTAGGTTTAAGTAAGTACAGTGTTTATCAGATAATCTGCATTCGATTATTTAGCATTAAAATAGTTTAGGAGAAGATAGGACCAATAATTCAAGAAGATATTTGAATATGCTTAGTTTAAAAAAAGATTAGGCTCAATAATAAGGATTACAATGATTTTATAAGTTTTATCAAATGCCATTCTTTAGCAGCAATCATGATTAGCAATGTACAGTGCGATTCAACTAAGAATAGGAACGTCAATGACCTCGAACTGCCAACTGAAACTTGAAATATACGGCTTGCAAAGTTTTGTAGTGTTATCTTTATCCATTTTAGATCTGTTTTTGGAATTTGTTTTTGTTAAAATATGTCACTGACTTTGCAAATGTGTAAACGAGGTGTTATTTTGCTAAATCTTCACAATATGGCCCAAGGTCATTCCTATTCTTACTTGAAACGCATTGTAATAGGCAACAACTTTAAATTGAATTAGGTAAGTTTTTTTTTTTAGCATTTATTTCAATTACCAAACCAATTACAAGCACTTTTGAATTGTCAAAGAGTCGGTCAGTTAGTCAGAAAATTGAAGCTAGTTGCCCATTCCAAAACGTAGATCCCTATGGAGAAGAACGAGCAAGAAACTTCACGGACACTCTTTTAAATCAAGATAAGTAATACAACATCCTGGGCACATTATATTTGTTGCTTCTACATGTGAGAACAATGTAAAAAAAATAAAAAATACTTAAAACAAGTTAAAATATAAAATTAAAAATAAGGCAGATAAGAGATGACCAGTCTCAACTGACGGTGCCCGTTCACGAACATGACGTATTGTTTTTAAGTTTTGGCTCTTAACAAAACTAGCTACTGAAATACTTACCTACTAAAATATTATTTAAACAAACTGTGGTTGTGTAATTGTGTTCACAACTACACATTAAGTACTCATTTAGTCTAATAATATGTAGGTACCTACTGTGGTCTGGTACATATTTTTCCAGGTAAATTGTATTGAAAATGGAGAATTTTTTTGTGTAATTAAACTCCCTACAAATTACTTAATGACCTATGTAAGTACCTAATGAGAATGAATCATCATGTAATAAGTCAACAAGTTGAGCTTATTATGAATCAGCCTTGTTTGCAAAAAAACTCAATTGATAACTGCAAAAAAATATTATTAAAACCAAGAATAAGTAAGTTTTGTTTTAATCTATCTATATTAAAAAGCTGACGAGTTTGTTTTTTGTTTGTTTGTTTGAACTCAGATTTTGAAAAAAAAAATGTTGCATTTGATAGCCCATTTCTTGAGGATGACCTGCAAATTCCAAAAACCGTAAGAAAATTTATATTTTGCGGGCTACCTACCATTGCGCATTCACCTTTACATCTTTGTTGACTCCACTGTACTATCACACCCGCGCGTCCGAAACTTCACAATGGTGAATCATTTGGGTTAGGTAGGTTAGAATAGTGACAATTACCTCTATTGCTGGTGAATCATTTGGGTTAGGTTAGAACAGTGACCCTTAACGCGCGACGGCGAGCGAGCGAAGCGAGCGGTGTCGCGGCAGCGGCCGCCGAGCGCCATATCCCCTCTATTTTTGGTGAATCATTTGGGTTGAGGCGCTGAATGTCTCGTATCTTAGACGATGAAAGCCTCAGGGTCATTGACCTTTGATTTCAAGGTCAATGGTACTCGTACTGTTTTTTTTTTTTTGGCGTCTATTATTTTGCGGACTTTGTTGTTTTCAATAATACACTAAAAAGGGTCTATTGTACCCAAAAAAAAATAGCTAGTATATAAAATCGCCGGGTGCGTTTGTACAGTGGTTCCTCTTTGTTTCTCAGATAAAAGTTATCTCATTATTGAATAACAGTTGGTCTAGTCATCTAGTGGCTAATAGGCTCATCCCCTATTATTGGGAATTAAACATAACTGGTGAAATGTCATGCACTTTGGAGCACCTCTGTACCCTTCGAGGAAAACAGACTTAAATTGACTTGATGTTTATGTTTGATAAATATACATTGATGTATAAATTTATAGATACGTCAATGGATCAATAACATAATAAAACAGTCTCTAACTGGATTATGTCTACAAGTTTATTGATGTTTACTTTTGGCAGGGCACTATAATTTGGCGTACTTGCTTTAGTTAAAAGTTTAGCTAGCTAATTAATTGTTACTTTAAATTGCATTGTGTTTGTTGTTTATGTTTATTGCTAATTACTTAAGATGGTTACTTAGCATAGAGCATTGATTTTTTTTTTAATTTTATAGGCTGTATCTACTACCTGTACAAGTTATATTACCGTGTCAACAATATTTGTACGTCTTGCAAAGTAGCGCATAGTGATACGGCTGGACGGATTTCGATGAAATTTGGTATGTAGATAACGCATGGATTAAAACATAGGCTACTTTTTATCCCGGTCGGGGTGCAGCTAGTAATATCTAAAACTTTGGAAAGTATGGATTGAAGGTGCAAATTCTTGGTAGATTTGGTCCCTCCTTTAATTTCAATCCCATTACAAAACTTACCTACTTGGATATTTGCATATCATTGTCAATTTGTCACTCGAGTAAACAAAAGCATAATGTGTGTGTCATACAGCCTATAGTAACAGTAACAAAGGACATTATGCACAGATTAGTTTTTTTTAATAATAAATGTTTTTCACACAATATGGCCTAGACATCATTATTATGATTGGCAGATTGTTTTTATATGACATTCGTTATCAGCAGATGAGTTATTAACTATCGTTCGCGACTCTAAATATTAAATAAATGAAATAGGTCGTTGAGATAAAAAAAAAACATTCGATGTCATTGACGAAATTGCAAACTGATTTTATTATTTTTTATGCGTAAGTTTTAAACTTTAGTTTGAAGTTATAGGATCATAACGGTACTTGGTAATTTAGGTTTGCTATTTTACGAGGTAATTTAAATTATCTATGATTTTAATCTTATAAATTAGAATTCGCAAAAAGTTCGAAAGATTAACTTTTTATTGCAAGAACATGATTTATAGTTATCTGTAATTTAATTAAAACTACGTAGAGCGTATGCACGGGAATGAAATCTAATTCGATTAGATAAGTCTATTATTTTACTTACGTTTCACAGAATTATTAAAGATATCACGTATTTAAACAAAACACTTGCTCACGAACGTTTTTACGTGTTTATTCCGTGGCACTTTAATAAAAAACACGTGTATCACTTCTCAACATCTTCGCCAGTTGTACACTAAACTCACTGATTAAATTAATAATACTAAAAACGTGATAAATAAATAAATAAACAAACAAACTTTACGTGCAATCACAGTAAAGTGTTTCCGCGAATGATGATAATAAAAAATAATGAATGGTTCGATTTCTGTCAACAATGTTAGTAATGTCAAAGTCAAAATTGATTATAATGACAGTTGTGTGGGGTTACTAGCGTTATATTTTTTTTTACTGTTGGCTGTAGGTCGGTCGCCGTAATAATTGTGGCAGACATTCTCCAGCTGGAAACTTAAGCTGATAGAATACCAATTTTCTTGTTCGAGTACAATGCGTTTCAAGTCAATGACCTCTAACTGTCAACTGAAGCTAGAAATCTAAGGCTTGCAAAGTTTTGTAGTGTTATCCTTGTCCATTTTAGTTCTGTTTTTGGAATTTGTTTTTGTTAAAATATGTCACTGACTTTGCAAATTAATGTGTAAACGAGATGCTATTTTGCTAAATCTTCACAATATGGCGCAAGGTCATTCCTATTCTTAGTTGAAACGCGTTGTACTATGGAGTACTAATTATTAACCAAATATGGCAGTGTGGCTGACACTGGCTTGTCCACCATCAGGGATTTTACTTTTGATAACACAAAGATTTAGTCGTTAATTAGTCGAAATTTGTCGCCAAATATCAGAATTTGTCGGTCACTGGTTCAAAAGTTATAAGGGGTCATTGGTGGCCGATCTGGAGTCTCCCCACCAGCTTGGCCACCTTTATATCTCTAAAACTAATCAAAGATTTTATCGTAAACTCTTCAATCTAGCTCTTGAACTATACTTAAAAATTGAACTCATTGGTGCCGATTCTCCTGTTCAATAACTAAACCAAAATTAGAGAATCGCTATCTTTTACTAACAGGCAGCGCGAGAAAAGGACGGCTATAGCTATGAACTAAGTTAGAAATGTCAAACTAGTTTACGCCTTGCGCTTCATCGTGTTTTTAGTCGACACGTTTTCACGTGTCGTCTAAATCTCTATGGAAATAGTAGTTCACCTAAATTTGACAGCTCTAATTTACGTCCGTCTCTTTCTTGTTTTAATAGAAAGAAAAAGTTAGCAATAGCCTAAATTAAGTTTAGTTTGTGCACAACAGGGGGCCTACTCCCTAAGTCCGTCCGTCCGTTCATCCGTCCGTCTGACATTACGATCCATCAAAACAAGTGTAAAAGTTAAATTTTTCGGACGGGCAAAAACACACCGGGAGTAGAGACAACTGGCAAATCATGTTGTCATTCATACTTCGTTTGGGCCCGAACCAATCATCCATCCGTAGGTGATAAGGAGTAGGAAACGCCCGTAACGAAGGCCGAAACTACGGGCTTCGTGCTTAGGGAGTAGGCCCCCTGAATCGGCACCATTATATCTTCTAAACTAAGAGCCGACTAAATCTGTGACTTCGCGACTAATTTCGACTAATTAGCGACTAAATCTGGGAGAAAACAGATCTTCGCTAGGTGCCCTAGTTTTTGAGATATAAAGGTGGCCAAGCTGGGGACTCTCTCCAGATCGGCCACCAATGACCCCTTATAACTTTTGAACCGGTGACCGACAAATTCTGATATTTGGCGACAAATTTCGACTAATTAACGACTAAATCTTTGTGTTATCAAAAGTAAAATCCCTGATGGTGGCCAAGCCAGTGTCAGCCACACAATATGGCAGCGATTGGCGTTGGTAGTCCGACAGTATTCACGGACATCTTTAATTTTATGATGCATCTTCTTGTGCTTTGAAAAGTGTGACTTGAGTGTAAATACCTAATAATAAAACAAAAGATTGCCTACATATTTCTTTATTATTGAATAAATTACAAAAAAATGCTATTAATGTAAATTCCATTCAGGCAGTATATCTGCATAAAGATAGTATTCTTCAAATTAAGAGGTATGCTAAAATAAAACCTAAAACCGAAAAGAGTCCAAACTGCTTAACTTACTGAATAAGCATACCTACTTTGGAATGGTCCACAAGCCTACAATTTGAGACAAGCATAACACGTTAACTGAGTAAAATCACAGTAAAAAAGCGATGACTTTTAAATACCTAATTAAGTTCATTCATTCAACGTTTGGTAGGCGAAAATCCTTTTCAAAACAGTAACTCGATCTCCATTTTTAAAGTATCCGAGATGGCGAGACTCTGAACTCGTACCTGAATCGATTACAAATACTAATAGGTTCCTACTGCTGGGTATCGTTATTGTTAAATAAAATGTTTTGCTATCAGCAAAACTTTCCAACTCATGTACAAACAAAATCAATGGGGAAACGTTGCCAGCAACGAAACAACTTCTACTATAATGGTAGTTTTTCTAATCGATTCGAATACTAATTGATATAACCCTAATCTCTAGACGAAGCATAAACTAGTGTATGGCAATAAGGCCAGATTCTAGAAGCTTCTGAATCTTGGCGGCGATGTCTGGGTTCTTGAGATGGTCCTGTAGAGCATGGGGATCTTGTTGCATCTGTTCGAGGATGCAGCGCATCGCGGGGTCGCGGAGTATTTGTTGCACTTCTGGGTCAGCCATTGCGCGTTTGCGGACCTGAGTGAGAACAGAATGTTAGAAAAAAAAACCTACAAGGTACGGAAAAAAGTTTATGTATAAAAAAAACATAGTCACGTCCATAGACGTATAATAAAAGGAGGACTCCCGCGCCACGCATATCGTAAGTGAAGCACCGTACCGATCTATGTGTGCGTGATTTGAGTACCTGCAAAGACGCCGTAACTCGTGTCACGTAATGGCGGCCAGTCGGCATACTGTGCTTCACTTTCGATATGCGTGGCGCCGAGTCCTTCTTTTTTTATAAGTTTATGGTCACGTCATGGGTTGTTATTGACAGCGTGACGTTATGCGATCGCATCGTGAACTCAAGATTCCAACTAACAAAAATGGGCCTAAAGAAGTTTTCACTTAAAAAAAGACTAACAATGTTTCACTTCGAAATTTGTTAATTGTACTTAGAGTCTGGCAAACGAAACATGAGCCTGGAAAATAGCGGCAAATTCAAAAAATCGAGATCAAAATTGGTTGAGCCGTTAAAAATTGTATGATGTAAAAGGACAATACTATTTGTCCATTAATCTATGATGTCTTTCAGGTATCAAAATGTATTTACCTATTATACGCAGTGATACCAGAGCTAGATTTTTGAATTTGCCGCTATTTTTCAGGATCATGTTTCGCGTGCCAGACTCTAGTTAACTCTTACTAGACTATTTGCAACGTCTCGTAATAGTATCTACATGGTCCTCACATGATCTGACCAAGATTATGTCTGGACTTTAAAAGAGACTTTGACCCCTGAGTTTGTTTCGCCATTTCTTCTCAGGGTAGTCAGATAGGAAATGTCGACTTCATCTAGCTTATTAAAAAAAAAAAAAAATTATGACGTGTAAAAGTGATTTCGATGTCCTATTTACAGAATAAACAATTTCATTTCATTTCATTTCATTTCAATTTCATTTCATTTCATTTCAGTATCGCAGTAAAAGAACCTACCTCCTCAGGATTGGAGTTAAGTTGCGTGGAACACGCGCGGTAGCCCTCCAGCGCCTCTGCGTTGCTTGGGTCCAGCTCGAGAGCCTTCTGGTACGCGGTCAGGGCTTTAGAGTGTTTTTGCATACCCTGAAAGAAAATAAAGGTATGGTTATTTTTGTATGGTTTCTAGGAACACAGTCTGAGCAATGCTTCTTGATTCTTGTGCACAGTATGCTGGCATTTTACTTGGATATTTATTTGTCCACGTATTGACACAACACAACATGTGGGCGATACAAAATAAACCCTAGATTAATTGAAATAAAGTTCATTTCGTACTGGACAAATAATGCGATTTGTACGAATACGTCAAGCCAGCATTACAAGTTCTTATCTTACAAAAACTTGTAAGATGGAGTAAAAAGATAAGGTCACACATTATGCTAATTTTACTGCACATGAATAATTACTGAATATTTACTGTTCTAAAGAGTAAATAACCTCTTAATAGCACGCAGTGCGTGGCCCATTTTTTTTTTTTTTTGAAGGAAGTTCTTTAAAGCAGCTTGCGGTAAGAGTAAACTGCTAGCGATCGTCACGTAAGGAAAAAGCGTTATGCCCGAAGAGGTCAGTTTCAAGGTATCAAGTGTCAAAGTTTTTGTTTTTTTAATACAGAGGCATCCAGCATAAGAGGAGCTTGTGGCTAGGTAATAACAGCCGCACTGGTCGATCCATCAAGTTAAGCTACGCTTGCCGAGTTTGGTCAGTGGATGGGTGACCATCTTTACATACCGAGACTCCTCCGTGCCTCGGAAAGCACGTTAAGCCGTTGGTCCCGGCTGTCATTCGTGAATCTTTGACAGTTATTACGGGTCGTCAGAAGCCCGAAAGTCTGACAACCAGTCTTACCAAGGGGTATCGTATTACCCTGGTTGTGGACGTCAGATAGGCAGTCGCTCCATGTAAAATACTGGTATACGTCTGCATTCGGTTAGACTGGAAGCCAACCCCTACATAGTTGGGAAAAGGCTAGGCAGATTGATTGATCTAGCATAAGTTTTTAGAAGTTTAAACTTATACTAGATGGCTCTCTAATAATACTTAATATACAGCGAAACGAACTTCCCGAACCCGGAACCCGGTCCGGGTAGGACACCTGCCGACTTTTTTTTTGTGCAGCCTGTCCTACTGCTGGGCAATGGCCTCCCCCAATTCCTTCCAGGGACTATTTTCCGGCGCCACCCCGAAATTGATCAAGATCATTTTAAAGTTTAGTGTGGTAGTGAGCTTTAATCAGAAAATGGCAGTGTGTCGTTTAGGGGCTGTCGTTTGCTTTTGACCTTCAAAATGTGCCGGTTTTTTTTATGTGAAACATCTAATGTGGCGGGTCCGACCGACTGTTGGCGAGGCGGCGCAGCCCAGAGACAACAGCCAAACGAAATTTAAATAAAGATTTTTTTTTCTTAATTTTTTTTTTTCTTTTTTGTTTTTGATTATGCCATATTTTCTGTACAAAATAGATTCGATATTTCACACCTGCCAGTCGTCCCCGCGAAGGCTCAATTTTTATTTGAATAAAATGCTCTATTTTACAAAACCCCGTTTCCCTATGGCGCTCACCAAAATCATGAGGCCTCTATGACACTGGCGTTTAGCAGACGTGCACGTGTCGCCAGCGTGACTGCGCTTGCGCAGCGTGTTCGCCTCGTGCTCGTCACGCTCGCGCCGAACGGGGTTTAGTAACTAGAACGGAAACACTGGATGAGATGGAGATGTGCACGTCTCTAAAACACCAATGTGATTATGAAATCTTTGTAATTAAATAAACTTTTTGGTGGAAAGTGATACTACAGCGTTTAGAGATTTAGATAACGCGAGTATGTAGGTTTTACTTTCGGTGAAGTAATTGATGAAGCAAGAACGAATCCGGTGTTAGCTTTTTGGAGGAAACACGGTTTTATCTTTATTGTATGACAACAAACCGACACGACAGCCCGCCTTTAGGTGTCGTCCGTAACCTTTGATCATTTGCAGTACTAGAGGCATCAAGTACAATGGCAGATGAGTATCATCCCCGTAACAAAGTAACAATGTATCCTGTGCCTGTAATTATAACAGCACTCACACCCTTCAACCCGGAATACTGCAACACTGCTTGGCGTTAGAATAAGGGCCTCATCACACTGACGAATTGCGAGCGTGTTTCTAGCGAAGCGATTTGTGAACGTGCTCGCTGCGGGTGCGTAGCGAGCACGCCACGAGCGCGTAACGTATTCGGCGCGTGTTTTCATAACATTATACGCTCGCGTCTATCGCTCTCGTTACGCAAACACGGCGAACACGTTGCGCACTCGTGGCTTTCTCGCTACACAAACGCAGCGAGTACGTTCACAAGTCGCTTCGCTGCAAACACGCTCTCACATCGTTAGTGTGTTAAGGCCCTTAGGAATGGTGGTAGTATCAGAAAAGACTGATGAATAGTGTCCAACCGAATTTTTATTTTTTCTATGGCCGAAAATTTGCAAAAAAACGAAATTCGGTCAGATTCTACTGAAACATTTCTATTATTGATATAGCAGTGGATTTTCCCTACTTAAAAGAAGATTTAATGTAAGTTGTTACCTGAAGAATCTTTCCCTTCCTGATCCATCCCTTGATGAACTTGGGGTCAAGTCTGCAGCACTGGTCGCAGTCTTTGAGTCCAAGGTCGAAGGCAGCAAGCTTGGTGTAGCAGGCGGCGCGGTTGGAGTACAGCTTGGGGTCGTCTGGGTTGCGATGGATTGCTTCGGTGTAATGTTTCACTGCTAAGCTGTAGTCACCTAAAAAATTAAAAAAAAAAAACAAGCATGCTCAATAAATTGTTTATGGTGATTTCCAAGAGGTCTTTGTCTTGATTTATTTTATTTTTTTAACCTGTCTGGTATCTGTATGACGGACGATTTTACATCAGACTAGCTTTTGCGAGCGGCTTCGCCCGCGTGGATGACCGGGAATTCCTTCCTTATTGCTTGTCTACATTAAAAAGGGAACCTCAGTGCGAAATTTCAACGTTCTAGGTTCAAGGTTTGGGCTGGGCGTTGATGAGTCAGTAAATCAATCAGTCAGTCAGTCAGGACTTCTCTTTTTATTTATATAGATTTCACATACAAAACAGACAATTGAAAACACTGATGTAAAAATAATACGATTTTTTTGGGATAGGCCCGATCCTGAATATCAACCATTTTTATGAGAATTACAGGCTAAGACATAAAAAAATTCTGGAATAATCTGGAAATGCTACTGGCGTGCGGTGCTAATAAGCAGTAAGAGAAACTAAAGTTCATAATTATCCTGTACTAGCGAGTAGCGACCCGCACCGGCTTTGCACGGGCAGCCCGATCGTTACCAAACTTCACAGGATCACCCCCAGCCTAATCTGAAGATTCCCTGAAAATTCCATCAAATCTCCAGGCGTTTTGGAGTCCATAAGGAACATACATACACACATCGACTTTTATATTATAGATAGATGATAGAATAGTCTACTCTATTCTTTAATTTAGCAAGAAGAAATACAATGCATGTTATATTATTATGAAAGTACATTTGTGCTCAATTTTAGTGAATAATGATGGTGTTATAGGGGCCAAATATTATTATAAAATCAGCTTACAATAGCTGGGACTCAGGCCTATTCACTGTGAGAGATAGTGGTCCTTAGTCATCTATCTAAATAAATAAAAAAAAAAGTCCTGGCTGACGTCATCAACGCCCAGCCCAAACCCTAGGACCTAGAAAGCTAAAATTTTGCAGAGAGGTTCCCTTTATAATGTAAACAAGGAATACGGAAGGAACTCCCGGTAGTAAGTTCCCGTGGGATATTTTCCGACATCTGGAAGCTAGTCAACAATAATGATCACTCACCTTTCTTAAAGTAATCATTGCCAAGTTCCTTCTCCTGCTCAGCCTTCACAGGGTCCACGTAAGCCTTCTTCTCCTCCTCGGCTATCCTTCTCTCCACCTCGCTGAGCAACGTCTTGATCTCCGGGGTACGGTGCTCAGACATTGACTTCTCAAAATATGTTTTTGCTAACTTCCATTGTTCCATCTTTTTGTATGCGTTACCTGGATTAAAGCAAAGTGTTAGTAGAGTAAAATGTTTGGTTGTTTGTAAGACAATTTTTCTGTATGGGATGAAAATGGAAGAAGGCGTTTGCTGTCTTCAGTAGACATAGGGAATATGTGAGCATGGAATGACTTTTGCCTTGAATTTCAACATAATGAGATTATCCCGCATATTATCAATAGGGATGATGACTAAAAATTTATTTTTTGTCCATCATAGAGATTATTAAAAAATATTGGTTTCTTTTTTTACATAATCAAAATATTACGGCGATACATTGAGTTAAAATATGGCATGACGTCACGCGTAGCTAGGTTTTATACGTACAAGTGACGTAGCGAGCCCCCACTCCACAACTTTAATGCGTGATAGGTAAGTATTTTTTTATTATTATGATAAAGCAAAAAATACGTGTCTAATATTTTTTTATTATCTGACTGACGGACTAAATAGAATTTCTTTTTTTTTACCCAGGCATCATCCCTATTATTTCTTAGAAATATCCTTGAAACATTCCCTACTCAAATTCTAGTGTTATGACTGGAATTATGTTGAGGTTGCACAAAGGTGAGGACCAGAACCCACTCAGTCGAATGATAAAAAGCTAACAAGACAGTTGGTTGATGAAACAGGCCCCAAGAGCCTATTTCACGATGTCCAAATAGCCACTACTCACCAAATAAATTCTAAAATGGAAAAGAATTTGTATGAAATTATCTGCCAAGTAAGTTAATAGGAACTTAATCGTAGGTGGTGAAACAGGTCCTAAGTATAATAACAAAGTTTATTCTGTGCAAGTAGTCTAGTATTTTATCTTGCCTTGTCATTAGCAATTACTGTACAATCATAATTAGTCATCTTGTAAAGAAGCCGAAATAAAGAAACGACATATTTATTTACTTGAATATTAAGAAAATAAATATGTCATTCAGATTGATCTAGTAGTTTCCACATTAGCTCCATTCCATCAAATGATGTCAGACTCTTGTTTATTTTGGCATGGCATTTGTTTATTTAAGTTAAATATTCATCAATAATTTATCTAGTAAAATCCTCTATCGTAATAACATACATTACAATTTGGCTCAGCCCCAGAAACCACACGGTAAAGGATATTTATTTATAAAGCCACGACCACACTACGGCAGAAGTCGCGGTAAATATTCTGGTACTTACAATATTAGTATCGGACTATCTGCACATGATTCGGTAAGTACCTACATGGTTTCGTTATAAGGTATCTGAAGAATGCGAGCCAACTAATTAAGCGGACTATGGTTAATTAAAGACGCTTGATTACACAATGCATAATATTAATTATTTTGATAACCTTTGCCTGCTTAATTTCCTTTCCTGTATATATTTTTAAAAAGGTATTTCCTTACAACTCTAGCAGAATAGCGCCCGTTATTTAATCATTCATATTTCAGTGTTCCGCACCTCAAAAGGAAAAAAAAAGGTCAAGAGTGAATCTGACTCGCACACGCAGGATTCCGTTCCGATTTCTCAAAAAGTGTGCTATTTAGAGACATCGTTTTTTTTCCTGTAATCTTTACATAAACTTCTATCACATAGAATAATTTCAGGTTTTTATCCACGCAAACTACGGAGATAAGGGGGGAACGGTATTTTTTTTTTACATTTTTCATCAATAGTCGAAAACTATGCAGCATAAAAAAAAATATAAAAATGTTTGAGAATCTGCAAACAGCGCTCTTTTATAGGATACCCCCACATGCCCTACTAGCCCAACTTTGAATTTTTAAGACCACCTTTCAGTCCCTGTTGCAAAAAAATTCATTTTTTTTTCTTATTTGCAAAATAGTTGGGTAAACTTCATCTAAAACTGTTCTAAATTTTAAGTTGATAGCATTAGTAGTTCTTGAGATATCCAACTGTGACAGACAGACAGACCGAGTCGCACTGAATTTGACACACTGATTTAATGATATGCGCAAAGCCATCTTGAAGCGCAAAGATATAATGTAATTGTAACACAGTCATATTAATTGCAAAGTGTTATCGCTACTTATGCCCGTCTCTTTTACGGATACAGCCGTGATGATAAAAAATAAAATTATAACGTGAATCCTTTTCTAACCGCTCCCGCCACAATCCGCTCGTCCAATAAGATCGAGTCGAAGCTTCTAGACGGTTCTAGAAGCTTCCAAACAAATGACGCGCAGTCTTGTCGTTGACTTGCAGTGAGAGACGTATGTCAACCGTCAACTATACTATACTGTGCACATTTTTAGATATATTTACAAAACTAGATCTTCGCCGCCCCGACTGTTAATGTTAAAAAATGCATTTTATTTTAATCCATGACCTATAATAACTTTATCCAGTAATCAAGCAGTATTTTATAACATGAACATAATATACCAGTACAAACTGATAAAAACTGTTTTGATTTGTAATTTTATAGGACATTGAACTTGTAATACATAAGATATCTAAGGGCCAACGTCTGTGGGTTATACATTACGGTACGAGGTACCAAGCGTCGCGGCATGTCTTTTAGCAGTGAGTCATGCGGATTTAAGTTCTAAGGCCAGTTGATAAGGATGATTTTGGCTTGTAAGTACATTATATTTTACTATTGTTCTAGTGAGTGTGTGTGATTAACGAATTTAAGTTCTAAAATCCCAAATAAAAGGGTGATTTTGGCTTGTAGGTGAGATATAATTTGTTGCTGTACTTCCGGGCTGCCAGTCAGTGCTTCCATCACTTTGTCGACTGCTACAGCGCATGTGGTGACCTTAGTGTATCGTCACGGCTCAATCGTGACCGCCATTTGTGGTCAGACGGTCAGCTCACATACGCACGGGCGTTTTTTAAACATGACGTTTGTTTAAAGTGAACTGGATTTACAACTCTCGCCATAGAGCAGAGTTTTGGGAATCCAACAGAGGACTTCCCTTGCGCGTTAGAAAAGCGCACTGTTGTATTTAATCGGCGCTAAGCCAATTGTTGAAAACCTATAGGTACCTTCCGCCAGATAACCGAGCCAGTCATTATTCCCACTTGTAAAGAAACCGGCCAAGTGCGAGTCGGACCACGCACAATGAAGTGTACCATAGTTCAAATGAATGTATCCCAATGTAGTGCGCGGTAAAAAATCGTCGCGTTTAAAAGGCGCTTTTGCGTATTTCGCCCCAGTTTTCACACATTTTACGGCGAAGCGAGCAGTTAGTTTAGTAGTAGTATGAAAAGTATTTGTGGCTGACCAATCATAGCTACCAGGAGTGACCCGTGTGCAGATACACTCATTGATAGGTTTTTTTAACACTAAATAGCGCCAAGTACATTTATTTACATAAGTACCTACTATTATTAAATGCAATTAATATAATCAGGGCCTTCACCACCTACGATTAAGTTCCTATTAACTTACTGGGCAGATAATTTCATACAATTTCTGTTCATTTTTTAATTTATTCGGTGAGAAGTGGCTATTTGGACATCATGAAACAGGCCCTTAATTTCATAAATATAATTTATTATAAGTATGATAATCACTAATGAAAATCCGCATCCACAATATCTAACGCGTTATCAATCTAACACTAGCTTTTATCAGTATTAGAGCTGATAACCAAAAAAACTGTGGGAACAAATCATATTTCTGTCAATATATTAAAAGATTTATAGGTATTGGCTCAAGTGTCATACTAAATTTTTTGAAACATGTACTTACAGAAATCAATAAACTATTTTACTTTTACTTTACTTTACTTTAATTGTTTAAAGTTTATGGAACTAGTAATTAATGGGGCGGTCTTTGGTCATAGCTTATGAAATTATCATTCTTCTAAATCTTCTACTAATAAAATATGAAATACACAAATAACATGATTTTGCTTGTCAATTTGTGAAATTTTGAAACAGGTATATATATATATATCGAGCCTTTTCAGGAAGAACATCGTAACCGCCAAAAATCTCAAAAACGGTTTTAATATTATAGAGTATAATATTATAGAGTATATAAATTATAGAGTACTGAGTCAAATCTTAACATTTGAATTAATAGGGAGGTGCCCATTTAACACCAAGTAAAAATTTCAAATTGATGCTATAAATATTTTGAGAAATATTTGAAAAAAACATTCTCCTGTATGAAAAATGGCGGTTACGATATTCTTCCTGAAAAGGCTCGATATGTACTATCAACGACTTTTGTCCCTCACCCCCATAAGGTCACTTTTCGTATGCACTGGCCAATGGCTAGCCGCACCTGCTGCCCGCTTCGGCGCACATTATAAAAAAAAGGCTACAACCTTTTTTTACCAAGTTAAGAAAAACAGAAACTAACGTTTAAGAGCGCACCGAGTTTCTGGCGCTAATCGATTTTAGGTATTTTATGCGCTCCGTGTATGTGTGCGTGAGGCACACCGCAAGAGAGCGAGCGGCTAGAACACTGCACCGATTGCGCCCCGCGCGCGCTTAGCCGTGCGTTGATCGACTAGCGAGGTGCTACTAATATTTACAAAATAAAACAAATAAAACGATTTCAAAATACTTTATTGGAAATATTCACAGTAAGAAACTTTTTCCAGATTTTACACATTTTTTTAAATTTATAATTTACCGTCGTTATGTAGGTATCTATTATCAATGAAAAATGGATATTGGGTATTATTGAAATCGAATAATACCTACTTAATTACCTTCTATGATACAATAAGTACAATAAAAACTCAATAACTTAAAATAAAATAACGCCTACTTATATATGTAGGTACCCTTTATTTTCAAATTCAAATTAAGTATCTATTCTTTAAAGTAAATTCAATAAAATTAATTACCTTTTATGTATTCTAAGTACAATAGAAACTCAATACCTAACGTAAAATAACATAACGGCTAAATAGGGTAAAAATCCCAGTAGTCGACCCTTTATTGTCGTATTCAAATTATTTGTTCTTCAAAGTAGATTCAATAAAATACTTTTATTAGTAGTAAGTTTTTGCAGCCAGATTCTATTGAATTTCTGATGATGAAGTTACATGTTCAGGTACTTTGTTCGTTATGGCAAACACATAGCCACACAAAAGATGCATTCCCTATGATATAGCAATACAAAAGCTAATGTGAGAGTTCCGACTTCTTATGCAGAAGTCATGTTTCAGGAAGAAAGAAGCCAGCAAAACTGTTATTTCGATACCATCGGTCAGTATATGTGTATATACTTATACAGGGTGATTTTTTAATGACCAGCCAAATTTTCACAGGGTGTTCTACCCATGAATATGAACAACTTTCACTATGGGACCAACTTTGAAATCACGAAAAAAAAACCAGCGGTTTCCTACAAAAGTTCAATACCTACTCGATCAAAATGTATGAAACAGCTGATATTTTTTTTGCGATTTCAAAGTTGGTCCCATAGTGAAAGTTGTTCATATTCATGGGTAGAACACCCTGTGAAAATTTGGCTGGTCATTAAAAAATCACCCTGTATAGTTATTGTTAAAAGTAGATTTTATTACGTTTGTAACTATTTTATAACTTTTTTCCGCTTCGCTTCTGGCATAATAGTCGTGGAAGGCATAGCTTTTTTTCGTTTTGCTGACTCTTTCTTGTCTATTGCGTCTAAAATATATTGTGGCTCACGAATTTCCATTTTTCTGTCTAGCCTTGAATCAATTATTTCTGGTAGAAGACAATCAAAGTAAAATGTTTTTAATTTTGTTTCCATATTGTTTTTCCAGAATTCGTCATCTCTTTTTATTGCTTCTATTTTCATATCTTTTTCTGTCCACATAACAAATAAACATATTTCTTTCCTAGTAATATGGAGCTGACCCTGTACTTGGTAGAACCAATCATGTTGTTTATTTATTGTCAAGTTCCCGTTCTTCTCCTGTTTCCAGAATTTAATTTTTTTTTGTGCTATGCCTTCCCTGACTGTTATGTCCTTAGCCGAATACGGACACTTAATTTCAATAATTTTATTACCTATTAATCCGTCTGGACTTGCCGCCAAAAACGGCAGTTCAGGGTCGACGAATAAGCCACATTTCTGTATACCGCTGAAATTGGCTTCTTGATCGAGTTTTAGTATTTCAGCCAATTGTTCTAATGCAATATGTTCGTGTTCCTTGCCATAACGAACGGATTTTACGTGGCTTAAATCACCAGTCACATTTAATATAGTTTTTACTAGAGGTGCACATTTTATAAGGCCTCTTTTGCATACCTTTCCGAAGGCAGACGCAGTGAGACGTAATTTTCTCTCTTGATGCCATTCAATTGAATCTGCTTGCAAAACAGTTCTTTTTTCAAGAGACTGGCGATCCTCATCAGAAAGATGAATTTTCTTTATATGTTCTGATTTAGCAAAATCAAAGTCATCTTGTTCCAGATCTGGCTTTTGACAAGAGTCGCCATAATATTTATCATTGACATTGTTTGTACATTTTTTTGTTACAAATGATTTTGATAATCTCCGTCTCAAATCTGCGATTCTTTTTTTATTGCGTTTCATCTCTAAACGTTTTACAATAGGATTAGGACTTCGCATCAAAATCTTACTGCAAATATATGATTGTGATTCTTTAGCGTTAAAGGATACAACTGAGCCAGCACAGCGAGCTGTATAAGACTGGCGAGTTGAATAATTAACTCGCTTACCGCCCACAAATTTTGCAACAACGCTGTTGAATACTTCTGCAATATTACTATTTACATCATGTATTAGGCTTTTAGCATTGTTTACCAATCTGGACATAATTTTCATAATAGCCGCAAAAATATTGCTAGACTTCATTTCAGCAACAAAATTTTGTGTAGGTTCATTTTGATCTATATTTTGGCAAAAATAAGGTTTGCATAATTTATGATCTCCGAAAACATGATTAGGTGCATTTAGTAGATCTTGTTTTAATTCAATTACTTTTTGGTTGAAATTCGAATCTTCGGAATTAATATGTTTGACAGCCCCTTTAACTGACCTACGTAAGCGCAGTATATTTTTGCCAAGCAGTTTTCGATATTTTATAGGATAGCAAGTGTTCTTGGTTAACTCTTCAAGTTTCGTGCAAAAGTTTCTCAAAAGGTGATTTGTGCATTCAATTTTTTCCACCAACAAGTTTGCGTAAGGTTTTGCTTCTAGTATGCTCTTGTAAGTGCTGGAGTCCCCATCAGCAATTAACTTTGAGTAGATCAAGCCCTGATTTGGTAACGAATTTTTAAACCCTTCTACTATCGCAACGGATTCCATACCACTTGAGGATCCAATATAATTTTTATAACACCTGTGATCGGGAGCTGACATTTTTTTGTTCTCTGACCGTGCACAAATCATACAATACTTGTTTTTTACTGCCATGTAAAGAACTTTTTTTGTTTTGTAACCAATAATTACCGCAGCACCCGAAAGAGCGTTGTAATTCTTTTTATATGATCGTTTTGACCAACATCCATCAGCAACCACGGTAATCATAGGTACTCCATCTGCATTAACATTACCATCTCGAACAGCTAAATCGTATTCTTCTTTTGCTGCTTCTTCCATACATTTTTCTTTTGCCGTTTCCCAAAGTTCACAGACTTTTGAATGACACTTGGCATAATAATGATCCGACATAGAAGGTATTTCAAGTGAAGCAGACACTTGCTCTAAACCCGCGTATCCTGAACCTATAGACATGAAACTACTTACCACATTTTCGTTGAGATCAAGTTCTTTTTTATCCTTGGATTTTTTAAAATTCTGTAAACTCAATTTAGCGTTGCACATTTTGCAAACAAACTTGAATTTTGACACAAATCCTTTTCTTTTTTCCCTGACTAATTTCAAATAATTGAAGTTACAACCTAATGGAGAGTTATGATGTGAAATTTCTTGCAACTGTTCAAAAAAATACATAAAATCTACAACTCTATTTCCATTTATTCTGATCTCTTCCACTTTTTCTTCTGGTTCTATTGTATAATAATCTTCTTCTGAATCTGAATCGGAATCTGAATCAGCTGGCAAATGATGTGTAGAATGCTAAAAGGTAAACAAAGTATGACATTTAATCAAATAAATGATTTATCCTATTTTTCTAACGACTAGGTTCAGGACACCTTGATAAATTCATAATTTTACTACTTACATTGGGATTATCTTGCGTCCTGGTTACAGCAGCAAGCCTCTGTAATTTCTGTATTCCATCAAACGGAAGACTAAAATAAAAAAAGAGAGATTTATGTTAGCAATCAATATTTTTCGAAGGATTTCTAATATAAACTAGAGCGGGGCTTTGGTTGACAAATTTTGTATTTTTTTCGTATCCGACAGTTATCCCGTATCGTCTTGTATGACATTAGTTTTAGCGCCCCCACCTATCAATAATGACCGCTCACTTTAAGATCACTTCACCTAAGTTTTCTCGGTGAGACATTTACAGAATAGCGCTACTGGTAATTTTCCCATACTCCACTCACCAATCAAACTCCCATACATTATTTTTATACCCGCAAATCCTTCTGTGATTATTATGTCCACTAATGTACGGATATATCTTATAGAAAAAAAAAAATGAGGACATAAGAAACAATAATAATAATTATCGGACTAACTTCATGGTAGTATTGTTTTCTCTGTGTGAGTAAGTCATGACATTGTGTATTTCTCCATCCACTGGAAGGCAAGAATTTTGTTCCGGTGTAATTGGCATCCTATAATAAGACAGAACATTTGATTCAATTATAATTACATACTTTATTTATCAACAAAACGGTTTTTTGGATGAAATCTGTAAGAATAATTTCAAAAATAATTAGTTCTTGAACTTACAATTCCAAAAAATCAAATCCAATCAAATCATTTATTAATTTGCCGAAATGGGTACACAAGAAAAGGTCATAAACAAGCAATAGAGTTTACTAACCATAACCTACCATAAGGCATGCAAATACACAGTTATAATAAAAATAATTTAACAGTAAAAAAATTCAAAACAAAAGAAAGACCATAGAGAGATTCCAGAGTTTGATAAATTATAGAATCGGTATTATCCAAGTTTATCCTGGAAATTGAAAAATATAAAGAAAATGTAGTAATTCCCACTTAATTTACTAAAATGGTTTTTAGACTCATCCTATAATTATTGCTCATGTCTCACCAGTTCATCAGATGACTCTTTGTTTTGTAGTGAAGTGCCAACAACTGGTACATTTACCCTATTTACCCTAAATAGAAAAATATAAATAGTTTCCAATGGACCTATCTGTTGAAATATCGTAAGTAGGTAGGTAAGTGCCAACTAAGTACTTTTAATAACTAGGTAGGTATTAGGATTATACTTACGAAGCCACAGTATTCTCTTTGTCTTCAAAATATTCTATCTGAAGTTGTTTTTCTCTCTCATCATCAAATGATTCAAATTTATTTTGCAGTGAAATGTCAACAACTGGTACATTTACCCTAAAAATAGAAAAAAAAATACAGAGATTCACTCAAATCATAGTAGAATAGTGAATTTTACCCAAACTTTGTAGGTAATTATTGCTGAAATATCGTAAATACTCAATTACTCTGTAGCTATTCTGGGTAGGTAGTAGGTACCTACGCACGGCTACAGATCAAGCTATAACCAGCTATAGCTATTTCCAGTATAAGCTGATCTCGCATTGTACAGGATTTCCTTACAATGAGAGGTCAGTGTAAACTGGAAATGTATAGCTTGATATGTAGCCGTGTACATACGTACATACTCGTATTAGGAAAAAGTAGGAAAAAGTAGTAAGATCGTAAAAACAAGGTCAAGGACTCTGAGTAGGTATACTTACGAAGCAACAGGAGTATTCTCTTTGTCTTCAACATTCTCGGCCTGTAGCTGTTGTCTTGCTCTAGAAACAATTCCATTTAAAAAAATAACATACCACCTAGTAAAGCAATTAGTAAATAAGTAGGTACACGAGTTTTACTTACTTCATCTCTTTATGCAAGCGTTTAGCATTGGTTTTTCTCCAACCCCTTCTCTCCCTTGATTTGTTTACTTTGTTCCCCATTTAAAATACCTACTTATAATGAATTTTAACACAATTTTCTTCGTTACGTTATTAAATCCGTGCGTAAGCGCAAGCGACACAAGCTCCCCGTCCGATGGCCGACGCAGGACTAAAGCGGACAGGGGGAAGGCGAGGCGGCTCTGGCTAGGATGGGCAGTACTCGCGCGAATTTTAGGTATTTCTTTCGTATTTTTAAACAAATACACATTTAAAAAATGTAAAGTGTATACGTTATAGAAAACATGTAGTTTTGTTATTATAAAAAAAATTATGACCTTCCGTGAAGTAATTACGCCGTAATAAGCGTTTATTGTATTTTTTAGAGCTATCTTTGTGAATTTATTCTATCGAGCCAACTTTATCAAATCGTGTTTCCATCGTGTATACTGCCTAGTATATATTCCCAATAATACCAATATATTTCCCTAGATTTTAATTTAATTGTTTAATACTTCAAACAACGGTTATAAAAACGCGTTTTTGTGTGTAAAAAGCTCGGTGCGCCGTTAAGAAAAGGGACATTGTTTATTTTAGGGTCATCCTTCTTAGGCGAAATTCTTCGTTCATTGGTCAAACAAAAATAATTAACTTTAAAAAAAAGGCTTATCCTTAATTCATTGGTCAAACAAAAAAAGGCGTTGAAAAACTACGATTTCAACGTGCAGCCGAAAAAGTTTTGAAAAAGGTGAGGCACAACGACTTTCGATAGTACCACACTTCACATAGTGAGATAAAAAAAAAGCAACAAAATAAATTATAGCACAACTCTGAGAAATAGAAAGAGTGTCCATGGAGTTTCTTGCCCATTCTTCTCCATGGAACCCTACTAAGCTTGGGAATGGGCAACTAGCTTTATCTTTCTGACTGACCAACCCCTTGAATCATGTGCCTGTAATTGGTTTATTTGAAATAAATGCTAGGCAAGTTTAAATACAGTAAAATTGTTGCCTTTGAAAAAACATGTTCATAATAGACAAAGAAATCAACTCACCAATCCTAGTAAAAGCTTTAGCTATTAACTTGAAATCAGCTCTATTTTCTCTTCCAATTTCAATAGCTTTCTCACATTCCTTAATACATTTCTCATATTCTTTCTGTTCAAAGTACACGGCAGCCATGTTTGTGTAAAAGGTTATATCCGTAGCATCATGTTCCATGGCTTTCTGGTAATGTTTTAGTGCATTTTCTAAATCTTTCTTTTTATAGTACTCATTTCCTTGATCTTTCTCTTGTAATGCTAGTCTCCGGTTCTCAGGTAGGTCATCGTATTTTGGTTTCTCTGGTTCTTCCTTCTTCGGTGGTTCTGCAGTCTTTCTTTCGGGTGCTGGTGGGTCTATGTCCATGGGCATGTGAAGGTCTAAACCGAACATGATGCTGATTGTGGTGAGGACTCGTTTATCTTCCATTTTAGCACCGAGGTTTTGGACATCGAAGGGATTCTGTACTATTTTCTGTGGAATTTTTAGACTTTTGTTAGGTTCTATTTTGATAAGTCAATTTAACCAAAATTAAGTCTTTGTTCATACTTATTACAAACTTTTTGATTGAAATGAAAATTAGTTATCATTAAACATAAAATAAGTAATATAAAAATAGCACTGAAATTATGTTGTAGATGCAAAAGTCTTCATTCACAGAGAAAATAACAGCAAGAAAAGTAGAAACAATTTTGTTACAAACATCAAGTAGCATGGCAAAAAGCCTAGGTTTCCTTCCATAAAACACAGCAAAAGTTAAAAAATATAATTTGCTGAATATCAATGGCCCTTCTAGATCAATGTAGAATATAATGGAACAATGGCCCTTTTGTAAGGATGATGTAGAATACAATGGAACTATGAATAGTTTGCATAACTACCCCTAATATACACCTTGTATCTTTTAGTACTTAGATCAAAAGTATAGTGTTGCTATGGCAATGACATTTTTAAATTGGAACAACTGAATATTCAAAAATATTAACACAATGAAATGCTAATTTATACACAACACAAAAGAAAGCCAATATACGTAATGAACTGACAGTAAAGTGAATCATTGTATAAAAAATATTAATGATAAATTAATTATAAGACGGTTGTCTTATACCCTCATTTTTTATTTTTTTTTATTTGGCTATGACCTAATATTTTATTAATATTATAACTATTAAAAAAGGAGGAAGTTGCACAATTCAAACAGCAATCAACAATAAGGTTTCATACTCACTTCAACCATTTTAACATATTCCGGATCATTCAGCCATTCCTTTGTCTGTGGGTTTGCTTTGAGTTTCTCAAACAGCTGTTCTGTCTTTAACTTCAGTTCAACAGCTTGTTTCTTGACCTCGACCAGGCCTGCAGCTAGCTGTTCGTTACCAGGCTCGAGCTCCAGACCCTTTTCATAAGCTTCAACGGCCTCGTCATGACGGCCTAAGTATGCTAATGCTGAACCTTTGCGAGAGTACCCTTTGCTCCACGTAGGGTTCAGAGCGACGGTCTGGTTTGCATCCTCTAGAGCTGCGGCGTAGTTCTCATCTTTAGCATAAGCTGCCGACCGATTACTATAAAGAACGTGGTTCTTTGGGTCCAAGGCAATAGCCTCCGTGTAGTATTTGACAGCCTCATCGAACTTCCCCGATGATAACGCCGCGTTACCCTGCTCCTTTAACTGATTCACCTAAAAACGATACCATGTTGGAATTATGCTACTTCATACAAAATTCTAGTCGTAAAGCGTCGGTATAACCTCTTACCTGAGCCATGATTGTTTTCTTCCAACAACTATTAGAACAAAAGATGCACTTGCAATAAAATATTTAATTCTAAATACTCTAGTTTCTCGCTCAGCAATTCTTACTTTTCTATTTCACTAATTTGTTCATCGAGTTCAAACAAGCAACACGAAGTCTAGAAATGACACTTCAAATTCGAGAAAATTCTCGCCAAAATGCGATAAAGGACGGCGTTCCAGAAATGCTTCGAAGGTTTAACATAATGAAATTGACAGAAATATATGGATCTCTTTTGTACTTGTTCAGTCCATAATAAAGCTATCTCTTTCGATTTTATTGTTGCTTCAACTATTTATTGTAGAAACTGGAACAAGGAGTTTGTTCACAAACATTTTTTCTTTATACATTTTTTGAATATCAGTCTTTTTAGGCCCTGCACTAACAGGTGATTTGCAAAGTTTATTAAATTCCCCGTTACATCATTTTAACCAAAAGACATCCACTGTTGGACAAAGGGTTTCCCCTGAGGTGCGTCATCGCTCACATCATCGGTCCTGTACTCCTGTCTCCTGTGAAGTCCTTTGTCAGCCAATATAAAAAACAAAACAAAACATTTTGCTCTGGCTTGCCTTGAATTAGAATTCACTGTCTTCGCCTTAAATAGTGGCACCCAAAGAGTATAATAATAAGATGAGAGCACACAGAACAGAGTACACTAGTGGCACTTTGCTCGATCGAAAACATTATCGATGAGGGTGCAGCATACGGGTGCAGTATTATCTTTGGGGCTGTTTAGGACAACGCTGTCCGCTGTTCCACTGAATGCTGATTATCTTTGTAGTGAAAGAAAGCTGCGTAGTTTTTCAAAATATGGTTGATATCATAGTTTTTATTCAATCGGCGAATTTCTCAACAAAAAATTATGTCCATTTCAGGAAATAATCACTTTTAGGGCAAACGGTTTTTCAAACGGTTGGTTAACGTAACATACGTACGCACGGCTACATGATCTGTAGCCGTAGCCGTGTATGTGGCGATGTAGATGCCGCCACACGTTAATTCTCGGGGCATTGCACTTGCAATTGCAAGTAGCCATAAAGTTCCTTTAATTTTAACATCTCTCAATCTCAATGGGGAGGAAAACTAACTTTTTATCACGCTAGGTGGCTCATGATCGACTGTCCTTTTGTCATTGATTTGACATAACGAACGATTGTCAAATTGTATGGATTTGTTTGTAAAACAATGTACAGTCGTTCAACGCGCCATCTATAAACGGCTTTGCGTGTGGCTCCCCATTGACAGATGATAGCTGAAATCTTACTACTGGAAAGTACAGGACACACACCAGGTACGCACGGCCACAGATGAAGCTATACATTTCCAGTATAAGCTGATTTCGCATTGTATAGGATTTCCTTACAATGAGAGGTCAGCGTAAACTGGAAATGTCTAGCTTGATGTGTAGCCGTGTGTACACACGTACGTTAAATAATGACGAAGTAAAACGAGATGTTGCTACGAGATGTTACGGGGCTGTAAGGGGCGTGGCGTGCGGCTCCAGGGCATAGCCCCCGTCCGCGGATGCCATACAGTGGCCCGTAACTACGGGTCCCTCATTATGTTCACCACTGGCGATAGCTGGTTGGACGTGCTGCATTAACACGCCCATGGAGATGGTGTCTGTCTTTGTGTCCGTAAGCTCGTCACGACATATTCCTACTGCCGCTTTCTTCACCGTATCCCGGTGGCCAACCCCTACCAGGTGGAACCCTCACCTACATGAGGGAAGCCCAGCAGAAAGCGACCAGTGACAGAGATACGGACTTGACGTTCCTACGGATATTGATGACGACGTAAGATGTTTAACGTTAGATAAATACAAAACTTTGTTCCACTGCAAAGAAACCGATTGTCTGTGAAACAACGATTTTTTTGGTTTGACATTAGTTAGCCATTTTTGACGTACTTATTTATGTACGCGTGCGTTATGTGGACGTGGAACAACCCGCCGTTGTGATAAGCTTCGAGTAGTTTATTTATTACTTACCATAATTTATTGTGTTTAAAATTCAAATTGGTATTGACTTGTACAAATTGTTCTTTTCGTTCTTTACCTAAAAATTGTAATTATTTTGTCTATAATTTTGTGTTAATATCTTTACTAACATCCATTAAATATTTGCTATCACTGTAAGGCGGAATGTGTCTGCACTGAATTTTATATGTACCCACAATCTACGAATAAGTTATAAGTCCCCATCATAACATCTTTTGTACTGACCATAATATAATCTGCTCTAATGTTCCTACTGCTGGGACACAGGCCTACTCTCTGTGAGAGGGAGTGGGCAGTATTCCACCACGCGGGCCCAGGCCCAGTGCGGGTTCGTAGATGTCACATGTCTTCGAATTTTTGTTCTAGGACATGCCGGTTTCCTCACGATTTTTTCCTTCACCGTTTTGAGAGCAGTGGGTTCGAACCTACGATCTTCAACTCATAAGTCGCGGCCGTTACCACTGAGCCACCTCTGCCCACCACTTACCATATTTTATGTAAATAAACAAAGCAAATTCGGTAGTTTGGGGATTGGGGAAGAAGAAGAAGAAGGCAATCCAGTAGTTACACAGTTGGCAACCCCAAAACAAGAATAGTTTTTAATCTTTTTAATCTGTGCATTGAAAAATGTCTCCTGAGCTGTCCTATGCAGTTTAAACAGTGTTTTATTTTATTTTTACACAGTTCTCTCTTGACTAAATCACACAAAATCAGATTGATACCCACCGCAAGGCTGTGAATTTTGTGAATTTATAAATGGAGCCATGACAGTTGCGTAGTAGTGTCGTCGTAAATCATTTAGTGGTACCGACGCTTGTCACGCTAATCACTATTTTGTAGTGTTCGTAATTGGTTCCTAGACGTTGTGGGGAATACCAAGTGGTGTTTGGGATCGATGGAGGCTTGAGTGTTTTCCGTGGTTTGATAATTGGCGGGAGGCGGGCTCCCACAGTTCGGTGACTCATTCGCGGGCTGGTGCCACTTGATAATCATGGACACCGATGATGGGGAATCCTCGAGCAGCGGTCCTATGTCCAGCCTGAACAGCTTGTTCTCATTCACAAGTCCCGCTGTCAAGAAACTATTGGGGTGGAAGCAGGTATGGTTACAAACCTTATCATGAAAGGTTTATGTTACTTTTTCTAATAAATTGTTTATTATTCTATAGTGTTACTAAGTTCATGCAGTCCCTAAGACAACCCACTGAACCATGCTTTTATTCATGCTTCTAAGTATTGTTATACAGGTCTAACTTCATAACAGGCAGTCTGACTTATTTTCTGATTTCTAAAAAAGGGTCACAGTGTGATTTACCTGTTAAATTGTCTAAGAAACTGTTGTTTGTTGGGCCTTTACTTTGCTGTGTTTTAAATAGGTATTAGAACAGACAGTACAAAACCATTGTAGAGCAAAATGTGCAACCATTATCCTGTAAATTAACTAGTTAATAAAGTATAGTGTCTTTCTATCCAAAGCAACTATTATGTTCCTAAATGCATTTCAGTAAAAGATCATGTTTTTACTGGAGTTATGAGGAATAGTTGCTAGCAAATTACTTAAACAATCATGGTACCAACTGCCCAGGTCCACCCTCTGTATGGACACGCTACCTGGCATCTCATGTTCCTCAAATAACACTATGTTGTGCTTTGCAATTGTATCATTATACCCCACTCCTTTGACTAATAATATTCTATGTCTCTGATGTGAGAGCTGAAGACAAGTTATTAATCTGCATGGTCCTATTGGTCCTCATATAATCTATAAGATAATTTGTAGACTTTAAAAGAGACTGTGACTTTTGAGTTTGCTTCAGCGTTTCTTCTCAGAGTAGTTGGTTAGGAATCACACACAGTCACATCCAGTTAATAAAATAATATTATTATTATTTCTTGTTGATGTTTTATTTTTAAGATTTTAAAATGAATTTACAGAAATAACATAATATATATACAATGTGTAATGCTAAATGCGCAAAACCTCTTAAGGGGTCATTGTACTCATCATTATGAACAACTTTTACTATGGGACCAAACCTGAAATCGCGAAAAAAAAATTAGCTGTTCAGTACATTTATGTTCGCATGATTCGTCAAAATATACTGAACAGATAATTTTTTTTTCGCGATTTCAGGTTTGGTCCCGTAGTAAAAGTTGTTCATAATGATAAGTACAATGACCCCTTAAGAGGTTTTGCGCATTTAGCATTACACGTTGTATATATATATCAAAAGTCAAAGAGTTTGGCTGATTATTATCATGGTACAAGTTTTGTAAACTTACTTTCATTTAAACTTACTTGGGATCTTCCAATAGCACATTCCTCCCTGTCTTGGATATTATGAAATATTATCATTACGAAAGTTCATCAACCTCATATCAACGGAATGAATTGATTAGTATGCTATCTCTTTCATATCACTAAATAAAACAGTCAATGGAGAAAGTACTTCCGTAAATTACACTTTCTTGTGCGGGAAACTTTTAGGGAATCATCATGTGCCTAGCCTTTCCCAACCATGTTGGGGTCGGCTTCCAGTCTAACCGGACGCAGCTGAATACCAGTATTTTACATTGAGCGACTGTCTACCTCCACAACCCAGTTACTGGTATGACTGGTTGTCAGACTTTCGAGATTCTAACGACTCATAACAACAGTCAAAGATCCACAAATGACAGCCAGGATCAATGGCTTAACGTACTTTCCGAGGCACGGAGGGGTCTTAGTATGTAAAGACGCTCACCCATCCACACACCAACAACCAACCAACCGCGGCCAGCATAGCTTATCCTGATCGACCCAAGCGGCTGTCATTAATTAGCCACAAGCTACTCCCTTTTGGGTACATTTAAGAAAATAATCCTAGTCTATAGTATAGTTAAAATCTCGCTGCAGACTCGGTCATAAATCATTCGAGTGTTTCACTCTCTTTCCCACTCACGGGTCTTATGGGCAGGTCACGCCCACACGTAGTCCTGTGCATTACTCCAGTCTATGAGTGATATTGATAGTTTTATATATTTATAAATGGGTGATAGAAATAAATACACATTTTTTTTTATTTTATTCCCAAAATTAATACTAAGCATATTAAATATATAAACAAAAGAATGTATATATAAAACTAAAAATAGAAAATTAAAATTCTTCGTCTGAGTCATCGTCATCATCTGTTATCGATAATGGCCTTGAGCGCGCGCAACTAGCGCACATCCCTACTCCGATTATGATTTATGACCAAGTCTGCAGCGAGATTTTAACTATAGTATAGTCTGTCATTAAAGCAATAGGATCCATCATTATTTTTGCTGTAGTAGTGATAGTATTAGTATTAGAAGTTGATTTAGTGATAGTATTAGAAGCTACATGAAGCATTTAAACTTAGTTTTGAAAGTTGTTACTGGATTAAGTACAAAAAAAAAACAATGTTTGTTTTTAGCAAAGGTGTAAAGGCAAAAATGTACCTACCAACTGTAACAAATTACATCAGGATGATTGTGTAAATTTAATTATAAAAGTTGTGTAAGAATTAATGGCTAAATGGATTGTTATTTACTCTTCAGTTAATCAATTAAATACAATACATCATATATATATTTTAACTAGTCTAAATATCATCAAACAGTGGTCAAGACACAGATGTCTATGAAATTGTCACAAAACAGCATTGTGTCTATTTTCTAATTTCCTGCAGTAGTCATCTCAATGTCAAATTTTCAAACATTACTTTTCTAAGACTGATGGGAAAGCATCAAATAAAAATGACTTAAAATGGAATTCCTATATTAAACCAAAAAAGTCAAAAACTCAGCTTCCTGATCCAGAGAATATAATAGTAATAATGTCCCCACCCACTTCGCCAGGGACAAACTCAGCTTCCTGATCCAGAGAATATAATAGTACTAATGTCCCCACCCACCTCGCCAGGGACAAACTCAGCTTCCTGATCCAGAGAATATAATAGTAATAATGTCCCCACCCACCTCGCCAGGGACAAACTCAGCTTCCTGATCCAGAGAATATAATAGTACTAATGTCCCCACCCACCTCGCCAGGGACAAACTCAGCTTCCTGATCCAGAGAATATAATAGTAATAATGTCCCCACCCACCTCGCCAGGGACAAACTCAGCTTCCTGATCCAGAGAATATAATAGTACTAATGTCCCCACCCACCTCGCCAGGGACAAACTCAGCTTCCTGATCCAGAGAATATAATAGTACTAATGTCCCCACCCACCTCGCCAGGGACAAACTCAGCTTCCTGATCCAGAGAATATAATAGTAATAATGTCCCCACCCACCTCGCCAGGGACAAACTCAGCTTCCTGATCCAGAGAATATAATAGTACTAATGTCCCCACCCACCTCGCCAGGGACAAACTCAGCTTCCTGATCCAGAGAATATAATAGTACTAATGTCCCCACCCACCTCGCCAGGGACAAACTCAGCTTCCTGATCCAGAGAATATAATAGTACTAATGTCCCCACCCACCTCGCCAGGGACAAACTCAATACCAGGATTAAGCATAGGAAACGGTTACAAAATAAACAGTAGTAGTTATTGATACACAAATGAGTCATACAACTAGTCAGTTGGTTCCTAGGAACTGTGAATCATGTTGTTTACTATCAGACAATCCGTTTCTTTTGCTTTGATATTATTTAAGGATAATATTTTTGATGTTTACCTGTGACAAAATACATTTTATAGAATTTTGTGACACATTGACCTTGTATTTATTTATTGATGATAAAAATGTAAGCTTCTTTGCAATAATATTTTGTAGCAAGATTACTGTTTTGTGAGTATATGGCTCATAACCACATTTAATTTTTATGTGGCAATGGCAACATTGAACACAACCCGGTTCTGGTGACCCATAACACAGGTATTTTATGTCTTTTTCGGGGACCAGTCTCTCACAAATGTTAACCCTTTATTTCTTAGTTTAAGCACTTCTTGGCCACAACAACATTTGTAATGAGAAATGAATAAATTATCTTATATCCTATTGAACAGAAAAATAATGTTCAAAATTTTTGTTGTTTTGGACAAAATGAAGGTGACCAGTTCACCTTCATTTTGTCCAAAACATCAAAAATTGGGCCCAATAAAACTTTCTTACTAGCTTGGGTTAAGAAAACTGGAACCACTGTACAAACGCACCCGGCGCTTTTATATAGGTACTAGCTATTTTTTTTTGGGTACAATCTTAGATAATATACATCTAGATCGAGCCACCGCGTGGCCGGTCATGAGACAGCAATATTAACAGTGAAAGTACTTTGTATGGCAACATTTTTAAATTTTGCCATTTTTAAAGCAAAAATACGGCACGCCGTAAGGGACAGAAGATACGATGCTTTGTCTCAATTTTCCTAATTATTTCGTATATATGTGTCTCACTTCCACACTTCACACTGTAATCATGGCAACGTCTAGATGTATAATGTCATTGGGTACAATAGACCCTTTGTAGTGTATTTTTAAAAACAAAAAAGTGCGCAAAATAAAAATGACAGTATGAGTACAATTGACCTTGACCTAAAGGTCAATGACCCTGAGGCTTTTTCGAGACATTCACCGCCTCATCTAACCCAAATGATTCACCAACAATATCTGAGATCTGAGATCTGGCGCTCGGCGGCCGCTGCCGCGGCACCACTCGCTTCGCTCTGTCGTCGTCGCGCGTTAAGGGTCACTGTTCTAACCTAACCTAACCCAAATGATTCACCAGCAATAGAGGTAATGGCCACTATTATTCACTAAGTTATGTTTTAGCAAAGCTTATTTGTTGAACAGTGAGGTTCTACCATTTTAATGATGCACTTAGCATTAGTGGTGCATTCGTAATGTGACAGACTAATGTTGTGTGGACACATCACATGTTTAGAATCAATGATTAAGGTACCAGTTTCCCTAGTTTCCTTCCTAACGCGAAACTTGAATGTAAATGTAAATCACGCTCAGAGAGTAGCTGTTGAATGGAAAGCTTTAATTTAGCGTAACCACCTTACTTGTAGATAGGAAGATAGAAAGAATATGCTTTATTTAATTGTACATTAAAATATATTTCTTTGTATTTTTTCTGGATGTTATCTATCTATCTATCTATATAAATAAAAAGAGAAGTTCTGACTGACTGACTCACTGACTCATCAACGCCCAGCCCAAGCACTTGAACCTAGAAAGCTGAAATTTTGCACATAGGTTCCCTTTATAATGTAGACAAGGAACAAGCAAGAATTTCCTGGTAGTACGTTCCCGTGGGATATTTTCCGACATTCACGCGGGCGAAGGCGCGCGTCTGTAATAAATTATGAAGATAAGGTACCTTTTTAAATAGTAGTAAGGCGTAGTCTAGTAAGGCATAGTCGAGGAGCCCCGCGCGGGGTTCAATGGTTTTTAAAAATTAACACAAATAACAATAGAACCAAAACCTGTCCGAGTAGGAGTGCCCAAAGTCCCGAGCTCGCTTCGCTCGCTCTTGCATCCGAAGTGTTTAGAGTCGAAATATTTAGTAATGATTTATTTTAAACTTGCTACTAAATATAGCCGAGTATTGGCGTCTTGGTAAAGTACATATAACGGTGGTTATTCCAAAATACAATCTCCTAACTATACCCAAATTAGCTCAGGGTCCGTGACGTCACTGGCGTCCCCAAAAGGTACATTTAGTAAAGAAGCCTCTCACTCTTAATTTCCATCTCATCTACCTCCCATCAGAGCTTGTCCAAAAAAAGCATTTGTTTTATACCCTATTATTTCTTCTCTTTTCAGGGTGATGAAGAAGAGAAATGGGCAGAGAAAGCAGTGGACAGTCTGGTGAAGAAGCTTAAGAAACGGAAGGGTGCCATCGAGGAGTTGGAGCGGGCCCTGTCGTGTCCTGGCACGCCCTCCAAGTGTGTCACTATTCCTAGGTCTCTTGATGGAAGGTTGCAGGTTAGTGTCTAATCACCTGAGATAAGACAAGCTAAAAGCACGGACGGCATAGCGGGTTTCTATCCGCTACTGCAGATTCTCGGGCATATTTTGTATACACAGTCCTTGAGGACGTTAAGCCTGGGCTTGCTCGTTCCATCATTGATCTCATCCATCGCTTTCCACCAGGCGAGATTGAGGTCAAGAGCTGGAAAAAAAATATCTGTGAGAGAAATTGGTCCGTGGATGGGTGACCATCTTTACATACCGTCTTGGTATGTAAAGATGGTCACCAAATTTATATAGCGAGACTCCTCCGTGCCTCGGAAAGCACGTTAAGCCGTTGGTCCCGGCTGTCATTCGTGGATCTTTGACAGTCGTTACGGGTCGTCAGAAGCCCGAAAGTCTGACAAACAGTGTTTCAAAGGGATATATCGTATTACCCAGTTACTGGGTTGTGGAGGTCAGACAAGCACTCGCTCCATATAAAGGTATTCAGCTGGGGAACACCCAAATACTCCAAAATATTTTATTCCGAATTTCGATTTTCAAAAGTCCGAATTTCATAATACCTAAGAATTATAATGTCGAATAATAATAAAAATCACGAAAGCCCGCCGCCGCGGCTGAGGCTGGCCGGCGAAGCCGGCCAGCAAGCCGAACCTGCGGCGGTGAGCGTTAAGACCATCTGCGACGATAAGCTCGCGTGGGGCCGCCCAAACCCCGCAGCGCCGGAGCCGTGACAGAAACAATGCATGTTGCATGCCTGCTTGCATGCTCCATGCTTACTTGCATGCTGCATGCATGCTGCATTCCTGCTTGCATGCTGCATGCCTGCTTGCATGTTGCATGAATGCTGCATTCCTGCTTGCATGCTGCATGCCTGCTTGCATGTTGCATGCCTCCTTGCATGTTGCATGCTGCATGTTGCATGCCTGCTTGCATGCTGCATGCTTACTTGCATGCTGCATGCCTGCTGCATTACTGCTTGCATGCTGCATGCCTGCTTGCATGCTGCATGCCTGCTTGCATGCTGCATGCCGCCTTGCATGTTGCATGCTTGCTTGCATGCTGCATGCCTGCTTGCACGCTGCATGCCTGCTTGCATGCTTGCTTGCATGGTGCATGCTTGCTTGCTTGGTGAACTATTTAGTTTTACTAGGCGTTTTTATTTCGTAATTTTAATAATCGGAATTCGTAGTTTTGATGTTTCGAATTATCATTAAGTCGGACTTTTTGTTATTCGATCTATTGAAACTCGGTATTTTGAGAATAGTAATTATAAACGTTAGGAATATTGAAATTTAGGAATTATAAAAATAGGAGTGATGATAAGTCGGAGTTGTTATATTCGGAATTTTAAACCATTCGGAATTATGAAAATCGGTATTTTGAAATTCGTACTTGTGACTGTCGGAATAAAGTTTTTCGTATTTATGTAGTGTACCCATTCAGCTGCATCCGGTTAGACTGCAAGCCGACCCCAACTATGTTGGGAAAAGGCTGGGCAGATTGATTGATCTCTGTGATAGAAATATGTTTTTGGTTCCATAACTCTGCAAGAACAGATAGCATTATCAAAGAGGATTAGTAGAGGCATAATTATAATACTACTGCGCGTAAACTCCTAGGTTGGATATGTGTTAGTCGGCGTTCGCACGAGCGTAATAAAATCGCGGCGGGATTTTATCGCGCACTGGATTTTCAACTCTCTGCTTAGCGCCGGGAGTTGAAAATCCAAGAGTGTGTTTCTCGTCGCGCTGGGATGCACTCTGTTTTTTAACCGACTTCCAAAAGGAGGAGGTTCTCAATTCGTCGGAACCTTTTTTTATTTATTTTTTTTATGTATGTTCCCCGTTTACTCGAAAATGGCTAGACCGATTTGGATTTTTCTTGTTTTGTTCGAAAGGATATACGTCCCAAGTGGTCCCATGATCATCAAGTCAGGATCTGATGATGGGATCCCATAGAAATCGAGGGAAACCCTCAAATTTTATGGGCACACCTACATCGATTTCGGTATTTTTTATAGTAACTCGTGCATTTGCTCTCGAAAAGTACCATTCGGTGAGCTGGAACTGATGAAGACCACAGAGGGCCATCGGAAATACTCAATTATATCTAAGTATATAACAGGTTGCGATTCGATTACTTTAATATGGTTTATGCTCGTCAAAATAATGGTAATGGTGACTTCACCATGAGCTCCATTTCTCCTGGTTCTTACTAGGAGAACTCCTCAACAATTAACGGCCCTGCATCGGGAAAAGCAACATTTTATAAAACGTGATGAGCAGCTGATATTGGGTTATTGTAACTTACATAAATTACAAACTGAACCACTAAAAAGTGAAAAATAAAAACTTTTTTACAAAAACAAAAACCGACTTCCAAAAAAAACACTACAAAGTGAAAAATAACTTTAATTTCGGAAGTCGGTGGTAAAAAACTAAAATACAGATCCAAAGACACCGACTTCCGAAATTAAAGTTATTTTTCACTTTGTAGTGTTTTTTTTGGAAGTCGGTTTTTGTTTTTGTAAAATAGTTTTTATGTTAGGTTGGATTCTCAACGCTCGGCTCAACAACGAGAGTTGAAAATCCAGGGCGCGATAAAATCCCGCCGCGATTTTATTACCACTCTTGACTTCTCAATCAGAGATCGGTCTCTAGACCAATAACTAACGTAAAACTCAATAATTCCAGGTATCACATCGCAAAGGGCTCCCACACGTTATCTACTGCCGCGTCTGGCGCTGGCCCGACCTGCAGAGCCACCATGAGCTCAAACCCTTGGAGATCTGCCAGTACCCCTTCAGCGCGAAACAGAAGGAGGTCTGCATCAACCCTTACCACTACAAGAGAGTCGAGAGCCCCGTGTTACCACCAGTGTTAGTGCCTAGACATTCTGAATTCGCTCCAGGACATTCGTTACTCCCCTTCCAAAGGACAGCAGAACCGTCAATGCCTCACAACGTCTCCTACTCAGGGTCAGGGTTTCCTCCGTCAGCTAGTTCGGAGCTCCCTGATACGCCGCCTCCAGCGTATTCCCCACCTTCAGATGACTCGGAACCACCTGGGGAAGTTGCCCCGGTTTCTTATCAGGAGCCGTTGTACTGGGCATCGGTAGCGTACTACGAGTTGAATTGCCGTGTAGGTGAAGTTTTCCATTGTAACTCCCATTCGGTCGTGGTCGATGGTTTCACGGACCCTTCGAATAACAGCGACAGGTTCTGTTTAGGTCAGCTCAGTAATGTGAACAGGAATTCGACGATTGAGAACACGAGACGTCACATAGGCAAGGGGGTACACCTGTACTACGTCGGGGGTGAAGTGTACGCGGAGTGTTTGTCCGATGCCGCCATTTTCGTCCAGAGTCGCAACTGTAACCACCACCACGGCTTCCATCCGTCTACCGTGTGTAAAATCCCTCCTGGATGTTCGCTAAAGATCTTCAATAATAGGGAATTCGCCCAACTACTGTCCCAAAGCGTCAATCACGGTTTCGAAGCGGTTTATGAACTGACGAAGATGTGTACGATTCGTATGTCGTTCGTGAAGGGCTGGGGGGCGGAGTACCACCGCCAGGACGTGACGTCCACGCCCTGCTGGATCGAGATCCACCTGCACGGGCCGCTACAGTGGCTGGACAAGGTCCTGACGCAGATGGGCTCGCCGCACAACGCCATCTCGTCGGTGTCCTAGCCACGCCGCCCACACTCAACACCCCCCACCGTACTTTGGTATCCGGTATTAAAATTCTTTAATCTCAAAAATCATTTCAACCGTTGCATTTTGTATTTTATACGTGACAGAATATTTTTAATCGTTTTTTTTAATGTTTTGTGTTGTATTAAAGCCCCAATTGGCATTTTACAATTATGCAGCTCAAATCATGTGTCCAATTTATTGAATCGTATTTTGTAAGCGTATTATAATGAATAAAGACATTAAGGTTTACTATACTCGTCATTATAATTTATGACAAGGTAAAAAAAGATATTATATTATTATTGGTGTAAATAAATAATGCTTAAAAACTTTTTTTTGGTAATGTCAAGCACAAAAGTCTAAGTTCGCCATAAATTCGTTCGATATTGATGATATTATATTTTAGTAAGTATATTATTATAAATATATTATTAAGGTAAGACATTATGTAAGTTTCATATACTTTATAGTAGCTTAAACTTAGTTTTATTGCAGTTTTATTTTAACTAACATTTAATAAATCATTATTTTAGTTTTGTGGCTCTTTGTGTAATTGAATTCTGTTTTTACGCAAAAACAAACTAGAAATGTATTTAAATGATGAAGTTTAAAATCTATTAATAGCAGAGGCAATAGAATATATTGCTATGATATCAGCTGCGCTAAAAGCGCCTTTGAAATTGCCATCATACTAATATTATAAAGGCGAAAGTTTGTGAGTGTGTGTGTGTATGTATGTTTGTTACTTCTTCACGCTCAAACGGCTGGGCCGATTTCGATGAAATTTGGTATGTAGATAGCTTATACCCTGGATTGACACATAGGCTACACGCGGGTGAAACCGCGGGGCGCAGCTAGTAGGTAATAAAAATAATAGAATTTTATACCATTTTACACAAGTGAGCCACAAAACTTCACTTGACATAGCATAGTGACGATCATGTGTTCTATATATTACATTAATTGTATTTATAATTTGTATAAGTATGTCAAATTACTTTTTTCGACTCGAAAATCGGATACCTTTAGAGAAGATTGTATGTAGATTACTTATATGTAATTATAAAATAATGTGAACGAATGAGAGAGACAGACAGGGTTTGCGTGCATGCTAAAAAGAGAGAAAGTTAACAAAATTGCGATAATCGAGTCGAAAAAATATTGATTTGACAATAATTTTAAAATCGTGCCATCATAAAAGTTGACAGAATTTAATTTGTCATGTAAATTGTAAAATCTGAATGTTGCAATTTCATTATAAATCGTTTTGTTCGTAGTTGTTTTTATATTGTAAATGTTTTATTTTAAAATAAAATAATCTCGGAAGTTTTTAACAAAAATGTCGGAAAAATTCAAAGCAAAATTTTTCGAACGTTGTATTTACTAGGAGTGACAGTTTTACAAAAAAAAAAAAAAAAAGAATTAAAACCAAATCAAGGGACATGTGCAGAAGTAAAGAAAAATGTGATTGATCTCAAAATATTAATAAGAAAAGATTTAGTTCCTCCAAAAGAGTGACTGTTGCGTGTCCCAGTTATAATAGAGATAGTAAAATACATTAAAATTATATATTTTCTATTGAATTATTGCAGTGACTAACGATTTCAATTTAACTAATCACAAGCCAAGTAAAACCTTTCTTCTTTTACCACATTGGTTTATGGGTAAATTAAATTAAATCGGTATACTGAAAACGAAAGTTTTGTTAGCCCATAGTCAGACAGAAAATACTGTTTAAGTATATGTATGTATATATGTATTTATTAGTATTTATTCTTTTTCCAGTTATCTATCCCTTATCTTGCACCTACCATGTTTTGTCTCTGCATCACCCTAAGGTTGACTGGTAGAAAATGCCTCAGGCATTAAGGGGCCGTATACGAAATTTTGCCGATTTCTCTAATTTGCGTGATTTTAAAGTCGTAATTTTACAGTCAAAATACTATATTTCTATAAGTTGTAATGCACAACATAAAATACCATTTCGATGATAATCTTATGAATGAGCTACATTTTTATTTTGCGTCGAGTTTATTATGCGAAAATTAGGTTGTTTTAAAAGATTTTTTAATGGCAAATGTTTTTAATTTTTTGCATTTGTTTTTCAGGAAATGGATTGACTTTGAATTGAAGTTTATTTCTGTTGTTTTCATTTTATGAACGAGAGTTCTGAGTAGCCGTAATCAAAAGCAATTCTTTGCCAATTTTCTCAAAAATTTGACTAAGTTGAATATTTTTTTACTCAAAAATTTTATATGAAAGTTGTAAAAAGTGATTCATACATTGTGTATACAACTTTCACAAGAATACATTGTAATTTTTTCATACGCTTTAGACGTCAAACGGTCAAAATGATTCGTAAACATAAGATATTCTAAACCTCTTATAGCAAAAATTCACAAAACAGTCGCCGGTTTAGGTCGATTAATCAAAATTAAAGAATAAAAATAGAAAAGTGCCTTATACATTAGATCATAATTGAAATGATCTTTCATGTTCTGCATTAAAACTTATACAAATACTTTATTATAACTGTAATCAGCGAAATCGGCAAAATTTCGTCTACGGCCTCTTAAGTCCGCCTTTGTACAGTATATCTTTACTCGTGCATAAAGTTTAAATAAATAAATAAAATACCATATATTTGCAATGTTAATAGAATGATATACAGCTGTTTATCAAATATAGCTTAAAATGTTAACATAGTATATTGATGAAATAATTTAAAGCATGTCTGACTAAACAAGGCGCTAATGTAGCTCAGTTTCTTAAATACAGTATTTATTGCAATAAATGTAAGCTGTACCTACGACTAAAAATCTGTTTTACCCATGTAAAAGTAGCCAATTAACGCCTTACATCATGTATGGCCCTACTTATCGGAAATAATGAACCAGTGAATTTATATAATTATAATTGTAATGATATTATAGTTGACGCTGCATTAAAATACATATACCTACTTATTTAAAAAAAACGATGAAGTAAAATATGACAGTTATAAACAATTTATGAATTCTTTCTGTTATTTGATAAAATGATGATTCAAAAAATGTATGAACTAACTTATTAAAATAATGTCTTACTGGGTATCTAATAAAAGACTTAAAACTTATCAGTTACACCAAAATATTTGTAAACCAGTTAGAAATGTATTAAAAAAAGTGAACTTATTAAAATAACGAGAAAAAGCAGCGTCAACTAAATGCAGTTTTCATATACATTTGAACGTGTTGTTTACAAAACCTAAGGCCTCTAGAAATGTGCCTAAATTGTAGCTTGTATGACCGTCCAATCGAATCGCTGAATTTTGTATGGATTTAGTCCTTTTGTGATCAATATTCAGTAAGGCAGTCGGTGTATGGGCCATAGAAGATTTTACTGTTTTTACCCTATATTTTGAAAGGGTAATTTCGGTTAACTTTGTTTATAGAAGCCGGTTGTATGCTCATTAGTGCAAGTATACGATCAGCTTTATCTATAACACAGTGAATCTTTATTTTTACGCGGAGTGACGAGTGACTGTCCTTTAGAGTTTATAAACTATACGGTTCTTAGGAGAAATTGTTACCCTATATTTTAGAACGGGGTACATTATTTCGGTGTGTAGAAAAATCTATATTTACTGACTAAATCCATACATTAACTCCGCTCCTTTCGTATACAGTAACTAAATAGTATATACTTTCATATATTTTCTTTTACATAATGTTGTTTCTTGAATAACATATTGGCTTGTTGTCATAAATAAACGCAACTATATTTATATATTATTATTATAGTGCCTTTTTAAACTTTGAACTTCGACGAATGCCTTATTATTTTAATTATTACATGAGAATAGTATTCATATTATATTTGGAATTATCTACGATATTGCATTTTTGTTTTTTATTTTATTATATTTTGACCATAATTATAATAGTGCCTATTCTTATAAATTAGTATAAATACCATTTGTATGCCTTATTTTTTCGAATTCATATTTTTTTTGAGGGAGTTGTGTAAAAAGTAGATGTGATCCTTTTTATGGCGATATTGGCATACATAAATAAATTCTGGAATAATTTTACGAAAGAGTAAATTACAGTAATAAGTAAAGTTTTTCTGTTGGCTACTTAAAATTATCCCTTTGGTATTTAATGAGGCTTACCCCAACTACTTTTATTACAACTCCCTGTATATGTCAGTTAAAAACGTAGAAGTCTGTAAACTTATTGCTGATATTACACTGTATATTTAATATGTACTAATTTTCGATTGATTGTACCGAGTGATAGATCTTCCATTTAAAGTTTTTTGTTTTTGCTTTCGTTTTCTTGGGTAAGATAAAATCCGCAAAGTACGCGAATACGAAAACGTAATTGAGTGCCCTCCATTAGGTCTCTTTGGTTGGTGTAGATGTGTAGATAATATAATGAGTTTTGACCTTCAGAAGGCCCAATTTGTGATTTGGTGAGTATTTCAACTTTTCATGTGTTATCGAATTTTAGTAACAAATCTCTTACGTAAATATTAGATCTTTACTTCGGTGCAATTAAATCTATAAACTAAAATACTAATAATGTGCGTCTGAATTGTGTGATCTTTGTGACGTCAGAGTGAATTGTAAACTTGTACATAATGTTTTACGGCAGTGTGGTCATTGTTATTTAATTGTTTTTAGATTTTTGGATTTGACAACCTTTTTACACAATAAAATATGTGTGATGATGATATTATCAAACAGTATTCTGACTCTGCTAAATAGACTGGCCCTATTCGGGTTATAGTAATATTTATTGCTATCATGTTTTATCAAAATGACGTAAAAAAGTATTGTAAAAGAACTTATTTTTACTGTGAAGGTTTACAATTTAGACATTTTATGATTTTTGAGACGTTTTGTTTTTGTTTGTGGCTAAGTAATAACAGCCGCACGGGTCGATCCATCAGGTTAAGCTACGCTTGCCGGGGTTAGACCGTGGATGAGTGACCATCTTTACATACCGAGACTCCTCCGTGCCTCGGAAAGCACGTTAAGTCATTGGTCCCGGCTGTCTTTCGTGGATCTTTGACAGTCGTTACGGGTAGTCAGAAGCCCGAAAAAACGACAACCAGTCTTACCAAGGGTTAGGGTAGGGTATTACCCAGATACAGATAGGCATTCGCTCCATGTAAAATACTGGTATGCAGCTGCATCCGTTTAGACTGGAAGCCGACCCTAAAATAGCTGGGAATAGGCTAGGCAGATTCAATGTTTTTTTTTTTTGAAAATAACTTGTAACAGTTCATAGTCAATAGTACACTTACACCTCTTTGTGAGAAGCACAAAATCTTGAATAAACTTTGTATTGTTTTAATTATCGCTGAGAAATGCATGAATATAATAAATAATTTATTAAAAAGAAAGAAAATACATTTATTTAGCACACAAAATAATACATAGCAGATTAAAATAATAATTTTGATCAAATTAAATCAAATGAAAACATACACACATTCACATATTACGAACAATTTGTTATTAACATTATTATTTGTTTGATATTATAAGTATTACATGATCTAATCATGATTTTTAAGAGTTGTCAAATCCAAGAAGTCTGTTTGTCTGTTGATTTAGCGAGGTTGCTGTAAGTGTCGTGTTGTCGGATTTATAAGAAATGAGTTTATGTGGGTATTAAGGCTCTGTCCACTGCGGCGTAATATGGTTATATGAAAGAACGCACAAGTTTTATTAGATGAAAGTAAATAAGCGCAAACAAAATAAAAAAAATAGACATCGTAGGTAAAATACAAACAAAATTAAAAAAATAGACATCGTTGGTAAAATACAGTCTAGTGGTTGGAAGCGCTGCTGGTAAGCATAAAATAAATAAATAATAAGTTTATTGTACAAGGAGAAACACATAGAACACATACACTAAACATGATAGTACAAGTGGTAGTCAGACAGGTTGAACAGCTGGCTCCTGAACTAAGTAAAAAGATATATCTCAGGAGCCAAAGTTCGTCATAAACATTGAAAAGTACAACTAAATCCAATTAAGCTCAGTAATTACTATAATGCTTTTATATTTGTGAACATCGAACATTATTTTATGCAAATATTTTAAATAGAGAGAAACCGAAAGAATACATTTAAATTACAGAAGATATTCCAACGAACATCCCATGAATACCTTTCATGCATGAGGTCCTGCGTCCGATTCCCAGGTCACGCAAAATGTTACTGGGTATTTCTTTCAGGAATTTCTCAGCAGCAGCCCGAAGTCTGGATTAGTGCCCGGTTGATGGCAATAGGCTCGCCCCCCGTTACACATAACTGCCGAAATGTGGGTGTTACTATAGGTACACCTCTGCCCTACCCTTCGAGGAAACATGTGTAATAGCTATTTATGCAACTGACGTATAATAGCCGAGTGTGATAATAGTATCACATGAGGGTTTTAATACCTAATTATGTACAGTTGCATACAAGACTTTATCTACATCCATGTTATCAATCCTCTATAAAAGGTTCTGAAACAGTTTTTTTGCAATACTAATACTCGTATCGAACATGGCGGCCGGCGTCATAGTATACGACGTGAATTCGAATAAGTTCTTTTTTTAAATTACGGCGCTGCTGCAGTGAAACGCGCGTGCATTACAATGTTCTTTTTTTTGAAAATGAGTTGCATTATGAAATTCAGTACAACATTAAAGCACCCGTTTGGATGCTATTATGGTTACCATGGTTACTATGACATTGGCTGTTTTATTGTTGGCAATAAGCTAACTGTTTCAGAAACTTTTATAGAGAATTTATAGCATGGGTGTAGATAAATATATTTAGAGGTGCAAATTGTCAGGTGTTTTAAAACACTACTACAACTTATCAGATGTGTTGCCAGCTAAAAGGTTGTCTTAAGAGCGTTAACGTCGCGCGCACTGGCAACGTCGCATTTATAAAGGTTTTTTGTGATTATTTTAATAAATTTAAATCAAATGTCAATTTCCTCTCTCAAATTCTTAGATCGTTGGTATTTATAAGTATGTATGCTATTTTTTGACGGTTATTTTGGTATTTAATCTTAGAAAATGAAATATTGTCAATTATTTTCTATTATTCTATTTTCTAAATAGTAAATACCAAAATTACTGTCAAAAAATAGCATACATACTTATAAATACCAACGATCTAAGAATTTGAGAGAGGAAATTGTCCTATGATTTAAATTTATTAAAATAATCACGAAAAACCTTTGGAAATGTGACGTTGCCAGCGTGCGCGACGTTAACGATCTTAAGTTATTTCATGTCACGCCCCAGTGGACAAGGAGCTTTGTGTACAAAATTGAGAATATTATTTCCTTTCGCTCTATTTACTGTAAGATAGGTGTAAGCGCATAGAAGCCATTGTTCATGTAATGTTTAGTATATTATTTCTCTGTTTAGCAATGAATAAAGTTTCTTTTATTGATATAATTTGTGCTTTTTAATTTATAACATGAGTAGGTACCTACCTAAACCAGTAAGTTAGGGCTATTATAACCGACTTCTAAGTCTGTCAACCAGTGTTACCAAAGGGTATCGTATTACTCCCCGTTACGGTATATACGTTCTGTGTATTAGACAGTCACTGGGTTGTGGAGGTCAGATAAGTAATAGCTCCATGTAAAATACTGGTATTCAGCTGCATCCGGTTAAACTGGAAGCCGGACCCCAACATAATTGGGAAAAGGCTAGGCAGACTGATTGAAGTACAATCGGAGACTTGTTAAAGTCTACGATAAAAATTAAAATCTTTCTTCTATTTCTTTGTTCAATACTATACATAAAGATACTGAACTAAAATACTAAATAAACTTAAAAATTATTACATTTATCGGTACTAAGGTTACATTATTAATAATCAGTGGTAAATGTGATTAATTTCTTACTTTTACCTCGACTTTCGGTAATTAAAATTAATAATTTTTAATTAATCACACTTATCGTAACAAATCCTTAGTGCAGCTTCTGTTTATTCTTTGACATGTTCTGTTTATAATAATTTGTTGTAATGTCTGGGTTAGATCTCTTTTATCTGTTCTGTGGGTCGGACCGTAGGTCACTATAATAAATCCGATCTAAGAAGCAGTATCTTTTGGTTTTTTTTTGCTTTGGTTTCGTAAAGCGTCCATTGTACCGCCGCGCCGCTGCCGCTGAAACCACAAATTAGTGGATAGTAAGAAGTAACAAAATATAAATCGCATGAGAAGAATCGTGGTTTTGTACAGTTTATATTCACTAGATGGCGCTTTACATTTACGTCACGTTTCTGAATCGCGGTGTTAAGATTCTCCGCCGTCGAATGACCCTCGCGAGTTTCTATAGAAAATTCATACTTACCTGGCATAGGGGATACCGTGATCAATAAGGCGGTTCCCCCAGGGCGAGGCCTTCCCATTGCACTGCGGTTGGGTTGACCCCTGCGATTATCCCTAATGTGGATAACTCGGATGCGTAATTTTTGATAGTGGGGACTGCGTACGCGCCGTCCCCTCGGAATTCTAATTATTAGGTGTGGGTCGTTGCGTATATGGAATCTGTACCTTCACACAACGCTCATGACGTCAGAGACCGTGTTGCCGTCGGGTATGTTTTGAAATCCAGAAATCGAGAATTAATTCGTTAAAGTGTACCTTTACCTAACATTTGTGACGTCACTGGCCGAGTTGACATTGGGTATACTTTCAGATTTAGGATTTCGCGCGTAGGTATTTTAAAACATACCCGACCGCAACGAAGCAATCGTTCGGTATTCTTTTGTCACGTTACTATTTCAATCGTTCTTTCCTTTTCGCCCGCTGGCTAACGCAACATTTTGTTTGTTTACATTATTGTGTCACCACGTGCGAGTCACTACGGTTTAAATTATGTGATTTCAAATGTTTTTAATTTAAAAAACAGGAAGTAAAGTAGGGTATAAAGTACAACATTATAAAGTGATAATTATATAGTTTGTGTTCCTATGTGTAAAATGATAGATAAAGCCAGTTTAGAGGGTTTCATAACTGAACATTGTGGACTTATCGAAAATCTGGATTTTGAATCGGGGGGAAAAGTACTCCATGCAGTTTAGCTGATCAAAATGAAAAACAAGAACGATACGTTAATTTTATCGTCGAGTTTGTTCAAAAAATTTCTATTTTTACGAAAACTAACTGGATAGTTCGAAAGTCATATCCTTCGTTAAAGCGCTTCTTGTTTCGAAAAACCTTTATATGTCAACATTCGTCGTTCAATAAAAAATCTGTTAAGTCGCCTCGTGGACAAAACTGTAAGGCTAAAATAGACTTTGTAATCAAGAAAGTCAACAAGGACACTATTCGAAACGACAAACTGTTGTCGAAGGGGTATAATGTGTTAGTGACCATAGTTTTTGAACACTATCATCGCGTTTACGTTGCCGAAGCTTTCAATTTACTAAAATGCAGCCAGGAAACCGAAGAAACTTTTAAGAAATATTTCGATAGTGGAATGACACCTTGCGCAGCAATAAATTAAAAGCATGACTTAGGACAGAATATTAAAATGAATGTCCATAACGCGCGCTAAATTCTTATTTTTAATTTTACTAATTCATGCCAATTGTATTTTTATAGTAAGAACATTTCTTTGTAATAAACGTTTTTTTTATCCTCTTTTCTTACTTTCCGCCTCGCTGCTTCACTGCGACTAGGAGCTCCATGTTGTTCTCCTCATCGCTGTCACTGTGGTGAAGTTGTCAACAGCCTCGGACACCACGGTCTGTCTTGCAGCCGAAGTGCGGGTCGCTTAGCACGGCACGCGAACATCAATGACATCATCCGACGAGCCCTTGTCACCGTCGGCGTTCCCGCTGTATTAGAACCCAATGGCTTGGCACGCGACGATGGCAAGAGACCGGACGGGATGTCTTTATTTCCATGGAAGGTGGGAAGGCCTTAGTGTGGGACGCAACGTGTGTCGATACTCTTGCGCCATCCCATCTTCCTGGCTCGGCGTGCTGTGCTGGCACTGCTGCTGCGGCTGCGGAAAACCTCAAGCGGCGGAAATATAATAACCTTATCGGTAATTATATTTTCGAGCCGTTTGGGGTTGAAACCCTTGAGCCGTGGGGTCCAAGTGCTCTTGTTTTATTCAACGAAATCTCCAAACGGCTGGTTGACACTTCCCGTGACCCGAGGGCTGGCTTTTACTTTGGCCAGAGGCTTAGCATTGCCATACAACGTGGCAATGCCGCCAGTCTCTTGGGTACTCTACCAGTCGACAGCGATGCGGAGGAATTTTTCGACGCCATATTTTAGGTTTTTAATAGTTTAGTTAGGATATAATTTTGTTCTTTTCTTGTATAATTTATTTCAATCCTAACGTATAAAATTAAACGTCTCTTTGTCTGTCTCTGTATTCTTTAGCGCAATTAAAAGTGAAGAGACAGTGCAACGGGTATACATTACAGTATAGTAAAATGGAGTGTCCTACATGAAAGTATACCCCAGAAAAATGTTGCGGGCGGGTATATTTTGAAATCCCTAACACGGCTGTATATATTTTTATTGTACACCTGAACTCAACACTATAGAGCGTTGGCTGAAGGTATGAATTCCATATACGCTGGGTCGTTAGCGCTACGTGATTTTCGCGAAACGTAACGTAACTAGTGACTTTGAAGGCGTCACCAGTTTTGAAAACAAGTGATTTTAGTACTTAACTAGTTATTTTTTCAAATTCTGTTCAGTGATTCAACATGGTTATTCTATCGAAGTATTACAGATAATTACGAAACGAAAACATTAAATGATTAATTACCTAATGTAGTTACTTACGTTACTTACCACAAAAGTTTTTGTAACTATGCAATTACTTACATAATTAACAAAATTAACAAGTTTTAACAAAGTATTGCAAAAACATGCATGGGGCAATTAATAGTTATTCTTGACCATGAGCGAACTAATTTGAACTAAATGTAAATAAACAAACCATCAATGATATCTTTCCTACCTCGGTCACTGCATTGTAATGTAACGTAACTTCTTACAAAATCACGTGTTTATAGTTTCACTCGAACGACACCGGTGGACGACGTCGGTGTAGTTGACGACATGGTTGGCGCAGTGGTTGAGCGATTGACTGCTGCGCAGCATGTCGCGGGTTCGATTCCCGCACGGAACAAATATTTGTACGGCCTACAAGTATTTGTTCCGAGTCTGGGTGTTTTTCTATCTATAATATGTATGTATTTACAAAAAAAATTGTATATAAGTAGTTTATCAGCCATCTCGTTACCATAGCACAAGCATTAGGTTGCTTAGCTTGGGACTAGATGGCGTTGTGTGAAATGTCCAAGGATATTTATTTATTTATTTATTTTACTCGAAACTAGCTATTCGGCTACACGCCCCTATCTGGTTCGGATTTATTCGTGTCACCGCTCGGGATTTCGGGAACTCTCGGCTCATTCATTCGGTCACTGTATTGTAATGTAACTATATACTTACAAAAATCACGTGTTTATCGTTTCACTCGAAACTAGTTATTCGGTTACATGCCCCGTAGCCAGTTATTGTAACTAGTGACGTGAAATAACGCCCATACCTACTCATAATTGTCCTGTCCTATGAAAATTATAGGGTAACGTGTTAAGCCGGCCATACAGGCTACGGTCTACCGGACATCTACCGGAGAGGTTACCTGTGCAGGTTTGCCACCCGCGTGTATGGGGACGTTCCGGTCTACCTGAGCGGTCTTCAGTTCTTTTTGCGAGGGCATCGTTTGAGGACGATGACGCGTTGGCATTGTTGCCTTGCTTTAATTTTGAAGAAAAAAGATACAAAAACAGTGAAAAGGAAGCGAAAAAAGTGGTGTAGGTAAGCATTGGTTATTGGAAAGGAAAACTTAGTCATGTTAATTTATTAAATGATTTTAATTACTCATTGACTCGTGGCGCCATTTTCGCGTGTTGAATTACGTGGCATTCGTGAAAATACGATGCGAGCGACGCGACGACCGTCCAGACAGGACTGGGGGCCTACTCCCTAAGTCCGTCCGTTCCTCCGTTCGCCCGTTTATCCGTCTGTCTGACTTAACGATCCATCAAAACAAGTGTAAAAGGTAAATTTTTCGGATGGGCTAAAAGACATCGGGAGTAGGGACAACTGTCGTATCGTGTTGCCATTCATACTTCGTTCGGACCCCGAACCAATCATACGTCCGTAGGTGATAAGGAGTAGGAAACGCCCGTAACGAAGGCCGAAACTACGGAATTCGTGCTTAGGGAGTAGGCCCCCAGATACTAGAAAACAAATGACGCGACCTGCGCAGGCGACCGGAGTACACGCACACACACACAGGTACACCGTACGGTGACATTATAAATAATTGATATTCGATTTTGCGCCGGTCGCCTGCGCAGGTTCAAAAAACTACAGGTCTACTCCCATACACGCTCCGGTCTACCTGTGCAGGCGTACCTGCACAGGTAGACCTCTCCGGTAGACCGTAGCGTGTATGGCCGGCTTTACGTTAAAGAGTAAGGACATTGGAATTTCGCAAAATGTCACATTCTCAAATTGTCACATTCTCAAAACGCCACATCGCAAAACGTCACATTAGCAAAAAGCCATTTTCGCAAAATACCATTTTCGTAAAATGCCTTTTCGCATGTCAAAACGAAAAAAAACTAAAATTTTGAGAATGTGGTAATTTTGCTAGTGTGGCATTTTGAGAAAAGACAATTTGCGAATGTGTAATTTTGCTAGTGTGGCATTTTGCGAATATGGCATTCAGCGCCTAATTCGTTCTGTGCTACTTAATCCGGCATTCGTCCACGTTTTCCTAATTCTTTCATTAAAATAGCATGTAGACAATACATGATTCGTATTTCTTCTTACGTCTTGTAGGTACCTACTCATCCATTCATGTAGGTATCTTCTTCGCATCAAAAAAAAATCATCGGATTTGAATTTAATAATTAAATTTTCTTTTATTAGAAATGTATGTAAGTAGATCTTGTTTTTTTTTTTTTTTTTTTTTTTTCATTACAATAATTATTACAACCTCGCAAAGATGGCGACGGAGGAGACCTTGCTACGTGAAAAAATTGAGGAATGAGTGTCACGAGAAAAGAATAGCACCCATGACTTTGGATGAAGAACATGTGTTTTATTCAAACCCTGAAGCTCCGGCGCTCCTAGGTTTGACTAGTAAATCCTCAGGTCTGACTTGAAGTCTCAGTCAAAGCCCAAACGAATGAGTTTTTCGGCCTCTAACTAAAGAATTTGAGTCTAGGAGAAACTAATTTGGTCAGGCAAACGTCGAAACTCAATTCAATGAAATGGGGGTTTCAGTCAAACTAACTAACCTCAAAACACCTAGGTTAGGCTTGGGTTAGGGTTTTCGTCAGCAGGTCGACGGAGCTCCGCTGCGCGTGCCCCCTATTTCTGTCTGCAGGGTCTAAAGGAACCTAACAAAACCGAACCTCACGGTGCCCCTGACGTCGACGTTTGACCGAGTCTGCCAGTCGCTTCTAGGATCGACTAGGCAAAGCCCGAAACAGATTATTTTACTTTCGACGTTTGACTGAAAAGTTAGGAACTTCTAGGTTTGCCTAAAAATACTTTACAAAGGGCGAAATTGGAATAATTCTGAAACGCCGTTCTGAAATCCCCTAAAAGATTGTGAAATCCGTATTTATTAAGGCACAACTCGACTCGATAATAGGAACAAAACCTCGAAACATTCAATAATCCCATTGAAACGATCAGGTAATTCAAATAAAATCCGACATCTTGCCTCATAACATGCTAACTAAACATATAAAGTGCCGGTGGGTGATGTTAAATTTTGACAGATATCAATAATTATGAATCAATTGCTTAGCGACCTCTTAGCGCTAAATAGCGTTTATGGATAAGAATTTTGCTAATCAGTTGCTTAGTAATTGATTAAAATTTCTAAAGTTTTTAAAGTTATTCTTGTTTAAAAATATTTTAGTCCCACGAGGCTCGATAGATGGCGTTGGCGTCGAATTAGAACTCGCTATGGTTTCGTTACGTGCGACATTATAAGTATAATAAAAAACAAGAATCCTTGTACATAGTAAAACCTCTACAGTACCACTAAATCACTTTTGATGTGGTATATATTTTTGCAGTCGAATTTCTCTGGGAGTTCTCAGTTGAAATTCGAATATTTCGAATTGATATATGTATTTGTATAGTGTAAGTGTACTATGTGTTGAATGTTGACCTTCTTTCTTTGTGCAGTGGTGCAGTCAGTGGTTAATTCATTTCATAGTCTCTATTTTATACTACTGTCGTAGGTTTTGAATTTAGATTGACTTTTGTATTCGCCAATGTGTCTCATGTATTTTATTTATTATGTATGTATTTTATTTTAAAATATCTTTTTGTTACCGTAGGCCCCGCCCAGTGTAGCAGAACTAACGCAACGCATTCAAACGCACGGCAGTGCGCGCAGGCACTTATAGGGCGAGCGCGCACTGCGGTGCGTTTTTCTAACGCATAATCTGTGAAGTATGGAATGTCTTTCAAGTGCGCGCACTGCGGTCATGCGTTTTGTTACTGTAGGTCCCGCCCAGTGCGGCAGAACCAATGAGGTATAATAATTAGGCATTGGGCAGAACTAACGGAACGCACCGCAGTGCGCGCTCGCCTTTACTCTTTGATTGCATCCACGGGAAAATCCTCTACAAGTAGTTAACACTATGTACGCACGGCTGCAGATCAAGCTATATATTTTCAGTATAAGCTGATCTCGCATTGTGTAGGATTTCCTTACAATGAGAGGTCAGTGTAAACTGGAAATGTATAGCTTGATGTGTAGCCGTGGGCCGTGTGTACATGTTTAACTTAACATACTTATTACATACTTACGTTGATTTCGTTACATATACTTACTTTATTTTAACCTACGTACTTAAACATTTTTAATTTACGGTCTCTAGAGGGAGGTAATCCTATTTAATATAGTTATCGCATATTACCTACGATACCATACCTATTACTGGGTCAATCAATCTGCCCAGCCTTTTCCCAACTACCTTGGGGTCGGCTTCCAGTCTAACCGGATGCAGCTGAATACCAGTATTTTACATGAAGCGACTGCCTATCTGACCTCCACAACCCAGGAACTGGGCAATACGATACCCCTTGGTAAGACTGGTTGTCAGAATTTCGGGCTTCTGACGACCCGTAACGGCTGTTTATATTAGTAAGTAGATATAAATTCACAGACCTTTCCTGTTTACTCCAATTATTGGAGCCGTTTATTTTCATTGCTACCATCGCAAACACAATTAAATAAACTTAGGTAATAAATTATTTTATCTACACCTATGCTATAAATCCTCTATAAAAGTTTCTGAAACAGTTAGATTATTGCCAACATTAAAACAGCCAGTGTCATAGTAACCATGGTAACCATAATAGCATCCAAACGAGTGTTTTAATCATTGACTTAGAATTCTAAGTCAATGGTTTTAATGTTGTACTCTGAATTTCATAATGCAACTCGTTTTCAAAAAAAGAAAATTGTAATGCATGCGCGTTTCACTACAACAGCGCCGTAATTAAAAAAAAGAACTTATTCGAATTCACGTCGTATACTATGACGCCGGCCGCCATGATCGATACGAGTATTAGTATTGCAAAATACTGTTTCAGAACCTTTTATACAGAGTTGATAACATGGATGTAGATAAAGTCTTGTATGCAACTGTACATAATTCGTGTTTTAATACCCCTTATTATACGTCAGTTGCATAAATAACTATTAATAAAATTCAAATCCGATGAAATTGTTGACTTTCGTCTGTCAAAGTCACGGCAGATACAAAAATCGTGGTTTTGACAACCTTTTTCTTAAAATTCTGTTTTTTATTCGACTATTTTGATTATAATCTGTGCCCAATGCATAATTTCACCTCTACTTCGTTTCGCAACTAATCACTTGCTAACTAGCCTTAACTAGCCTTTTTAAATAAAAAAAATTCATTGATTAGGAGCTAACTATTTGCACTAAACAGTGGCTAATGAATTTTAGCGAGATTTTTATAAATAAGGCTGAGTGTGTTTAGACACTTTCTCTTGTACCCTTTGATATGTCGATATTATCTCGTCCCCGTAGATTCTCAGAATAATATAGCTTGTCATTTATAAAGGAACACGAGAGAACATCCCCGAAATCTGACAAGCAATCGATAAAAACGACACCAAAATGTTACTCGCATCAGCCAGCCTGCTCACACCACACCAATGTCATTTTGTCGCAACAATACTGCAGCAGGAACCTAAAAAACTGTGCCATTAAATCATACATAACACTATACGTGTAACAAGTGAAATAATATGCAATTATCGGTTACTGTTTCGTATGTGTCTGTACGACGAATACAAATGGCGTCGGTGTCATGGCCGCTGGCGCACGCGCGTTGCAGCCGTAATGTGGTGAAAATTCGGCGCGTAGTCCTCGAATTTTCTTAATGGAATCTATTGTTAATTTTATTTGATTGCCGTATAAGGACATTTTGTGTTACCTATGCTTGGTTAGGCAAGGTGTTTGTTTTGCAAATTGTCTTTAATGAGTTGTTCTGTAGGTATTGGGGATTTCCTAGTGACATATTTCCGCAGACAACATTCCTTTCAGCATTTTTGTGATTGGTTTTCATCCTGGGCTGGGTACATAGATAGGTAGCCTCCTCAGGTATCTCATTATTTACGTGGAAGATGCCACTGCTGGAAATAGGCCTCCTCCAAACATCACCACAACGACTGGTCCTGCCATCCTGTGCCTCTGGCCTCAGATTAAATAAAAAACTAAGACAGCGCTGCGTACAATACCTACAGGGGAGCATGCGCAAAATTACACGTCGATCTGTGCATACACGCTCACACGCACACATTTACACCAAACTGCAACTAAACTACACCTCACACATGTTTACGAAATCCAAAACGTGAGGCCTCACGTCACTGTTGACAGCGCTATGTCTTGGTTTTTTATTGAAGGCCTATTTCACGATATCCGAGTAGCCACTACTTACCGAATAAATTCAAAAATAGAACAGATTTTGTATGAAATTATCTGCCAAGAGGAACTTAGTCGTAGGTGGTGAAACAGGCCCTTAGTCTGAGATCTGAGTCTCTGGCTAGGAAGTATGTCTCAACCACGGTCTCAACTCTCAAAAAAGAGATGTTAGAATCATAGACTTATAAAAAAAGATGGACTCCGCGCCACGCATATCGAAAGTGAAGCACAGTAAGTATGCGGGGACCGTTTGTACAAACACGCCTCACGCACACATTTACATCATAGTATGCCGACCGGCCGCCATTACGTGACACGAGCGACGGCGTCTTTGCAGGTACTCAAATCACGCACACATAGATCGGTACAGTGCTTCACTTTCGATGTGCGCGGCGCGGAGTCCATCTTTTTTTATAAGTCTATGGTTAGAATCAAATCCAGTTACTCAGTCTATCGATGAGATCAATACAGCCAAAGCTGATAACAATCACAATGTGCAATGGACCTTAATACCTCTGTTGGAACTACGCCAATGAGTTACGATTACGACAGCCTTTTACCGGCCCTACGACATTGAGATCTATCTCCATCTTAAGCACCTTAAAAACCGACCATGTGCCAGTCGGCCTCGCGCATGAAGGGTTTCGTAACATTATCTATAAAAACGTCAAAAAAATCATTTGTTATATGGGAGCCCCCTTTAAATACTTGTTTTATTTTATTTAATTATTAATTTTTAAAGTGAATACCGTCCCGCCCTCCCGTGACCACGATCACTGCAAGGCGGTCGAAACGTCTGGAAACAAGTAGGTACCTGTTTACCTCGTTAAAAAGAATATCGCGATAAGACCCGCACCCTAATTGCGTAACACATTATCAATCGGAGTTGGTTTTATTTTGACAGTTCAACAACATTCATTGCGTTATTCACGTTGTCGAGCAAGCAAATTTTTCGAACATATGAAGCAAAGGATTAGCAATTTGTTTCAAAATGATTCAAACTCCGATTGATGATGTGTTTCGCAATTAGGGTACCGTTTTCGATATTGTTTTATAAAGTGAATATACAGGGTGTCCCGTAAATAATGGATAATCTCTTAAGGGGTCATCGTACTCATCATTATGAACAACTTTTACTATGGGACCAAACCTGGAATCGCGAAAAAAAAATCAGCTGCTCCCTACATTTTGACGAGTTTGATGTAGATAAATGTACTGGTCAGCTAATTTTTTTTCGCGATTTCAGGTTTGGTCCCATAGTAAAAGTTGTTCATAATGATGAGTACAATGACCCCTTAAGAGATTATCCATTATTTACGGGACACCCTGTATAACTAAATATTCTGTGAATATTTCAAGCGTCTACCTGTTGCTGTTATCAATATCGAGCACAAACGAGCAAAAAAGTCACGTTTGTTGTATAGGAGCCTCCTTAAATATTTATTTTATTCTATTTTTTAGTCTTTGTTGCTATAGCGGCAACAGAAATACATCATCTATAAAAATTTAAATTGTCTAACTATCACGGTTCATGAGACAGACGTACAGACAGACGGACAACGGAGTCTTAGTAATAGGGTCCGTTTTGGGTACGGAACCCTAAAGACGTAGGACCTACATCTCTGCCTCATCTACTGCTGGACATAGCCTCCTAAAGCATCGCCTCTTCGACCGGTTCTCTGCCAAGCTGCTAAATAAAAGAATAAGTAGGAAAAGAGGTTAATGTTCTAATGGTCCTTGCTGGTGATAACAAGTTATCACTTGGCTACTGCTTCTGTGGCAATCTTTTCACTATTGCTACACCGCGCTAGATACTCTAATGAAGTCATAGTGGCATAATAGCAATATAGTAGTGCCACACAAGAACCATAGACATCGAAAGTGAAGCACAGTAAGTCTTTTGTACAAACACGCCTCACGCACACATTTACATCATAGTATACCGACCGGCCGCCATTACCTACGTGACACGAGCGACGGCGTCTTTCCAGGTACTCAAATCACGCACACATAGATCGGTACGGTGCTTCACTATCGATATGCGTGGCGCGGAGTCCTCCTTTTATTATACGTCTATGACAAGAACATTAACGTTACGGTTACGGCTGTGATTCCTCAGGGGTTCCTCCTCCTTCCTTAGTTGGTAGGGTAAGTATGTCACACAAACGGCACATCATTTCGTCAATGACGCAGGCGCATCTCGAAATGTAGAGGGCGTGACTATCAGCTTTTAGCGTATCGGTGATGTTATAGTTTCTAGTGTACCACAAGGATATAGAGTACGGAGAGGGCATCTAAAACCAGAAACTGATTAAAATGATAAAGTATTGAAGGAAACTAGAAATGTCCCGATTTGGGGACAGTGCAGGACCGATGTTTGTGGTGTTCTTTACGGGATGCCTAGTACAGTAGCCGGCGATAAATATTGCACATCGACCTTTGGAAAGAGACAATCGGCTAATTTCGGCTTCGTAGAGCGTTATCTCTGTCGCACGAAATACAAACAGTCTGGTATCTATTAGGAGCTGTTAAAACAATTATGATTTGCTTCTTTTGATAATTCTTTTTATTCTTTGTTTAAAATACACCAATTTTTCTATAAGTGATGGCTTTGGTTGGGGTAAAATAAAATAAAAAAAACATGTTCACATTATGTTTACTTACGTATTTAATTATTTTGTATAAACGAAATTGCTTTTTTGGTCTCCCTTTTTTTGGAGTGCTGAACTTAATTTCAGTAGAATGTGTTTCAGTACTGACTTCGTTTAGTATATTGTTCAAAGTTCTTCTTGAAATTCCAGTGGCATTTGCAACTCGCTCTTGAAAAAACTGACATTTTCATCTTAATTTTTTTAAAATCTGTCAGCTTCGGTTACAAAATATTTATAAACATTGTAGATAATTTCGCGTGACTGACCTCAGTGACCTCGTAAAGGTTTCCCTCTTTTTCCTAAAGATGCCATAGTACAGTACAACTTTAAATTATTTTTTGGGGGTGTTAACAACTCTAAATATATATTTTGAACAACGACTGACAAAACGTCACATTGGTAGTGTGCGACAGAGACAACGCTCTACGAAGCCGAAATTAGCCGATTGTCTCTTTCCAAAGGTCGATGTGCAATATTTATCGCCGGCTACTGTATGTACTTTTGTGCTGCAGTGAACGTCTTTCGGCTTTGATAATTATGAATGAGTCTTACTTTTTCTTTTATCATAAACTAGCTGCGCCCCGCGGTTTCACCCGCGTATACCGGTATAAAAAGTACCCTATGTGTTAATCCAGGGTATAAGCTATCTACATACCAAATTCCATTCAAATCGGTCTAGCCGTTTGAGCGTGAAGAAGCAACAAACATACACACACACTCACAAACTTTCGCCTTTATAATATTAGTGTGAAGTGTGATTTTATAGGAGCTTTTACGCATAGCGTATATATGTTCACAAGACTTGGGCCATGAATTTGAACAAAGCCTTCACATCGTCGCCATTTGGTTGGGATAGAATTGTGTGGAACATGCCTACATCAGTTCTGTTCAAATTCAGAGACCTTAGTAAATTATTTCTACTTATTTCATAATATATTTCTTTTTACTCCTTATTTCTTATTCCATATTGGACACATTCCATCAATAAATGTTGTAGGTCCTCGACAACTCCACATTCCTCATAATTAGTTGAAGCCATTTTCTTCATCACGAAGGCAAATTTTTTGCATGGAATGTGTCCAGATCTAAGTCTAAGAGCAGTAACAATTTTCTACTAACATCACTATTCATGATCCAGGCCACAGACTTGTGATCCAGGCCGTATACTCACGGAGGCCATCGGCGGCGGCGATCTCTCGCGTCCGAGCCTGGTCCAGGCCATGGTGCGGAGCGAGAGTGCATGGGAGGCCGTCACCTCCTTCTGCGAAGCAGTAATGCTCGCGAAGGAGGAGGCGGAACGCGTGAGGGAGAGGCCTCAGTCGCCGTAGGAGACGCCCTGGGCGGCGGGAATCGCGGGGCGATTTCCGGCCACCGTAGGCGCGGGCCTGCGGACGGTGAGTAGCGGGTAGCTCGCCGTCCGGTAAGGACCAGGCCCGAGTCGACGGCGCGTTGTGTCCCACGCGCGCCTCAAAGAGATGTCAGCAAATGATGGGGTCCAATAGGGCCGACGCCGCTGGGGTCGCGGGTAGTTTTAAGAAGATGCCGCGGCCCTGGCATAGGCAACTGAAGGAACACGGGTGGGTTTTAGTCAGTAAAAGTCTGACACGCCCTTCCGCTCCACCCAGAGCGGGAGAAGTTATTTGATGATTTCCCACCCTCAAAAAAAAAAGAAGGGCACGCGAAGAGGTCATTTCTAACTAAAACTGTACGTCAACATCCTGCAATTCACTAAAATAAGTAGGTACCGAGGCAAGCTATCCTGACACTTAAGGATCGTTGCACGCAGTGACACAATGAGTCACCTAGGGCTTCGGAATCGGACACGGAAGTACTCTCACTGTCCTTGTCATCGACCACGTGACATGCAGACAACTCTTTTGTTTTACTTTTATGTTCTGAGAATATAGTGTGACAGGGTATGCATTAAGTTGTTTTTCTTTTTTATATGCAGGCTCCTGGTCCTGGAAAAGGCAGTCAAATGAGTCAAGCAACGAATTAAGATTGAGTCAAGTAATTAGGTGACATATAGGACTCTCTTTGTGGTTTCTTTTTTGATCGTGTAAACCAATTGATTATTATTTACGCTGTTTGAAACTCATTTTACTTAAATACTGTTTTTGCTTAACACACTGTCTACCTCCTCAAGTTTTTTTTTTCTGTTTATATGCTCTCTTCTATCTGTGAAAACTTTTAATTGGCCTTATTTTTATTATTATTCTCAATCTTGCAAAATATTTAGCTGTAAGTTTTCCAAAAACTGTAAATTAAATAAAATATTTTCAAGGACTATTGTGGTAAATGTATGCATTTGTAGATTGCAAAGATCCGGTATTTTTTGCAGTAGGTACCTAGAGGTGCCGCCGTGGGATCTGGAGGCAAAGGTCCTCACGCACGTGTGGGAGTGGCGCGAGGAGGCGAAGCGCCGGGGCGTAACTCCGCTGCCGCGAGAAATCACGGTACAGCGGACAGAGCTCCGGCGGGATCTCATGGCGGCATGGAGAGCGCGACTGTCGCAACCCAGCGCTGGGCACGCCACAATAGCGGCGATAAGTCCCCTCTTTGAGGAGTGGTTAGAGAGGCGCCACGGCGTCCTCACCTTCCGCCTGACGCAGGTCCTCACCGGACACGGTTGTTTCGGGAGGTTCCTGTTTCGCATAAGGCGGGAGGAAACGCCCGGGTGTTTCCATTGTGTAGATCGCCCGGAGGACACGGTGGAGCATACAGTGGAGGTCTGCCCGGCTTGGGCAGAGCACCGCCGTGTTCTCACGGAGGCGATCGGCGGCGGCGATCTCTCGCGTCCGAGCCTGGTCCAGGCCATGGTGCGGAGCGAGAGTGCATGGGAGGCCGTCACCTCCTTCTGCGAAGCAGTGATGCTCGCGAAGGAGGAGGCGGAACGCGTGAGGGAAAGGCAGCCTCACGCCCTCAGTCGCCGCAGGAGACGCCCTGGGCGGCGGGAATCGCGGGGCGATTTCCGGCCACCGTAGGCGCGGGCCTGCGGACGGTGAGCAGCGGGTAGCTCGCCGTCCGGTAAGGACCAGGCCCGAGTCGACGGCGCGTCGTGTTCCACGCGCGCCTCAAAGAGATGTCAGCAAGTGACGGGGCCCAATAGGGCCGACGCCGCTGGGGTCGCGGGTTGTCTGAAAGGGTTACCGCGGCCCTGGCATAGGCAACTGAAGGAACACGGGTGGGTTTTAGTCAGTAAAAGTCTGACACGCCCTCCCGCTCCACCCAGAGCGGGAGAAGTTATTTGATGATTTCCCACCCTCAAAAAAAAAAAAAAAAAAAAAAAAAAAAAAAAAAAAAAAAAAAAAAAAAAAAGGTACCTAGAGGTAGGTAGGCTACGAGTCGAGTCGCTGCGCTCGCGCTGGTGATATATGACGTGGCTGCTCGTCTGACCTTCTGGTTTCAAAGATCTACCAGATTTAGGTACCTGTCTACCTTTAAGCGTCAGCCATCACATTAAAGATTTCCATCAGGATTAGTTAGTTTCATAAATTAGTATACCGAATCGTCACGGTGTCTACTATGTGATGTGATCTATATGGATGGATTATAATATTTAATAATGCCAATAGTTACTTGGTATTTAGCTAAAGCAGACGTAACAACCGACACAGAAGAGAGGTCTTCAGCGAACTTCCGCTCGAAAGGGCTTTCCATGAATATTTTCACGTTTCAGTCTGGCCTTGTGAACTTGCTAAGATCATTTTCACTAACACTAAGTCAAATCATTTTCACTAACACCTAAATGCTATGCGAGCCAAATAAGAATAGTACTGGCAAGACGCCATTTTGTTCCGCAATACTCGCGACCTTCATTACCAAAGCGTACTAATTTGACAGCTGTCGTGTATTTGACAGCTTTCGGCAGTAAGTACCTACTAATATGACAGCTATCATGTGAAGTTGGCAGCAAGCGCGATCCTATTCTTAGTTGGCTCGCACTGTTGAAGTTTAAAACAATAAGTATTAAGGCGATCATTAAGGTGTTTCCGACGTTAAGTAGTGTAAACGGGTACCTACTTAGTTTAATGTTTGACGACACGGTTGGCGCAGTGGTTGAGCGATTGCCTGCTGCGCAGCATGTCGCGGGTTCGATTCCCGCACGGAACAAATATTTGTACGACCTACAAGTATTTGTTCCGAGTCTGGGTGTTTTTCTATCTATAATATGTATGTATTTAAAAAAAAAAAAAGTACTTTATCAGCCATCTCGTTACCATAACACAAGCATTAGGTTGCTTAGCTTGAGACTAGATGGCGTTGTGTGAAATGTCCAAGGATATTTATTTATTTATTATTTAATGTTTGTGCTAGATTAGTGTTCAAATCTAGTGCACTATGTTGGGCTGCTCTCTATTTCGGTGTTCTATAGCTACATAAAGGTAAGTACCTATAACTATAGTGTCTGAGCGTGGGGTTCTACTTAGATTCGATTCCCGGAACGATCAAAGTTTTATTCGCTTTTCTATTTAAACATTTTCAGTGGCAGCCCAGAGTCTGAATGTATGCCCTCTTATTGCCTAGCCCCCTCGTCTATATTACCTAGGTATACGGGATTTATTATAACAGTTCATAACCTGCCTTCTCCTTCGAGGAGTATTGGTGTGATGCTGAGAAATTGCAACTGGCGCTGCCATTGAGAAAAAAATCATAGGTGTGGGCCGGCAGTCTCGACATTCGTTACGTTGTCCTAACGACTTGAAATCGCTCGGTAAGTCCTAATTACGTGCTCTGTGGTCTAATAAATTTTAAGGAACGGGCTCGAAGATGTGTGCGTGTCATCTGTGTGTCTTTAATAAAACCGATCTATTACCATTTGCCCGTCTAGGGGAGCCCATTAGGACCACAGAGCATGTAATTAGGACTTACCGAGCGATTTAAAGTCGTTATGGCAACGTAATGAATGTCGAGACTGCCGGCCCTGGAGATATGGAACATTTTGTTTCATAAGTTCACATTTTTAGTCAAATGAGGTACCTACTTGGAATGTTTTGTATCAAAAAATCAACACTAAAACTCCTAGGTTCGAAGCCTTAAAATAGTCGTTGTTGACCTCACCATACCTCTACCTCATCTGACTAAAAATGTGAACATAGGAAATTTCAAAATGTACCATAATATCTCCAGACTTATGATTTTTTTCTAAATGGTGGCGCTAACTAGTTGGTATTAGTACTCGCCGTAAAAACTTACAAAGCAAAACTAATAAATAAACAAGTTCGTACATCTGTAGGTCATTCAGGTGGTCCGCGATGTAGAGTGGAACGGCGACACTACCTACTCGCAATAAGTAGATATAACTTAAGCTACTAGATAACTTACTTAATTATTATTTTCATAAGTATGTATGTAGGTATCTGTTAAGTAATGTTATACATACGTACAGTAGTACCCAACTAATAAGGCGCGTCGTGAATCTTCGTTCGCGCAGAAAAGAAAGTATGGCCCCGAAGATTAACGAGAATGCTTAAAACTTACAATCAACCTTAGATCATTACTATAAGGTTCATAATACACTGCAGTTGTTAGTTCCGTCTCACTCGCAAGTATGGCTAACATCATGGCGGCAGCGGTCGACCAACAGCGGTACAGGAAAAAAAAGCATGGTGCGTGGAGCGTGCCGATTGGTCAATAGCATTTCCCGCGCTTTGAAAATTCATCTTCTGCGCAGGTACCTCGATAAGCCATATCTGTTGGGTACTACTGTATGTACGTAAGCCTTTTAATTTAAGAATTGCAACTGAGTTCTTGATAATTATGGAAATAAATGACTACTTTAAAATCTACAGATTGGCCACCAAGGACGTAAACTAGTTAAATTAATATTAACAAATGTTTCAACATGTAACATAATATCACGTATTTCCCAAAGGTTTAGGCAGTTTTTCGCCAGTAATAAGAAAAAAAAAGAAACAATGAAAATGTTTCAAATCAAATCAAATTACTTACCTACTTATTTTTTCCACAGCATAATCATAATCATAATAATCATAATCATTTATTTATTTGTCAGAACATGGTACATTAAATGGTCTTAAGGTTAGTCACAGGTATCGTCACATTCTGTCAAGTGTGGCGTGCAAATATTAGGTAGGTACATACATTTATTACAAGACATAATATATTATTTATTTAGTATTATTAATTTATTTGATTCACAGCATAGCATATAAGTACTCATTACGTAATCGTCCATTCAAATAGATAAGTAAAAGTAATGAAATTAAAATAACATTATGACCAGAAATTTAATAATTTTCGGAAACAGTAAATGATTTCAGTAACAACTAATATTAGCTGGCTGTATTTAGGATGATGTGGACAAATCCAAGATTATCGTCATTATAATTAGATATACAGGGTGAAATTGAATTCATGAGCATCCTTTTAAGGGGTCATTGTACTCATCATTGCGAACAACTTTCACTATGGGACCAAACATGAAATCGCGAAAAAAAATCAGCTGTTCAGTACATTTATGTTCGCTTTCGTCAAAATGTACTGAACAGCTGATTTTTTTTTCGCGGTTTCAGAATTCGTCCCATAGTAAAAGTTGTTCATAATGATGAGTAGAATGACCCCTTAAAAGGATGCCCATGAATTCAATTTCACCCTGTAAATTTAAATAATTAATTGATCATGTAACTTTAACTACCTAATAAATTTAATGTTACATACAGCATATCTGGGGGCTGATATAATGATTTCAGACCTAACTATGCATGCTAAAAGTTATGACTTTGTGTAATTAAAATTACATTTGAGAAATGTAATAATAAAAAGGTCAATTTCCTTCCGTTCTTTATCTACCTTCCTTCCCAACTATGTTGCAGCAACGGCTGGCTGAATACCAGTATTTACTGAATATGTATAACCAGTCCTATCTGACCTCCACAAACCAGCGACTGGGTAACACTATAACCCTTGGTAAGACTGGTTGTCAAACTTTTGGGCTTACCCTACCCGTATCTAACGACCTACATAGATCTACGAATGACAGCCGGGACCAATGGCTTAACGTGCTTTCCGAGGCACGAAGGGGTCTCGATATGTATGTAAAGGATGGTCATCCATCCACGTACCGACCGCAGCAAGCGTAAATTACCCTTGGATTGACCAGTGCCGCTGTTATTATTTGAAATGAAATGAAATTGTTTATTCCGTAAATAGGATATCGGAATCACTTCATATTACTCATCACTTTTACACGTCATATTAAAATAAAAATATTTAAAAAATAAGCTAGATGAAGTCGACATTTTCTGACTACCCTGAGAAGAAATGACGAAACAAACTCAGGGGTCAAAGTCTCTTTTAAAGTCCAGACATAAACTTGGTCAGATCATGTGAGGACCATGTAGATCCATGTCTGAAATTTGAGGAAAGAACCATACAAAGAGTGGACCTGTCCAGTCAGTGTTAAGGCACGAGCCCCTGCTAGTCGACAAGTCCATTTCCTTCCGTTGTGTTTCGAAAATCTTCAAAAAGGTTGATTTAGTCTATAGGCTCACATATAGGTACTGTAGCCTCACATATAGGTACTGTAGCCTCACATATAGGTACTGTAGCCTCACATATAGGTACTGTAGCCTCACATATAGGTACTGTAGCCTCACATATAGGTACTGTAGCCTCACATATAGGTACTGTAGCCTCACATATAGGTACTGTAGCCTCACATATAGGTACTGTAGCCTCACATATAGGTACTGTAGCCTCACATATAGGTACTGTAGCCTCACATATAGGTACTGTAGCCTCACATATAGGTACTGTAGCCTCACATATAGGTACTGTAGCCTCACATATAGGTACTGTAGCCTCACATATAGGTACTGTAGCCTCACATATAGGTACTGTAGCCTCCATACATCTCTCATGTCATTTTCCTTTTTATGAAAGAAAATGATTAATGACTCGCACAATATCATTGCCCACGCCATAATAAATAAAAGCCTGTCTCTGGTATGCGCGGGAGATGAAATCTGTGTCCTTTCCTTTGTGCGCGTACGCATACATTACGAGTACTTGCGGCGTTCTTAGACGCTTTACTAGTAGGGGAGCTGTTGTATAAGTTGGTTCATTTAATTACTTGGAAAACAAACCTGCATTTCAAACTTCAGTTATGTTACCACAAAGTTTCATAAGCTGTATATTGGAGACTAGCTGTGCCCCGCGACTTTGATCGCGTGAAAGTCGTGAGATACACAATATACTAAAATAACAGCCACATTTTAATAAAACTCCCTCGTACCCCCCCACACGCGTCGTGTTGCATCGCCCGCCCGCACCATTACTTCGTTTTCGCTTAGCGTTCTTTCAAACTATTTTTCTTTTTGCTCGGCTCCTAAGGGTTGTAGCGTGATGTTAAGAAGCCTATAACCATCCTCGAGAATTGGGCTACCAAATGAAAAAAAGCCTAAATATTATTAAACTACTTAAATAAATGAAATATTAAAAGAAAAAGTAGTACTTAATGAAATAAAAATACAATTACAATAAATAAATAATAATAAACGACCTGTGTTATTATTTATTTATTGTAATTGTACTTGCCGGCTTGGACGGACCACCGCCGTGCTCTCACGGATGCGATCGGCGGCGTCCGAACTTGGGGGCCTACTCCCTACGTCCGTTCATCCATCCGTCCGTTTATCCGTCCATCTGACTTAACGATCCATCAAAACAAGTGTAAAATTTTTCGGACGGGCTAGAACACATCGGGAGTAGGGACAATTGTCGTATCTTGTTACCATTCATACTTCGTTCGGGCCCCGAACCAATCATATGTCCGTAGGTGATACGGAGTAGAAAACGCCCGTAACGAAGGCTGAAACTACGGACTTCGTGCTTAGGGAGTAGACGTCCTGGTCCAGGCGATGGTGCGGAGCGAGAGTGCATGGGAGGCCGTCACATCCTTCTGCGAAGCAGTAATGCTCGCGAAGGAGGAGTCGGAACGCGTGAAGGAGAGACAACCTCACGCCCTCAGTCGCCGCAGGAGACGCCCTGGGCGGCGGGAGTCGAGGGCCGATTCCTGGCCACCGCAGGCGCGGGCTTGCGGATGGCGAGTAGTGGGTAGCTCGCCGTGTGTCCCACGCGCGCCTCAAAGAGATGTCCGATAAGGCCGGGCCGCCGGGGTCGCGGGTTGTTCGAAAGAGATACCGTGGCTCTGGCATAGGCAACTGAAGGAACACGGGTGGGTTTTAGCCACTAAAAGTCTGACAGGCCCTTCCGCTCCACCCAGAGCGGGAGAAGTCTTTTGATGATTTCCCATCCACAAAAAAAAGGGTGCTTTTAATAGACCAACCTCTTTGTGGATTATGATTACCACTGCCGATTAAGATTTCAATGTTTAATACATCTCAATGAGAGGTGTGACGTGTGAGAAAGAAATTAAGTCACTAGCAAGTCAGCTCAGCTCAGCATTGTACTGTACCATGATTATCTGGTACTGGTGCGTAGATCATGACACAGCCTTTTTACCTCAATACTCAATACTCAATATCTTTATTGCTTTACCATAATGTGTACTTAGGTGGTAGGTATAGTATATAATTGAGATCATTATGGACCCTGTAGGGCACAGCAAAAGGGTAGGAGAGAGGAAGCCCTGTTTTAGGAGATCATGAATAACTATTATTGCTATATTATTTAATTTAATTTATTATTACTCATACGAGTAATAATAAATTAAATAACTTCTAAGTATTTTAATTGCATTATTATTTTATTATTATATTACATTATTCCTCCTTAGCTTCAAATTCAGTTTCAGTTACGTGCTTTGCAGAATTCCAAGCAGTTTCAATGTTAAATGAGCCGGTACCTTCTAGTGCTCATTGTACTAGTTGGTACAATGCCACATTGTGTTAGTTCTTACATCTGTCCAAATGATTACTGCACCGGAATCACAAGGTAATGGCAATTTTGTTACAGCATAATACGTAATATTCACGTGTGTATAGTCTTGCGATTAGGGATCCTCGTAGGGATTTTTAAAATTGGTCCTCATTCACCGACAAAAACTGGCCAAGTGCGTGTCAGACCACGCAGAGTGAAGGGGTTCCGTAGTTAAAAAGAATTTATCCCAAAAACAAACATTGTAATCTCAATTTTTTTTTGATTGATAAAATTAAAAATAACAATTTTTAGACTTATTCCTTTACTTGTACTGTGAGACCTTGCTTCTTGCCAAATTTCATGATTGTAGGTCAACGGGAAACCCTATAGGTTTTGATTTACTTGCGAGTATCAAAATATGTCGCATAAAGGCTCTTACAGACAGAGGCGATATCGCGTCGCGACGCGATATTGTTCTTCGGATATAATATCGCAATATCGCGTCGTCTTAAATGGCCGTATTTCTTCATTGCGTTGACTATAGCAGCTTGATTTTTGTAGAACTCCAAGGGACCATGACCTACGTATTTGATATTAATTTCAACATGATGCCTCCACGCGTTCCTGAGAAAAACGGTATTGACAGACTGACAGACAGACAGACAGACAAGCGGACAACGAAGTGATCCTATTTAAGGGTTCCGTTTTTTCCTTTTGAGGTACGAAACCCTAAAAAGATGATTAGCAGCTATTTATCAACGTTTGATCGACTATTTATCAACTTTTGATCGACTATTTATCAACGTTTGATCGACTATTTATCAACGTTTGGTCGACTATTTCCAACATATACTAAGTACGCAAGTACCTAAGCGTTAGCATAGGTAGGTATCCTTCAAGTTTAGCCGTGATATTAAGTAATTACGTTTTTATATCTGGTTATAAATAAAATACCGATAGTTTTCAATCAAGTGCACAATCGCACGCTAGCTCCTACACTACATACTCGGAGAGAGACTGGTCTGGTTGTACTTGGCCTTGCTGAACGCTACGACTTGTTGTGGGGGCTCCAATTTATATTATTATACGTACAGTGAGCAACAAACGTCGATTAACACTTGTGTTTTCTAAATCTTAATTATTGAGAAAAATACTTCATTAAAATCGGAACATATGTAAATTTTAAAGAAAATTAACTTTTATCTAATAAATGCTAAAAAGCAGGTTATCGTATCATTTTGTGTTCAATTAGATAATGTCAAAAAGTAGCAGTGTTAACCGAGTTCTGTTGCTGCCCGTGCGAGTGATCTAGTCAACGAGTCTTGTGGTCTTCCTAAATTGTAAAGAAATCAATTGATCGTTGTTAATTGTGTTATTCGAAATTCGAATTTAGAAAGCGAAAAAATTGGTCTAAAAATAAATTACAGCAAAACAAAACTAATGACTAACTCGGCAAAAGTAGAGATAAAAATAAAGGAAGAACATTTGGCATATGTGGAGGACTACATATATCTTGGTCAAGTCATCTCTACCAAAGACCAAATTAGTCAGGAAATAAATATGAGGATTGCAATTGGTTGGAAAAAATACTGGGCCCTTAAGGAGATAATGAAGTGTAAAGACCTAGGCATGGCAATAAAAAGGAAGACTTTTAATTCATGTATACTCCCATGTTTTAACTTATGGGTGTGAGACATGGGCACTCACCAAATCTCTCAGAGAAAAGCTTGCCAAGTGTCAAAGAGCAATGGAGAGAAGCATGACAGGTTCAAAGAGACAGGATAGAATAAGAAACACAGATCTACGGTCCAAAACAAAACTAACCGATATCCTAACAAGAATAGACCAACAGAAGTGGAGGTGGACAGGCCACATGATGCGAGACACTAAAGAAAAGTGGAGCAGAGTAGTGACAGAGTGGTATCCAAGGGATGGCAAAAGAAAACAGGGAAGACAGCTTACCCGATGGGAGGAAGAAATAAAGCTGACAGCAGGTCCAAACTGGAGGAGGGTATCTCGTGACAGACGACAGTGGAAATTGTTAGAGGAGGCCTATGCCATGAGGCACACCGAAATTAGGGACATTTTGTGATTTTTTGTAAAATATTATTGTAAATTTAGCTTTATAGTTTCGGAATAAAAGGCTTTTTTTATTTTTTATTTAATTGTGTTATTCATACTAATTTAATGAATGCGAATGTAACTTTGTCTGTCCGTCTTGTTGACGGCTAAAGCGCTGAACCGATTTGGGTGCAATTTGCTCTTTAGAGATATCATAAAACTAGTGGAAGGGCATTGGCAACCAAAATGTGGACCGGTTGAGAATCCCTTGTGGCATTAAGTCCGCCTATGTACCACCGCTGAAGTACTATCTACATGAAGTTTAAATAAATTGGCGTACCACCTTAAAAATAAAAACCGGTCAAGAGCGAGTCGGACTCACGCACCGAGGGTTCCGTACCATCATTTATATGTAATTTTTGTTGATGATTTCTGAAAAATAGACATCTTTTTATTTTTCCTGTAATCTTTACATAAACTTCTATCACATAGAATAATTTCAGATTTTTCGCTTTGCAAACTTCGGAGATAAGGGGGGGAACGGTATTTTTTTTTACATTTTTCATCAAAAGTCGAAAACTATGGAGCCTATAAATAAATAAAAAATAGTTTGAGAATGTGCAAACAGCGTTCTTTTATATGATACCCCACATGCCCTAGTAACCCCACTTAAAATTTTTAAGACCCCCTTTCAGTCCCTGTTGCAAAAAAAATATAATTATTTTTATTTCTTTATTATTTGCAAAATAGTTGGGTAAACGTCAACTAAAACTATTCTAAATTTAAAGTTGATAGCATTAGTAGTTCTTGAGATATCCAGCTGTGACAGACAGACAGACAGACTGAGTCACACCATAAAGGTTCCTTTTTTACCATTTTGGTACGGAACCCTAATAACCAGGTAAAGTTTAAGGTAATTCGAAATCCAGGCGGTCGAAGCCGCGGGCAAATCGCTAGTCGGTTATCTTATAGGTATGACTTATGTATCTTACAACGAGTTTTGAGAACTTCCTAAATTGTAGCACTAGTTTTAATTAATAATTATTTATATGCAATTGTATCATAAATGAAACGTATTTTTATGTAATTGGATCATTTATGTATGTACATACCTATGTAAGGAAGTTTTAGTAATTATTGATAGAACCTGTATATTTGTAATTATTTTGAAATTAGTTTTTGAAGATAATTAAAGTGTGTTAAAAGGCTAATTATATGCAAAATGTAAGACTCAAATATCTCCGCAGGCTAAGATAATATTTAGCATTAACTACTTTCTGATGCTCCAAGGATAGTTTGACTAATGATAGCCGAAATTCTAATTCCCATGTAATCTTAAGACTGTTGGAAAATTATTAATATATAGGACCTATTACTGGGTTTATTATATAACCATTAAATTTTACACTGGCCTGCAAAACTAAGTACTTACTTACTACACTTTTAAAATTTAAATTTTTTCTAAAATAAAAACGTTTTATAGTAACATTTTTAAGTCTAAAAAAGATAAAACAATAAAAATAGCCATTTTAAGCTTAGTGTCATAAAAAACTCAATTAACATTTAAAAAATATGTTTTAGTAATAATAATAATAATTATTTTATTTTCAGGCAACTAGGCCCATAGTTAAAATACACAAAATATCTTAAACAATAATAAACTAATACATATGAATAAATCTTATTAAAAACTATAACTATACACGTAACGTCGGCGTCGTGTTCCGCTGCGTGGTGTCGCGTAACCGTCCTCGGAAACGTCGAAATATGACACCTTTCGGCCAAAAGTCCTCTTTTAAGGTCTGTAGATGTTGGGTTGGAACTCGTACCACGAACGACGTAAAGTTGATATTGTGGCGCGACTCCAACCTTTCGACCCTCAGAGTCCAGTCGGTCTTCACCTTCAAATACTGCACGACTTCCTCAACCCTTGTGGAGTGAAACAGACGTGAGATGTACAGCTGCGTCGTAGGCACAGCAGGGCGCAGCAGAATGTTGGGTCCAGTCGGTGCGGTACCACACTGGTTACGAGAACCGTCTTCATCAACTTGGCCCGTTCTTGGTAAGGAGCTACGGACCGCAGTCAGGGCAGGTTGAGGACCCTTTTTCACATCTCAAACAGGCAGGTTGGGATCTTTTTTTTTTTTCTTTTTTTTTTACATGTTATTTATTTTTGAATAACTGGTATTGCCTCCTCGGGCTCTGTTTAAAGCTTCGAGTAGATTTGGCATACTGAACACGAGGATTCGGAGCCGATGTTGGGGAATATTCTCCCATTCTTCTATCAGGGCCTGTTTTAGTGCCCTGAGGGTGGTAGGTGGTGGTCTGCGGCTTCTGACTAGCCTCCCTAGCTCATCCCCGGCGTGCCAGTTTTTATGTACAAAATTAAACTCTTTTTTGAGTCCTTTTTTTTCGAAACTATATCTTGTGTACTTACTTAAAAAGTTATTGCAATTTTAAAAGTGTGATACTTATTTTTGCAGGCCAGTGTAGTTTGTTCCTACCCAACTTGAGGGGTGAAACTAAAATTTCTATTGGATGTATCACCTAAGTTGGTAAACCTAGTGTTGAGGTTAAAACTAGAACAATAAGCGATTAAAATTAATCTAATATCTAGCTATTGAACTTTTGAATGTCCAGCTACAAATGCTAACTAGCAAAATTAGAATAACCTTTACTTAAATGTTTATTAGATAGTATGGGCCCTTGGGCAGTGCACTACTAACTTTATCCAAGTTGAATTTGTAAGTTTTAAGAATTTATGACGGTTTGTTCGGGTTGATATATACAGAATATAATTAGTACCTATTTTTATCCTGTATATATTTTCCTGTCCTGTATCAATTTAATCCTTTGAAAAGTTTTTGCAGACAATTTTGCGAATCGAACCTCTCATATTTATGTACATTCGGTTTCTGGGAAGAAAATCAACAAAAAATTTGCTAACAAATTGTAAAATGCATGTCAACTACTGCGATTGGTTGACTAAATTATGAACAGCTAATCGGATCACTTGACACGAGTTTAATTTTAACACATCGTTTATTTTCGTTCCAGAAATCGGCCGTTTGTTTGTATCGTTTAAGGGTTGGCACTAGGAGTTCCTGATTTTGTATAAGTTTATATAGAAAACGTAAAGTAGCCACGAAAAAAAAATCTGGCTAGCTCAAGAATTTCACCTGTCAGTGAAAAATTCGGATTGAGGATAAACCTTGTAGGTAGATGATTGATAAAAAAAAAAATAATATCACTATATGAAAACGTGCAAAAAGCCTTGCCGTATTTTGATAACTTTCGCGTAAATAAGAAGTCCCCAAAACCTTATCATTAACTTATCCAAAACCCATAGAACGACTTCCTAGTGCCAAAACCCATAGCACGACTTCCTAGTGCCAAAACCCATAGCACGACTTCCTAGTGCCAAAACCCATAGCACGACTTCCTAGTGCCAAAACCCATAACACGACTTTCTAGTACCAAAACCCATAGCACGACTTCATAGTGCCAAAACCCATAGCATGACTTTCTAGTGCCAAAACCCATAGCACGACTTCCTAGTGCCGACCCTTAAGATGCGTGTTGGTTTGTTAGTTCTATCAGTACAATCAAATAATGGTCAATAAGACATTAGGAATCGGACGTAATAGACCTTAAAGAAGAAATGCGTGACTGCTGTACATAAACACACATGTTTAAACCAAAAGTCTTTAGCTTTGACCCCATTAAGAACATCAATGTACTTCGCCATGTCACCGTGCAGCGCTTTTACAGGAAAAACTATAGAAAAATATAATTGGAGTGAGGTCGAGGAAATCGGTATGCAGGTCACATTAAGATAAGATCTATTTCTACTTATGTGCCATTTCTTGTTTGCACCATAAACTTATATGTAAGTCTTTACTTAAATCAATCGATCGACTGATTAATTGGATAGGAAATCTCAATTATTTTCGTCCAAGTGTATCCGCAAGTAGTCTCCAAATTATCATTTTTGGGGCAGCGGCGCTGGAAGCTAGAAATACAGGCTCCACAAAAAATTGTTGTGTGAGGAATGATCTCATTCCAAGTTACCAGTAACTCCAACTACAATGAAACATCCAAGCTATGAATGATAATCACTGCATTTATCCTTCAAAGAGGGCCAAATAAGCTGGGTCTACAACCCCGCCCGACGTTCCCAGGACCACAGACTGTTTTATCAACTGGACATCAATCTGGAACAAAACCAGTTGTTAAAATTAATTGTTTACACAGGCAGTGACTTTTATTTGTCTCGCTATGGTAATACCCATGTCACCTTATCAAGACTAGAATCAACCTAGCCGTGTCATTTGCAGACAAAAAAAAACTAGATCAAATGACAAGCGTATTTCCTCCATGAATCATTAGTAAATGTGTCAACAGAAACATAACTGACCAACGGGGGTGTTACGTTACCATAGGGCTCTGCGGAGAATAACAATATCAGACCAACCACTGCGGTAACTTAGCGACATTATAAATACAAGTGGCGGTGTAGCAAACGGCAGACGTGTGTTGTGATCGCTCGCCATAACGCGCGCGAAACGCGGGAAATTTGACAAGCAGCCATGTTGGTTTTGAAGGTGAGTTTATGGTTAGAAATTGCCGGGAAATTTTTTGACGTTTCTTTTTGGGCGGGAAATTTTGACCTTTAGGCGGCCATGATTTTTTAAGTTTCTTTTTTAAATGTGGTTAATGTTGAAGTTGTGCGTTGTTTTTTACGGCATTGATTTTTTATAGTAAAAGTGTTTATTATTGTTCGAATTGTAATGTAATAGTGCGCTAATAATAATAATTATCAAGGTGTGAACCATTGAGTATTCAACGTTGAATACTATTATGGGAATGTTCTGTGACCTTATGGTTTCTTATGGATACCTATTAATATACAACGGTTTATATTGGACATAGATTTAATGTTGAAATGCTTAAGATAACTTTGTTCAACTGTAGCTTCTGGTTTGTTTGAGTTTAGAAATTATTGGCAGCGTTTCAGTTTTTTTCAAGCCAATACAGGGATATTCAAACAAAGTGTTTTTGTCTAATTATTACAACAAAACTCTACAGAATAATAATGTTTATTGAAACACAACAGTCCCATGGTTATTTAGAAATAATCATCTCATTTTTACCATGGTTTGTCTTATCTCATCTTGAACAAATTACCATGATATCTTCATTTAGCAACAATTATAATTAGAGCTTCAGAATTAATGTGAATTTCTCACGGGATTGTTGTAATGTTACACTTAGTGCTTATGTGCGTCCATTAGCGTCCAGTGCGCAATGTTTAGCGCAATTTGCTCTATTTCTTGGAAAAGTGCTCTGTTCGGTTAAGTGGCTTTTGTGTTAGAATTAACTGTCTGTCTTAATTGTTGCTTTTTTTTTTAAGTTTATTGCGTGGATTTTTTTTAAATTTATGAACACGCGTAACTTTTTAGAGAGTAGTCCGATTTGAAAGATTATTGTTTATGTGGGGTACCTCGAAGTTGGTCCCATGTAAAATTTATTAACTTTGCTTCGGTAGTTTTTGAGTTAGCTTCAATAATACATATTTTTTCCCATTTTTTAAGTGCTAATTTATTTTGCAGGTAGTGCTATTAAAATTTGTGTGGGGTACAACTAAACAGTGCAAAATAAAAACTTTTTTACAAAAAATACAACCGACTTCCAAAAAAAAAACACTACAAAGTGAAAAATTTCAATCCACTTTGTAGTGCTTTTCTTTGGAAGTCGGTTGTATTTTTTGTAAAAAAGTTTTTATTATACGACTAGTTTTTTTTAAATCGAAACATTGAACGATACGAACTAAGTTTTCTAAACGCTTTGTTGAATGTAACAAGCCTTATAGGTTGGTATTACACAGGAGCTACTGCAATTTGCACGATTTCTCAAACACGCTATTGCCTCCAACTAAAGTTGACAACTTGATGGAATATTACAATGCATACCAACAGGTTATACCAACCTAAGGCTTAGTTCAGATAGTCGCGATTGCGAGGTGATCCTACTCAACCAAGATCTAACTTACCTATGTATCATAAATTATCTTTGATGCGCGATGTCTAAACTGTCCGAAGTGATTCATATAAAAAAAAAAAAAAAAAAAAAAAAAATTTAAAATAAATTCTAAGGACTTTGCATTTGCTACAGATTGGATAAAGTTTAATTTTTCTGACACGACGCTTCTGGTTGTAGCAACGGAAATTTCTAGCTGCTCTGGGGGTCTAAAACGGACACTGGCAGAATCTTAATAGGATAATATTATCCTATTATGATTGCAATCCTATTATATTATTATTTTATTATTATGATTGATTGATATCCTATTATTATTATGGCTAGAGATGCCGCTACATTCCACCAGTTTTTATGACAGATCATTCACTGTTCCAGCAGTACGATTGTGGAATGACTTGCCCGTGTCGATAAGGCGTGCACAATCTTTGTCAACTTTTAAAATTTTGGTGCAAAAACATTTCCTCTCTCTTTAAATATCGTCATTACGTGTATAGTTCCTTGCTCTTTTTTAAGTAGTATATATAAGTATATATTTATATAAGTATCTGTATTTATGTATGTATGTATAAATTGTATGTATATATGGTACACCACAGACTACCTACAGTATTCTCTCCTTTCTCCCCAAAATCCATCCAAAGGTTGTCTGTAAAAGATCGCTTTTAGCGATAAGACCGCCCATTGTGTCACCCTATGTAAAATTTCAACATTTATATCTGTAATTTTTATGGTGTGCATAATAAAGAGTATTCTATCTATCTATCTATCTATTGCCCTGTAGGTAGGTACTTGCAAACCTGTCTTAGCATTATTACTTCAGAATTATTTACGCGTGTGATTGGTGACGTATTTACAATTCTCTGTTTCTCACATCTATATTTTCAATATGAACGATGCAACCAATATTTTGTAAAACTATTTGGATTTAAAAGAGTGTCCGTGGAGTTTCTTGCCCGTTCTTCTCCATAGGGACCTACTACGCTTTGGAATGGGCAACTAGCTTCATCTTTCTGACTAATCGACTCCTTGACAATTTAAAAGTGCCTGTAATTGGTTTATTTGAAATAAATGCTTTGAGTTTGAGTTTGACAATACGCACAAGCGCCACTCGCGGCACGCCAATCTGAACTTAGCCTAAAGGGAACTGAGAAGTAAACAAGTTTACGTAAATGCGTGAACAAGGCCAGAAAGTAAGTTAAAATTAAGTTCTTATTGAGGCTAAATGTCTTCCGCAATATCATTTCGTTACCAATAAGGACATCTTGCGATATTAGGTGAGATTGAAAGTGATACTTGTATTGCTGACAAGAAATATTTTTCAATACACTTCCTCGAAAACTAGTTCATATCGCACTACGATTAGGTTCAAAATGCAATGTATGTCGCACGCGTGCGATTTTTTATTTTCCCCGCACGTGTGCGGGAATGCTACAGATAACTTATACCTATACTTAGTCCAAATTGGTTCAATGCCTCTATTCACAACTCTCTATTCGGAGGTGAATGTTTTTTTTAAATCTCGACAAAGAGATATGCGTCTTTAAGGCGTTAATATTTTTTGAATATTTAAATAATGTTTCTATATAGAATATTATCAAAAACCATGATTATTACAATAAAAAAAACGTTTATGAACAAATTAACATTTATTTGTGTCTAAACTCAAAAATATTTGAATTTTCTATTTTTCATATTAGGCTATTTATCGGCTTTATACCTTTGCTTCTCTTTCAACCTGGCGAAAGCAAAGCGCGAAAAAAAAAAGAAAATTTAAATCATAGTTCCCTATTAATTCATGACAAAATTATTTTGCGTTATTTTATGTGTTTTTTATTTTATTTCTTCAAAAGTGTATTGAAAAACGTCGTTTGATACTCGTGGACATTTGTTATTGCAGTTCTCGGCTCAAAAACAACCTCGCCTACGGCTCGGGTGTTTTAATTCCGCCTCGAACGCAATAACAAACGTTCTCCACTTGTATCAAAATGTACTAGTCTTTCATAATTTGTTTTGAGATGAATAAACATGGCCGATATGAAAGGGTAATTGGTATTTATTTAGGTCTTTTTAAGAAAAGTTAGTTTTTATGACTCAATCAACCAACTGAGCCTGTCATACTCACAGGATATGGGCCTCACCCTGGCTGCGCCTCTACATCCTATCCTCCACCTTCCGCATCCAATCTGTCCAGGATACCTTCGGCGCATCAAGCTGGGGGGCGTCCCATTCTAAGCTTCCCGATACACGGTCTGAACTCTAGGAGCCGTACTATGACGTGTAAAAACATCATGGATCCATCGTGTTGAGAAAAAAGTATGGTGCTACAGGTCGCATATAGCTCCGTCTCTCTCTCACACACTGGAACCGTTCAACTTCTGCCCCCAAGAGCAAGAGAAGAGCTCATAGTAAGCGCCCAGGACTCGTTTGCTCCACCATCGTTCCTTCGATAATAAAGACCAGCCCTCTGCCACTTTCTTGCTAACTCTGCAAGCTAGAATAAAATAGAATAGACATTTATTTTGCAAATATGGGTAATACATAATAGGTGTTAAGATACATTAAAGCACAGCCATATTTCACCATTCGGCATGCAAACATTTATAGTATAAAATAACAAGATTAATTAACTATTAACAGGATTATTGACGAGATTGATTATGATTATTAACAAGATTGATTATTAACAAGATAAGCTATGTCGGTAACGCCAGTTCTTCTGTTTGTACGACTGCTAGAGATAATATTCTGGTTTAGCCTGTTCCGTCACGAGTGAAGATAAAACATTAATTATTTTTTTGATAAGCTACGAAGAAGAATTACATGTTCAATAAGAAATCGATTGATGATCATCGGGAGATAGTGTGATAACCGCCAGGTTTTGAAGCCTGGCTTAAGTGCGGCCCAGAAAAACATATTGTTAAACGACAAAATACTTGAGAGCAGTAGAGTTCCTTTCTTGCTAAAGCTGTTTGTAATTCAGTGGAAGTAGGTGGCGGTAATAACCAGCACAGCTATTCACCACCACAGTCAGGCAGACTACCTGATATGCCTTTCCCCAACAAGAAATAGCTCTCGGAAGAATAGCGTTCGTCTATTTGATTTAAACTAACCAAATTTTCCTTCGATAAAATTGATTGAGGTTCGTTTCAGCACGAAAGCGTATGAAATGGTTGTGAATAGATGTGCAGCATCAAACACCTTCCTCTTACATCACCCCAACTGCTTTCTTCACCTCTACCTTTTACCAAACTAATTTGCCCAAACATTTAGCATACAATCGATTGAAATTCCAATAATATCCGACAAGTAATCTATTTCACAAGTTGTAAGTCGGAATGTAACACAAAAGCACGTGGGCGCGGTCGTTGCCTCACTTCGATGATAGACTTGCTACTTGCAGCTATCCTGGGTTGCTAAGAGCTAGTAGATCGGTTCGGGGACAGCAGTGTTATTAGTGTCGACTCTGCTGGAACCAATTTTGCCGGGATGATGCTTAATGAGTTTCGTTGACATGTGTTTTCGTGATCCTCGGCAAGTACTTCCAATTAAAACCACTGATTACTCTGAGAACATTATCTTTAACTAGCTGCGCCCCGCGGTTTCACCCGCGTAGACCGGGATAAAAAGTAGCCTATGTGTTAATCCAGGGTATACGCTATCTACATACCAAATTTTATACAAATAGGTCCAGCCGTTTGAGCGTGAAGAAGTAACAAACACAAAAACACACACACACAAACTTTCACTTTTATAATTGGATGTAGTTTAGCAGTAAGGACTCATTCCAAAATATGTCATTTTAAATAGATAATATGTTTAGTTAAAGTTTTTCTCATGATAATTATTAGTGTGATGAAGTGTGATTTGCATTGCAAATTCTTTTTACATTGTTAACAAATAGATAGATATAATACTTACCTTAACCGTAAGTACACCATATAAATTTGGTACAGATATAAATGTAGAAAATTATACAGGGTGTTTGGCGCATGGACCGACACAATTTTTTGGGGGATTGGGGGGGGTCATTTGCTAGGTTTCACCTAAAGACCTCCATGTCCTAAGTGTGACGGTAATTGAGATATGTTTTTTTTGTTCTTTCTTTGAATCACCCAAAATCTCGCCTTTGAATCGATATATTTTTTTTGTTTATGGTTGCAATAGAACAAAATAAATTTTATAATAGTCTGCAATGTATTTTTATTCTAAATAAATTATTATTTGATGTAATTGATCAGTAGAAAATGACTTACGTGCTTCCAAAGTCTTAAACATGTTTAAATGTATGAAAAGTTACTACTCTTAAATTCATTTTTTTTTTTAAATAAAGCCATTTTGACCTTATTTTTATCTCAAAAAGTTCTGTAGCTTGTACCCTTTCTAAGGGTATGCTACACGCTATGAAAAACAATTCAAATGTAGTGAAAATACTAGTTAGAGAGTCAGTTATGGAGTGTTTTAAGAAAAGACTTATTACGGTTACTATATTTTTTTATTTTATTTCGAATAAGAATACATTGTAGACTATAATAAAAATTATTTTGTTCTTTTACAACCATAAACAAAAAAAATATATCGATTCAAAGGCGAGATTTTGGGTAATTCAAAGAAAGAACAAAAAAAAAATAAAACTATTACCGTCACACTTAGGACATGGAGGTCTTTAGGTGAAACCTAGCAAATGACCCCCCCAATCCCCCAAAAAATTGTGTCGGTCCATGCGCCAAACACCCTGTATAAGGTGACGCAATTGCATTGTCGCTAAACGCGATCTTTAAAAGATGGATAAATTCGTTTATCAAAGACTGGAGCTTTAAAAATTGAAACAATAAATCGCAGGATTTCCTAGATTAAGAATAAACTTTCCCCATGAAGTAAATTTCAAGCAAATCATGCATAAATTGTATCAAAATAAGTTGAATAAGTTCACAACAACAAAATATGTATCAGTCCAAAACCTTGGCAAATAGAAGGCAAATGGATAATGATTCACCGACAAACTGAATTATGAGTTACAACTAGTTTTTACTATTTGGAATGCAATCAACTAATATTTAAGTTAATTACAATAATAATAACACAAATGAAGAACAAAGTTTTGCTAAATAAGGATGTAAAATCTTTTGGTGTACCAATTTTGCCCTTAATTATTTGGTCATGGTCAAATGCATCTCTGAATTAGGCATTTTTCCTGAATAAGGCAGATCTTCATGTAGGCACGCATTCCTAATTGGAGAATTCAGCTAACATTTCACTGTAGAACACTTTTTCATGTCTTTTGTTCTTCTTAATTTTCTTTGCCTACAAAAGACATAAACGCACGTGGTATAAAAAAAGGTGTATCGATGAGTATGGAATATTGAGGTCTGATAAATTACCAAAATATTAGCTTCTGCCCGCGACTTCGTTCACATAAAAGTCGTAAAATACACAATATATATATACCTCTACCGGATGACTTTTTTACCGTCTCGAAAAAAATTGGGTAGGTATATTAGGTGAACGTAGTAGAAGCCTATGGCATACCTAACTAATCAAGAATTCTAATCATATGCAGGCTGCATATGATTTAAATTTCGATATTTTTAAACGATTTATTACATTTTTCAAAATTTCACATTTGGTACAAAAATAAAAAGTTTACATCGAATTTGTAGTATTTATTGGTAGGTACTTTGATAATTTTTTCTGTCTAAGCTATTAAAAAAAAAACTAGGTATGCCATAGGCTTCTACTCTGTTCACCTAATATACCCATTTTTTTTTGATACGGTAAAAAAGTCATCCGGTATAACAGGCACATTTTCATAAAACTCGGCCGCGCTATTATTTCGTTTTCACTTAGCGTTATTTCTGACTTTTTAATTTAATTTAATTTATTTATTTAAATCAGACTCAATTATCCATATTTTTTTTTAAAAGAAAAGAAAGAAAGAAAGAAATACGTTTATTTGCGGTAAACATGACGCAAAGCACAACAAAATAAAATAACAATTTGTAAAACAAGTTTGGGGAAAATATGCGTCACATCTACGCAAAACGGCTTTTGCTTAGCTCCTAAGAGTAATAGAGTAATGTTAAATAGCCTAATCTTTCTCAAGAATTGGGCTATCAAATGCAAAAAGATTTTTTTAAATCCGACTGGTATTTCTGGAGATTAGCGCGTTCAAACAAACAAACTCATCAGCTTTATTCTATTATTATAGTACTTATAAATACTTAATTTTTGACATTTAAGAACTGTGACAATTATCAATAAATTAAATCTACTCATACAACAGTTGAAAAAACTACCTATATGGTAGGATTTCCTCAATTTGTACCACCACTAGTTCTCATATTATCCTTTTAATTGAATTTACTGCAACACATGAATGCAATAAAGAGTTTGAGTTTGAGTTTAACTATCTTCTTCAAACAAAAGATCTCAAAACTTCCTTCCACGATGTCGAAAGTAGAACCAAAACTACTTCCTAACCTCAAAATATATAGGCCACAAACTAGTCATTACTATTCTATAGACCAAGCGATTAGTATGCAGGTCCTGTTCATAGAAGTAGATAACTTTGCAACGCAACCCACTTCAGTTTACGCAACAAATGTTTACAAAACAATTACGTTCCGTTTAACTTTTATTATAAATCAAGTTCAATTCTAACAGTTCTCTTTTGCATGACAATATTGGCTGTATACACTCATGACAATGTCACTGTTCTGCGCTCAAAAAATAATACAATAAATTCAATGGCATGACGCCTTTTATTTTAAAAGTGGAAGCTTCTTGTCTATGCGTTCTGTGTAAAATCAGTTTTTCTCGGTTTTGTTATTAGATAATTGAAGTATTGTTGCGGTTAATTATTGTCATTCGGTAATTTACTGAGAATATTAGTGAATTATGTATGCATTTTACCTTTGTTTACATTGCAATATAGCTACGAAACATATAACTTACAAAGAAAACTCAGGAAAACTCAAACATTTTTGTACTTAAACAATTCATTCCTTTTTCAATGTCTCTGTCAAAACTAGTGTTTTGAACCAAATGTTACAGTTACCTACTGAACATATTATAACTGAAATCTTTTAAATTAAATACAACCAAGGTCAATTTTTATAATAACACCTGTCTCACAATTAATATTTTTTTCCAGAAACTAAATTAAAACTTCGACTTCTAACACGTAATATTTTCTTAGTATTTCTCAATTCGAGTTGTTGTATCTATAAAACAATCTACCAATTACATTGTATTGCTTTAGTTGTTGTTTTGGACAAAACAAGTGAACGGCTAAACGTGGGTAAGCACGGATATGACGAATTTAAGGAAATAGAATTTAATTGAATTGCACGAGATTTTTTTTGTTATTATTAGTAGGATTAAGGAAGGTTTTGTGTTGTGGTCGTGGGTTTTTAACCGACTTCCAAAAGGAGGAGGTTCTCAATTCGTCGGAATCTTTTTTATTTTTTTTTTTTATTTTTTTTTTTATGTATGTTCCCCGATTACTCGAAAATGGCTAGACCGATTTGGATTTTTCTTTTTTTGTTCGAAAGGGTATACGTCCCAAGTGGTCCCATGATCATCAAGTCAGGATCTGATGATGGGATCCCATGGAAATCGAGGGAAACCCTCAAATTTTATGGGCACATCTATATCGATTTCGGTATTTTTTATAGTAACTCGTGCATTTGCTCTCGGAAAGTACCATTCGGTGAGCTGGAACTGATGATGAAGACCACAGAGGGCCATCGGAAATACTCAATTGTATCTACGTATATAACAGGTTGCGATTCGATTACTTTAATATGGTTTATGCTCTTCAAAATAATGGTAATGGTGACTTCACCATGAGCTCCATTTCTCCTGGTTCTTAATAGGAGAACTCCTCAACAATTAACGGCCCTGCATCGGGAAAAGCAACATTTTGTAAAACGTGATGAGCAGCTGACATTGGGTTATTGTAACTTATATAAATTACAAACTGAACCACTAAAAAGTGAAAAATAAAAACTTTTTTACAAAAACAAAAACCGACTTCCAAAAAAAACACTACAAAGTGAAAAATAACTTTAATTTCGGAAGTCGGTGGCAAAAAACTAAAATACAGATCCAAAGACACCGACTTCCGAAATTAAAGTTATTTTTCACTTTGTAGTGTTTTTTTTGGAAGTCGGTTTTTGTTTTTGTAAAAAAGTTTTTTCTAATATACAGCAATAAAAATTATAAAAGGTGTGTGATTTATATCCTTGATTAATTTGGTATCCTATAGATATTTTGATAAAGTAACTTCAGTTAAAAGTCGTTAAACTTTACTGATTTTGATTTGTAATCTGATTCCTAAGGGCCATTATTCCATAATACATACATACAGTACAACTATTTTTTTATGTCCCTCGGCAAACTTCGTGTTTAGTCAGTCGTCGGATTTCTATCAATTGCCCTTTGCACTTGGTGCAGACCGGACGCTCTCAATCGACTTGGAAGTATAAATAGAATTGTTAATACTCTTTTAACTTAATGTAATTTATTTTTAAAATGGGAGGAAAGCTGCTAAAGTCGCAGGCGCGCGATGATTGCCGAGGGGCATTAAGAAAATAGTTGTACTGTACATACACACATAAACTCACGCCTTCTCCCCATGGAGATAGGCAGAAACTACAGAACGCCACCTGCTACGATCCTTAGATACTCCTTTTGCCTCGTCATACATCTGGTCGCACACGCACGCCGCTTGCAAGTACTACGCACCTGACCTTTCTGAAGAATATCACCAATTAGGTCACTATATGTCTCCGTAGGGCGTCCCCTCTCGGAATTAGGTCACTATATGTCTCCGTAGGCCGTCCCCTCTCGGAATTAGGTCACTATATGTCTCCGTAGGCCGTCCCCTCTCGGAATTAGGTCACTATATGTCTCCGTAGGCCGTCCCCTCTCGGAATTTCCACTCACATCTCGCACAGTGAGAATGAAAGTGACCGAACTCAAAATTTCGGCGAATTGAGTTAAGTACTTGTAACTACTCCTACACACATTTTTGGAAGACACATTTTTGGAAGGTTTTTTTATTGATTATTTTATAAACTCTTAAGCTGCTATTTTTAATGCATTTTGAGTTGAACCAATTGAAAATAGTCCAAACAATATACTGGCATCATAAATATGTAAATAGCTTTCCATTTGAAAAAGTTATGACATATTTTATTGGAAACTCCCTAAAATACGAAGTCAATTTTGTGATTTCCCACAAAATGCAAATTTCGTGTTAGGTCACTTTTATTCTCATGGTGCGAATTATTCTTATTATTCCATAATCCTACTTAATATTATAAATGTGAAAGTTTGTGAAGATGTTTGGATGTTTGCTACTCAATCACGCAAAAACGGCTGAACAGATTTGGATGAAATTTGGCACACAGATAGTTTACAACCCGGATTAACACATAGGATACTTTTTTATCCCGGTAGTAGGTTCCCGTGGGATAATTTCCGACATCCACGCGGTCGAAGCCGTGGGCAATGGCTAATTGCTAATATTTTAATAGTATACAGGGTGTCCCGTAATTAATGGATAATCTCTTAAGGGGTCATTGTACTCACCATTATGAACAACTTTTACTATGGGACCGAACCCAAAATCGCGAAAAAAAAATCCGCTGCTCCCTACATTTTGACGAGTTAAAATGCGAACATAAATGTAGGGAGCAGCTGATTTTTTTTCGCGATTTTGAGTTCGGTCCCATAGTAAAAGTTGTTCATAATGGTGAGTACAATGACCCCTTAAGAGATTATCCATTAATTACGGGACACCCTGTAGATATAGGCAATACCATATGAAGATATTGGCAGAGTTATATTATTACGAGAGGGGTATTATTAAATATCACATACCAACTGAACTCTTACATTAATATTCAGCATAATTAGCTTGAACAATTACCTATACTTACTCATACTGATAACATAACATAACCTTGATCAACAAAAAAAAAAGACCCAAAAAAAATACAGTTGTTACATTTCTTTTCAAATAATTGCAATCAAATTACTTACAACACTTTAATGCCCAATAATTATTTAAAGCCCATACGACAAGGTCTAATTATAAGTACCTACGGTAACCGATCAAACGAAATGATGTAAAAAATGACCTTATTCCTAATAGTTTTGAGTGCGCCAAAATTAGGCCGCGGTCAGACGGTACGGACGGTAGATGTATTCAAATTACGTGCGACAGGCATGCCGTGATTAAATAGTAGGCTGTTGAAATGTTATGGTGGCACTTACGTGGTTTGAACATGTTCGATTTAAATCAATCTGCCTAGCCTTTGCCCAACTACTTTGCAAAAAAAAACGGGCAGTTTGGATTTTTCTACATTATTGGTAATCATTTAGTTCTCATGAGGTTTTAATAGGCAAACTATGTTCCTGGCACATAAAAAGAGTCTGGGTATGAAAAAAAGTTAATTTCAAATTCAGAACTGTTGTTTTTAATAATAATAATCCCTTTTTCAGTTTATGACTTTTTACTTACTATTCGCGGGTTTGCGGTTAAATGGTTATCAGGCAACTAAAACTAACTTCTCGTTATTTTTATTAGAATAATTTATGTTTGTCGCATAATCCTGCCTCATTGTGACTTAAAACAGATATCTTTGTGTCGATTATAATGGCAGAAAAAGCAACAAGAGCTAGTAAAATTATAGTGCTGCTGGAAGTGGGGTGTAGCCAATGTTACGGTTCACAGCCGTTAAACGTGAGTGGTTCCACCGTCCAAAGAACATGGACTCGATCCCAAGAGACAGGTTCCGTTCAAAGAAGGCAATATTGTGGGAGAAAACGTTGCACACAACCACGAGACGACCGCTTTTTAGTGACTCAGGTATTGAGTAATCGCAAATGCAGTTACATAGACCTCAAAAGAAACCTTGAAGAGGTACGAGGAGCACAAGTTAGCCTATGGACAGTGAGGAGGAGGCTTTTAGCGGTTGATATACGCAGTCGACGACCAGCGCGGGCCCCCAATTTACTCCGTGAGTACCGGATTGCTCGACCGAGGTTCACTAGAAATTGTCTATCTTGGACACTAGGTAACTGGAGTAGCGTACTCTTCTCCGATGAGGCTCGAATTTGCTTGAATGGTGAGGACCGACGTCGGCGAGTGTTACGAAGACCAGGGGAACGCTATGCCAACGTGTGTTTTGAAGAAATCACCCCTTATGGTGGAAGGTCCGTTATGTTTTGGTCGGGCGTAACTTCCAGCTATCGTACCGAGATAGTGTTCATTGCAAATGGCTCACTAAATGCGCAAAGGTACATAACAGGAATAATTTGTCAACATGCACAGCCCGCACTGACTGTAATTGGTGAAGATGCCATTTCATGGACGATAATGCTCGGGACCACTGTTCTGGCGACGTAGATGCTTATATGCAAGAGGTCGGTATTCGTCGTCTGGATTGGCTAGCGCGGAGCCCCGACCTTAACCCCATTGAGCACGTCTGGGACCTCCTAAAACGGCGAGTACGACCTGTCCAACGACCTTCCACAAAACATCAGGTGTGATTTCGGCTGAGTGGAACACATTCCACAGGACACCATCAAAAACCTGGTGGAAAGCATGCCAAGACGATTACATGCCGTAATCGCTGCAAGGAGAGGTCATACTCGTTATTAATTTTTATTTTTTAATGTCTTTTTTTATTAAAATACCATAAAAATACTCGTAGTCTTAATTTAATTATACCCTAAAAATTTCCATTTTAACACGACTTTCTGTTTACATTGACTAAAACACCGATTCCAGGATTTAAGGGTTAAAAACTATATTCTCAATGATAATAAGAAATTTCTAGTCATTTATGCTAACGACATACTAAAAATATTAATATTATCCATAGAAAAGCCAATAACTGTAAGGTGCCCGTTTTTTTTGCAAAGCAGTTTATGTTGGGGTCGGCTTCCAGTCTAACCGGATGCAGCTGAATACCAGTATTTTACATGGAGCGACTGCCTATCTGATCTCCACAACCCAGTTACTGGGTAATACGATACCCCTTGGTAAGACTGGTTGTCAGACTTTCGGGCTTCTAACGACCCGTAACGACTGTCAAAGATCCACAAATGACAGCCGGGACCAACGGCTTAACGTGCTTTCCGAGGCACGGAGGAGTCTCGGTATGTAAAGATGGGCACCCATACACGGACCAACCCAGGCAAGCGTAGCTTAACCTGATGGATGGACCCGTGCGGCTGTTATTACTTAGGCACCAGCTCCTCACATGTTCGATTGAAATATCGAATCTAAACAGCTTGCTTGTTCGACTGGTTCTGGAGACTTTGGGCTTGTTTCACCAGCTATTAACTTACTTGGCAGATCATTTCGTACAAATTCTGTTCTATTTTTAAATTTATTCGGTAAGTAGTGGCTATTCGAACATCGTGAAACAGGTCCTTTATGGCATAAAGTCTCAAGAATAGTGTCGAGAGCTTTATAAGTTCTGCGATGACGAGTTTTTCGCTGAAAAGTCTTGAAAACATACAAGCACTTACAGATATTTTACTTACTACTATATACTTACTCTGAATTTTCGGCTGTAAAATAGATCAGTGGTTTTTTTTTTTTTTTTTTTTTTTTTTTTTTTTTTTTTTTTTTTTTTTTTTTTTTTTTTTTGAGGGTGGGAAATCATCAAATAACTTCTCCCGCTCTGGGTGGAACCGAGACTCCTCCGTGCCTCGGAATGCACGCTAAGCCGTTGGTCCTGATGTCTGACAACCAGTCTTACCAAAGGGTATCGTATTACTCAGTAACTGGGTTGTGGAGGTCAGATAGGCAGTCGCTCCATGTAAAATACTGGTATTCAGCTGCATCCGGTTAGACTGGAAGCCGACCCCAACATTGTTGGGAAAAGGCTAGGCAGATTATGAACAGCGTATGTTCACCTTCTGTGGACTAATAATCAATATCTGGACGTCAACCATCGTTAAGCAGGTCGTTCTACGCCCGTACATACTTTCTTTGCAACGGAATAACAACATTTCTATACTTCTACTTCACTTTCCTTTAGATAGATAGATAGATAAATCATTTATTGAGTGCACACAAAAGACATAGCACAACACACAAATGTACAATTAAATGGTAAAGTAAAATTAACAATACAAAAAAAATTAGAAGAATAACACTGCAAAGTGACACTATGACATAGGTAGGTACTTAAAATAAAATTAACAACGGAATCCACAGTGCGGTGTGTGTCTCAATGTTGCACCAAATGGGAGTCCAGCTCAGCATGTGTCAGGCAAATATACCTGACGCTGATATTCTGCTGGATCTCTGCAGAGACTGAGATAAATTAAATCTTTACATCATTCGTTCTTATGAATTCAAAGTCTACTATAGGTACCGAAATTACAAGCGCTAGAAACTCTATAATACGACCTTAGGTACTTCTAATAAACGCATGCAACATGAACCAACAGCTAACATTTATCAAACACCAAACAACAACACATTACATATTCATTCAATCCAATCATATGTAAACGACGTCTCCAAACGACACGACGACAGTAACCAGACAGGCCAGATTATTGTCTAACCGTCTGCACACACCCTTATACATCTCATTTACACGCGTACTAAACCACATTCTTAAACAGGTATGCAACACGAAATAATTATATCAATATTAATGAATGGGTACTATTTGATATTGCTCGTTGTCACCTTGGTAATACCATCTGCAGTGGAATGAAAAGCTTTTGTGATATTTCCGTGAAGCTTCGAGCATTTTCATGTTCCAATTGTTATTTTTCTTGACGTGTCGGTTCGACTTGGTCCGACTCGTGTGTAATAGCTACCTGGACAGCTTTATTATTGGCTTCGTTTAAATCCTGGAAGGTGTAGGAAACTTTATAAGGACAAAATACTCGAACAATAAATGAAATGAAATGAAATGAAATTTCATCATCATTCATTTCATTTCATTTCAAAGGAAACCTTTGTGCAAAATTTCAACTTTCTATGTCCAAGGCTGGGGGTTGATGAAGTCTGTCAGTTAGGACTTCTCTTTATATTAATATAGAAGATTTAAAGCATAGACATGAGGTTTTAGTACATGTTTGTTATAAAGAGATGATCTCTGGAAATACTGATCCAATTAAAAAAAAAAAAAATGGCAGTTGGATAAAGAATTGCAGACAGAAGTGAAAACTTAAGAGCTTTGGGTCGGTACGGGTTTTCATGCAAGCTTTCAAGTCCTTTTTTATCGAAATGAATGAACCGATTTTAATGAGACTTCATATGCATAAAGCAGGATACATAGGTCTAAAAAGTTAGTTAAGAACATTTTCCAAATGTCTTATTTAAAAAAAGATAAATGGAAATCGCTGTTTCTATGGAATATTTAAAAACGGTCCAATTTAGCTGCAACACTTTTCGAAAATGTTCTTAACTAACTTTTTAGGCCTATGCGCTGCTGTATGTGCTGGTTATGCGTAGGTACGTTTCATTAAAATCGGTTCATTCATTTCGATAAAAAAGGACTAGAAAGTTTGTATGAAATGCCCTACCTAGCCGCGAGGTGCCGCGCTATCGCGAACACATACAAATCACTCATCGGCCATAGAGAAGGTTTCACTTTCCACTATTGCCGAGTGCCATAGGATATGTTTCTTCCACGCCGACGAAGAAGAAAAGACGAGCAGAAGCTATTGTATTGATTAAAGTACTAATTTATTAGTATTATTATTTACTTAAAATAGAATATCAATAAGCTATTCATCGACTTTGTTTGTGTAGGAAGTGGTGCAGGCTTGTAAATGTCCTGAATCTTACATAAGCACTAGATCTATCCAGTATCTAGACCGCAAGGTAGTACACATCTATATTGCCTGACTGGATGCTAGTTTGTCAAGACTTAATGGTTATTATACTTAATCAGTGGGTGATGGAATACTTGATCGATTTTCTCTTTGATTTTCTGAAGAAATTAATAATGACAATACTGAGGTTTTTAATCAGGGTTTCGTACCAAAATGATAAAAAGGAAGCCTTATGGTGCGACTCAGTATGTCTGTCTGTCTGTTTGTCACAGCTGGATATCTCAAGAACTACTAATACTTGAAAAACTTGAAATTTGATACAGTTTTAGATGACGATTTTGCAAATAAGAAATCAATAATATTTTTTTTTTTGCAACAGGGAAGGGACTGAAGGTGTCTTAAAAATCGAAGTGGGGCTACTAGGGCATGTGGCGTATCATATTATGAAATAGCGCTGTTTGCACATTCTCAAACATTTATTTTAATTTTTTTTTTTACGTGTCCACTCTAATATTCTTGAGGGAACAGAATGCTTGATTTGTTTTTCTGTCCAATCTACAAGGAAGCAAAAAGCTATACATTAGCTATCTAGTTTAGCTGATGTATAGCTTTTTGCTAGCTATATACTATTTAGCCTACTTACTTATACATGAGCTGAACAAAGATATTTATGCAATGTCATGAACTCATGACAGTGATCGAAAAAGGCAAGACCATACATTTTTATTTTTTTGCGTTGGTAGTAATTTAATGATAGATAGGGTGTGCAGGTAATTATATTATTACGTGGAAGTATGTTAATTGGGTTCTGATCTAGGTGATCTATTTATAATTGCGATCAAGGAAGTTCCATTTTTTTTTCTTCGGTAGTTACTTAATTTATTTTTTGTTGACCGGACAGGTAATTGAACTCAAGATCTCAAGGTTTACAGTCTCACAGTTTCCATTACTGACATGACAAAGATTAATAATATTGTAGAGAAATTAAATAATTGATACCAAAATACAAACTGTGCGATTGGTGTCAAAAACGGTCCATATCATGACAGACAAAAGATTATAGAAGATTTTGACAATTAAGGTACCTATATAACAAACTTTCTTGACCATTATACCAATTTGGGAACACATAATAAATGACGGTTATTTTTCCTGTACATTTTGCCTGATTTAAGTGTTCCCAAATTGGTACAGTGTCCAGGAATGGGTTAATTGGTCACATCTGTAAACTCTATAATGGCAAATGGCAAACATGAATTGGCTTTGACCCATATTCGCCATAATTATTATGACATACACCATTTATAATGACCACAACATCACCGCAGAAAAATCAATCCTTAATGTAAATAGTTATAGATGTACCAACATACATTTTGTAACCGACGTATTAGCGCAGGCATTTCCATCATGTTTTAATCATAAACCAATTTCCACTTACCTCGAGCGATATTAATTTTATTTACTTACATCAATGTATAATAAATATATAAACAAAGTATCGTATGTCCGCGTTGACCACAAGGCTAAGTTGCTAAGTTAGGACATTCTCTCTGGTCACAGTACAAATATAAAACAGTATCTCAACTTGGCTAATTTTTCTTTCTATCTACCTCTTCAAAAAGTAGAAGAGGTAGATAGAGGGGCATAGAAAACCCACGTCTTGTCAGTCATGTTTCAGTCCATGTAATAGGGGGAGAGATTATTGCCATCGGCTCATTGCAAGAAGTTCGGAAAACCTGGAAAACCCAATCACACTGCCCACCCGGAAAGGAACACAGATGGATACTTAAGATCAGCAATTACTTTATGATTAGAATACTTCATGAAAAGTAAAGTCTCAATGCTATAGCCCCGGCGAATTCCATTGCGAAGCTCATAAATAAAAACGCGCAGGCGCGGTGTGACTTGTCAGTGATTTGATGATATCACGCGCTGTGGGAAGCAAGCTTACGACCCCATTAACGCGGTGCAAGTTTAATGACAGTGGCATATAATAAAATTGAAGCAACAAATGTCTTGCATCGTCTAGACAATGTATAGACCGTGCAACTTTTATTGTTAATTGCACTTGTAAATCAAGCCGTCTTAAGGCCCTTTGCACACACACTTTTATCTTGCCGTGAAAAATTACGTATTATTCGCCGTGTGTAGATAGGGCCGTCAGTGTTGTATGGATCACTATGCAAGCTTGTTGACAGACACGTTTTTTCTACGGCGCGGTTTATATGCCGTACCGTAAAGAAGCCGTACAAAGTACCTTAAGGACCAAAGGACCAAAGGGCCAAAGGACCTTAAGATTGTGTTGCGTGTTGTGTACATACGAGTGAGAACGTAAATTCGGGTGTTTGTTCCTAGTTGTCCTACTGTTTATTTTGTGTACTGTGTGCTGTGGGCGTCGACGACTCGACTAAGTTTCTTGTGTCATTACTTTACCAAGAATTTGCTGGAAAAAATGTATAGATAGGTAGCTGTAGCAAATTGTTCGAGTATTTTGTCCTTATAAAGTTTTGTATGGCATTAGAAGCTGTGTTTTGTAATTGTACTCGTAGCTAGATAGGTACCTAATTTATGGACATTTCGCTTTTAGGGCGATATTTTACTTGTAGTACAAACTTTCAACGTAGTTGTTAGAACAAGGCACAAAATCATGTTAGTTTGGATGAGATAAAAAAAAATATCCCTTAAATCGTTATGCTGGTCTACCTGGGCACATCAGAAAATATGTCCTCATCTTTTTTTAGATAGATTTTTTTTTTCTTTATTCACGATCTTTCTAAATAGTGGCTAAGAGGAGCTCGTGGCTAAGTAATAACAGCCGCACGGGTCTATCCATCAGATTAAGCTACGCTTGCTGAGGTTTGTCCGTGGATGGGTGACCATCTTTACATACTGAGACTCTTCCGTGTCTCGGAAAGCACGTTAAGCCGTTGGTCCCGGCTGTCATTCGTGGATCTTTTACAGTCAGAAGGATCGTCAGAAGACCGAAAGTCTGATAACAGTGACAACCAGTCTTACCAAGGGGTATCGTCAGTTACTGGGTTGTGGAGGTCAGATAGGCAGTCGCTCCATGTAAAATACTGGTATTCAGCTGCATCCGGTTAGACTGGAAGCCGACCCCAACATAGTTGGGATTTCTACAAAGGAGTATCACATCCTGGCCGCTATGAACACATTATACAAAACATTGGACTACACTAAAATAAAAAAATAATAAATAAAGATAATGGTTGAACAATCAAACACTTACAAAAAATGCTATGCGTAATTGCGTATTTGAATAGCGTATTGCAATTATATAACCACTAGTGTCAAAAGCAGTCTCTGTATGAAGTATGAACTCTGGTATCCAAACAAAGATTTAACTTGTGTTATGGATACCAGCGAAAATACATTATTATAAGCTCTGTGGGGTTACGTGCAAACGTCGTAACAATTATTTCAATTACATAACACTCCCTTTAATCACTTACACCATAACCACAAAAATAAGTACTTTCCGAGTACAAACCTCCAATTATACCGTAACGAGCACACAGCGATTACGCAACGGCTACGCAGCGACAAGATCAAGGGCGCTCACATCTAACTGTTTGAAATAACTTAACGCTGTTATTTTTTGTAATGTTGTGTAATTTTAACTGAGTTTGCACGGTTCGTGGTTAGGTAGTGAAAAAGTGTGGTTATCTTGTTTTATTTTTACTTCCGAAATTAGCTCGTTTGATTGTTTTACTGTGTTTTGTACTCATAGTCTTTAAATTTTCTTTTATTAGAGCACATTCTTGGATTTTTCTATTAGATTAAGGTATCCATAGAAACCGGTCCGAACCGGGCCGGTAATGGTGGCCGGAGAAGTGACGTCTAAAGGTAAAAAGATGGGTTTTATTGCGGGGCATCCCCTATCCGCGACTATTAGTAGTTTAGGAGATAGATTTTTTTCATATAGAAATTTATTTTATATAAATAAGGTCTGATAAAGCATCTTTGGGCACATATTTTTCAGTTTTTGTTTTTGGAAAATCACCTCCGTATACAGAGTAAATTTTTTTTTGTCAGATTTTTGTTTTTATTTTTTTTTTCTCGCTAAAAACTCATCTCAACTCGTGCTTTTTTATCAGTGATAGGCCTTGTTACGAGAAATATTTATGTGCTAGTGACCAGTCGCACTTTTGAGGTTTTAAGGAGAAAATAAAATAAAAACGAAAATCAGAAAATAAAATATTTCTCGGTATCCGGACGTGATTTTCTAAAAATAAAAACTGAAAAATATGCACCCAAAGATGCTTTATCAGACTATATTCATACAAAATAAATATCTTGGACGACAGTTACGTTTTCAGAATTTATTTTAATTTTTTTCATGAAAAGGTCACCTTCATCATTTAAAAAAAAAGCATTTGAAATTGACAAGTGAGAGTTTTACTCGTGCATTTTAAATGCATCCCTTGATCGATAAATTTACCTTAAACAGCAGAGGGAATTTTTTTTGATCGGTTGGAACAGTGTGCACCGTACCTACAATATTTAACACTAAGTGCAACGACCATGGGTTATGTGGTCGTTGTACTAAGTACCTAAATTATATTTAAAAAACAAAACGAAACAAAAATATTTTACATCTTAAATTTTAACAATCGCAAAGATAACTTTGTATTTCATAATGATACTGTGAACTACAAAGTTATTTTTGATAGTTGCAGAAAATCACCCCTATTTAAAGAAGTACCTTATGAATCGGCGTTTTTAGTATGTATTTGTTGATTAAGTACAGTATTTAACTACTTACATGATATACAGAAAATTTAAATTCCTATCCTATCTTACTGTAGCAATAGAGCTCGCACAAAGATGGTCTAAAACTGACAACTTTTGCGGCCCCCTATTTCTTTATTTTTGAAGATAAAAATATGAAAATTATATTTGTACTCTACTCGACGAGTTCTATAATGACTTTAATGACAATGCCGGGTACGGGTCTTGGGAAATGACCCTATCGATAACTTTTCACTTTTTGGAAAAAGTGCCCATCTTTGACTAGCTATACCTATATTTGCTACCAATAGACCTAGAGTGCTTGAGTTAGGCTCAAATTGTACCCAATTTAGTTTGCTTCACCAAAATAAAGAACAAAGATTTATTTAAAAAAATAAATAAAATAAAAACGGATGCAAGTCCCAGAATTTCGCAGTTTTTCGAGCACCATGGGAGTAGCACAAGGTTTTCAGTGTTGCAAACTTGGGTATAGACAACTCTCAGGGGACCTAACAACATATAAAGGAAAGGAATCGTAGTTAAGTACACACGGCTACACATCTAGCTATACATTTCCAGTTTACACTGACCTCTCGTTGTAAGGAAATTCTATACAATACGAGATCAGCTTACACTGGAATTGTATAGCTTGATCTGTAGCCGTGCGTACATGCGCGTTTGCGATGTTTACATTTTTTGTGTTTATTGTGACTGGACTACCCCTTTAATTTTTTAATTTAATTAATTAGTTAGGTAGGCTTTTTTAAATTTCTTTAGGCATATAAAATCTAAAAGAAAGGCGCACAAGTTGAGCGCGAGGTGCGGCTTGCGCCGCCCCTTGCAGCCTGCCGCCCCGGGCCATGGCCCTTTTGGCCCTAGGGTAAATACACCCCTGCCTGCCACAAAAGTGATACTCGACGACTCATGATAAAAAAATAAAAAACGGATTCTAATGTTTCTAAAAACTTCTATGGACCTTCAATAACAATAAAACATTTAAAAAACCAGGGATCGGATCGGGATTTATTTTCTGTAACTTGCCTTCAAAGTAAAAAAAACGAGCGAACTTTTTAAGGAAAAGTAGAAAAAAAAATTGTATTAATTTAAATAAAAAATAAATAAATAAATATCCTTGGACATTTCACACAACGCCATCTAGTCCCAAGCTAAGCAACCTAATGCTTGTGTTATGGTAACGAGATGGCTGATAAACTACTTATATACATTTTTTTTTTGTAAATACATACATATTATAGATAGAAAAACTCCCAAACTCGAAACAAATACTTGTAGGTCGTACAAATATTTGTTCCGTGCGGGAATCGAACCCGCGACATGCTGCGCAGCAGTCAATCGCTCAACCACTGCGCCAACCGTGTCGAAACCTACCTTTCATCACTGCCATTAGGTGTCGAAGAAGTTGTTCATGGCCATTATAAATTATTAAGAAGCCTCCAACAGAGCCCTGAGGAACACCCAGAAACTGTAGCTTTCTCTTTATAATTCACTAAAACTTTTTCTCTCTCTTTCCAGACTCTAATCCTCTGTACGGTGTGGCTGGCAGTCCACTGCCAGAACTACAACAGCCCCACCACGACACCTGTCCCGATCCTCAAGCAGATCAACCGACAGAACGATGATGGCTCCTACAGTTACGGTTACGAAGCTGCTGACGGCTCCTTCAAGATCGAGACAAAGTACCCGAACGGAGACGTAGCTGGGAAGTACGGATATGTGGATGGGGATGGAAAGAACAGGGAGATCTCTTATGGAGCCAGCAGCCAGAGAGGTTTCGAGCCTGAAGGTAGGATTGTTGTTGTTTTAGCTGTTTTGTTTTTGCGTGGTGATAGGAATTTACCAGTGACGTCAGCAAAAAAAGTCAAGTCACCTTTTACAAAAGCTACATCATCCTCATCTGCCTAGCCTTTTCCTAACTATGTTGGGGTCGGCTACCAGTCTAACCGGATGCAGATGAATACCAGTATTTTACATGAAGCGACTGCCTGTCCGACCTCCATAACCCAGTTACTGGGTAATACGATACCCCGTGGCCTGTGGTAAGACCTTCGGGTTTCTGACGACCCATAACGACTGTCAAAGATCCACGAATGACAGCTGTGACCAACGGCTTAACGTACATTCCGAGGCACGGAGGCGTCTTGGTATGTAAAGATGGTCACACATCCACGGAGCTACAGCCAACTCTATGATATGCCCTTCATATTGGAGGAGTCTGTAGCTTTCGTTATTATTCCCGATAGGGTTCCCAACAAACAAACGCGCGTAAAAACAGTTCCGGTGGTCTTTAGGTCAAATCATAGGCAAATAAACTATGGCTTTTTTAAAACTCCGAATGCAAAACCATGTCGTAATAGAAATTGCTCATCAATTATCAATTCCCCCAACAATTAGCTACTGTGTCCGTAACACGAGCCCAACAGCTGAACACAAACTGGAGCGGTTGCACCACCGCTCTCTAATTCACTCGTGAGGCAAGCGTCACTTCATGGTGTAATGTTATGGTGCTCCGACTGGACGTCAGTAGCCGATGATTTGTCATTTATAGATCTGTGTGGAGTAATGGCTATTAGATACAGATCAACCACATAATCATGCTATGATAGATAATAATTACCTACTGCAGAGCGTCTTTTTATAAATGTATTTTCTTTTTATGGCTAACTTTTCCTTTCATCCTTAATCCTTCTTACGCATTTTTAGGAACTTAAAACAATATAGGCAGTCTAAATAAGGTACGAAAGTTAAGAATATCAATTTCTAAAGACACATGGACTGAACATATTGATGAAAAAAACTGCTCAAATAAGCATAATATCTTTTCAGCATGATTAGGGCTTTGAATCTGACAACTCATGTTGGTATACATGTCAATGAAACAGCATACTCGTAAGTGTAACCAATGAAAGTTGCTACTGTAGTGTGACCATCGTACAAACAAATGAAACTATTGATTTCATTGTGGGCATGTTGCATGACAAGCACTAAAATTATTGACAATGCCTAAAGGTTCATGAATACAATAAAGAGTAGGTATTCTATCTATTTATATAATTACGTAACATTATGTCTGTAATCCCCGAAAGGTAGGCAGAGGCGGTACTCATGATCAGATCATCATCAGTTAGATTTGCCCCAGATTCGTTTGATTTCCGAAATCAGACCAATCCAGGGGAAATCTAACTTAGAGAGATATTGATTATTTTTGTGGTTACAATTATGTAAATATATTACATATACCGGATGACTTTTTTTACCGTCTCGAAAAAAATTGGGTATATTAGGTGAACGGAGTATGTATGATGCCTATGGCATACCTAGTTTTTTTTTTTAATAGCTTAGACAGAAAAAAATATCTAAGTACCAATAAACACTACTTTGATGTATACTTTTCATATTTGAACCATAAAAACAGAAATTTAAAAAAGAATAATAAATCGTTTTAAAATATCGAAATTCAAATCATATGCGGGTCAAAACCAAAATTTTGGATCATTTCATCTGTGTTATTTTTATGTCACAATAACATAAAAGTAACATAAAGGAAAATAAGGGCTGTGTTCATGATGTAAGAGAAAAACAGTCAAGTATTTTATAATTATTTTTATTCATGATAAAAATGTAACAATCTGAAAGATTGACATAACAAAAGTCTCACTTCGACGCCTAAAAGAATAACTACAATGCCGTTAAAAAAACATTTAAGTTTTTGGTCTAAGCTTTTACGTGATCTTAATTTTAAAATAACAGGTAGTCACTTCAATGTGGGCTACCGATGGTAGTACCGATTAATCTTTTCATTTTCTTTGGTTAATTTTCTGTATTTCTTCTGATATTTTCTTTGGTATTTTTTCGAGGTTCATACTTTCTACTTCTTGCTTGTTGTCAGTATTTTTTTTAATTCCTCCAGTACTTTCGTCTGGTCTCCTTCTCTTTGTCTGATAGCTCTACTATATTTTTTTTTTCTAGAATTTTTTGCTCTGGTCAAAATTTTTCTCCTGCATTCGATTCTATTTTTCGGGATCGTTATTTTTTAGCCGCTCTAGATACATTTTCTGCCTTTCTGCAACCGATAAAGGCATATTATATTATCTGTAAACCAAACACTTTGAGTTTAGCAGGTTTCGATAAATCCGATATTTCTGATAAACTAGCTGACCCGACCAACAAGACAAATCCAATCGGTCCAGCGGTTCTTAAGTTATAAATGTGAAACTGAACCGAATTTGTTTTATATACTTACAATGTGTTTGGTTAACGGTTACCGATACTAAAAGGGCATATTATATACAATTTTTTTATCGACAAATCTAATTTTATAAAAAATCCTAACCCAACACCCCGCTAATGGCGGCCATTTTTAACGGCTGCATTAGGGAATGTGCAATAAAATGCTTATATCTTTGAATCTAAAAAACCTACAGACGTCCAAATGACTTAATTGTAAAGGTAGACGTTGAGGCTATGGAAAAACTAAATAAAATAAAAAAATAGTCAAAAAACATACAAAAACACGAAACTTTACACATAAAATAACTTTTTTTTTTACATTTTTTACTTTTTCGCAAAAACAACCTTTGAATTTTGCATGTGAAATTATGTTTAACCAAAAGTATTTGAGTCAGTCTACAAAATGATATCAAAATAATGACAACATAACAATTATTGATAACATAAGTAGGGAATATAAATCTTTATATAAAAATCAAATTTTACTTAATTAACTTAACTGATTCCGTGCAGATTCCTCGAACGAACGAAATCTAACGAATCTGTACGAAATCTAACTTAGAGAGATGTATTGATGAATTTTATGGTTAAAATTATGGAAATACATAATTATGTTTTATTGCCGCGTATCATATTTTGATCAAGACACAACCTGACACGGACCTGCAAATTCCAAAAAACCCAAAAAAAAAAAATTTCGCGGGCTACCACTGCGCATCCTCCTTAGTTTAAAGGTACCTATTTAGTTAATTTTCACTAAGTTTTCATTAGTTGCCACTTTGCCAGAGGTTTTCTTAAAATAAATGCATTAAGTATTATACAATAAATGTTGTTAGTACAGCCTGCATATGATTTGAATCTTTGATTAAAAAAAAAAAAAAAGTTAGGTATGCCATAGGCTACTACTCCGTTCACCTAATATACCCAATTTTTTTCGAGACGGTAAAAAAAGTCATCCGGTATATTATTGTCGCGAATTATATTTTGATCAAGATATCAATGTGGATTTGTAGACAAAAAGTTCACAAGTCCCCATTGGTGGGGATTGACAATGGGATTTCGGGAATAACCTAGGTAGAGGTGTACGACCAGCCACATTTCGTCAGTTATAACTTCCATATGATAGGGGGCGGCCTCGAGGCTGCTACTGACAAATTCCAGGTTGAAAAACTGGGAATCGAACTCAGGACCTCATTGTCAGCAGTAGCATTTGCAACCGCTACACCAACGAGGCAGTCTATCTGCCTAGCCTTTTCCCAACTATGTTGGGGTCGGCTTCCAGTCTAACCGGATGCAGCTGAATACCAGTATTTTACGTGGAGCGACTGCCTATCTGACCTCCACAACCTAGTAACTGGGTAGTACGATACCCCTTGGTAAGACTGGTTGTCAGACTTTCGGGCTTCTGACGACCCGTAACGACTATCAAAGATCCACGAATGACAGCCGGGACCAACGGCTTAACGTGCTTTCCGAGGCACGGAGGAATCTCGCTATGTTAAGATGGTCACCCATCCACTGACCAACCCCGGCAAGCGTAGCTTAACCTGACGGATCGACCCGTGCGGCTGTTATTACTTAGCCACGAGCTCCTACACCAACGAGAGTATACCTAATTATCTACATCCTCGTACCTTAATAGCCATCTAGAGGCTCATCATCTATAGTCTAGATGATTATAACATACCTAGAGGTAAACAGTGCTATTTCCAATGATTAAACAGCTAGGTAACTCATGGAGGAGCTCGTGGCTAAGTACTAACAGTCGCACGGGTCGATCCATCAGGTTAAGCTACGCTTGCCGGGGTTGGTCCGTGGATGGGTGACCATCTTTACCTACCAAGACTCCTCCGTACCTCGAAAAGCACGTTAAGCCGTTGATCCCGGCTGTCATTCGTGGATCTTTGACAGTCGTTACGGGTCGTCAGAAGCCCGAAAGTCTGACAACCAGTCTTACCAAGGGGTATTGTATTACCCAGTTACTGGGTTGTGGAGGTCAGATGGACGGTCACTCCATCTAAAATACTGGTATTTAGCTGCATCCGGTTAGACTGAAAGCTGACCTAAACATAGTTGGGCAAAGGCTAGGCAGATTGAAACAGCCAACTCATATTCCCTTTAAAAAATCAGTCATCGTTTTCTTTCGTAATTTCCTTTCCTTTACAACTGTTAAGAAAATTAAAACAATTATCGCATATTTAACGAAATGGAACAATAAACTCTTGGACTAGTAAACTCATATGCTATGTCTCGCAATTACCCTACAAGTGGCACTCTGGCAGCGACCTTCACGCCCTGATAATCTATCTAACCACATAATTCTCGCTAACTAGAAGATTAGCTTACCTAATACTTGCTAAGTTAAAGTAATTTAAGATTGCAATAGTGTGTAATTTATTTAAACTTAATTCGTCATTAATTTGTTAAGCTCTCTTTAACTCGATCATCATAATTAATTAAAAGACCATTGCTCTATACAAAAATTACTCAAAGCCAAAATAAAACAAAAAAACTTCACCAGTGTGGTCATCCGTACATCTATTCCATAGGGCTTATAACAGGTGGGCCAAAAGAAGTCATCCGATGTTGTTTGGCTCTTATTTTTTTTCTAAATGAAAAACTTCGATTCTGTTTTTTGATTATGTTTATTTGAACCTTTAGAATTTTATTGTTCAAGTCAAGAAGATGATATCGGCCAAATGGGTGCCGTCACAATTGATTGCAATACGGGCTTGTTTTATGGAATTTTTATCACTTCGGCGACAACTTCGGGCGACAGATTCTCGCACTCGTGTCGAATGTTGTCCTTTAGGGCTTCCAGGGTCTCAGGCTTGTTCACGTAAACACAAGGCTTCAAAAAACCCCACAAAAAAGTTTGAACGGTTAAATCGGGCACACGTCAGTGCAAATCACTACACTTCATTTCTTAACATTTCTTCAATAGACACGATTATTCCGCGTTCTTGGTTAGTGTATCGCTCCATGGCTTGTTCACTTGTATTCTACATCTGTCTAGTCCACAAATGTCAAAACAGATTTGACATTGGCCGCCATTTGCAAAAATAAAAGCATAGAGCAATAGGGTGATTTCTTTTGGCCCACCTTGTATAAACTAGGGGTTACTTACTAATTTTTTGCCCCCCATTCGAATAGTGTACCTAAGTTACATTGATTAAAACTTTGAACCATTTCTGAATGTGTACGGAAAACTTAAGACGGAATACAGGGTGTAAGGGACAGCCCTCCGCAAACTGATAGGGTGAATTCAGTATGTCATACTAAGATGACCGGAACATGAAATTTTTTCAGGAACATTAAGGGACTCCAAGAAACCTGATTTGTTTGTGTTTTTGTGCACAAATCGGAGCGTCTATTACTGGTTGGGAGGGGTAGGTAATAGGTATGCGTGAGTTCGATGAACTCTGTAGCTAGACAGAAAGTGAACAGCTGATTTCACGCGTCGTTGGTTAGAGTATTTCAACATCCATTGCTGGTTTTTTTTTTGCTGCTTTTTTTTTGCAGTTTTTTTTACATAAATGGAGTGCTGCGAACACACAATGCAATTTTACATTGAAATAATGAAAATATAACTGAAAAAATTTTTGAAAAAATGAAAATTTCTGTTAGTTTGCGGAGGGCTGTCCCTTACACCCTGTATGTATCCATCATAAACACCAGTTCTAATACAACCTTTCACCTTCCAGGTCCCGGCATCATGGTGCCGCCACCGACGTTAAACAATCAGCACTCTTCCAACGCCCTCACCGACGGCCAAGAAGACGATGGCCAGTACCGTGAGGATCCCAGCATCTACGAGGACCCGAAGTACAACAGCCGAGCTCAGCCGAGACCGGCCCCGATCAGGCAGTACCACCAGCCGGCCCAAGCTGCGCCTGCGAGGCAGTACCAGCAAGCAGCTCCTGCGCCAGTCCCCACAGCTGCACCAGCTCCTCAATACGAACAACAAAGCCAGTTCCGATCAGCTCCTCTCTACTCCCAACAGACCAGTCTCTTCAACCAAGGTCCTCAGCAATTCCCGGCTCCGTCTCAGAACCAATTTCAGTCCCAAAACCAGGAGTTTCGTCCTCAAAGCCAGGTGTACCACCAACAACCTCAGTTTTCTTATCAGGCGTACACTCCTCAGCCATACCAGAATCAGGGTTTCCAGCAGAGCCAGAGCTTCCAGCCGCAGTACCAGCAGCAGCAACAGGGCTACCAGGGCCAGAATCAGAATTTCAACCCGTTCTTCGGCCACCCAGCCCAGAACTTTGACCCCAGCTCTGGGTCTTATTCTATTAACTTTACTGGTTAAGCAGTGATAGGCTGTTTGTTTTGTAAATGTTGTTTAGCGGTGTGCTAGCTGTTAGATTAGTGGTGGGGTAGACGATTCATATTGTAGATGCTCATTATTTGAGTTTGAGTTTGTGTGAATAATGCAGGTGAAGAAAAAATAAAACCGGTTAAGAGCGAGTCGGACTCGCGCACCGAGGGTTCCGTTCCGATTTCTGAAAAAGTGTGCTATTTAGAGACATCGTTTTATTTTTCCTGTAATCTTTACATAAACTTCTATCACATAGAATAATTTCAGATTTTTCCCTTTGCAAACTTCGGAGATAAGAGGGGGGGGGGGGGGGGGACGGTATTTTTTTTTACATTTTTCATCAAAAGTCGAAAACTGCGGCCTAAAAAAAATAAAAAAAATGTTTGAGAATGTGCAAATAGCGTTCTTTCATATGATACCCCACATGCCCTAGTAGCCCCACTTTGAATTTTTAAGACCCCCTTTCAGTACCTGTTACAAAAAAAATATAAATATTTTTATTTCTTTCTTATTTGCAAAATAGTTGGGTAAACGTCATATAAAACTGTTCCAAATTTCCCGTTGATAGCATTAGTAGTTCTTGAGATATCCAGCTGTGACAGACAGACAGACAGACTGAGTGACACCATAAGGGTTCCTTTTTTACCATTTTGGTACGGAACCCTAAAAAGAATCTGGATAAAATATTGATGATGATTGAGGATTTATATTGCTATCCTTTGCCGAGTTACTTTCAACTTATGCCTTTTACAGAGGCTAAAAGTAATTCAGCAAGTGCAGTGCACAATAAACATTGCAATAAAATTATCAGTAACTGGAAATTTACATGAATCGTCTATCTCAACATTTACGTAAATAAATACTTTGTACAAAATATTGAATATTGAAAGGGTATCTCCCAAAGTGACGAACGACACCTTTTTTTACGATTTTTGTATATTTTTAGTACTAGTCAATTATTTCGGCGTGTTTTGTAAAATTTCGAAGGACGGAGCTTTAATTATATTGTGACTAACAATATGAATTAAATTATTTATTTTACATTTTTCTTTATTGTAAGGATTTATTGATAAAAACAGTTCATATCTATATATTTTGTGTGCACTCTTACGATTTTGTTGTACGACATGTTGACCTTTTTATTTATGTAAGTATTTATATTTATTTACCTAAGTATCTATTTGATTTATTTATCAGTCTCTGCTAATATGAAATCAACATCTATTATCTATATAAAATATTATGTGTAAGTATGAATTTATTTATCACATTCTATTTATTTATTACGTCCTTTACTTTTATCGGCACATACATATTTATAAATGTATACAAGTATTGCAAAGTATTTAAATTCTTTAAATTCTATAAATTCTTCTTCTTTAAATTCTATATTTAAAAAATATTGGTAAATATTTAGCTAAGGCAATTATTTTTGTACAGTTAACAATATTTTTATCATTATTTACTTTAAATATGTACATAATACCATAAGTATTTCAATGTGTTTAAAGGTACTATAATTTAAGCACCACATCTTCTACATTATAAAGAAACAATCACAGTGTTGTCACAATTAGACAAATTGCAAGTATTTCTGAAGCCTTATTTACACTTCACTTGTGCACTTGTAGTATACGTAGAGAACACTCGCCGCAATAAGTCTTCAGGTACAGAAATTTTAAGACTCAAACCATGTAAACGAAAATGATTATGTCAAGTTAAGAGCGTTGATCGCGCGTGGGTTGGCAACATCGCATTTGTAGAGGGTTTTCGTGATTATTTCATTACATTTTTTATTTCATGATATTTTTTGACAGTTATTTTGGAATTTACTCTTAAAAAGTGACAATAGTCAATTATTTTCCAATAACTAGTAATTACCCAAATAACTGTCAAAAAATAGCATATTATATACTTATAAATACCAAAGATATAAGAATTGGTCACAGAAAATTGTCCTTTGATTTAAATTTAATGAAATAATCACGAAAAACTTCTAGAAATGCGACGTTGCCAGCCCGCCCGCGATCAATGCTCTTAAGTTACTAAATTAGTTAGTAACTTAACTAGTAATGGTCATTAGAAACAAACTGTACTGAGACTAGAAAAGTGTATGTGATAACGTGATAAGTGATAATTTAAGGCAAATATATAACGTACTTCGCAGCCAGGCCTAAAGCCGGAATTACATTATTACGTTGTGGTGTGTCGTGACACAGAATAGACCAGTAAATGTTCAGGATCACGTCATATCACAACGACTTTTGACTGGTTGGAACTGCGTCAGAAGGGGTCACAACACGACACAACACAAGACAATAATGTAAACCCGGCTTTACAGTCAGTCTTCGACAGCCAACCTATGGAACTGCAGGCACTTATTTATGGCAGCCTCGCTGCGGACTTCAGATTGGCTGATGTTACTTGCTGAAAGTCTTCTAGAGCTGCTTTCACGAGAATTCACTAATGCCTCTTCAACACCTAAATGTACTGTCTACTTAAAAGGACTTTCAACGCTTGGCGCAGCGTCGAGAGTTGAAAATCCAACGTGCAATATACACTTGCGTGCAAAAAAATTGGCCCACCCCATGCTCTCTATTTGAGAGACGATAGCTCAAAGATATTAATGTATTTATTTTAATTATTTTATACTGTGTGAAGGTAGGTAAAACAAAGTTTATTTACACATACACATATACTTTGATAAAAGCAATATTCTTGACAAGATCGACTCGATTCTTCTGATGTTCTCATCAATCACTTTTGTTTGAAAAAACTGCGTGACTTTTTTTTGTCAGTGAAGTTGACATAAGCTTAATTTTGTTTATTACTGTTCGTTTATTGATCATTTGACTTGAATTTTTAACCAACTTGAAAAAAAGGAGGTTTTTCATTCGATCTGTATGTTTTTAAATTCGCGTTTTTCTCAAAAAGTAATGAATCAGTTTTGATATTTTTTTCACTTACGTAATCTACATACAGTCAGGAAGGTTTTAGTACACAATATATTAGGTTATTGTTATTTAAACTTGTTAAATTTTCACGTTTCATATCGAAGAGAATGGGGTGGATCGATTTTATTGCACGCAAGTGTATATTATTTGGGGCATAACAGTTAGGTGTTCCCTAGTGTTACTAAATTTATATTATCTATTGTATTTCTGAAAGCAGAGAACGTTAAAATGTTTAGCACTAATCTTATTGAGTTGTCGTCTAAGCAGGCTCTAACTGCCAAGTGTGTTATTTGCCTTAAATTAAAACCTTAGCAATTCACTTCAGAAAGACTTGCTTTTGTACTAAGATAATTATGTAAGGTACTTGAAGTACCTATCTGTCTGGTTAAGTTTCAGATTTTAGTAAATCACTTTAAAAAGCTGTAAAACTTTGTTTGAAATAGTTTAATTGCAAAAACCATGGTTGATGTTGCAATTTCCATAAATACAGGGTGAAATTTTAATGGCTGTTTTCCTCTTATAGGGTCATTGTGTTATACTCATCATTATGAACAACTTTTACTATGGACCATACGTGAAACATGAAAAAAAATCAGCTGTTCAGTACATTTATCTACCTACCTATAACTCGTCAAAATGTAGGGAGCAGCTGATTTTTTTCGCGATTTCATGTTTGGTCGAATTTTTAAAGTTGTTCATAATGATGAGTACAGTGACCCTTTATGAGGAAAACAACTATTAAAATTTCACACTGTATATTGAAGTAGTAAAATTAGCAGCCTATAAAATGTAATTCAGTTAATAATATGTTGCCAAACCATCCTTATATAATATAATAAAAATATAATAGCATCTAACAATGAAATAAATATTCAATAAACGAACGATTGATTACGCGCACGCGCCGATTTCAAAATGGTCGCTCGTGCGAAATAATACGTGTGCCGATTGTAAATATGTGATTAAATAAAGTGTTATGTAATATATAGTGTGTTTCCTTTTATTGTCGTGGAGAAAGTGCACTAGTTACCGGTCAAAGTATTTGTCATGCACATTATCAGATGGGGAATGGTTGCAAATTGAAGCGGGTATGCAATATGGATGGCGTGTGCATGAGGCAAGCGGTACCTCGGTTTTTTTCTTCCTGGCCTGAGTGATGGTGCCCTTCTTCTCAATAACTTACCCTTGTAGCAGAAAAAAACATTAATATTAGCATTCCCCTCAAAGAATTATTCACCGGAGGGACTAGGTATTAAAAAGTAAATATTTACTAGTTAATTAAATAAACAAATATATTTTTAAATTATCAATAGCTAAAAGAAAATAAAATTGAAGCAGATATTACAAATGTTTTACCCCATTTAATGTTTTACTGAACTGTCTGAGAAGTTTTACAGTGATCCAATGAAGCACTGTTGCACTTTCACCTATGGAAAAAAATGGCCATGCAGTACTTTTTATAAGGCTGGACACCGAGTACCAAATTCATTTTCCGCTTAGTTTGAGGCAATTCCAATTTCATAATTAAATGTTATAAATGTTATAATGTAGTTTGAAAATAAAACAGTTTATTCAGAATTAAAATGATGTAAAAAATAACAATTTACCTAATTCATAAAAAAATAGTACATTTTGATACAAGTGGAGAACGTTTGTTATTGCGTTCGAGGCGGAATTAAAATACCCGAGCCGTAGGCGAGGTTGTTTTTGAGCCGAGAACTGCAATAACAAATGTCCACGAGTATCAAACGACGTTTTTCAATACACTTTTGAAGAAATAAATTAAAAAAACACATAAAATAAGGGAAAATAATTTTGTCATGAATTAATAGGGAACTATGATTTAAATTTTCTTTTTTTTCCGCGCTTTGCTTTCGCCAGGTTGAAAGAGAAGCAAAGGTATAAAGCCGATAAACAGCCTAATATGAAAAATAGAAAATTCAAATATTTTTGAGTTTAGAACACAAATAAATGTTAATTTGTTCATAAACGTTTTTTTTACTGTAATAATCATGGTTTTTGATAATATTCTATATAGAAACATTATTTAAATATTCAAAAAATATTAACGCCTTAAAGACGCATATCTCTTTGCCGAGATTAAAAAAAACATTCACCTCCGAATAGAGAGTTGTGAATAGAGGCATTGAACCAATTTGGACTAAGTAAAGGTATAAGTTATCTGTGGAATTCCCGCACACGTGCGTGGAAAATGAAAAATCGCACGCGTGCGACATAAATTGCATTGTGAACCTAATCGTAGTGCGATATGAACCAGTTTTCGAGGAAGTGTATTGAAAAAAAATATACAGTCATGGGCCCTGCCGACAGAAGTGAAAACTTTACAGCGCAACAAGTCATTAGCAATGTCGCATGTCGGTGACGCGAACTCATAAGATTTTTCCCTACCAAAAATCACTCAACGCGCATAAGTTATAAGTTTTCACTTCAAAAATATATATAATATCCTAACATAGCTAAAACTACAATTTAATTAGATGTCAGATTCATTCCAAGACATTTTGACGGATGAAAATCAGTACATTGAACTAAAGACCTTTACAAGCAGGCACCATATTTTAAGAAGTAGGTATGACAATAATTATAAGGGCGTTCACAAACTGGTAATTCAAGTATAGAGAGGAAATACCGTAGGCGGCATTTATATCCGGCTCGTGGGTAGGCGGCCTTACCGCCTTAGTCACTCACTCCAAAAATGTATGGTGGAGTGTCATGGAATTATTGACATTTTCTCTCTCTGTAGTCGGTCCCTCATATCTGAGGATCGTGGTCAGCTACGGAGTTGCACCTGGAGCGGATGATTCGCCTCCACCGGTTTCTGTCCAGCGCATCCCTTACCACCGTGTAGAATTTAGAGGACGATGATTCCTTCACCTGATCGGTCCATCGTGTTGGTGAACGACCGCGCGATCGTTTGCCTTCGGTGTTCCCAACCACAATCAGTTTCTCCAAGCTTGACATTTTACGGATTTCTAATTATTCACTTTGTTATAATTTCATTTCGAAGTGGAAGAACATCATACATAAAGTCACGAAGGCTTTTCACCTTCAGTAACGCGACCAAGAAGAAGAAATTTCACTCTCCAGTGTAGGTTTTTTTCAGAAATCTGTGTTCATTGTTCAATTAACAAGTTTCTTGGAATTTAATCCACCAACATCTTGTTCCAATCTCCTGCGAGATTTGTTCTCTCATGGTGTTATAATCTCCATGTTGTATGCTGGGGCCGAATCTACTAATTTGCATTTGGTAATGTTGTATGATCACTCTGGTGGAAAATACAGTCATGTCGTGTATCCACTTTGTGTTAATGTTTCATCACCACTCTGATAACGGTGAAGGAAAACATCGTGCAGAAACCAGCAAAGTCTTAGAACCACAAAAATTCGTAGACGTGTGACATCCACCACCTCACACTGGGCCCTCGTGCTGGATTATGGCCCTCACCAACCCGCACGGGGCCCGCCTGGTTGATTATTACCACGTTCACTGTACATGGCCCACCGATGGGGCAATTCGAGTTGCTCATCGTACGCGCATGACCCATGGGAGGGGCATGAGTTCGCAAATTTAAAGGCTTATAAGCTCAAACACGTGTGAGTTCACGCTAAGTTCTTTTCAAAATAGTGCAGCAGATGTTTCAAGTTCTACCCATACTTTCCCATACTTTTAAACGCTGTATAGAAATTTAATTAAGTAATTACCCCAATAAATTACAATATTTAGGTACTATTAAAACTGGAGCAAAATTAATCGGAATTCATTAACTGCTTGCATAATGTCGTCAAAATGTCAAGTGTGAGTCGCAAGGTCGGATCAAGTTACGACTAAGTGATATGATGTTGATACAGTTCTTACTTGGACTAAGTTGCAATCTTACTAACTTGATAGATGTGTAAATGTTGATTACATTTTTAGGAGTAGTTTTAGACTTATTTGACATTTTAATCAAGTTTATTATTATATTTTTAGTTGGTAATTTCTAACCGACTTCAAAAAGGAGGAGGTTCTCAATTCGTCGGAACCTTTTTTTTTTTTTTTTTTATGTATGTTCCCCGATTACTCGAAAATGGCTGGACCGATTTGGATTTTTCTTTTTTTGTTCGAAAGGGTATACTTCCCAAGTGGTCCCATGATCATCAAGTCAGGATCTGATGATGGGATCCCATGGAAATCGAGGGAAACCCTCAAATTTTATGGCACACTTATATCGATTTCGGTATTTTTTATAGTAACTCGTGCATTTACTCTCGGAAAGTACCTATTGGTGAACTGGAACTGATGATGAAGACCACAGATGGCCATCGGAAATACTCAATTATATCTAAGTATATCACAAGTTGCGATTCAATTACTTTAATATGGTTTATGCTCGTCAAAATGGATAATGGTGATGGTGACTTCACCATGAGCTCCAGTTTTCCTGGTTCTTACTAGGAGAACTCCTCAACAATTAACGCCCCTGCATCGGGAAAAGCAATATTTTTTAAAACGTGATGAGCAGTTGACAATGGGTTATTGTAACTTAGATAAATTACAAACTGACCCACTAAAAAGTGAAAAATAAAAACTTTTTTACAAAAAACAAAACTGACTTCCAAAAAAAAAAACACTACAAAGTCAAAAATAACTTTAATTTCGGAAGTCGGGGGCAAAAACCTAAAATACAGATCCAATGACACCGACTTCCGAAATTAAAGTTATTTTTGACTTTGTAGTGTTTTTTTTGGAAGTCGGTTTTGTTTTTTGTTTATGCTGAACAGCAAAAGACACTTGAAGGATGGAAGTATTCAGGTAAGTATCCAGGGAAAGAGGATGGAGTCTTGGGTCACCTGTTGAATCACTCTGACTCACTCTCTGTAATTATCACCCTTGATATAATATGTGGGTATTATATTTTAAAAGCTTATGGGAATACCTAAAAGACCATACTTCTGAAGCAATTAATTTCAATAAAATTTCCAAACTCACCTTGAAAGATTTAACGACAAATTATTTTAAGAATGTTAAGTTACATCCCAGTCACATAAAGACTGTAATAAAATAATTTTAAATATTCATTATCCATGACAACTTGACCTTTTGCAACCGTGCAATAATATAATATCATTAACCAACATTGATTGCAGATGTACTTCCGAAATATCAAGTCTAGTTTAAGAGATCCGATCATATTTTAAAATACTTATGCCTACTAAAATAATTATAACTTGACCTTTTGCAACCATGCAATAATATAATATCATTAACCAACATTGATTGCAGATGTACTTCCGAAATATCAAGTCTAGTTTAAGAGATCCGATCATATTTTAAAATACTTATGCCTACTATGTTTGTATTATTTATTTCATAAAACATAAAAATGCATAATACTAATAAAAAAATAAAAAATACTAATACTAATATCCTTGGACATTTCACACAACGCCATCTAGTCCCAAGCTAAGCAACCTAATGCTTGTGTTATGGTAACGAGATAGCTGATAAACTACTTATATACTTTTTTTTTTTTTTGTAAATACATACATATTATAGATAGAAAAACACCCAGACTCGGAACAAATACTTGTAGGTCGTACAAATATTTGTTCCGTGCAGGAATCGAACCCGCGACATGCTGCGCAGCAGTCAATCACTCAACCACTGCGCCAACCGTGTCGTCAATAATAATAACTATATACACTGGGTACTAAATTAATTATGCGTATTTAGTTAAATTGGATTTTAACAAAGGGTTTTATTTAAATTGGTTTTCGATTAGCCCTACTTAAGTAGGTAATAAGGTTAATTAAAAAAAGAAGAATATTTATATAAATAAAAAAATATAATATTTATGCTTTGTTTGATAAGGTCCTTTTAGTCTCAATATATTGCGAAAGAAAATACATATAAATAGGTACATAGTTTCAAATTAGCCCTTCTACTCAAATCGTAATTTTACACAACTCGTTATAAAATAAAATATGAGTGTTCTATAGAAAAAGTTGTAAGTTACTTAAACAGAAAGATAGAGCTAATTAACTCGAGTAATTTTTTGAAATTCATTTTTCCATTCTACACTATTTCCAAATTCCCAACGCCCTTCCCCTTCAACGCGCAACCCTTCGCTGCTTCCGTGCAGTGTACATTTTTTGGCAATTTATAAGTATAATTTGATAATTAGTATTTTAGTTTACGTAGTCTTTTATTATCTAACTAATAGATTTTTATAAACAACTTATAAATGAATCATAGCTGTATCATTAACATAGAATTATAAATCTTCTGTCTATATAAGAGAAGTCATGACTGACTGACTGACTCATCAACGCCCAGCCCAAACCCTTAAAGCTGAAATTTTGAACGGAGGTTCCCTTTATACACGGAATAAGAAACTTTTTACACGGAATAAGAAAGGACTTCCCGGTAGTACATTCCCTTGGGATATTCTCCGAAATCCACGCAGGCGGAGCCGCTAGCAAAAGCTAATAAAAAAAAAAAAAAAATAAATAAATCAGAAACAATTTTGTTGTCCAAGTCCAAATGAACTTAAATCGGACAAAAAAATATTGCTATACAATTTATTTGAATCGGGTGCAAAACGAACGGGGGCAATAGAAACTGGGGGCAAAACGAACGGACTCGTTTTTAGGGTTCCGTACCTCAAAAGGAAAAAACGGAACCCTTATAGGATCACTTGTTTGTCCGTCTGTCTGTCTGTCTGTCTGTCAGTCTGTCAAGACCGTTTTTCTCAGGAACGCGTGAAGGTATCAAGCTGAAATTAATATCAAATACGTAAGTCTATGGTGCCTTGGAGTTCTAAAAAGATCAAACTTCTAAGTCAACGCAATAAACAAATACGGCCATTTATGCGACATTTTTTGATACTCGCAAGTAAATCAAAACCTATAGGGTACCTACTTCCCGTCGTCCTAGAATCATGAAATTTGGCAAGAAGCAAGGTCTCACAACACAAATATAGGAAAAAGTCCGAACATTGTTAATTTATAATTCTATCACATAAAAAAAAACAAAGTTGTCAGTGTGTCAAGACCCTTTTTCTGAGGAACGCATAGAGGTATCAAGTTGAAATTAATATCAAATACGTAGGTCTATGGTCTCTTGAAGTCCTAAAAAACTCAAGCTTCTAAGTCAACGCAATAAAAAAATACGGCCATTTTGCGACACATTTTGATACTCGCAACTGTCGCAAGTAAATCAAAACCTGTGGGGTACTTCCCGTTGACCTAGAATAATGAAATTTGGCAAGAAGCAAGGTCTCCCAGCACAAGTAAAGGAAAAAGTCCGAAAATTGTGAATTTGTAATTTTATGACATACATACTTAATTTTTTTTTTATATCCAATGTTGAGTTTGTTTTTGGGATAAATTCTTTTCAATTACGGAACCCTTCATTGTGCGTGGTCCGACACGCACTTGCCCGGTTTTTTTAAAATAAAATTTCACAAATGTTTACAAACAACGCCAACATTCAAGTTTCAAAAGATTCATATAGCACTATAGCTAAGTTTGCTTATATCAAAGCCTAGCTAAAAAAAAAACTAGCCTCACAATAAGCACGCAAATACATTTGGCATATGAAAAATGACCTCAGTAAAAGGTTTAGGCAGTAGATAAATAGGTACCGAACTAATCGGCTAACGGCTAAGGTCGGCAAGGCCTCCAAACTCGCGCAATTGACTTGAAATCAATACGTCGCGAAATGTCGACCACACCCTGTAGGTATGTTTGTATGTATGGGTACAGACGAGTGAGGACAGAGACTTTTTTTGTGAACTAGAGGAGACCAACTAGTTTTTTACTAATTTTATTGTGTATATGGGTAAAAGTTTATTTATTTTATTATACAGTACATTTTAAACAATACATTTTAAAGTACCTTTAGGTGCTTTGTGAGATGCATAATTTGATGCATCGCTGATTATCAAAACATAATTTCACACTGATGGATCGTGTGGCTAAACGCATCTAAACATTAGATTGCAATTACTGAATTTAATTATTTCTTCCTGATCTCTTCAACTCTTCTCCACCATCACATTAGTAGTTATATTTAAACTGTTTCAAAACCTGAGGGGCAATTCCCGTAATTTTAACAGCGTTCGCAATATCATCTCAAGACTCAATCTGTCAAAAATTGTATAGCGTTTAATACAATTTTTGACAGATTGAGTCTTGAGATGATATTGCGAACGTTGTTAAAATTACGGGAATTGCCCCTCTGTTTGTTGATCACTTAAATTAAAAAACAAAACCTCTGCCTTACCACTACTCTGTGCACACAATTTAAATTAAGCTGTAGGTACACTGTTACTAAATGTCATTTCCTCATATTGTGAACCAGTGTACTACATCAACATACGGACATGTACCATACCTGTGTCCTCAGTGATGTCCTCGCCCATCCTAGGTGTATGAATACAATACATCTTTGGCAATAAGCTTCTTAATGTCAATTGCCCGGAGGCTGTTGTTTTGATGGTTATCTTCTGGATAACATACCCGTAAGTAATCTTTGTTACAATTTCAGTTTGTAGACTTCTACGGTGAAGTATGCCTATCATTTAGAGTTCTGTTTCAGCTGCAGTGTGGTTTTATTCCCGTTGCAAGAGTATACTTTGGTACCTCTACAGCGTAACTGGTAACATATCACACAAAATACACAAATGTGTCATGATCAGGAACGCCAGCATCATATTACTATCAGCACATAAAAAACTAAAATACCTTTGTCAGTATACTAACTTTGGCTTATCTATTTTTCATTATTTTCAGAATACGTGGCATCTTTCGTGTTTTCCGTTGAACCATAGTAGCTAATTTATTTATAACTAATCCTTCCCGCGCGGCTTCGCCCGCATGGATGTCGGAAAATATCCCACGGGAAGAAAAATCCTTTAAATTCCTTCAATTTCAATCCTTTTTATTCCTTGTGTACATTATAAAGGGAACCTCTGTGAAAAATTTCAGCTTTCTAGGTCTAATGGTTCGGGCTGGGCGTTGATGAGTCAGTCAATCATATAGTCACAGGACTTCTCTTTTTAGGGTTCCATACCAAAATGGTAAAAAAGGAACCCTTATGGTGTGACTCAGTCTGTCTGTCTGTCACAGCTGGATATCTCAAGAACTACTAATGCTATCAACTTGAAATTTGGTTTTAGTTTTAGATAACGTTTACCCGACTATTTTACAAATAAGAAAAAAGTAAAAATATTTATGTTTTTTTTTTGTAACAGGGACTGAAAGGGGCGCTGTTTGCACATTCTTAAAAGTTTTTTTTATTTTTTTTAGGCTCCATAGTTTTCGTGTTTTGATGAAAAATGTAAAAAAAATACCGTTCCCGGGGCCTTATCTTCGAAGTTTACAAAGATAAAAATCTGAAATTATTCTATGTGATAGAAGTTTAGTCTCTAAATAGCACACTTTTCACACACACGCACACTTTCAGAAATCGGGACGGAACCCTCGGTGCGCGAGTCCGACTCGCTCTTGACCGGGTTTTTATTTATATAGATAGATATATAGTAATGCAGGATATGTTGTAGGTCACATTAAACTAAAAATGAAAGCTTAGGGTCACCTAAATATACTAAAAAACCAAAGTAAATGTCAGCTAAATACAAAAACAGTAATCAACTTCCGCCTCCTTATCCGTTTCTATATCAAAAAAATAAAAAAGCTGCACTAACAATTTACTGACTAAGCTACATGCATTTAATTTTATAGGAAAGGTAGGTAGGTAGGTATGTTTTGTAGGTAGGTTTTGGGGTAGGGGGTCTATATATATATTATTGCTGTAGTAATATCCTGAAATATTCATGAAATAACGGAGAATCACCTGAAAAAAGTTTCAAAGTCCGTTTTCTTTTCATCTCTCTATAATTTTTTTAAACTAAGGGATAGGCACTACAATTACAGCTGAAGAAAATACTATTAAAGTTATTATAATATCACTATCACTACATAGTATAAAACAAAGTCACTTCCTGCTGTCTGTATATCCCTATGTATGCTTAGATCTTTAAAACTACGCAACGGATTTTGATGCGGTTTCTTCTATAAAATAGTTAGAGTGATTCAAGAGGAAGGTTTATATGCATAATAAACGCGGGCGAAGCCGCGGGCAAAAGCTAGTTATCAGATAAAGGCAACGACGTTCCAGAAATAACATGATAAAAATATTATAACGGGGAAAAGATAAGCTGTCAAGAAATTATTCATATGCCAATAAGTAACAATCAACTTAATCATCACTTAACCATAATAACTTTCATAACTTAACTTGCTGACAGCACAACTTAGCCGTGACATACGTATGAAAGTGCTCACAAGGTCGGAGTCACTTCCTGGCTATGTCGCACAGGTATTAAGTTCATAACTTGTGCTCGAACTGGTTTACATTTAACTTGCAAGTTGTATGTAAGTTATTGCAAGTGAAATGGTTTGTAACGCCATCTAGTGGGCGCGGTGAGTCATTACAGCTATTTGGTTGGTTGAATTAATGTTTTTAAGGTTTAATTTAATAAAAATTGTGTTACGTAATTATTTTGTTACTGTAAAGTTTAAGTACTTGAAAAAAAATCTTTTTTTTTAGTTGTTAATTTGCGATTTATTTAATTTACATCATTTAAAAAATATATATGTACAATTATATAGAAAAGGAGGGAAAATAATATAATAGGTCATCAAAAAATTCGTCCGCATCGCTGTCAACAGGAAAAGTGCCCAAAAGGCTGTATGTTGTATGGCAATCCTAATTATTTGGCCAAAAAATAGGCCAGCCCTTTGGTCACGTGTAGAGTCGACCAATCGCTTGGCGATGTCCCGAAAAACTAAGAGGGCACTCGGACCATGGCTCTAGTGTCTTGTCTAGAACTTTATGTCTTTATGTTTACTATGCAAATAGGGATGATGCCTGGGTAAAAAAAAACCGGTCAAGAGCGAGTCGGACTCGCGCACCGAGGGTTCCGTTCCGATTTCTGAAAAAGTGTGCTGCTTAGTTACTTACATCGTTTTATTTTTCCTGTAATATTTACATAAACTTCTATCACATAGAATAATTTCAGATTTTTCTCTTTGCAAACTTCGGAGATAAGGGGGGGGGGGGGGAACGGTATTTTTTTTTACATTTTTCATCAAAAGTCTGAAACTATGCGGCCTAAAAAGAAATAAAAAATAGTTTGAGAATGTGCAAACAACGTTCTTTCATATGATACCCCACATGCCCTAGTAGCCCCACTTTAAATTTTTAAGACCCCCTTTCAGTCCTTGTTGCAAAAAAAACATTAATATTTTTATTTCTTTCTTATTTGCAAAATAGTTGGATAAACGTCATCTAAAACTATTCCAAATTTCAAGTTGATAGCATCAGTAGTTCTTGAGATATCCAGCTGTGACAGACAGACAGACAGACAGACTGAGTCACACCACAAGGGTCCCTTTTTTACCATTTTGGTACGGAACCCTTAAAAAAATAAATTCTATTTAGTCCGTCAGTCAGATAATAAAAAAATATTAGACACGTATTTTTTGCTTTATCATATTAATAAAAAAATACTTAGCGATCACGCATTAAAGTTGGGGAGTGGGGGCTCGCTACGTCACTTGTACGTATAAAACCTAGCTACGCGTGACGTCATGCCATATTTTAACTCAGTGTATCACCGTAATTTTTTGATTACGTAAAAAAAGAAAAAATACGTGTCCAATATTTTTTAATAATCTCTATGACGGACAAAAAATGAATTTTTAGTAATCATCCCTATTGTCGTAGCGCCAACATTGTTGTAGGTAAAAGGTTTCTGTAAAGAAACATGGCAGAAAATTATCAATAACACCATGCATAGCTATTGGCACAAATATCAGTGATAGCAGACTTTTACATTAGCACAGAAAGGTATGAACAAGTGTTGATTCCCACAACAATAAATATGCCTCGCCTTTTCCCAAGTGTGTTGGGGTCGGCTTCCAGTCTAACTGGATGCAGCTGAATACCAGTATTTTACATGGAGTGACTGCCTATCTGACCTTCACAACCCAGTAACTGCGTAATACGATACCCCTTGGTAAGACTGGTTGTCAGACTATCGGGCTTCTGACGACCCGTAACGACATTGTCAAAGATCTACGAATGACAGCCAGGACCAACGGATTAACGTGCTTTCCGAGGCACGGAAGAGTCTCTCTGTAAAGTTGGTCACCCATCCATGGACCAATCCCGGCAAACGTAGCTTAGCCTGGTGGATTAGCCCGTGCAGCTGTTATTACTTAGCCTCACGCAATTGATTCACACAACGTTTTTAGGATTACGATCCTGAAAAAATTCTAGGAATTGTGAAAAGTGATTTTATTTCGCGCACTGAATTTTCAACACTGCTTAGCGCCAAGAGTTGAAAATCCAACAGTGTATTTTTTCGTCGCGCTAGAATGCACTCTGTTGTTGTTAGGTTGGATTCTCAATGCTCGGCTCAACACAGACAGTTGAAACTCCAGGGCGCGATAAAATCCCGCCGCGATATTTTTACGTCCGTGCGAACGTTGGCTTAAGACTTCTCTGGTAAATCTTTCTTTATGGCTTTATGCCGGATAAAAGCCACTCATAATTCAAGAAAACCTGCAACTCTTCACTTACAGTAAAAATGCCTTTATAACTTACCAGATTGCACATTCAAACAATTATATCCTAAGTTAATATAATTTAAAGTGATTGAGACAGTAATTGAACGCAGTCTCGCCCTGATTGTTGACCTTTGCTGAAGAATGCAGAACTGTCGAGGTGGGCTGCTTTAGTCTGCGCCGTGACGACATCTTGGGTTTATTTTATTAACATCACTTGTTTGAATAGTTAAAGGAACTTTATGGTTACTTGCAAGCACTTGCAAGTGCAACGCCACGAGAATTGACGATATACCTCATAACTCAATATATTGTTTATAGAAGCATGAGGAACAGGGTGTAAAGTTCACTCATCCTCCATAGAAAAGGGAGTATCCTCCGACCAGACGGGTGTTGTGTCTGGTGGGCTACTGCCCCACTGTTGATGTCGGGACGTTGTATATATGCTAGTCGCGCGGTAAACTCTAATTGCGCGATGCAGGATTTTGTAACGTCATGTCATTGTGATGCGTAGTTCGTATGTGGCGATGTAGATGCCGCCACACGTTAATTCCCGGGACATTGCACTTGCAATTGCAAGTAGCCATAAAGTTCCTTTAATTTTAACATCTCTCAATCGAAATCTTACTACTGAAAAGTACAGGACACACACCAGGTACGCACGGCCACAGATGAAGCTATACATTTCCAGTATAAGCTGATCTCGCGTTGTATAGGATTTCCTTACAATGAGAGGTCAGTGTAAACTGGAAACGTATAGCTTGATGTGTAGCCGTGTGTACCTACACACAGTTACACCTCTGGCTAACCATTCTGTGATTACAAGCGTGGTGTTGTGTTTACGTTAGTTGAAAAGTTTCACAAACAGTCGTCGGATTTGTATCAGTTCAGTTAGTCCTGATAGAAATCCGACGACTGACGAAACACGAAGTTTGCCAAGGGACATTAAGAAAGTAGTTGTACTGTACTGTGAAAGTCTTTTGGCTGTTGATGAAATTTTTCAACTAACATAAACACAACACAACGCTTGTAATCAATAGTTTATGCTCTTATTAATGTACTTGAAATCAATTCGTACACCCCTCAAGTGTCTGAGTTTTGCTAATTTTAGACCCAAAACCCCAGCGAGTTGCGAACCCCATAGGTTCACAACTACTGATGATGATATGTTTTCCATCGGATGATGTTTTTTCACGTTTATATATATGTGATCTAAGCTTATATACCTATTATGTACAGTTTTGGCCTTTTGCACACTTGGGGTGCATTTGACACGCGGGGGGGGGGGGGAGGGGGTGTTAGCTGCGAACTCCATATGTTGACAACTAATGATGATGGTTGGTTTTCCATCGGATGATGTTTTTTTACTTTTATATATTATATGTGATATAAGCTTATATACCTAACAAAAAAAGGATTTTTCTTATGCACACATGGGGTGCATTCGACACTTGAGGGGTTAATTACATTACGACCAATTACATTGTAATCTATCAAGTCTAACTCTCGTCAACCTAACAGGCGATGTAGGTGTGGCACAGACGAGCGACTGCTTGCTTGTGTTCTAGGATTGTGTCTGAGAATCCAGGAATATTGACAGAAATGTCTTGCTCTTTAACATTGATTGGGGCGACCACAGAGCATGGGGCGACTGCGGCCGTCGGCTGCGGTTGCCTCTGCTGTCGACGCGTGCCGCTTGTGTGTGGGCGCTGTGCTGGGCGGTTCAGTTTGTATTGGTCAGTTCCAAATACCAATTGTTTTAAGGCTACTCTTTCGAAAAAAGCTTAAAAACAGCGTGCAGATGAAGCAGTTTTTCGCCGGAACCTACAGAGAAATTACATCTGAAAAAAATTGTTAGTAATCTACATGCTAAGAATCGTAATTTGGTTTAGCCATAATTTTTCTATCGGTATCACATAATAAGAAAAAAAATCCAAAATCACCTCCAAATCGTTAAGATGAAACCATTTTACTCCTTCATTTTTTATCAAAAGAATATAAAAAACATATCTACTACTTTGCAATACAAACGAAAATGATTTGGTTTTGTTACTTTTTAAAAACATATATATTTTTTATTGTAATAAATTAAAAATGCGTCTAATTTGGGACAGCGCTCCTTGATGGGCGAGTCCTATTACTGGCTGGACGTACGACGCGTTGCGTGAGCTCAGGCCAGAATGCGCAAGCTAACCACTCAAGGTCATTGGCGTATAGTTCGGCCTTAAGAGGAGCTCTAAACCTGTCCAAAAACTGTTGTTAGAGATGTGGGATGATTAGAAGAGAAGACACTAAATGGTACTAACTTTATTTTAGAGGTATGCTTTGCTACACTAATTTGGCAGGTTTGTATAAATTGTAAAGTGTTTGGTCCAAATAAATTATCATCGCGCAGTCAGAGTTTACTACGCGACTAGTATAATTATACAACGTCCCGACATCAACCGTCGGGCAGTAGCCTACCAGACACAACACCCGTCTGGTCGGAGGATCCTCTCTTTTCTATGGAGGATGAGTGAACTTTACACCCTGTTCCTCATGGCTTGATTCGCATCTACTTAGTGGGTTTGATTAAAAACATCACGAAGTTTTCTACTTCCCTTGCATCGTTATGATTTATTAGAAAGATCTGTGTCATATAGTTTTTCCATCACTACATAAGGAAGATATTTAAGCAGACATCAAGATTAAAAAGTTATTTTATAACACATTTGCTCGTAAAGGGTCTCTTATTTCACGAATTTCAATATCGTAATGTATGTCATTACGTACTTGTGCGTAATTGTAATGTAAAACGCACGGGTTTCTTTTTAATATGGTAAAACGTAAGGTTTATCAAGATGCTCCGTCTAAAACGAACGGTAATTTTTAAATCTTAGCAAAGAGTTTTTATGTCAGAAAAGTGGTCAGCATTTTATGAATAAAATTAACTTTGGGAGATAAAATATAAAAAATAAACATTAATTAAATTAAAGAATTAATTCTTTAATTTATTTAATGTTAAATTAATGTTTAATTTTGACAATAAATTGCAACAACAACAAACAAAAACAAAAAAATATTAATTTACTTTATTAGTACCTAATATTGGCTGTTTTTGTGCCAGCAAAGGCACAAAAACAGCCAGTATTTTTTATCAAAAGAATATAAAAAACATATCTACTACTTTGCAATACAAACGAAAATGATTTGGTTTTGTTACTTTTTAAAAACATATATAATTTTTATTGTAATAAATTAAAAATGCGTCTAATTTGGGACAGCGCTCCTTGATGGGCGAGTCCTTTGCTTTAAAAAAAAAAGCTAATTTGTGAACAGTAAAAATTATTCCGCGCGCTTTTTCTTTTCGCTATATTGTTTTTATTTGAAAATGTCGTCAAGTAATGATGAATTTATTAATTCGACACCGCCAGAAGTCTCAGAGGCAGCGAAAAAGGCTACTCTAAGCCTCATTCCTGAAAAATCGACCGATAGATACTTATAAGCGTATCAAAATTTCATCATATGGAAAACAAGCAAAGTTCCAAATTCATTTTCAGAAAGTGTGTTTTTAAAGATTTATTCGTTTAAGAAAGTCCGAGTATTATTTATTTCCTCGCAAATATGTTATAAAACGTCGTATGACATACGTGCGCTTTGATAATTACAGCCTCTGATTTCTTGTAGCCCTCGCCTACGGCTCGGGCTAGCAATATCGCCTCGGTTGTAATTTTCAACTTACCGCACTTATATCATAAATTCATAATGTACACACACCAAAGGAATTAAGTAACCAGACACGCACACTACAAAACTATATCCTACTGTACGTACTGCTCACAATGACAGCCTCGCACACATCCCATTCATAGAGTGAGTGCGCTGACGTCTTTTAAATGATAGTGTAACATAATTTCGCAATGTAGGATAGTTGCTCTCGTGGCGCAACAGGTAAGCATTCAACCTACAGTGACAGAATGATCTGAGTTCGAGCCTCGAGTTTACTAAAATATTATTTTTGAGATTTTGTAATTTAAAATGAATATACTAACTGAATAAAGCGATATTCTGACCAGTTTGAGAATCTACCACAAGTTTCTCGCCTACTTAAAATTATTTCCCAGTTTAGAAGCTAACTACCCGCTTTAAAAATATATTCCTGCCTTTAATTGTGAACTTATGTAGTCAGTCTGCATTAGCAACTACACATATACTCTTTCTTTTGCACTTGAAGTTTGTGATTGTGATATATTGATTAATTTAGACCATGCATCATTTAACAAGATTTCAAAAAGCTCAGATTATTGTTTTGCATGAGAAAAAAAATATTTCTATTAGTGAAATCGCAAGGCGCCCAATGCTATCGGTGAGTGAAATTATTATTAGAATGTATTAATTTATTATGTCACCGTGATCCCACCCAGTAATTTTATTATGATTGTCTGTTGTATCTCATTTAACGAATTGTGGATATGAATAGTTGAATCTAATAGGAAATGACACCGGAATAGTTGAATTTAGTATAATGAGTGGCTATGCAGTTAACAAATAAATACAATTTTTGTTAACTGCATAGCCACTCATTATATCGATAATTATTTAATCATTTCCATTATTGGTTTACACAGTATTATAGTAATAGTTTTTTATCTGTGTTTTGTAATAAAATATTCAAAAATAATGAATATGTTTGTAAATGATTAGATAATAATAATAAAATACAATTTTAAAAGATTTCATTTTTTATCTAAAATATTTAAAAATGTAAATTGCATGTATGGTAATTAAACAAAGGATTTCTATTCTAAATAAAGTATAATAATATTGTTTAATACTTTTTAGAAAAAATAAAAAATCATCATTATATTATATTATTTGTTGTTTGTTTTTTTTATTTGTGTCATTATTATATTATATTATTTTTTATTTTTTATAAGTATGATATTATGTATTTCCTAGGTCACTCGCCCTGCCTTTTTATTTCCATTTTATCGTATTATAATTTTTATTATTACTGACCACTAGCCTTATATATCAATTGTATTTAAGTATATAAATATATATTCTCTGCATTGTATTTATATTGTGTAACTTTTATTTCTTAATTTATAATTTGGGAGGTGTATGTTTAGACCTAATATTTTCACTTTTTTTTTTGTAGAGAAAAACCGTTTGACTGTGGGTGCATTGTCACTGAGACAAGCGAAATAAACCGTCGCCTGCCTGGACCGACACCATTGGCTTACACAAATGTTTCGCCTCGGCATCGTGCGTGAAATTGTTGCCACCCATACATCAGATCCATTCGCTTAGACCAGCATAACAGCAGCAGCACACAACGTCATTATGCAAACTGTACGGAACCACCTGCAAGCAGACGGTTTGACATGTTGCAAACCGACGCGTAAAATTTTGTTATATACCGTGCACCGTCAAAATTGCGGAATATCGGCACTTCGATTGACAAAACAATGTCGTCATAATTACTGATGAAAAATGTCTTCGTCGAAAATCACCACCGACTTATCGTAACATACATATTATATACTACCTTTAAATTTCAGACATTTTAACGTTTTTAAATCTATTATTTTCCTAGAAATAATTAATAATGGTTGGTAATAATTATAATACCTACTGTTCCCGATTCAGGTGGTAAATGTTTTTATTTTAATTTTAATTTTCAAAAATGTAGGTAATTCATATCTGTATATAACTGAACTAGCGACCCGGCCCTGATTCGCACGGTTTTTACGACTTGTTAAAACATGAAGGTTTCTATAATATATAAGTTAAATATTTATCATGATAGTGAAAACCGCATCAAAATCTGTGGCGTTAGAAGAACAACGCGGCTACACAGACAGACATGAAAAGCGACTTTATTTTATAATAGATACCTAAACGAAATACTTAATACTTTCACAGCATATTTAGCCATAATAAATTAAGTCGGCGGTACTGTGTAGGTAGGAGTGTGTGAGTGATGTTATTGTTACTGGATCAGATTATATTTGTTATCTATGTTTATTCACTCCGCCCATTGTTGTATACATATTATATAATGGTATAAAAAGATGTAATAGCATGTTCTAAACATATTGTTGTATTTATAATAAAACATGTTCACTTTTGATGTTCTTTTTTTTAAATAAAGATATTTATTAAAAATTGTTTTATTTATTTAAGCAATTTTAAATAAATAAAACATTTTCTTAACAAAAATTGTTCTAATTGCTTTAGCTTAAAATAATAAATCGCAAAAAGAATCATCACTTCAGAGATTTGAACTCACACCGTAGTACTCAGAAGTATAATGCCTTATTCGTTGGGCTACGAACGCTTAAGTTTTCAACGCGAAATTATGTTATACTATAATTGAGAAGACATTAGCGCACTCACTCGCACATGAACGCGATGTGTGCGTGAGGGCATTGTGTGCTGTACGTAATGAATCGTTTTAACAGTAGCAATACAGTTTTGTAGTGTCACGCACACTACAACACTGGTTACTTATCTCTGTTGCAGACTGTACTATTAAAGACAAAGATAGTTTGTATTTGTGTTATTGGTTAGATGCGCGTTTATATACAAAAAAACCGGCCAACTGCGTGTCGGATCACGCACAATGAAGGGATCCGTAGTTGAAAATAATTATTTATCCCAAAAACAAACTTAACATTAAAATCACAAAAATATTTTTTTTTATGTGATCAAATTACTAGTCAGTATTTGTTATGAGCATTTGGTAGTAGTCAGTATTTGTTATGAGCATTTAGTATCAGTATTTGTTATGAGCTTTTGGTGAAATAAAGAATTTATTTATTTAAAAAAAGAAAAAAAAAAAATTACAAATTACCAATTTTCGGACTTTTTCCTTTACGTTTACTGTGAGATCTTGCTTCATACCAAATTTCATTATTCAACGGGAAGTAACCAATAGGTTTTGATTTACTTGCGAGTATCAAACTATGTCGTATTTTTTATTGCATTGACATAGAAGCTTGATTTTTTTAGATCTCCAAGAAACCATAGACCTACGTATTTGATATTAATTTCAACTTGATACCTTTACGCGTTCTTGAGAAAAGGCTCTTGACAGACTGACAGACTTGAATATTTTTTTTATGTGATAGAATGACAAATTAACAATTTTCGGACTTTTTCCTTTATTTGTGCTGTGAGACCTTGCTTCTTGCCAAATTTCTAATTCTAGGACAACGCGAAGTACCCTATAGGTTTTGATTTGATTGCGAGTATCAAAATATATCGCATAATTGGCCGTATCTTTTTATTGCGTTGACTTAGAAGCTTGAGTTTTTTAGGACTCCAAGGCTTATGTATTGGATATTAATTTCAAATGGATACCTCCACGCGTTCCTGAGAAAAAGGGTCTTGACAGACTGACAGACAGACAGACAGACAATAAAGTGATCCTATAAGGGTTCCGTTTTTTCCTTTTGAGGTACGGAACCCTAATTAAGCATGCAAGAAATTAAAAGAAGTACCTATTATGTTACATACATTTTATTTTTATTTATTTTATTTATTAGGGACAAAAAACAGTTACATGCTGCAAAATACAAGAAAATACTTAAACTAAGATTTAACAAACATGTAACCCACACCATTGTCCATATTTTAAGTAAAGGTTAAAAGTGATGAAAGAAAAAAAAAAGACAAAATAATAGTTGCTAAGTACTACAATAATTCTGTGTTGCTAAGATTAGCTTGACATAACTTAAATCACCTCGCCAGATAACACATCAAGAGCCATTCTCTTAAACGATTGTTTTTTTTTTTTTTTTTTTTTTTTTTTTTAAGTCATAGAAAATTTTATTAAACAATATACAAATTAACACTATACTAGTACTAAAGTAAATGATTAACTGAATATACAAATAAATACAAAAACAAAAGGACACTTAGGCGTCGAAGTACTCGTCCGCATCGATGTCATCCGGAAACGTGCCCAGAAGACGGGCAGCATTGCCACGTTGAATGGCAATGCTAATTCTTTGGCCAAAGAACAAGCCAGCCCTCTGGTCACGTGATGTCTCGACCAGTCGCCGAGAAATTTCCTTAAAAAGAAAACGCGCATTTGGGCCCCATGACCCGAGCGTTTCGACCCCAAACGGCTCAAAACTATAGTTACCTATAAGGTTACAGTATTTGCGCCGCTTGAGGGTCTCAGCAGCCGCAGCAGCGGCGCCAGCACAGCCCGCCGTGCTTGGAACATGAGATGGCGCAAGGGTGTCGACACAGGTTGCGTCCCACACCAGAGGCCTACCCATCTTCCAAGGCAACAATGTCATGCCATCTGGTCTCTTCCCAACGATTGCTTAGATTGAGAAAATATATCCAGTTTCATAAAATACGTGTTATAAGTATCAACAAGGCGACGAAGAGGCGCTCGTTCCCCAGCGTTGGTCCTGCATATGTCTGTATGGAACAGTTGAGGGACGCGCACACTTCTAGGTACCTTGAGACACAATTTGTTTGTTAGGTCCATACAATCAAATTGGTTGTTACATATGCCGTGTAGCATCATGACATCAAGAAACAGCCGCTTGGTTCCCAGATCCTGAACGCCATACCGTTTCAATAGCTGCACGTAAGGTACCTTTGAATGGAAGCACTTATAGTTCATAGACCGTAAGAACTTCTTCTGTACCATTTCTATTCTAGTGCCGTACTTGTTGTAGAAAGGTGACATGTTTTGCCTAGAGAGCGATTTCAAATTCTACTCCTTTATCAAGTCCTCTCTTTTGTCAACTGATCGTAAGTTCCACCGACTTCGTTGTGGAATCCTCGTTAAGGCGACGCTATCTGACTTTTGATGATTTTAAACTGAATATCACGTCTAAACGAGTAGTGTTAATGATTTGGAAAAAATAAATGTTAAATTAAAGCATTTTCTTAATAACTTAATATGTGAATATTTTAGATTATGTTTATATTAAATAGTGTAATTAATTTGTAAAGTTATGTCTAACGCAGATAAAAAACTGAGAATCACGCAAAAACTATCAGGCGTATTTTTATGAAACCTTCACCATTTTAAAGGTAATTTAATTATTTATCTTTTAGTATACGTGTTTTATTAAAATGCCTTTTGTTTTATGTATAATAAATTAATAATGCGTCTAATTTGGGACAGCGCTCCTTGATGGGCGAGTCCTATTACTCGCTGGACGTACGACGCGTTGCGTGAGCTCAGCACAGAACACGCAAGCTAACCACTCAAGGTCATTGGCGTATAGTTCCGCCTCAAAATGTTACTAGAATTTTTCTTTCTTTGTAGCTACCCGGAGTCAGGATCTGTGCCCGGCTCATGAAGATAGGCTTCCCTCATTACTGGGTACTAAATAAAATGGCAAAATGTGGATGTTTTCCTATGCTTACACGTAAGGCGAATGCATGCATGTTGTAACGTTTGAATTTACCAAAGTTGCGGACAAGTACCGTCGCATTCCTTTAGATAAGCACCAATTAGGAACAGACGAAGGTTAATGTTTTATGTGAGAACTTAATATCTAACATCGGATGCTGTTAAAGGAATATAATTAGCATTTTTGTATTCAACGTAACGAAATATATTTTGTAAGAATTCAGAACCAAGGATTCTAAGTTTATTGTTTGCAGTAATTTCAACCTTTTTAAGATTATAAATGATTGGATTTTACACTGGCATACATTTACGTATTATATTTGTTTGCGAACTGTCTCGTTGGTTTATTGAACACTAGGATCGGAAGTGCTATTACTGAGCATGAGACATTAGGTTCGATATCAAGGTCGGGCAGTGTTATTGGGTTTTTCGGGTGAAGTTTTTGAGTAGCAGCCTGGAGTCTGGATTTCTGCCAGGCAATAGGCTGGCCCTCTATTACATTGTAGATACTTAAACATAACTTGTGGAATGTGGGTGTGCAGTCAGCAACAAAAAGTCGATTAACACTTGTGTTTTCTAAATCTTATTTATTGAGAAAAATACTTCATTAAAATCGGAACGGATGTAAATTTTAAGAAAATTAGCTCTTATCTAATAATTGAAATGCTACAAAGCGTATCATTTTTGTGCTAATCTAGATGATGTCAAAAAGTAGCAGTGTTAACCGACTTCTGTTGCTGACTGTACCACAGGTTCACCTCTGCCTAACCCTTTGGGGATACAAATCATAATGTTGTGTTATGTATTTGGTTGAGGATTGCTAGACCATCTTATCAACGAGATCGTTGAGAAAAGATAGTATCATCTGCCTAGCCTTTTCCCAACCATGTTGGGGTCGACTTCCAGTCTAACCGGATACAGCTGAATACCAGTATTTTACATGGAACGACTGCCTATCTGACCTCCACAACCCAGTTACTGGGTAATACGATACCCCTTCCTGGTTGTCAGTCTTTTGGGCTTCTGACGACCCGTAGCGACTGTCAAAGATCCACGAATGATAGCCGGAACCAACGGCTTGACGTGCTTTCCGAGGCACGGAGGGGTCTTGGTATGTAAAGATGGTCAACCATTCATAGACCAACCGTAGCAAGCGTAGCTTAGAGAAAACATAGTAAGATACATAACAAATATAGTCTTCAGTTTATACCCGACTGTGGCGGACCCCAAAAGGAGCGCAATGTTTTTCTATATTAAGATATGATGAGTATGATCTTGCAGATTTTTACAGCGTTCATTTTCGCCAAAAAAGGCAGACCGCCATCATCAAGTCACCTTTTATAAACTGTAACACCATTCTAAAAGGTTTGACAATTAAACACACTAAAATCTTTAATTTAATGACACGAACTGCCCATATAACATTATTCTAAGTAAAACACACACAAATACACACACACATTCATACGCACACACTAAAAACTAACTCACTAGTAAACTATTATGTCCCTCAGTCTAAATTCTTTCAAACTTTTTGCCTAATCAATCTTTAATCACCTTATTATGTCCTGAACGGGCCAGATGCTAAAATAATTAAACAAATGGCTTTTTCTGCACGAATTCTGTGCCAAATGCATGATTGGGTATTCAGGGCTCGGGCGAAGCCCTGGCAAGGTCAGTCAGGGCTGACGGTAAAAAGTAAAAAAAAAAAATGTTCCAGCCGTACAGAGCATCATTTAAATCTTTTTGTAAGTAGGTACGTGTTTCTGTGATAAATAAACTTATTTTTGACCCGACTTCAAAAAGCATAAGCGACCCTCAGCGACCAGAGAATTTAGCAGACTTGGGCCCACAATGACGCCTTTGCAACGCCATTTATGGTACGTACATTCCTGAGGAGATTACAAAGGCGTCCCCTCATTCATCCATTATGCATCCCTGCTCTTTTTCCGCCATTCAAGCCAATTTTGTGGCAATTTAACTGATCTTGCCGAGTCAGACTTCCTTATCTCCATTAATTCATTAATTTTATTCAAACTAATGAATTATTTTACTTCTATTTTTTTAAGGAAATAGCTAAGGAGGACTATATTATAATCATGACATTAATAGTCTAAAGAATTTTATTTCTTGTCTCGGAAGATAAACAAAAAAATGTTCTATTGTTTCAGAACCCATGACCTTGAGCTCAGAAAGCGGACAGTGCACTGCTATGCCATTTGGTCCGTATAAACTAGAGCTGCCGGAGAAAATTGTAAGCCAAGGTCAGATACATTATGGAGGCATTCTGTAATTGGTATCATGAATGGAATATTATCTTGTTATAATTCTCTGTAAATGAATGAAAATGCAACTTTGTAGCTCCATTGTAAATGCTTTAAGTTAAGTGTCTAATTTAAAAATCCAGTACCTACAATACATACACTTTGACATCGAACACAGTAGGTACATCACGAAATTTCTGAAAGCATCACACATGAGGAATTTAAAATTGACAACAGAATATCAGATCAGAGATTTTCAGAAATCAAGAAGTGGAAAGAACACACACACAACACATACAATCAAAAGCTGTAAAATAACTTTTGTTGCAACAATACCCAAAAAGGCTTGTATCGAACTCTAATCGACTGCCCTACGTCACTTGCGCCGGCGGCGCATCGCACTTAAATCGTGCAGATTTTAACCGAGACACGAATACGCGGCCCGAACACTAATCGTGGTGAGTGATACTTACGTAATGGGTGTCATTTCTTTGCTTATTTTTGGGGTAAGCAGAAATAAAGGTGTTCTGAAATGTTAAAAGTTGCTGACGACTTTAATTTATGCGAATGGCTGTGTCAAAGTTTTCGAGAATGACTCACGCGGGGGTAAAAAGAGCGATTGCACTTACTTTCTTGTTTTTCTGGCCTGTTTGACTCACTAGTCAGCAAGGTTGCCGAGGGTTCATCATATGAATGTAGTTGTAATGTTCATAAACTCAAACTCAAAGCATTTATTTCAATTAAAACAATTACAGGCATTTCTGTTACTCAGAAAGTTGAAGCCCACCGGATACAACAACCGGTCTGCCGTCTGGTCGGAGGATACTCCCTTTTCTATGGAGGATGATTGAACTTTACACTCTGTTCCTCGTGTCTCTATATAATAATGACTAATATGAATAGTGAATCATATGACTTGCACTTCAGTTGTTTTATAAAAAAATCAAAATCAAGTCATTTATCCAAAGTAGGCTGAGAATCAGCACTTTACGAACGTCAACAGTCCCCCGGAACGACCGCCCTTCACCACTTCCTAGTACTTTAGATGGGAAGAAGAAATGGCGCAACAAACTCCCAAGCAGCATAGCTGTCTGTTCAGTTAGAATTATAATTGGCTTTTGGGCACCCTTACGTCTTCGAGAACACCTTGACAGCGAAGGACAGGTAAGTAGATTACATCACACATTCCTGCATGCCCTACATCTTTAAGGGCAAAACCCAACACGTGATATTACAGCCCAAGTAAGATGAAAGTGAACAGCCCCAGCATACTAACTGTTCTTTATCTCTGTTGACAATTACTAGTGCAGCCTTCGATGAATATGCGATCAAGTACGGCAGTGCAATTTAGAGTAGGCAGGAAATCAGTATCTTTGACTTGTGTAGCTAAAGGAAGTCGTTGAGAAATGTTGTGGTGCTCCGGAGGTTTACAGACTAAGGTTTAAAATATGCTTGCTCTTCGCTTGCCGCTATCGGTTCGTAGATGTGTGACTATTCATTAAATATCAAGACCCCTTCGTGCTTCGGAAAGCACGTTAAGCTGTGGGTCTCGGCTATCACTCGTAGGTCTTAGGCTGACAGTCGTTACGGGGAGTTAGAAGGCCAAAAGTCTGACCACCAGTCTTATCATGGGGTATCATGTTAACCAGTAACGGGGTTGTGGAGGTCAGAGCCGATCCATATAAAAAATACTGGTATTCAGGTGCATCCGGTTAGACTGGAAGCCGACTCCAACATGTTCGGAAAGGCCAGGCAGATTGAGTCTGCTCTTTTTCCGATTTATTTTTGCGGTCATCGCAGCATATCACGAAAGAAGAATTCTAGTTATGTCATCTTTTGTATTCTATCCATCCGGTCAATCTTTCTGTGTTCTTAATAATAATAATAATAACCACCGCACCGCAGTATCTCTACGTTGACGTCGTGGTGGGGCTTGCGCGCTCCGAATTTTAGGTCTGTGCCGGTAGAGTTTACTTTGCCGGAACAGGTCTAGGATGAGGAGCCAGACCAAGAGAGATACAGGAACCCGCAGGGCAGCATGTGGCGAGATGTTGGGCAGTAGCGACCCCACGGACCCTATCTCCCGGGAGTAGTCTTGTTCCTCACCTCTCGCTTGCCTTTATTGGCCGGCTGGAGTGAACACTGACGAGGAACAGAGCTCCCACCTCTTTCTTGCCTTTATTGGCCGGATTGAGTGGAGATTCGCAAGAGCAAACGTGCTCGGAGGAAGGAAGTATTTCAGTAAGATGCTGGTAGGGATCTTGACCGTACTTCCGGGATTGTCCTGATAGCCGTGGGATGCCTCTCCACTCTTCACAAGCGCCTCAGGACATGTTGCCCCCTTGCCGCTACGACACTATGTGCTAGCGACCGTTTCCGGGGGCCCATTATTGAGTGTGCAAGTCACCCCCTGCCATTTTAACTGTGTATATTATATAACATTGGTAAGGCAGGGGACATAGTTCTTCCATAGTTTAAGGTATCCGATCCACTATAGCCACCCAAACCCATAGCCCAATATATTTTGTTTCCATGTTCTGCAATAGTCCTGCACCAACCGGCGGTTGTCCTTGGGTGCACTTGCATAGTGCATACAGGGATAATCGTCGGTTGGTGCCGCCTCGTCATTTAAAATTGTCTAAGGGGCCTCTGCGAGTTGGCTTTGGCCCCTCGTACGCCTTCCAAAGGTCCGGGACCCCAGGGTCCCGAGATATGTCAAAGACAAAAAAAAAATAATAATAATAATAATAATATCCTTGGACATTTCACACAACGCCATCTAGTCCCAAGCTAAGCAACCTAATGCTTGTATTATGGTAACGAGATGGCTGATAAACTACTTATATACATTTTTTTTTGTAAATACGTACATATTATAGATAGAAAAACACCCAGACTCGGAACAAATACTTGTAGGTCGTACAAATATTTGTTCCGTGCGGGAATCGAACCCGCGACATGCTGCGCAGCAGTCAAACGCTCAACCACTGCGCCAACCGTGTCGTCAATGCATCCACATTTGTATTACTTACCTTCTTACTTATCTTGTTTTTTGACATTTTTCACGACTCTCTCTCACCTCGACAGCTTCGTATGTCCGTACCACAACAACCAATTTCCATACAACTTCTTGGTTACAGAATCCATTTTCAAACTTCCATAAAATGGTGAAACACCTGTCCGATTTTGACTAGTGAATATATCAAACTCAGGATTTCAAACACGCAGTCACGCTGGCTACACGCCATAGCCTCGTTGGAAGTCGTTACCAATAACGTAGTACTTATTTATATGGTAATTGAATATGCAAAACATACGGTACTACAATACAGATCAGCCAGGAAATTGGTCTAGACTGCGATATTGTACTATTGGTAGGTATGTTAGGAAGAGGGCTTTCTTTTGATTGTATATTGGTGACGTTTGTATCTGGATAGACTCACTCTTTTGATTGTATATTGGTGACGTTTGTATCTGGATAGACTCACTCTTTTGCTATGGTTGTTGTACAATGCAAAAAGCAAGCAAGAGGATGTTTTGTTTTCCACTCTTACTCTTCATTAATCACCATTTTTTAGGGTTCCGTACCAAAATGGTAAAAAAGGAACCCTTATGGTGTGACTTGGTCTGTCTGTCTGTCTGTCTGTGTCACAGCTGGATATCTAATGAACACTAATGCTATCAACTTGAAATTTGAAACAGTTTTAGATGACGTTTACCCAACTATTTTACAAATAAGAAAAAAGTAAAAATATTTATATTTTTTTTGTAACAGGGACTGAAAGGGGGTCTTAAAAATTCAAAGTGAGACTACTAGGGCATGTGGGGTATCATTTGAAAGAGCGATGTTTCTTCTCATTTGCACATTCTCAAACATTTTTTTATTTTTTTTAGGCCCCATAGTTTTCGTGTTTTGATGAAAAATGTAAAAAAAAATACCGTTCGTTAAGGGGGGGGGGGAGCGGGCCTTATCTCCGAAGTTTGCAAAGATAAAAATCTGAAATTATTCTATGTGATAGAAGTTTATGTAAAGATTACAGGAAAAGTAAAACGATGTCTCTAAATATCACACTTTTCACACACACGCACACTTTCAGAAATCGGAACAGAACTCTCGGTGCGCGAGTCCGACTCGCTCTTGACCGTTTTTTTTCTCTTTAAGCTGGGCAGCTCCATCAAACGGACGGAATACAGCAATCCAATTGCTAAGAGACATTTCACGTGACCAGACCAGGCTGGCTCGTTCTTTGGACACAGAATTAGCATTGCCATTCAACGTGGTAATGCTGCCAGTCTTCTGGGCACGTTTCCGGATGACATCGATGCGGACGAGTACTTCGACGCCTAAGTGTCCTTTTGTTTTATGTATCTAATTATTTGTATTTATATAAATATACAAATAATTACATAAAACAAATGTTAGTTAGTGATTTCATTTCAATCAAATCAATCTGTCTAGCCTTTTCCCAAAAAGTTGGGGCCGGCTTCCAGTCTAACCGTATGCAGCTGAATACCAGTATTTTACATGGAGCAACTGCCTAACTGACCTTCACAACCCACTAACTGGGTAATACGATACCCCTTGGTAAGACCAACCTTGATAACACTTGGTAACCAGTCAGACTTTTGGGCTTTTGACGACCTGTAACGACTATCAAAAATCCACGAATGACAGTTGGGACCAACGGCTTAACGTGCTTTCCGAGGCGCGAAAGAGTCTCGCTATGTAAGCCACTTTTTAAAAAGTATAAAATACTCACACTTCCGTCACTTTATATTTTGGAAATAGCCTTATTTGTCAGAAATAACCCCCATTTGTTTCCTCGAATATCGGACATTATAATACGTAATCGCCGGGATAATAGTAAAATTCGTGTTCAGCCAGCTAAGACAGCGCTCCTGTATAAAAGCGTTGTATGCAGAGCGCCAATAATTTATAATAATATCCCTGACTGTGTTAAGAAATTAAATATAGAACAGTTTAAGAAAACATTTAAAAAAATACTGACAGAAAAAGCCTATTATAATGTTAATGAATTTTTAAATGATAAATCGCTCTGAAGATCCTGACTGATTATATTCTATTTATTTTGAATCGCATGAATTTTTTATTTAATTGAATGTTAATGTTAATTGTTGGTTTATTTAAATTATTATTTTGTGTATTTTTATTTTGAAATGGTAATGTCTTTCGACCTAATTTGTACACCAGCCATGGTCAAACATGTTGAGCCAAAAACTAACTTGTAACACCTATAATAAGCATCATACCATGTATATTATCTACACATGTTTTTGCAAATAAATTAATCTGAATCTGAATCTGAATCTGAATATGTAAAGATGGTCACCCATCCACGGACCAACCCCGGCAAGTGTAGCTTAACCTGATGGTTCGACCTGTGCGGCTGTTATTACTTAGCCACGATTTCTTTCCCCAGTGATTTAATTTAGTACCTAGTATGAATAGTCATATTATTTATTGCTAATAGTATTATTTTATAATTGGATATTCAGCGCCTAGAGACTGGAAGCCATTCTCTACATTTCAGACGGCTGGGCAATCAGTCTGGCTAGGCTACATAGCCTCGACATTGATGTGTGAGGTGTGGCGCGACTTTCTTCCGTTAGCTCGAAGGTTGTGTGTCTCACGTATTCACGTGCGAGTTACTGATTGTACGAGAACTCACCTATTGTAGGTAATTAAGCAATTATTCCGGCTGTAATTTATTTGGTGGACTTTGTTTCAAGATCGGGCTTAGTACAGTCAGCGTCAAAAACATCGGGACGAACAGACTGTTCAAAATGATCTCAACAACTAAACATATGAAACTTTATCTCAGTTGGATAATGTTCTTTAAAGTTTATCTGAGTTGGATAAAATTCTTGTCAGAATGACAGTTGTCTAATGTAATGTGTGTTGTCTTGTGTAATGTCTTCATTCTGAAACATTCCTTGTTAATATTTCATTTTTAACCGACTTCCAAAAGGAGGTATGTTCCCCGATTACTCGAAAATGGCTAGACCGATTTGGATTTTTCTTTTTTTTGTTCGAAAGGGTATACGTCCCAAGTGGTCCCATGATCATCAAGTCAGGATCTGATGATGGGATCCCATGGAAATCGAGGGAAGCCCTCAAATTTTATGGGCACACCTATATCGATTTCGGTATTTTTTATAGTAACTCGTGCATTTGCTCTCGGAAAGTACCATTCGGTGAACTGGAACTGGTGATGAAGACCACAGAGAGCCATCGGAAATACTCAATTATATCTAAGTATATAACAGGTTAGGTTGCGATTCGATTACTTTAATATGGTTTATGCTCGTCAAAATAATGGTAATGGTGACTTCAACATGAGCTCCATTTCTCCTGGTTCTTACTAGGAGAACTCCTCAACAATTAACGTCCCTGCATCGGAAAAAGCAACATTTTGTAAAACGTGATGAGCAGTTGACATTGGGTTATTGTAACTTAGATAAATTACAAACTGAACCACTAAAAAGTGAAAAATAAAAACTTTTTTACAAAAACAAAAACCTACTTCCAAAAAAAACACTACAAAGTGAAAAATAACTTTAATTTCGGAAGTCGGTGGCAAAAAACTAAAATACAGATCCAAAGACACCGACTTCCGAAATTAAAGTTATTTTTCACTTTGTAGTGTTTTTTTTGGAAGTCGGTTTTTGTTTTTGTAAAAAAGTTTTTATCATAGTTGTTTAGATCATTTTGAACAGTCTGTTCATCCCGATATTATTGACGCTGACTGTGTTACCTATTTTTAATTAATATTCGTATTGAAAAAGATCAGTCCAGGGGAGCTCGTGGCTGACTAATAATAACAGCCGCACGGGCTGGTCCATCAGGTTAAGCTGCGCTTGCCGGGGTTGGTTCTTGCACGCGTCATCTTTACATGGAAAGCACTTTAAGCCGATGGTCCCGGCTGTCATTCGTGGATCTTGACAGTCGTTACGGGTCGTCAGAAGCCTGAAGGTCTGACAACCAGTCTTACCAAGGGGCATCGTATTACCCAGTTACTGGGTTGTGGAGGTCAGATGGGCAGTCGCTTCATGTAAAATACTGGTATTCAGCTGCATCCGGTTAGACTGGAAGTCAACCCCAACATAGTTGGGAAAAGGCGAGGCAGATTGATTGTTGTGGGAATCAATACTTGTTCATACCTTTCTGTGCTAATGTAAAAGTCTGCTATCACTGATATTTGTGCAAATAGCTATGCATGGTGTTATTGATAATTGTCTGCTATATTTCTTTACTAGCTAGGCAGGCTAGGCGAGGCAGATTCCTGAAAATAGGAGACTTTTGGACGAGTTCAACACCTTGTTTAATTTTCATGCAGCTTTTTTTATGATTTTATTTTATTGGGCTTTCCTATTATGAAACTAAAGTAATAGTCTAATTATACCCCTTTTTAAGATTCCGTACCAAAATGGTAAAAGGAACCCGACGGTTATGGTACGACTCAGTCTGTCTGTCTGTCTGTCACAGCTGGATATCTCAAGAACTACTAATGCTATCAATTTGAAATTTGGAGCAGTTTTAGATGACGTTTGCCCAATTATTTTGCTAATAAGTATGAAATAACAATATACATTTTTTTTGCAACAGGGGCAGGGGGTCTTAAGAATTCAAAGTGGTGCTACTAGGGCATGTGAGGTATCATAGAAAGAGCGCTGTTTGCACATTAATTTTTTTTTTCTTTTTTTCAGGCCGCATAGTTTTCGACTTTTGATGAATAATGTAAAAAAAAATATCGTCCCACCCCCTTATCTCCGAAGTTTGCATAGAAAAAAATCTGAAATTATTCTATGTGATAGAAGTTTATGTAAAGATTACAGGAAAAATAAAACGATGTCTCTAAACAGCACACTTTTCCAGAAATCATCAACAAAAATTACATAATTATGATGCTACAGTCGAGTTCATTAATATACTGGCCCTTTCGGCTTCAAAAATATATGAACGTCAAAAAAGTTCATAATATTGTGACAATTATAAGCATCATTAAATTGTGGTCAAGATTTAGATTAATTAATATGTGACTGCTTTTGCTAATGTTACTGAGAAAAAGCAGTCACATATTAATGAAGGAATGTATATAGATGTGAATGATTTATGTAGTCTTGACCACAATTTAATGATGCTTAAATTTGTCACACTATTGTGAACTTTTCTGGCGTTCATATATTTTTGAAGCCTGAAAAGGTCAATATATTAATGAACTTGACTGTATGGAACCCTCGGTGCGCTAGTCCGACTCGCTATTGACCGGTTTTTTTAGATTAATTATTGTTACGATAAACTACATAGTACCGACACATCAGGTACTAAACCGATACGTTCTCTCAACACAATATTCGTACTATTAGGTAAAGTAACATGTGAATTAATCATGTTTTTGTTGAACCTGTTACATCAGATGAGCTAAGTCCCAAGCCTGCAGTCTGCGCTGATGTTTTTGTACAGTTTGACCCGCTTCCCTCACATAACACTGATAGTACAGTCAGCCTCAAAAAGATGTATATGCGGTTCAAAACTATCTTACTAAGAAAATAATAAATATGACACGAGCATAAGCATAATCAGCCTATAATGTCTGTCACACAGTCCTGCTGGGACACAGGCCTCCTCTCGGTGAGATGGAGTGGGCCGTAATCCACCACGCAGGCCCAGTGCGGGTTGGGGACGTCACATGTCTTCGAATTTTTTGGTTCTAGAACATGTCGGTTTCCTCACGACGTTTTCCTTCACCGTTTTGAGAGCAGTGGTGATGAAATAATTTACACAAAGTAAAGCGCCTGTCGCAGTTCGAACCTACGACCTACAACTCGTAGGTAAGTCACGACCGTTATCACTGGGCCACCATTGCTCTCTGATGATACGAGCACGATCTAGTGATATAACTTTTAGGGCACTCCGACCAAATAGGTTAGGTTAGGTTAGAACTGTGACCGACAATGCGCGAACCGAGCGAGCGAAGCGAGCGTGCCACGGCAGCGGCCGCGAGCGCTACGTCGAAATTGGTCGCAGGAACAAAATTAGGGCACTCCAACAGTTATGAAGCGCTTTCATATACCTAAGTATAGCTACCGTAGGAATATAACTATATTACGGCTACAACCATCTTACTGCGACATTTTGCTTTCCATAATACTAAATCAATGTATAGGCATAATCACAAAACACATTACCTTGGGCACAGTTGGATAGTATTATTTTATCTGTGCCCAAACATAATTATAGATAGAACACAAATTGTAGACAATTAAATAAATTCTTGACGATGTATACTTTCCTTCATGTTTTTGAGGCTGACAGTAGGTACCTAAATCATATTATAACAGTAGATACGTGCGGTTTATGTATGTGCAAGTAGGTGTAATATGAATAAAGTGTAACGTATTACCGATGAGATAAATTGAACATTATCTCACTCCTCCACAAATACTTGACGAAAATCTAATAGTTTAAATGAATAACTTTAAAACAGTTTATTTTAAAATTATAAAAAAATATATATTTGAGATCCTCATAGCCCTTTCATTTGATATGTCACACGGTACAATTTGCAAAACTTTTCTCTTTAATTTTCTTATTTGCCCCAAAAAATTTTCTTATTTCCTCCGTGCCTCGGAAAGCACGTTAAGCCGTTGGTCCCGGCTATTATTCATCGATCTTTGACAGTCGTTACGGGTCGTCAGAAGCCCGAAAGTCTGACAACCAGTCTTACCAAGGGGTATCGTATTACCCAGTTACTGGGTTGTGGAGGTCAGACAGGCAGTCGCTCCATGTAAAATACTGGTATTCAGCTGCATCCGGTTAGACTGGAAGCCGACCCCAACATAGTTGGGAAAAGGCTAGGCAGATTGATATTTGCCCCCTAAAAGTGACCCTATATTCAAAATTCATTTATTTACTTTACCCGTTCGTGTTTGGGTCACACAAATCCATATGTATACCAAATTTCAACTTAATCGGTCCATTAGATTCGGAGCAAATTGGCTGTGACAGACAGACAGACAGATAGACAGACAGACACACGAGTGATCCTATAAGGGTTCCGTTTTTTCCTTTTGAGGTACAGAACCCTAAAAACAGTAAAACTTAATAATAATGAGAAACTTAAACTCAGGAATACAAAAGACAAAATATCCGAACCGAATATAAAAGACCGAAGCACTCATAGAGATACTGACAGGATGGTAGAGAAAAACTATAGTTCCTTATCTATCCAACTTCATCCAAACAACAACCCGAGGGCTGAGATATGTGGCAATGACTTTCAAAGCGTTTCGTATTCCTAGCAAGACTCAACTGGATTGACACAAGCTTTTTGATAGCATAAATCAATTCAAAACATTTTTGACTTACCATCATAGTCATTCCTGATAGAATGTCACTTTATCTCGGTCCTCTGGTGTTGTAGTATGTACCTACTTGCAAATCTCCTTACTGCATGCACCACTCCTTCCCAATAACAGAACAAGCTGATGGTGGACGGGAGAATCATTATATATGTTAGTTAGATAGGTAGCTAGCGTGCCGCAAAGCCGAACACACCGGTGTACATCTCCCGCCTACACTACACCACAGGCAGAGGACATCGTGGAGTACGTGCGCCAGAAGACGAGCTTCACGCCGAGGGTACAGTAACTGGAGTCAACTTCAAGGCGTTCGTGGTGCGAGTACCGAACTGTTATCTGCCCCTCGTCATGGAAGAAGACTGTTGGCCACAGGACGTGGTGTTCCGTCGCTTCCGCGGACAAGTTCCACATGACAGCGCCAAGTAAAGCTAGTGCAAAGTGAAGTGCTACTAACATAGTCTTAACCCTTATTTATTAACACAAGTTTTGTTTATATTCAAATATGTATGTTTAGGTTAAGGTGTTTATCTATGGGCCTGTGTCGCCTGAAATAAATGGTTTATTTATTATATTTAATTTCTCAAAGGCTTATTTCTCTGACATTTTGTCACCAACCCAGTTTTCCAGCTTTGTGTTAACCAGTCCTGGAGCTTGCAACACAATACTATACATACCTTTTGTATAAGGTGGTCCCTATGCACTATGGTCTGCTATTACAATCCGGAGACCGTACCTCAGTAATATAATAGTGTCAAAGTATATTTGCAAGAACTCAGTGATAACTAAATACAATATCCAAGGTTGTGGATCAAAATCAGCTTGTCAAATACCTTATAACTACTTAGAAGGTCAATGGTACTATAGTTATATACTTTGTATTGCTAAAACGCTAAAAATAGTTATTGTGGTTTTTATTTGTTATAAAAATAAATCGGGTTTATGTAAAGAGATGCAGCAGTTGCGCGAATCTAAACATTTTTTTTGTACATACTTATTTTAAATCTGTTGCATTTTTTATCTTAAAAGTAGTTTATCGTAACATAATTATGTGTATCTATTTATTTAGGTGGTGCAATTTTGATTTATATTAATTTCCATTCTATTCCCATCACCCCTAAAGTAGAAATATACAAAAATTGAGTGAAAGGTTTCGCCCCGTGGTTGATATAAAAGACAAGTGCGCCCGCACCGCGCCTCCGACTTGCCGACATGACACCGTTCACGCGATTGGTACGTTACTCGCTTATTTAAAACCTTTTTTTGAAAAAGAAAACAATCTCAACCTTTTTGGTAATAATTGTCATTTTGACTGTCAAAAATGCTGGCTGGTTACAAAAATAAAAATAAACTGAAAACTCAGTGATAACGTTTTGTTTTCGGTGGTTATGGTTATTAATTATGAAAGATAATTATAATAAATTAAAGCTGTTATCTCTTTGTTTGATATGCAATGTGGATTACTTACAAAATAACCCTCTTATTTATATAATTTTTCCACAAATCGTGCTGTAATAATTACGCCATTGTTTTACTTAATTTTAATTACATTTTGTTTAATAATTGTTTTATTTCAGTAAGTGTTTATGAATTAACTTGGTATTAAGTGAAAGTTAATTATGGAAAAGTGACTTTAAGTGGTGGTTCCTTTGTAATGCAGTTGTTAACAATTAAGTGATGTGTTTGATAAGGTTCGCGTGTGTTTGATAATGTAATTTATACTTAGTGAAATTATGATGAACATCAGATGATTGATTAAACTTTTGATTTTAAAACAGAAACTTATCTGTTTTGAAGGTTAAGTGTTCTTAGGCCATTCATTGTTCTTTTCAAATATCTAAAAATAGAACTAGTTTCTTTGTAATAATTAATATTTATCACAGTTATATTCATAAATATTCGTCTAGTTGCATTGCAGTTTTCTACATGATGAAATTTTTCTTATTTTTACACTGTGGTGTGGTTTTTACCTGTGTGGTGTTAAATAAATGCGGTTGTCCAGAGTTTTGAGCTAGTTTCTAATAGGAGTACATTTCAAGTCGTTTCAAACTTGCCAGTTAATTGCGAAATGCTAACTTGGAGATAAGAGATAACATTGCTTATGTTTCTACAAGGTTTCATTTTTAAGATAAATCATAATACCTAGTGCTTTAATTAAAAATGTGAATAGGTACGGTACGAAATAAAAATAGGCAACGTTCGTAAATACTAGGGATGTTAATTGCAACTATTTCGTCCTAGTGTTTTCATTAAAAATGTGAATAGGTAGGTACGGTACGAAATAAAAATGGGCAACGTTCGTAAATACTATTAGGGATGTTAATTGCAACTATTTCGTCCTAGTGTTTTCATAAAAATGTGAATAGGTAGGTACGGTACGAAATAAAAATAGGTAACGTTCGTAAATACTAGGGATGTTAATTGCAACTATTTCGTCCTAGTGTTTTCATTAAAAATGTGAATAGGTAGGTACGGTACGAAATAAAAATAGGTAACGTTCGTAAATACTAGGGATGTTAATTGCAACTACATATTTCGTCCTAGTGTTTTCATTAAAAATGTGAATAGGTACGGTACGAAATTAAAATAGGTAACGTTCGTAAATACTAGGGATGTTAATTGCAACTACATATTTCGTCCTAGTGTTTTCATTAAAAATGTGAATAGGTACGGTACGAAATTAAAATAGGCAACGTTCGTAATACTACATATGTTAATTGGAACTATTTCGTAATCAAAATCCAGCTGTAGATAATAATAAATAGCAACATTTGTGAACGAAGGTGCAGAAAGATAATGGTTATTTCTTTGCTCATTGCCAAAATACCACGTCACATTTCGTAGACCTCGAGTTATTATCAGTGCAGTGCCAATGGTTAGGTTACTGGTGGCAATAAGCTGTAAATCAATCTGTGACATACCATACTACCGGGGACTTGCGCCCGCGCAGCGTCACAGTATAGTTGGGTGCACATTAGAACAACAGTGCTTTCAGGTTTACTTTTGAAGAATAGACTATACATACAACACCCACATACCTACATGTGGAATGCAATAAAGTATTGAGTATTGAGTACATAGGATAATTACGATGTCAGGAGGATAGTAGGTTCATCTCTACTAGAATTTATAAGAAAACATTGTATACTTTCAACTCAAAGCTATGAGTCGTCATTAGCTTTATCAGTAGAAGTTTATTAAATCCTGCTCAGAAAAAATATCTACCATCTCCTACTATTATTGTGCTACTTTAACCATCACTTAAGTACCTACAATTAAAAGAATTACATAACTTAAAACGATTGTGTTGCGTTAAAGGGATCTAATTGTGAAGAGAGTGTGAAACTCACTATTCACTAATTACTAATAAATTATGTGAGTAAAGTAAGCATGAACAATGATAAACATTTGTGCATTTATTTCAATTACATCTACTCACAGTTTTTTTTACTTAACATTACTTTCGTGTGAAGTAAATCATGACATTTATAAATGTTTTATCTTCACATTATCTGTAGCTATTTAAACATAAAACAAAATGAACCTGAGGCAACTTTAAGTACGACCTTGACAGTAAAACAAAAAGTTATAACTTGTCTCGTACATGCATTATATTTCCGCATACTTTCTTTGCAATAAATCCAATCGAACGCAACCGAATCCCAATCTTACGCCTTTGTAATACGATTCAAAACCACACGACACTTAAATGCACTATTTAAAATCGGAAATGACAGCAAACTAGTCCATATTATTATAAACCTTATACTAATAAGATAAAGTCCAAAATTGAGTATCAATATTTGCCAACCCAAGGGCGTGGCAGACTTGTTTTACTGGATTTGCTGCTCTGTATCCAGTGAACGGACCGTGGCCTCTACTACTACTTTCCTAGCCCCTTTGTGCCGTATTATAATTATTTATAATATTATACTGGTCCACCTTTAAAGTACACTAGGAAATAAAAAAGCTTTATTGAAATTGGATCCAGTTATGCGTTCATTTGCTATGGCCAGGACAAAATGTCACGATTCCTCATTATTTAGGCATCGTGCATGTCATTTCAAAGTTAGTTCAGGATTTTTTGTGAATAAACCGTCTGAATGGCGTGAAAATTTAATCAACCGTGAAAATTAACGTAAATTAAATTTTCTAAGCTAACGTCGAAAATCTTTTGTAAAATTATTTATAAGTTAATTACTAACCTAAAACAATGCGATATAGTTACTAAGTGTTGTTTTAGTTAACTTTTTTTTTTCTTTAAATCGAAAGCAATTACCTAAGTCTTAATTGCTTTCGATTAATACTGTGTACAAGTTATTTTTATTTGTAACAAACATCAATTTGTAACAATAACAACAAATTGATTTTGCGCAACAAACATGGCCGCACTCTTATTTTTATCACGAATCGTTTATTGGCGTTTTATTTTTATGGTAAAAAGAACTACGCATAACATTATTGTGTATAATATTACCTAATAGTAATTCTGTTACATGGTAGGGTATGCCAGTGGCAGAACGAAGTGAATGAAATCGGTGTCAAGAGAGAATATTTTTTATGGTGAACAATACAACGTGTCGTTTTGAAGGGTGTGGTATAAACCATCAAACCAAACAACTTTTTCCATGGCACCAACATCATAATCGCGAAAAAATAATCAGCCGTCCCATACATTTGCGTCGAGTTGAAGTTTTCTATGGGACAGTTGAAATTTTTTTCGCGATTACGATGTTGGTCCCATGGAGAAAGTTGTTTGGGTTGATGTTCTATATCACACCCTGAAATTTTATGAGGATGCAAAACGACACATAATCTTCTTTGATTACTTAGCTGTAATTAAATCGCACCGTACAAGCTATAGTGTGGCCTCCTACAAATAATTAAAAAGAGAAGCCAAAAACACTCCCCCATCAAAGAATCACTGAAAAATCTGCTTTACCGACCACAAGGCCAACGAAGCAGTTACATATTGACCACTATCAATTGCAATTGTAATTTTTTACGAGATTGATACACATTGATCGTCTACCAAGTGCAATTGAAACAATTGACAATATTACTACAATAGAAGCCAGAAGTCCACTCTCGGCCCCTCGACCCCCAAAAAAAAAATTTGTTTATTTATTTCCTCTCAACCTCTAAACATAGTTTACACTCGACCCCCAGGGGGTGAGACTGAATTTTCATACAAATGACATTTAACTCGTCCACTTTCGACCCCTAGTTTGGTAAGTACCTAAAATTAATATTTTGGTACAGTAAGCTACAGAAAGCAAAATTCAGGAATTGATATTAAAAAAAATTATATTGAGGGTATTTTAGTTCAATAGTATGCAACTATAGGGTAGACTGATGATTTATCATCTAACTGACTGTACTTTGGTGGTCGAGAGGAAACTAAAACTTGCCTGGAAAATAAAATTATATTTAGGGGTCCAGTGGACACATTATTTATTGGGGGTCGAGGGGCCGAGAGTGGACTAAACGAATAGAAGTTGATGGCAATTGATCAATTGCGATTGATCGTTTCAGGGACCCCTAATACATCACAGAAACAACTTCATAGTGCAATATATGAAGCAACAGCAATAAGGCACCAATAGGTAGTGTTGCTACAGCTGCAGCTGAGTCTAGATCAGTACATTGTGACAGAATGTTATATTTGACACGTTAAGCCATCTATGCGTGAACTTTCATCATTGGGGTGTGGTACAAATATGAGTGGTCAGTAAGGTTGTATTAGGCGTTATTAGATAAGGCCTTTGTATAAGCATAAACATCACACTTAATAATATAATATAATCACACTAATATTATAAAGGCGAATGTTTGTGAGCGTATGTGTGTATTTGTATGCTTGTTACTTCTTCACGCTTCAACGGCTGGACCGATTTGGATGAAATTTGGTCTACTTTTTATACCGGTCTACGCGGGCAAACCGCAGGGCGCAGCTAGTATAATAATATTTCTATAGTCATCTAAATTTCTGTCCAATTAAATCCAGTTAATGGGCCTCATCCAAATATGGGTTCGTGCCGTAATATTTTGGGTGAAGATGGTAGGTAAATATGGTATACAAACTTGAAGCTGACCATTTTACTGCAAAACTGACAAAAAAATCCCTTTTGATACTCAATATCATTAGCTGAGTATGCGATTAATAAGACTACTTACACAAATTATTTAGAAGTCCCCATCAATATCACACTAATATTATAAAGGCGAAAGTTTGTGAGTGTGTGTGTGTATGTTTGTTACTTCTTCACGCTCAAACGGCTGGACCGATTCGGATGAAATTTAGTATGTAGATAGCTTATACCCTGGATTAACACATAAGCTACTTTTTATACCGGTCTACGGGGGTGAAACCGCGGGGCGCAGCTAGTTGATTTATAGTACTTTATTCGCAAATAAAAACTTTCATCATTCATGACCAGCTCGTGATAGGTTGAACAGTGTAACGATTGTAGATAGACCATTAAACCATGACACCAACCATACCCGTGATAAACCATGATAAACCATGGGCATGTATGTATGTATAGACCAACCATACCCGTGATATGAACCATGATAAACCATGGGCATGTATGTATGTATAGACCAACCATACCCGTGATATGAACCATGATAAACCATGGGCATGTATGTATGTATAGACCAATAAAATCTGCCTGGTTGGCTTCTAAGATATACAATAAATTTAAAAAAAAAGCTTTAGCCACAAACATTTTCGTACATCGCTTCCGCCTATAAATTCCGCCACAGCCCGCAATTACCCCAACATGACACATTACAGTTTAATATAACAAACGCGGGTGTCAAGGCCCGACTGTTTCTCAACAAAGTAACTGGAACTACAAACTAGACATTTTAATTGATATTGTTTCAATTGTGGCTGATATTTCGTTAGATAGTAAATTATGTTTTGGCAGTAAAAGAAATTAGATTGAAAATGTTGCTATTTCATTTCGATATTATCTATACCTGTTCTGATATGCTTGCTCTACTTTTTGACCAATTTTACTTTTAATTGCAATTTACTTGCCTACTTATTGGTCAAAATATTTATTTTTGCCGTCTTTTGTGCATAAATTTTGCTTGGCTGAAAGCTCTTTAAATGTACTACAAAACTTAGGACATTTTTATACGTATAATGCAATAAGCACACATTTCCTTCAACATAAAAGTTATACCTATCAGCAGAAATCACAAGATCTTTCAGTTTTTTTGCTACTTTTAAATCTAAATTTTATTTATGCTCGAGGCACTCGTCAAGTCATCAAAGTTTCTTAAGAATAATAGCTCATCTTTATTTTATGTCTCTAATATCCATCAAAACCTTCACATCTTTTTTTCGATTTTTAGTTTTTAATGCCAATCGACGTAAAATGATATTTCGCGTGTATTGGCATTAAAAACTAAAAATCTAAAAAAAGGTAGTTATTAGTAGTTCGTCATCGACATTATTCTCTTACTAAGCTAACATTTTCCCTTTTTTCTGCGCAGGCGGTGCTGGCTCTAGTGGCGTGTGCGCACGCGCAGTACTCAGACGAGCGCGCGCCGCGGTACATCGCGTCCGAGCCCAAGGCGACCGCTTCCACCCCCGTGCCGATCCTCAAGCAGATCAATAGGTAATGTCAAACATACACATTTGGCCTTATCAAGACCTAATGTAGAAAGCAGTGGTAATTAACGGCCCGGACTTATAGTCTATGCCAAAAGTATCAAATGAAAGTATAAACAAACCCTTTCCAGGTTAAATTTTTACGCAATAAGTCACTAAAGGACATTAGTAACACATTCATCTGTATTATGAAAGTTTAAGCTTTAGGTATTTTAGTTTTCTCACCAATTTTTCCATTGTAACTGAAAAATTATCGACTAAAATTGAGGTTAAAAAATTAACCTCAATTATGAAATGAAAAATATCTTTATTAAGGTGATTTTAAATTCGAATTTCAGGCTAAGTATTCTAATAATCAAATCAAAGCAGTCAATTTGTAAGTGGCACTACACATAGTTAACCACAGCTTTTCTGATACCTACTTCATTAGGATTATCATACAGATAGGGACTTTTAGCTAAGTAATACCTAATATCCGGCACGGGTCGATAGTTCAGGTAAGGTACAACGTCAATGCCCATCATCGCCATAAACATCGCGCTAATTATTCCGATAACTATCGCGATAAATTGAGTGGCCACATTTGTACGCCGCCACTGGGTTATCGCCACGTCAATTGGCAATGTTAATGCCGTTGTAAAATTATCGAGGTAATTATCGCGATATATCCCGTTGGTGTGGACCAAAAATTATAAAACCGATAATAAAGTAAAGAGTTTTATTTCAAGGCTTCAACTCGAACTGGAGTACAATGTAACAACACCCGCTTACCCGATGCGATCATCGTTTTTCGACCATCTCGGAAAAATATTGCATCTAATAAAAAAAGAGGAAGACATTGACCAATTATGGTATCTGTTTTTTTTTTATGACAAGCTCTGTTTGCACCACAAGTCACTAAATTTATTCAGCGCTAAACGCATACATTTTCTATTCGGGTATTGATAAATTGAAAAAAAAAATAGTAATAGCTTTTTCGAGCGTAAACAGTATTTTTTTAAAAATGTTTTTGTATAAATGGTACATCATCAATTTTCTATTTGTTAAGATTTACTACATGTGGAAACTTGTAATTGGCCTTATTTTGTTTATTTAAAATTTTACTTACTGTATCTTTTAGCTGTAAGTTTTCCTAAAACAAATAAAATAAAATAAAATAAACATCGTTCTATTACTGTCAATCGTTTGGAGATGACGGACACAGAATTAAGGCCGTGTGCCATAACAACTTCTGATTGGTCAATAACACAATGGCATGCTGGCTTCTTGCATAGTTTTGTACAAGCTACAGCCATGTGTATTCTCGGCCTTAAGTTTTAAATATTATATTTAGCGCTAATCGCAATTAGTGATTTGTGATGTATGAGCCTGAGTATCTGTCACTTCAATCTTTTACCTTAAACTTTCCAATCCCCAAAGACCACTAAAGATTTTAGAATTTGTCGTGATTTAGCATTGATGATCATTTAACGGGCCAACAAGATGTTAGTCAATGCTTCATTTATTATCCATACTAATATTATAAATTCGAAAGTAACTATATCTGTCTGTCTGTCTGTCTGTCTGTTACCTATTCACGAATAAACCACTGAACGGATTTCGATAAAATTTGGCAAGGCTATAGATGGTATCCTGGGGACGGACATAGGCTACTTTTTTTTTCAAAAATAATATTAAATAAAACGTCTGAGTGCGAAAGTTATACTCACATAATTATTTGGCAACTCTCCATGATCGTATCTAGATTGACCTATTATTAAAACTAGCGTTGCAACATAAATTGAAAAAATAAAGATCGTATTTGGCCGCACTTACTGTGCAAGAAAAGAATCGTTTATTTCCTTTTTTTCCTTTCTTTGTGTGACAGTGTGTTCTTGTAGTTATAATATCTATGACCTCTAGATAAAATCCATTTTAAGAAGAAAATGTGAAATTAACAATGTTTTTGCCACCAGCAGGAATTCAATACAATTGAACTTTACATGTTTCCATGACAACCAAGTAAAGTTGCTGCATCATTGTGTGTCAGAGTCGAAAAAGAAATGCACTGAACAAACAACAATGCAATGAACTTTTGACACGGAAGGGCGAATCTAACGATTTAAATCTTTGCCACTGCCATCATTTTCATGACAGACAGCAGAAAGCCGTAACTTTGACCGTTAGTGGAGGTGACCGCTCTTCTAGGAACCTAGCTTAAGATGAAGCTGAACTCAATAAAGAAATGGTTTAAAAAAGATATCTGTGCCACGTTTGTCTAATGTTACAATAAATAATATAGTATTAAATATAATAGATTGTTGTTACCAGTGATTACTTGTCCAGATAGAACGCATTCTTAATTCGAGGCCTCTCACACCTCATTCATCCGGCTCGAAGGACCATGTTAAGGCCTAGTTAGAATTACAGCAAGCGGACTGTATTATAAAAATGTTTATTAAGTGGTCCTTCATATCCGTCATAGCAACAGTCAAACAGGTTTATATCTACCTTTTGATACGTACTTAGGTTGCTATATTTGTGAGGCACCTATTAAACATTTTTATAATACAATCCGCTTGCTTTAATTCTAACTGGGCATGAAATATGTTTATTGTAACATTAAATGTAGTCTAGAGAGTCCCGAGCCTAGTCTAACACCTACAACCTTGACTATTTGTTAATAAACCTAGGTACAGCGAATTGGGCAAGGCGTAGTTCTAAAATACCTAAACGTACGGACTGGTTTCAAGTCTAACTAGTTATTTATTATAGAGAAGTAAGTGCAGTCATAATACTATTTGATTGCAATTTATCGTTGCTAGTGTTATATTCTAGGTTTCCGTAATTTGTGGCTAAAATACATTGTACCTTTGCTAGAAGAATTATATAAAATAATGTTTGTCAAGTAACCTAACCTTTAAAAGTTGTAATTAACGGCATTTGAAGTTCTTGGAACTACAAAATCCATGCAAGCTTAATGTGTCGTGCATTTCGTACAAATCTTCGTTTTCAAAGATGTTGATACACTGCCTTGAAGGCTCGAGATTCCCAAACTGTGTTAGTTATCAGGCCAAAAATTATGAGGACGCGTGTGTTTGGAAAATGGCTTTTGAGTCTGAGAATTGTTAGCATATCAAGTCCCAACAAAGAACGTAATCTCACGCTATACGTCATACATTGCAGGCACAACGAGGATGGATCCTATACGTACGGATACGAGGCCGCCGATGGTTCGTTCAAGATAGAGACCAAGTCCCCCGCCGGAGAAGTCAAGGGCAAATACGGATACAAAGATGATACTGGCAAGGTAAAGAGTCTATCTAGATCACTTTCATATTAGTCAAAGATAGCAGGTAGCAGCAGTATTGAAAAGTTTGAAGTGGGAAAGGCCCTCAAATAAGGCGCAGACTGGGAAGAAGAAGAAAAAATCATTTTTAGGGTTCCATACCTCAAACTGAAAAAACGGAACACATAAAGGATCACTTCGTTGTCCGTCTCTCTGTCTGTCAGTCTGCCAAAACCTTTTTTCTCAGGAACACGTGGAGGTATCAAGTTGAAATTAATATCAAATACGTAAGTTTATGGTCCCTTAGAGCCCTAAAAAAATCAAACTTCTAAGTCAACGCAATAAAAAAATACGGCCATTTATGCGACATAATATTTTGATACTCGCATGTAAATGAAAACCCATAGGCCCTATAGGTTTTCATTTACATGAGAGTACCCTATAGTATAGGGTACTTCCCGTTATCCAGCACCCTAATTGCGTAACACATTATCAATCGGAGTTGGTTTCATTTTGACAGTTCAACAATATTCATTGCGTTATTTACGTTGTCGAGCTGACAAATATTTCAAACATTATGAAGCAATGGATTAGCAATTTGTTTCAAAATGATTTAAACTCTGATTGATAATGTGTTACGCAATTAGGGTACTGGTTTGATTGATGACCAAATTGTGGTTAATCACTTTGTTGCTTTTCATTATGACATCATTGTTTAGCTGAAGTATGAACTTTGTTTAATGCTGATTGGTATTTTATCACAACATTCCGTGTCCTTGATGTCAATGTTAAAGAGAATCGAGAGAAGGGTCATTTTGTCATCCAAAAAACTATACTTAGGCTATAGGCACATTAGGCTATAAACGTTTCTGCGGGTATTTTAACAATGAACTTATCTCAATTCCAGGTCCGAGTAATAGAGTATGGAGCAAACAAGTTCGGTTTCCAGCCATCTGGCGAGGGCATCACTGTGGCGCCACCCACCCTGGTGGACGAGACCCGTGAGGAGAGGCAGAGGCAAGACAAGCAGCAGCCGCAGGTAAGAGATGGTGCCACTGGTTTTAGTTACAAACCCTAAAATGCGCGCATTGACGTGGAGTTGCAGATACCAGCCAGTATTACCTAAACCCTATCCTATTGACAAGACTACTCTAGCATAAGGGCCATAGTTACAACGTGACACCTTGACAGATAGCTTCTAAGATTCCATTCTACTCAGCCACTACGTACCTTCAACTGTCATGTTCATCATCATCATCATTTCAGCCAGGAATCACCCACTGCTGGATATAGACCCCCTTTATTCCGCCACACTACCCGGTTCTTTGCGTCCCTCATCCAGGTGTTTCCCGCGACTTTGACGATATCATCAACCCAACGCGCATTGGGACGGCCCTGGTTTCTTTGGTCTAACACTAGACACCATTCGGTCACAGCTTTACTCCAACGACCATCTCTGCGTCTAACTAGATGTTCTGCCTCCACTTGAGGCGCATCTCCTTGTCCCCGACGTCGTAGGCTTTCAACCGACGACGGATTTCTGTGTTACGCACTCGATCTAATAGGGTTATGCCGAACATGGCTCGCTCTATGGCCCTTTGTGCTACTCGTATGCGGTGGACAGTCTACTTTGTGAGCGTCCATGTCTCGTCACCGTATATAGGTCATTGTTGGCAGGACACATTGGTTAAAAAGACGGGTTTTTAGACATTGGGGGATCTCGAAAAATATGTCCTATAGCTTACCTAAAAACTGTCATGTTATTTCTATTGTTACCGACCAGAGGGCGATCGATAGTTGAGAAAAGAGTTTATTTGCAAACAAGTGATTTGATTAGATCAAATATCACGCTCTTATTGGTGGAAAGTGTTTGTTCTCACGATTTCCAAAATGTCTCTAAAAGTCGACGTTCGCACTTTTTTTTCGCGCATCGATTTTTTTTCGCGCACTGGATTTTAGCGCCGGACAGTGTGTTTTATCGACGCGCTAGAATGCACTCTGTTATTGTTAGGTTGGATTCTCAACGCTCGGCTCAACAACGAGAGTTGAAAATCCAGTGCGCGATAAAATCCCGCCGCGATATTTTTACGTCCGTGAACAAATCTAATCTAACTAGGCTGTACTGTCCCACTGCTGGGCAAAGACCTCCCTGTCCTTTTTCCACATAATTCTGTCTTTTGCTAGTGTCGGCCAGTCCTTTCGGTAGGAAACTGGTAGGAAGGTCAAGCTCGTCCCGCCATCTTCGTCTCGGCCTACCGCGATGTCGTCGTGCGTTTTATGGGACCCAATCGGTGGTTCTCTTATTCCCGGTTTTTGAAGTTTTTAGTAGTTTTAACGGTGTTTATCCATTCGATAGTGGTTATTGGTTCGATATCGGGTTTCTAAACACTAGGTTAAGGAAGAATTTAGCTTAAAAGTTGTGTGAATTACTAGGGTTTATCTGAGGACCTCAAAAACCGAGCTTATGGAAGGAATTTGCATTTTGTCGAATCTACAGTATGGAGAGTTTAAACTCCGTTTAAGAATGCAACTATTTAAGAATAATTTAGGCCGTTGTTATAATAGTAACCAGTTAGCAGTTAGGTAGTAAGGCTGACTGCACCAGACATACATTTTCGTATCACAATTCGTACACAACTTCTAACCAAAAACCTTCACCTCCACAGTCTCGCCGCAACCAATACCAGCCCGCACCAGCTCAGTCCATAGACTACGACTACAATGACGAGCCCCCCGCACCGGCCCCACAACCACGTCCAGCCCCGAGGCCCCAGCAGCAGTACAGGCCCCAGCCGGCCCCACAGCAACAGGTTGGGCTACACGACGACTGATGCATGCATGCCGTCTGTTGGCACAGGTCAACTCAAAGCTGCAATGGCTCTTTCTTCAAAAGGCCCTTCCAGACATGACCCTGTATTAAAATAAATAAAAATAAATAAATATCCTTGGACATTTCACACAACGCCATCTAGTCCCAAGCTAAGCAACCTAATGCTTGTGTTATGGTAACGAGATGGCTGATAAACTACTTATATACACTACTACTACTTATATACTTATTATGTATTGTTATCATTACGCCTCGTTTCCCCGAAGGGTTAGGCAGAGGTGTGCCGATAGCACACCCACATTTATTTCGCCACTTATGTGTTCAAGTCCTATTAACAGGGGGTGATTCGAGTATATTGCCATCTCAACCGGGCACAAATACGGACTCGCATGAAATCTTAATAATATAATGTAGTCTATGACCTCTGAGTTCATTTCGGCATTTCTTCTCGAACTCCCATCTAGTTGCAAAATGTCGACCAAAAAAAATTACTTGCGAAAGTGCCTTAAGGGTGCATTTACGAGTGTGTAGTCAAGTAATTACTTTTTAAAACAAAAGTATGTTTATTAAATAAAAATGCGTTATATTCATAAAATGTTTTTTCTACGAATTGTAGGGACATGTACAAGGTACAATTCTGAACTATAAATATAATTTTAGATAGGTCCAGATTATCAATAAATGTACCGAAGTGAACATTTTTACTTCGATACATTTATTGAGAACCCGGAAATGTAAAGAAATATTTAATTTTGTAGTTCAGAATCGTACCTTGTACATCTAACTACAATTCGTAGAAAAAACATTTTAAGAATACAACGTATTTTATTTAATAAACATACTTTTGTTGAAAAAGTAGTTATTTGACTACCCACTCGTAAATGCACCCTTTTTTTTTGAGGGTGGGAAATCATCAAATAACTTCTCCCGCTCTGGGTGGAGCGGAAGGGCGTGTCAGACTTTTACTGACTAAAACCCACCCGTGTTCCTTCAGTTGTCTATGTCAGGGCCGCGGTATCTTCTTCAAACAACCCGCGAAAAAATGCACCCTTAAACGATCTACTTACAGAAATAAACATAATTTAATGTTATTGCAGTACCGTCCCCAGCCGGCCCCGCAGCAGCAGTACCGCGCGCCGCAGCAGACGCAGCAGCAGTTCGGCGTGCCGGCGCCCACGCAGCCGCCGCAGTACCGCCCCGCGCCGCAGCAGCAGGGCCCCACTCCGCCAAAGGTATTACAGGTCATCCCGGCTTCTCATTGTAGATCGTGGCCATTTCCGTGCCCTGGTTTTTTTGGGAATGGCATCTCGCAGTTGTAGCAACCCAGGAGGTTGTAGACTGCTTAACCGGACTTTCCTGAGGGTGCCTTAATAAATTAGGGCCTCCAGCAGGGCATAAACTTGAAAATTAGGGCCTCCAGCAGGGCATAAACTTGAAAATTAGGGCCTCCAGCAGGGCATAAACTTGAAAACTAAGCAACCACTCGCCAAGGGCACCTCCTGGGTTACGGACCTCGGCTTAGGGCGTCGCTGGGGGAGGACAGCAGGGACAGGATTTTGGGACGAATTTAAAGCTACAGACTCGGCGCGGGCTGGCTGGAGCAAGGTTCGGGCCGTTGTCGTGCCCGGGGTGTCTCAGTCGTATTTATACAACTGAGACCCTAGTTCGTTTTTTATTTCATTGCACGACCATATTCGTCGTAGAGATTTATTGATTGATATATGAGTTGGGCGCTGGGGACACGGCAATTGATATAAAACCGGTCAATAGGTTAATAGGTCTTATTAGGAACAACAGGTGCACCAGGCACTGACCGGGATCTTTTTAATGAAAAACCGGTCAAGAGCGAGTCGGACTCGCGCACCGAGGATTCCGTACCATCATTTCTTATGTAATTTTTGTTGATGATTTCTGAAAAACTGTGCTATTTAAAGACATCATTTTATTTTTCTTGTAATCTTTACATAAACTTCTATCACATAGAATAATTTCAGATTTTTTGCTTTGCAAACTTCGGAGATAAGAGGGGTGGAACGGTATTTTTTTTACATTTTTCATCAAAAGTCGAAAACTATGCGGGCTAAAAAAAATAAAAAATATGTTTGAGAATGTGCAAACAGCGCTCTTTCATATGATACCCCACATGCCCTAGTAGCCCCACTTTGAATTTTTAAGACTCCCCTTTCAGTCCCTGTTGCAAAAAAATATAAATATTTTTATTTCTTTCTTATTTGCAAAATAGTTGGGTAAACGTCATCTAAAACCATTCTAAATTTCAAGTTGATAGCATTAGTAGTTCTCGAGATATCCAGCTGTGACAGACAGACAGACAGACTGAGTCACACCATAAGGGTTCCTTTTTTACCATTTTGGTACGGAACCCTAAAAATCGTTTATTTCAATTAGACCAATAACATGTTATAATATTCGTTTATTTCCATTTACAACATTCATCATTGAGGACTGAGGTAACATAGATCAATGCCATTAATTGACACTGTTGAAAGTCAATATCTACTTACAAAGAATATTAGAAGTTCATTGTAATAAGATTACAATGAACTTCTAGGCGCCTCTTCACAATCGGCGGTCATAAACTTTCATCTCCTTTATCACCCCCTTTAGGATTATTTTTGAGACGAAAAGTAGCATATGTCCTTCCCCAGGATGCCATCTATCTCCATGCCAAATCTTATCGAAATCTGTTCAGTGGTTCAGTTTAGTTTTTCAGGTAATCGTCTGTGATCGCCGATTATGAAGAGCATGCGCCATATAGCAGCTATTGCAAAGGGATCAATAGATATTCAGCAAACCTTATTTCTTGTTAATTTTAGTAGTTGCTCTAAAATTAACAAGTTTAAAAACTTTGTTCTAAATACAAGTAATAATTGCAACAAATGGAGTGTACAATGCGATTCAACTAAGAATAGGAACGTCAATGACCTCTAACTGTCAACTGAAACTAGAAATATACGGCTTGCAAAGTTTTGTAGTGTTATCTTTATCCATTTCAGTTCTGTTTTTAGGGTTCCGTACCAAAATGGTAAAAAAGGAAACCTTATGGTGACACTCAGTCTGTGTGTCTGTCTGTCTGTCATAGCTGGATATCTCAAGAACCACTCATGCTATCAACTTGAAATTTTGAACAGTTTTAGATTACGTTTACCCAACTATTTTGCAAATAAGAAAGAAATAAAAATATTGTTTTTTTTTTTTCCAACAGTGACTGAAAGGGGGTCTTAAAAATTCAAAGTGTGGCTACTAGGGCATGTGGGGTATCATATAAAATAGCACTGTTTGCACATTCTCAAACGTTTTTTTATTTATTTTTTAGTCTGCACAGTTTTCGACTTTTGATGATGAAAAATGTAAAAAAATACCGTTCCCACCCCCTTATCTCGGAAGTTTGCAAAGAGAAAAATCTGAAATTATTCTGTTATAGAAGTTTATGTAAGGATTACAGGAAAAATAAAACGATGTCTCTAAATAGTGCACTTTTTCAGAAATCGGAACGGAACCCTCGGTGCGCGAGTCCGACTCGCTCTTGACCGGTTTTTTTGGAATTTGGTTTTGTTAAAATATGTCACTGACTTTGCAAATGTGTGAACGAGGTGCTGTTTTGCTAAATCTTCACAATATGGCGCAAGGTCATTCCTATTCTTAGTTGAAACGCATTGCATCATAATATTCAACAATCTGTTCACTCCTCCGCCAGCCCCAGTTCTTCTCCGGCGCTGCCCCAGTGCCTGCACAGGACAACTACTTCAACCCTGAGCCAGCTCCTCAACGAAGAACTTTCCAGCAGAACAAGCAGCAAGCCTACAGGCCTCCTGTCCAGTTCCCGGACTCCGGACGGTTCACTGAAGCAGCACCTTCCCGCAACCAGTTCAATCCAACAGACTTCGCCCCTCAACCTCCTCAGAGAAACCAACCATACTCCATGTTAGACGAACTCCTCAAAGAATATGGCTTGCCGAAGAATGGAGCTGCCCCCCTTCATGACATCACGTTTGGCTCCTACTAGGTTAAGAATAAATCTCAATGTCATTTTGTAAATATGTAGACTATTTTTTTATTAATTAAAAACAAACTTGTTTTGTTTTTTTATCAATTAATTTTGGTAAAAGAAAACAATTGAATGTGTATGTTGGTTTGTTGTACCTTGAAACTTAAGTGGAAAATTCTACCTATTTAGTAAATTAAGCCCCTTATTCATAAAAAACAAAAACATTCTACAAACCTATTTTAGTTAAAATTGTGTTTTGTCTTCCTCTTTCAAACTCAAAATTATGAAATTGACAAAACAGTCAAAACACTATTTTAACTAAACTAGGTTTTTAAAGCGTTTTAATTTTTATGAATAAGGGTCTAAATGGTTACGATTTAGGTACCTATAAGGGGTGTTAACAGTTGGTAGTAAATGTAGTAAATGGAAAGGAAGTTGAATTCCAATAGACACCGTCGCTGTTCAAAATGATCATGAAGTCAAAGAGAATTAATTCATTTTTCCAATAAATAAAAATACGACATTCGACATTGACAGGCACAGGTATCTTGCGGTTATTCCATAGATAGATGTTCAAAAATCTCTTTGGAAACTTTAGGTTGTTCGGTCACTTAAGTTTTTCTTGGCCGTATATCGTCGTATCTGAGTGACGTAACTTTTCGATTCGACGAAAATTTTACAGGGCAAACTATTTTTTCTTTTTTTTTTTGTAAACTGCAGATATATCGGTCTCGATTTTGACATCATTATCATGGGGACCATAAGGCGTAGGTACAGGGGGCCTACTCCCTAAGTCCTTCCGTCTTCCCGTCCGTCCGTTCATCCGTCCGTCTGACATTACGATCCAACAAAACAAGTGTAAAAGTTAAATTTTTGGGACGGGCAAAAACACATCGGGAGTAGGGACAACTGGCAAATCATGTTGTCATTCATACTTCGTTCGGGCCCCGAACCAATCATCCATCCGTAGGTGATACGGAGTAAGAAACGCCCGTAACGAAGGCCGAAACACGGGCTTCGTGCTTAGGGAGTAGGCCCCCAGATTCGCCGATTAGACGGATCGATTCGACTTGGAAAATGTATCAAATAACTTAAGTTAGGTCGGCTATCGGGTTAGTCCAAAATGTCAGATACGTCATTTAGTTAAATTAGCGACGATATGACCATCAGCCAGGTCGTGGTCGTAGCCTTCATGGTCGCATATGACCTTAGTGATGAAGATTCCAAGAACTTAGCAGATTATGTAGACTATCGAATTGATGAGTGACACGTAGTGGAGAAACCTCATGGGGTCAGCACGTGGGTCATCAATTGCTGTACAAAGCTGGACAAGACCAGCATGGTAGCCCTTGTTGGCACCTGCACGAGGTAAGTACCTACGTATCACAAGTAAAATCTTTATCTTCTCATTACAAAACAAGTTCTCATATAATCAGCCTATAATGTTCCCACATGACCTAGTAGCCCCACTTTAAATTTTTAAGACCCCCTTTCAGTCCCAGTTGCAAAAAAAATATAATTATTTTTATTTCTTTCTTATTTGCAAAATAGTTGGGTCAACGTCATCTAAAACTATTCTAAATTTTAAGTTGATAGATAGCATTAGTAGTTCTTGAGATATCCAGCTGTGACAGACAGACAGACAGACAGACAGACAGACAGACAGACAGATAGACTGAGTCACACCATAAGGGTTCCTTTTTTACCATTTTGGTACGGAACCCTAAAAAAGTAAGCAAACGGTTTTTATTTTGACCCCTTGTGATAAAATTTAAACTCATTTTCAGAAGTGCTCATTTTGAGAAGTGCTATTTTGAGAAGTGCACATTTTGCGTCAAGTGCACATTTTGCGTCAATTGCACATTTTGCGTCAAGTGCACATTTTGCGTCAAGTGCACATTTTGCGTCAAGTGCACATTTTGCGTCAAGTGCACATTCTGCGTCAAACCCAATTCAAGTCAGTCTGTTAAATAAATAAAATAATAATTATACAACGGGTAGGTATTTAACAAGTGATCACTGCAATGCCTCAGGCCACAGTCTAAATAATTATTTAATAAAAATATATGGGGGTTTAGCAATATTGCGTTATGCTCGTATTATTCTATTATTTACCGCAAATTATAAAAAGACGAGCCAAAAGGTTAAACCCACGCTCTGGTTCTTTCCTGGTGCAGAGGCTAGCCCTGGCAATTCAGCGCGGAAACGCTGCAAGTGTCATGGGCTCCTTTGCGCCGGGAACGTCTAGGGACTGTGGACTTCTGACGTAAAGTTTTTTGTAAACTGGTTTTATGTATTTGACATGATTTGTAATGTTTGTAATGAACTGTATAAATTTATGAACACTTTTAATGAAAATTGTAGGAGTATTGACTAGTTAATTTTCAAATAAAGAAAGTATGTTTAGCAAAAAAAAAGAAAAAAAAAAAAAAAAAGGTTAGAATATTACAATATTAGAGATAGTTAGGTTTTAGATGTTATAAGAGATTAAAACCTTTATGGAGCTAAGCAGTCAATCATGACACTTAAAAGAACGGCTATTTCAACGAAGAAAATAGCTTAGCGGTTCGACGACTGCTTTGCAAATTTGTACGTTCGATTTCCAGCTTTTGACATAATTTTTCTTTTACATTTTGTCATACTCTTATAATAGTTGGTAGAACGTATAAAGAAAAACATGATGTAAAGCCTGTCTGTGATGTCTGATCTATGGTTAGGTGACTGTTAATGAGAATTCCAGTGTTCACAATCTACTGTTCATTATATTATTTTAGTAAGTACAGCCGTTCTTCAGGAATAATCTGTAAGAATGTATCGGTGTTGGGCAATTAGATAGTATATGCAGGTATGCAGGCGTTATTAATTCACAAAAAACAAAAAACTTTGCAAGCAATGGGAATTTGCTACTCAAGGCTGCGGTCGTCGACCTCGGGATGAGCTGCTTCTCACACGTCGCTTGCTCCCGCGTCACCAGTCCTTACCTACTCTCTGTATATTTTGGCTGCTGAGACCAGAATTAAAAACCTTTTTTACAAAAAACAAAACCGACTTCCAAAAAAAACACTTCAAAGTCAAAAATAACTTTAATTTCGGAAGTCGGTATCTTTGGATCTGTATTTTAGGTTTTTGCCCCCGACTTCCGAAATTAAAGTTATTTTTCACTTTGTAGTGTTTTTTTTGGAAGTCGGTTTTGTTTTTTGTAAAAAAGGTTTTATTTTTCACTTTTTAGTGGGTCAGTTTGTAATTTATCTAAGTTACAATAACACATTGTCAACTGCTCATCACGTTTCACAAAATATTGCTTTTCCCGATGCAGGGACGTTAATTGTTGAGGAGTTCTCCTAGTAAGAACCAGGAAAAGTGGAGCTCATGGTGAAGTCACCATCACCATTATGCATTTTGACGAGCATAAACCATATTAAAGTAATTGAATCGCAACCTGTGATATACTTAGATAAAATTGAGTAGTTCCGATGGCCATCTGTGGTCTTCATCATCAGTTCCAGTTCACCAAAAGGTACTTTCCGAGAGCAAATGCACGAGTTACTATAAAAAATACCGAAATCGATATAAGTGTGCCCATAAAATTTGAGTGTTTCCCTCGATTTCCATGGGATCCCATCATCAGGTCCGGACTTGATGATCATGGGACCACTTGGGAAGTATACCCTTTCGAACAAAAAAAGAAAAATCCAAATCGGTCCAGCCATTTTCGAGTAATCGGGGAACATACATAAAAAAAAGGTTCCGACGAATTGAGAACCTCCTCCTTTTGGAAGTCGGTTAAAAAACAAAAAACTTTGCAAGCAATGGGAATTTGCTAGTGAAGGCTGCGGTCGTCGACCTCGGGATGAGCTGCTTCTCACACGTCGCTTGCTCCCGCGGCGCCAGTCCTTACCTTCTCTCTATATATGTTGGCTGCTGAGACCAGAATTAAAAACACGAAGACGCGCCCCACTCTTCTTTTTAACCGCTTACAGTACAAGTGTGGAACATTGTACAAGTGTACGCACTAATTACATAAATAAATAAAATAAATAAATATCCTTGGACATTTCACACAACGCCATCTAGTCCCAAGCTAAGCAACCTAATGCTTGTGTTATGGTAACGAGATGGCTGATAAACTACTCATATACATTTTTTTTTTTTTTGTAAATACATACATATTATAGATAGAAAAACACCCAGACTCGGAACAAATACTTGTAGGTCGTACAAATATTTGTTCCGTGCGGGAATCGAACCCACGACATGCTGCGCAGCAGTCAATCGCTCAACCACTGCGCCAACCGTGTCGTCAACATAAACCTATAGTACCTACAATAGCGTAATGGTGCACACTTGCACTGTAAGCGGTTAGGAAGAGTGGGGCTCGTCTTCGTGGATTGAACAACAAACATTGACCACCAAACGCTGGTGGTCAATGTTTGTTATAGGTCAAGCATTGACCACCTCACCACGCTTGCACTTTGCCTGTTCAGTTGTTGTTGATTTCTGAGGCTTTAGCACGAGTTTTTATACTTACTCGATCACTTTAACGTAAACTTCAATTTGTACTGAAACTGAATAAGCGCCGTCTGGTGACTATAATGGTAAACACAATTATTCCATAGATATTGACGTGTAAACGCGACCGAGTAGGTATGTTTAAAAACTCGCACTAAGGCTTCAGACCTTAGGTTTCCTGTATGGGTAGCATAACCAACGTAGAAATAAAAGACAAAATGAGTTGAGTTGTAGAAAGATTTCTACGGCGCGGTGTCAAATGAAGAAAAGAACGCACATCGAGAAAGAGATAGGTAATAATTATTTTGAATCTTCCTAGAGAAGAGATAGAAGTGACAAAAAATCAACTGTTCCATACATTCATGTTCTAACATAACTCGTCAAAATGTAGGGAACTGCTGATTTTTTTTCGCGATTTCAGGTTTGGTCCTAGTAAAAGTTGTTCATAATGAGAGTACAATGACCACTTAAAAGATTGCCACTGTTTACACTTACACCCTTTTTTTTTTTTTTTTTGAGGGTGGGAAATCATCAAATAACTTCTCCCGCTCTGGGTGGAGCGGGAGGGCGTGTCAGACTTTTACTGACTAAAACCCACCCGTGTTCCTTCAGTTGCCTATGCCAGGGCCGCGGTATCCTCTTCACACAACCCGCGACCCCAGCGGTACACTTACACCCTGCAGTATAGACTTATACGGGTATATTCAAGAATAAATAAATAAATATCCTTGGACATTTCACACAACGCCATCTAGTCCCAAGCTAAGCAACCTAATGCTTGTGTTATGGTAAGAATGAGAATTAAGAATGCCCCCTAAGTTATGCTTTGTAGGTATGTTTTGTGGTTGCCCCATCTATGGACTGTCCCTGCCAGGCACAGCTTAGTCAGGTATTTAACCAGAAGCCTTCGACCTTGAGCCACAAACTACAAAACTTCCCCATCGATTGAACTACCACAGACAATGACGAAACACATATTACATTATTGAATGTAGCTTTGTGTCATTTTTTAGTTCCCCGCATCTGGGACGTGGGACTTATTCCCACCATTCTATACGCATGGGAGCCTCGTGTGTATGTTCGTATGTGTGGCATATTTCTCAAGAACATTGCGCAATTTACATGAGTCGTTATGCATTACTTTAGAATGTTGTGTCTGGTATTAAGTAGCTTTTTGATTGTTTAGCGTTTTGTTTTTAGAGTTTATTACGTGATTTAATTGCTGTAGATGGTAAACGTTAAATAGTTTATTATTTTATTTTACTCTTGAGGTCTTTTGAGATAATTACCGCAAGGGTTTGGACAAAGCATCTTCCTGCATATATATACAGGGTTATTGGTTATTGAGCAATATTCTCTTAACAGGTCACTGTACTCATCATTATGAACAACTTCTACTATGGGACCAAACTTGAAATCGCTATAAAAAAAAATTAGTTGTTCAGTATATTTATCTACATCAATCTGCTTAGTCTTTTCCCAAGTATGTTGTGGTCGGCTTCCAGTCTAGCCGGATGCAGCTGAATACCAATATTTTACACGGAGCGACTGCCTATCTGACCTCCACAACCCAATAACTGTTTAATACGATACCCGATACATTTATCTACATCAATCGTCAAAATGCAGGGAGCAGCTGATTTTTTTTGGCGATTTCAGGTCTGGTCCCATAGTAAAAGAAAACTCATTAAATCGAAAACCGCTAACAACGAATGACGTTATCGCGATGGTCGCCATTTTGAAAAATTTTGCGAGCAGTACGCCGCCGCCGGCCGGTTCGAAAGTCATGGTATCGAAATCCGATGTTGAGTTAATTTGTCTTGTTTTTTTTCCCCAAACCAAATCAAATAACCATGCTCTCGGTGTCTCGTCTCATTGGGGTCGTGAGTTCGATTTCCAGACAAATTAACTCAATATCGGTTTTCGATACCATGACTTTCAAACTGGCGTACTGCTCGCAAAATTTTTCGAAATGGCAACCTTCGCGATAACGTCATTCGATATAGCGGTTTTCGATTTAACCCCTCAAGTGTCTGAGTTTGGCTAATTTTAGACCCAAAACGCCAGCGAGTGGGGAGGGTTGGGGGTTAGTTGCGAACCCCACAGGTTCACAATGATGATGATAATTATGTTTTCCATCGGATGATGTTTTTTTACGTTTATATATATGTGATCTAATCTTATATACCTATTATGTAAAGTTTTGTCCTTTTGCACACTTGGGGTGCATTTGACACGCGGGGGGGTATGGGGGTTTAGCTACGAACTCCATAGGCTCACAACTAATGATAATGATTGGTTTTCCATCGGATGATGTTTTTTTACATTTATATATAATTATGTGATATACGCTTATATACCTAACAAAAAAAGGGTTTTTCTTATGCACACATGGGTTGCATTCGACACTTGAGGGGTTAATGAGTTTTCAAACTGGCGTACCACAAATTTTTGAAATGGTGACCTTCGAAAACGTCATTCGAACCTACATATCACTCCCTAGTTAAACATGGTAATTTTGCCATACGTTTTCTCTCAATAAATAATTATAGGTACCTATCTCATTAGATACCTGATAAATACCCGATAATATTTATATGCTGTTCAGCAATCTGAACATAAAATCAGAGACCTACATGAGCATTTGACTATGTTTAGTGTTTTATGCAATAGGTACTTACAGGATAAAACGGATGACTTTACACATATTATTATTGCCCTTTTAATGATCTTAACTTTAGACAATATCTGGGTTAAAATTCTGGTAATCTAAAAATGTATTGCGCTGCCGAGCCGGATGCCTTTCAGTTTTTACGTGAAGCAAATATAATCGGACGTCCGCATTCTTTGGGAAATCAGATTATTACAGTGTGATGGTATCAATGTAGGTAATAATTGTGTAGTTTTCAGTAGGTATTTAGGAATGGTTGATTTACCTACTTGAACTCTGATAGTGTATGATTTTTAGGTGTAGTCCAGGCAGCGCTATATGTAGAGTTTATAACAGTTGTTTTTTTGGTGATTGACCTTTTAACAATAAACACCTAAGTATGTGTAAAGTCCGGTAATGCAGTCTCTAATCAGATTAAAATCAGGACTAAGATTAAAATATATTTAAAAAAAAACTAATTTTTAAGCTCATGAAAACAATCAGAGAATATGCATTTATTTTGAGGAAGATATTGTAGTGGAAATGTTTTTGATTTGTTTTAGTATGCTTTTGATAGTTATTAAAGATAAATAAGATGTATTGAATGTTTTTCAGCATTGACAAATATAATAGCTTCCGCCCGCGTGGTATATGTCGATAAAAAGTAGCCTATGTCCTTTCCAGGTCATGGTCTACTCGACTGTCAAATTTCATCCAAATCCGTTCAGCTCTTTTAGCGTGAAAGCGTTACAAATAAACAAACAAACTAAGAAAAAAAACTCACTTTCGCATTTTTATTAGGTATTTGTTAGGATATAATTGCTGTGATGTGCATCAAACGCGTTGTATTTGCGAGTTACATTATCAAACCTACACACAACTAAAACATTAAATCGCAGGCTTACAAACGAGTTGTATTTGCGAGTTACATTATCAAACCTACACACAACTAAAACATTAAATCGCAGGCTTACAAACGAGTTGTATTTGCGAGTTACATTATCAAACCTACACACAACTAAAACATTATCAAACCTACACACAACTAAAACATTATCAAACCTACACACAACTAAAACATTAAATCGCAGGCTTACAAACGAGTTGTATTTGCGAGTTACATTATCAAACCTACACACAACTAAAACATTAAATCGCAGGCTTACAAACGCGTTGTATTTGCGAGTTACATTATCAAACCTACACACAACTAAAACATTAAATCGCAGGCTTACAAACGCGTTGTATTTGCGAGTTACATTATCAAACCTACACACAACTAAAACATTATCAAACCTACACACAACTAAAACATTAAATCGCAGGCTTACAAACGCGTTGTATTTGCGAGTTACATTATCAAACCTACACACAACTAAAACATTAAATCGCAGGCTTACAAACGCGTTGTATTTGCGAGTTACATTATCAAACCTACACACAACTAAAACATTAAATCGCAGGCTTACAAACGCGTTGTATTTGCGAGTTACATTATCAAACCTACACACAACTAAAACATTATCAAACCTACACACAACTAAAACATTAAATCGCAGGCTTACAAACGCGTTGTATTTGCGAGTTACATTATCAAACCTACACACAACTAAAACATTAAATCGCAGGCTTACAAACGCGTTGTATTTGCGAGTTACATTATCAAACCTACACACAACTAAAACATTAAATCGCAGGCTTACAAACGCGTTGTATTTGCGAGTTACATTATCAAACCTACACACAACTAAAACATTATCAAACCTACACACAACTAAAACATTAAATCGCAGGCTTACAAACGCGTTGTATTTGCGAGTTACATTATCAAACCTACACACAACTAAAACATTAAATCGCAGGCTTACAAACGCGTTGTATTTGCGAGTTACATTATCAAACCTACACACAACTAAAACATTAAATCGCAGGCTTACAAACGAGTTGTATTTGCGAGTTACATTATCAAACCTACACACAACTAAAACATTATCAAACCTACACACAACTAAAACATTAAATCGCAGGCTTACAATAAAGATAAGAGTTAACTTCACGCGCTCTTGCGTGTGATTATATCTTCTCAAGTCTCAAGTTAAGTCATCTCAAGGAAATGCGTTACTTAATGGATTCTCATGCTGTGCAGTTTGCGTATGATAATTATCTTTAGACAGAACTTCATGCATCGTGTATGTTTATTTTTATGTTCTGCCGATGATGCATGTAATACATAATGTGGAAACTTTTAGTTCAGCAAGTTACGCGTTGTGTTGAAAGTGAATCTGTGGGGCTAAAACGGCCACTTTGGCAGAATCATAATAGGATAATATTATGAATAATATTTGAAATTATGATTCTGCCAAAGTGGCCGTTTTAGGGCCCCTGTTTGCTTGTTTGCTATCTAATGCCCGCTTTCAGTGACACTAAGCGACACCTTTATGAAACTTTCGGCCGAGCGTTGTATACAGGGTGTAAGGGACAGCCCTCCGCCAACTAACAGGGTACATTCAGCTCCTCATTTTTAACCATATTCCACCGGAAAATTTCTCAGGAAAATTTTCATTTTTTTAAAAAGTTTTTTCAGTTACATTTTCTTTATTTCAATGTAAAGTTACATTGTGTGTTCGCAGCACTCCATTTATGTAAAAAAAAACGACGCGTGAAATCAGCTGTCCACTTTCTGTCTAGCTACAGAGTTCATCGAACTCACCGCATACCTATTACCTACCCCTCCCAACCAGTAACAGACGCTCTGATTTGTGCACAAAAATACGAACAAATCGGGTTTACTGGATTCCCATAACGTTCCTGAAATAATTTCATGTACCGGTCATCTTAGTATGATATTTTTATTTATTTACTAGCTTTTGCCCGCGACTTCGTCCGCGTTTCCGTCGTTTTTCGTAAAAAAGTACCATATGTCCTTCCTCACGGTGCAGTGGTTTTGATGTAACAGACAGATTAACTTTCGTATTTTAGTAGGGAAATATACAACGTGTAATGCTAAATGCGCAAAACCTCTTAAGGGGTCATTGTACTCATCATTATGAACAACTTTTACTATTGGACCAAACCTGAAATCGCGAAAAAAAAATCAGCTGTTCAGTACATTTATGTTCGCATAATTCGTCAAAATGTACTGAACAGCTGATTTTTTTTTCGCGATTTCAGGTTTGGTCCCATAGTAAAAGTTGTTCATAATGATGAGTACAATGACCGCTTAAGAGGTTTTGCGCATTTAGCATTACACGTTGTAATATGTCAATCCACAATACTGTTGAAAAATATCGCAATAAGGAACCGCAGAATATTATTATTAATAGCTGTGCCCGCGACTCAGCGTGTAACTCCTTGTATGTTATTAAGTTAATGTATTGGACTGCTAAGCTATCGAGAGTTACACGTGTTATTGTGAGTCAACCATAAGAGATAGACATATGCTGTTGTGGGATATTTTTTAGATCATTTTATGTAGAACATTTCCGTCATAAATGATTTCTATGTAGCTTTCACCAGTAAGGCTGCACACGCGACGGAAGCTTAAAAAATGGAGCAACTTCTCCCGTTTTCCCAACATTTCCCTTCACTGCTCTGCTCCTATTGATTGTAGCGTGATGAAAAGTATACTATAACCTCCCCAGGAGTATGAAGAATAATTATACCAAGTTTCGTTAAAATCCGTCGAGTAGTTTTTGTTTCTATAAGGAACATACAGACAGACAGACAGACAGACAGACAGACAGACAAAAATTTTACTGATTGCATTTTTGGCATCAGTATCGATCACTAATTACCCCCTGATAGTTATTTTGAAAATATATATCATGTACAGAATTGACCTCTCTACAGATTTATTATAAGTATAGATTGTTAATTTCTCATACGTATTAACCCATAACATCATAATAAATGAAATTAATAAAATTAAAATTCAAATTAAAATTAAAATATAGATAATTATACTGAATTCACCCCATCAGTTTGCGGAGGGCTGTCCCTTACGACCTGTATTTAATTTGTAGTTCTAATTTTAAGTGCATACAGTGAAGAAGATGAAGTCATAGGTGGATCCATGACCTTTAAAATATAATTAATTTAAAGGTAAAGCATTGAATAAGAAGATCATACTTTCACCTTTTCATTCAGCACTTCAACAGAAAATTTCTAAGCAACAGAATTAGCAATCCACTTCACTACAAATACACCTGACTCCATATGCCTAACCCATTCCCCAACCCATGGGAAAAAGTAAACAAAAGTTAGCTAATTACCATTCATTAATCTTAGAGAAACAGTGTGTTGTATATTTCAAGGTTTTTTCCCAAAATATTGCCTGCAGGTGTGCAAACAATAGCCAACCTTCACGGCTGCGACTCTTGGCCAATAGAGGGTAGACAGGGGCTTGGAAATTGTCGCAATGTAGGTAAGATTGTATGTAGATGTGTTAATATGTCTTCTAGAATAGTTTATACCAGTGATGATTGAATGGACCACGATAGTTCTGTTGAGATGCAGCAAAAAAGAAGAATGGCTAAATGAATTAAAGAATTAAAGAAAATAAATTCAAAATACAATACATTAATAATTCATGAATACTCTAATATTAATATTTGTAATAGATAATGTTTGCTATTGTTTTTATTGTGGATTACCTAATGTAAGAAATATTTCTCACAACGGGCGTTTGAGTTGTGGTGTTTAGTTTACGTAATTAAGTATGTTTATTTTAATTATATTAAATATTTGCACACCTATTGAGGTAGGATATGGTTAAAAGGCCATTAATGTAACGTGTATCACCTTATACACCCATATTCAGGCAAATAAATTATTTGATTTGATTTGAAATTCATTTTTAATTCGTTTTGGATGATATGTCTGTTAGCTCGTACATTTATGTTCGCATAATTCGTCAAAATGTAGGGAACGGCTGGATTTTTTTTCGCGATTTTAAGTTTTGGTCCCATAGTAAAAGTTGTTCATAATGATGAGTACAATGTCCCATTAAAATATTGACAATGTTTACACTTACACCAGCCTGTATAATATTATTCTGCAAAATATACAAAAAAACAGGAATTTGGGCCTTACGGCTGCGCAATTAGCTCTGTGAGGGCCTATCATTATTTAGATAATTATGTAAGTAATTGTTATTTTCTGGAAAGACATACTTGAGTAAGTCAACTTGAGACTACTCTACTATACGAGGCAACTAAGAACTGCAGGTAGAGAATTAGCAGAAACGTCCTTTTATCTGTTAAAAAACCGGACAAGTGCGTGTTGGACCACGCACAATGAAGGGTTCCGTAGTTGAAAAGAATTTATCACAAAAACACGATTTTTTTAATGTGATAAAACTACAAATTAATAACTTTCGGACTTTTTCCTTTACTTGTGCTGTGAGACCTTGCTTCTTGCCAAATTTCATGATTCTAGGACAACGGGAAGTACCCTATAGGTTTTGATTTACTTGCGAGTATCAAAATATGGCGCATAAATGGCCGTATTTTTTTATTGCGTTGACTTAGAAGCTTGATTTTTTTAGAGGTCCAAGTGACCGTAGACCTACGTATTTGATATTAATTTCAACTTGATACCTCCACGCGTTCCTGAGAAAAAGGGTCTTGACAGACTGACAGACAGACGGACAACGAAGTGATCCTATAAGGGTTCCGTTTTTTCCTTTTGAGGTACGGAACCCTAAAAATGATCAATGATTAGGGCAATTTCCTTTTTTTAATTCACTGTATGTACCTATCGGAAGGTCTGTTTCAATACCTAGGTGTTATAATACGGCAATGATACTGCTTAGTTTGTGTAAAGGTTATCCTTATTCTTTTGTTTTTCCTACTATAGAACTTTATGGAAGCGTATCTAATATGGCGCATTTATTAGATGCGTACAGCGGAAGTTGCGTTATTGCGATACGGTATGTTATATTACACACACGATTATAAATGTTGGACAATTTTATAACTACTGTCTTTAATGGTTGGGAGACACATCCCGTTGTTTAGAGAATTACGATAGTTACAGCTATGAGAGATTACTGAATCTGTGTTTGCAGTAGGTAAGCAGATCATAGCGTTTGTCTGAACTTGGTATCGGTTTGTATGGAGGTTTTGATTGAAAGACTTGAAATCAAACAGCAAATCTAAATTTTTAAATCGTTTCATTACCATAAAATTCACATAAAAAAGTACTATTTACATTACATGAGTATTTCTATTAAAACATTTAAAAATAAATATTTACCTCAGTGTCTCTGCCGCTTGTCATCCATGGAGCCCTCCTCGCCCAGGATCTGGATGTTCCTCACTTGTTTCCTGGGGGGGGCGGCCGTGGTCAGCTCAGTAGGCGGCGCCACCGTGGGCATGAAGTCCGGACTGATGGCCAGAATCAGCATCTTCAACAACAAAGCCTCTCTTATTTCTGGTGGGAGGAACTCCGGCATCTCCTCGATATGGTTGGAGGAGGAGCCAGCTGTATCATACGGCCGAGGGTACAACCTCCTGCGGGGAACATACCGCTGACTCTCATACTGATTCTCGTAACCCTGGTTCTGATACTCCTGCCTGTATTGGTCGTATCGGTAGTCGTAGCGGTCGTCGTCCTGGTACCGCTGGTATCGGTACTCGTTTTCCGGACGGTACAAGGACGGGCCGGGTATCATCTGATCCATTAACACTTGCAACTTATTCTGCCGTAATATCAGAATGTGAAGCAAGCGTCGCAAATCTCTGGTACTCACGGGGGCGGCAATGGAGGTCATCTCCTCCACGGGGTCGTATCTCGGCTGGAAAAGGGCTGGTCTCTGGTAGGGGTTCACAAAGCGGCCTTGGTATCCCTGCAGAGGCACCCCTCTGTCGTCCACAGGAATTGGTATGATCCTCGTCACTGGTCTCACTTCGTAAGGTTGTTGAGTCACTTCTGCCGTCGGTTGAGGTCTTTGAGGATGTTGTGAGGTCTCCTTCACATACTGAGGCTCCAATACTTTGTTCTGAAATTCGTACTGGATAAAGGGTCGCGTGTTCCCGATAGGCACCGGCGCTCCAGGGTTGTCTCTCAAATATTCTCGTGTGCGGAAGTGGACAGCTGATGGTGGTCGTCTGTAAATTGGCTGCTGGTGGTCGTACTCTTGGTCATCATGATGTCTCTGCGATTGAATATGAACCACTGGCACGGCGTTTGTGGTCACTGCATGGTCTTGATCGAAGACACGGCCTGTACTGGCTTCGATAGTGGTTTCCTGCTCCTGGATTGGCACGTCATGGTATTGTTGGTGTATCTTCTGTCTGGCAGCCACTAAGGAGTGTATAGGCACTAGTCTTGGCCGAGGAGTGGTGGTTGTGAACAAGGGTCGAACAGTTCCCATAGATAAATGGCTTCCATAAACATCAGTTGAGTCATCTCCCACGGATTGCTGCAGGCTGATCATGCGAGGGTTGGGGCTGGTTCCACTTAACTCGCGACGAATAGTATTAGCTTTGTTCGCATCACTTTCTTGATCTTTCTCAGTAACACGTTCATACACCGGCTTCAGTGTCGCGGGAATCTTCGTAGTCGTTTGTCTTGTAATCAAGTCATCTTTCACAGTCGCCGACATCGGTTTTAAGATCTGCGTCCGAGTTTTCATATCGTCGACTTTCGCTTTATACAAACTTAAAATGTTTGTTGTTGTTTCTTCAACCTTCTGAGTATCCGTTGTGGTTTCTACATATGGGGCTCGTGTTGAACTGGCATGAACTCGTCTCCTTGGTATAGCTTGTATCACTGTCCCTCGCGTGGTATACGACCCTCTCGTAGGGTATACAACGGTAGGCAAAGGTCTTCTGGTAGTCGATGACACTGTCTTATTCACCCTCACTATCATAGTTGGAGTACTTGGCGTCGTACTAGTGCTGACCGGGACTGGTGTACTATCACTCGAAGATGTATACGTCACACGTTTGATCTCACCATCCTGGTCTATGTAACCGAAAGTGCCCTTAACATTACCAAGCACATCCTTATTCTCGATCTTGAAGGTGCCATCGTCGGCTTCATAACCAATGGTGTATGAACCATCGTCGTTCAGGCGTCGGATCTGTTTCACTATTTGGACCTTTTTCGGGTCAGCAGTTTCACTGGCTTTGAGGATCTCTTTGGTGGAGTTGGTCGGTGACTCTGTGGTGGCATGTTCGGTGGAGTTAGTCGCAGCGGCTGTTGTGATGCACGCGATGATGATGAGGACGATCATCTCGTCAGGCGGGTTGTCGGCATGTCGACGGTACGGCGGCGCCGCGCCCGCGGCTTCCCTATATAAAAATATCGCCCCACTCTCAAAGCCACCGTGCGAATATTGCGCAAGCGCCACTATTGTTGTCATTTCATTATCTGAAACGGAAAATCTTTTTCTCTTTAGCTACACTTGTGCCGTAAGCTCCCAATTGTTTAATTGTCCAAATAGTTTTGTTAAATTACTTGTATGTGGACAGATTCGCTTTTTAGGGCGTTATAGATTTCGGAGCTGGTGGTATTTTGATTGTTCAATTGTTTGTGCGCATGGTATGGATGGTTGGAGGCAGTGTGTTTGTCTGTCTGCTCCCACGGTAGTCAAAGTCAAATTCGTAATAACCACTTGCGGTTTTTAGGTCATGCCAATGTTAATTACTACCACAACTGCGGAGCGCGTGCATCAACATTGAAAATATTCTAAGTTAAGTAATGGTTGATCTTGGGAAAATTAATCCACATTCAAGGTTCTATCTATTTATACATACACTTTTTCTTTTCTTCATCATTCCACCCTATTGTTAACGATCTTCTTTTTGACCTTACCACTATCTTCATCATCATCATCATCAAATACCACTGTAGTAAAAAAAAACGGTGGCCATTGGCCTCTGAAACTCTTAGGCGGTTCAATTCATTCACCTTGCAGCTGTTCAAACTGACAGATGATCTGTATCAGTGTTCTCACGGGCAATATAAACGTTTGTTCATTTGTCTTTGTTAGTTATCACGAGTATATCACTTCATTAGTGTAGTAGTAGTAAGTGCAGCTGTGGATTATTAACTCTCGGGTTCGATTGCCGGTCTTTCAAAAGTAGAGGGCTTTATCATCTTCACCTCATACATAGATTTGTCGCATTATGACGAATAGATATAGCAAATTTTTTGCACCACAAAGGACAGCCTTACACGGCGTATCCTCATATTTTGACTAAGATTTAGAGTTTGTGAAGTAGCTTGTAGAGTTAGGACGTGTAAAATTAGAGGCTTGGCTCTACATGAGATCTAATAATTAGGGTTCCGTACAAAAATGGTAAAAAAGGAACCCTTATGGTGTGACTCAGTCTGTCTGTCTGTCTGTCTGTCACAGCTCGATATCTCAAGAACTGCTAATGCTATCAACTTGAAATTTGGAACAGTTTTAGATGACGTTTACTCAACAATTTTACGAATAAGAAAAAAATAAAAATATATGTATTTTTTTGCAACAGGGACTGAAAAGGGGTCTTAAAAATTCAAAGTGGGGCTACTAGGGCATGTGGGGTATCATATGAAAGAACGCTGTTTGCACATTCTCAAACATTTTTTTAATTTTTTTTAGGCCGCACAGTGTTCGACTTTTGATGAAAAATGTAAAAAAAAATACCGTTCCCCCCTCCCATCTCCCAAGTTTGCAAAGCGAAAAATCTGAAATTATTCTATGTGATAGATGTTTATGTAAAGATTACAGGAAAAATAAAACGTTGTCTCTAAATAGCACACTTTTTCAGAAATCGGAACGGAACCCTCGGTGCGCGAGTCCGACTCGCTCTTGACCGGTTTTCTTTTGGACAGTGCGAGCCATATGGTCTTGGCAACATTTTACATGAAAATGTTTTTGGTGGGATACATTATATATAGTAGGTACTTTTATTATCATATTACTCTGTTTTTTTTGTATGTAGGTACTGCTGTTGGTGTACATAATAAATAGATAAATAAATAGCCTTAGATCAATATCAATATCAATATCAATATCTAATAGTATTAGATCAATATATGGGATACGCAAAACCAATTCATGTAAACCTCATTTCGTAAATCTCAAGATATTAACCCTCCCTGCTCTATATATCTACGCGGCCTCAATTTTAGTTAAATCAAACATCAGTAGCTATGACACATTAACAAGCAGTAGACTCAAAAATACATTACGCAATAAAACATCCCACACTGCAGTGTATAGCAATAGCATTTTTTGTATGGGCATCAAAATATATAATAAGTTACCCATAGACATTAAGAACCAACACTCAATTGGTATTTTTAAAAGGAAGCTAAAAGACTTCCTGATTAAAAAGGCATATTACTCTGTAAAGGAATTCCTTGAAGAAAAATAATTATATAATATATAATAATAAGCTTTTGCGGTAATTGATAAAATCACATGCTGGCTTATTTATTTATTATTTATTTATTTATCCTCCCACTGGAACGCCAACGCCTTATACGCTTATTCGTCCCGCTTACGGAACCCTCCACTTATACGCTTATTCATCCCCTTACGGAACCCTCCACTTATACGCTTATTCGTCCCGCTTACGGAACCCTCCACTTATACTCTTATTCATCCCGCTTACGGAACCCTCCACTTATACGCTTATTCATCCCGCTTACGGAACCCTCCACTTATACGCTTATTCATCCCGCTTACGGAACCCTCCACTTATACGCTTATTCATCCCGCTTACGGAACCCTCCACTTATACGCTTATTCATCCCGCTTACGGAACCCTCCACTTATACGCTTATTCATCCCGCTTACGGAACCCTCCACTTATACTCTTATTCATCCCGCTTACGGAACCCTCCACTTATACGCTTATTCATCCCGCTTACGGAACCCTCCACTTATACGCTTATTCATCCCGCTTACGGAACCCTCCACTTATACTCTTATTCATCCCGCTTACGGAACCCTCCAATTATACTCTTATTCATCCCGCTTACGGAACCCTCCACTTATACGCTTATTCATCCCGCTTACGGAACCCTCCACTGTGCGTGGTGCCGGTCTTTTCTTGTGGTAGGCCAAACCAAATATTGCGATAAAAAAACTAATCAGAAGACGAAATGAGTCCTCTAATTCTGCGAAAGTATGCAAAATATCCGTTATTATACCAAAATTAGCTTCATAATGAAAACTAAAGCATGCAGATCATTATAAAAACATCAACAAGTTATTAAGCACATAATAAATCTCTATGTATTACTATTAACAATGACGGCTGTGGCTTACATGTGATTGTGCTCACAAATGGGGTTCCCACGGAATAGTTGCAAATACGAGTATACCTCCCCAGTGAAGGGTCTTTAATATGAATTTGTTAATTTTGTTTCTGCTGTATACGGTAAAAACCGCGAGGACATTGAAGGTTGGATTTAGGTGAAACCTATATGGCACCCAAATGGTTTTACACATTTTGCGGTTAAGGGGATTCTGTGGTCGTTTGTGAGTGTCCTGTTACAAGATGTTGAATTTAAGCAAAATACCCGCAATATGTTGGGGTCGGCTTCCAGTCTAACCGGATGCAGCTGAATACCAGTATTTTACATGAAGCGACTGTTTATCTGACCTCCACAACCCAGTTACTGAGTAGCATGAGACTGATTGTCAGACTTCCGGGCTAAGACTACCCGTAACGACTATGAAACATGTACAAGTGACAGCTGGGATCAACGACTTATCGTGCTTGCCAAAACACGGACGAGTCTCCAAATGTTATTTGTGGTCACCCATCCACGTATTGACCGCGGCAAGCGGAGCTTAACCTTCGATCGACCCGTGCGGCTGATATTATTTGACGACACGGTTGGCGCAGTGGTTGAGCGATTGACTGCTGCGCAGCATGTCGCGGGTTCGATTCCCGCACGGAACAAATATTTGTACGACCTACAAGTATTTGTTCCGAGTCTGGGTGTTTTTCTATCTATAATATGTATGTATTTACAAAAAAAAATGTATATAAGTAGTTTATCAGCCATCTCGTTACCATAACACAAGCATTAGGTTGCTTAGCTTGGGACTAGATGGCGTTGTGTGAAATGTCCAAGGATATTTATTTATTTTATTTTATTTATTATTAAGCTACGAGCTCTTTCACCAAGTAACATAGTATATCCTCGATTATTTTATTATTTGCTTGATTGAACCTAATTCATATAACCTAACAGAAGATCCTTAAACCATATCCTACCTTAACAGGTGTGCGAATATCTATTACGATTAAAATATTTATTACATTAGGCGTTCATTCATCTATTACAATACAAGTACAATACAAAAGCCAATGCAACTTTTTGGCATCATATTTTTTTTCTTTCGCCAGGAAAAAACTGGCCAAGTGTTTGTCGGACCACACACAATGAAGGTTTCCGTAGTTGTAAAGAATTAATCCGAAAAACAAACATAACATTGTAATCCCAAAAAAAAAAAACTTTTGTATGTGATAAAATTACAAATTAACAATTTTCGGACATTTTCCTTTACTTGTTGTGTCTAAACACACTATGCCGAAGTTACGCGACCGAAGTTCCGCGGCTGATGTTACGTTCCGACGTGTTCGGCTGATATGACACACCATAAGCGCCGAACTTACGCGGCGGAAATTCAGTTGCGGAACTTCAGTGTCTTGAACGCTGTCATGGCGTCGGCGTCGTGTTGTGTTATCTAAACAGGCGGACAGACAGACGCAAAAGAAAGTGATGCTGTTAGGATTCCGTTATTACTTTTTTTTAAATACTTGCATAGAAAATAGAGCCATGTCGTTACATAAATAAGAAGCACTTTCGTATTTGCAAATAAAAATACTTTGAACTTCCAAGTATTTTTTCGCTGATACGATTATGCTCTTTATTTACAAGGCAACACGAATCAATTTCCTATGCAAGTATTTTAGTATTTTGGTGGTTCATCCATTTATTTAATCCAAATGAACTGACCGTGAGTGCCCAGCTTAAGCTATAGCACCGTGGGGCGAGTACGCGGGGCGCGGGCATGCCTGCCTCCCGCTGCTCCCCGCCCCGGATCTTCTTCGGCAATCGAACCGAACTTCGGTCGCGTATAATGTGTCACACATTATACGCGACCGAGGCAACGTATTCTTTAGAGCACACATTATGTGTGCTCTAAAGAATACGTTGCCGCCGAATTGTCGCTGAACTTACGCCCGACCGAAGTTCGGCTGTACGCTAGAACGCAACGTAATTTCGGCATAGTGTGTCGTCAGTAATTCAAATAGCATTGCAGGCGTAATCATGCCGAACTTCGGTCGCGTAACTTCGGCATAGTGTGTTAAGACACTAAGACCTTGCTTCTTGCCAAATTTCATGATTCTAGGTCAACGGGAAGTACCTCAATAGGTTTTGATTTACTTGCGAGAATTAAAATATGTCGCATAAATGGCCGTATTTTTTTATTGCGTTGACTTAGAAGCTTGATTTTTTTAGGACTCCAAGGGATTTACGTATATGATATTAATTTCAACCTGATGCCTCCACGTGTTCCTAAAAAAAGGGTCTTGACAGACTGACAGACAGACGGACAACGAAGTGATCCTATAAGGATTCCGGTTTTTTCCTTTTGGAAATGGAATCCTAAAAAAGATTTTTTGTTCTTCTTGCCAGTCTGCACCTTATTTGAGGGCCCTTCTCACTTCAAACTTTTGAACACAGCTGCCTGATGTCTTCTACTAATATGAAAGTGATCATTCCAGATAGACTCCTTACCTTGCCAGTATCATCTTTGTATCCGTATTTGCCCTTGACTTCTCCGGCGGGGGACTTGTGATGTCGCCTAGATGGCCGTATTTTTTTATTGCATTGACTGAGAAGCTTGATTTTTTAGGACTGCACAAGCAGTAGCGTAACTACAGGGTGGCAAGTCGGCAAAATGCCACGGGCCCCCAGCCGGAAGGGGCCCCCGGTCAGAGGAGAATCCCAACTCCCAACATTTATTATTACACATTAATTAGTAAAAAAAAAATAGTTTTGTGTTTAATTTTTACCTCTAACTACTCAGTTGCATACACAAGTAAAAAACCGTATTAAATCTAGCAAGAATGGTCAAAATCCAATTAATAATTTCGGAGATATGCGTGGACAAAGTTCAGTTGTTTAAATTAGGCAAGTACCTTTAATTTAATGGGTATGCGATGTGGTAACCCGCGAAATTCTATTTTTTTTTTGTTTGGTAGGGGGGCGGGGGTTTGAATTTGCCACGGGCCTCGAACGGTGTAGTTACGCCACTGTGCATAAGGTACCATAGACTTACGTATTTGATTTTAATTTCAACTTGATACCTCCACGCGTCCCTGAGAAAAAGGGCACATTGACACGACAAAAAATTATGGAAGGACAGGCAAGAGTTCTGTTCACACACCCACCAACAAAACAGCACCATCTGGTGGCAGCCACGAGAACCAATTGGTTAATTTGAAAGTTTCTTCAACTACTAGCTTAAAACGTAACTTTGTATGTATCTATTGAGCATATGCTACTTAGTTACGTAGAGTTTCAAGTATGTAACGCTAGAGGCCGCTCAGATAATATCGATTTATCTGGCGCAGTGGAAGTGCAGTTCGCCCGTCGCGTCGTTCTTATGGGTCACACTTTTGATTCCCAATTCGGGACTCCAATTTGCAATTGAATGACTACTTCGTATTGCTACTGCGTATGACTACTGCGTATTACTTGGATGTGGTTCTATTCCTGCTATCATTGTTAAAAACCGGTCAAGAGCGAGTCGGACTCGCGCACCGAGGGTTCCGTTCCGATTTTTGAAAAAGTGTGCTATTTCGAGACATCGCTTTATTTTTCCTGTAATTTTTACATAAACTTCTATCACATAGAATAATTTCAGAATTTTCTCTATGCAAACTTCGCAGATAAGGGACGGTATTTTTTTTAAATTTTTCATCAAAAGTCGAAAACTATGCCGCCTAATTTTTTTTGAGAATGTGCAAACAGCGCTCCTTCATATATGATACCCCACATGTCCTAGTAGCCCCACTTCGATTTTTTAAGACGCCCTTTCAGTCAATCAGTCCCTCTTGCAAAAAAAACATATCTATTTTTATTTCTTTCTTATTTGCAAAATAGAGCAGTGGTGGCCCAGTGGTATTGGCCGCGACTTACGAGTTGTAGGTCGTAGGTTCGAACCCCGGCAAGCGCTTTACTTTGTGTAAATTATTTCATCACCGCTACTCTCAAAACGGTGAAGGAAAACATCGTGAGGAAACCGGCATGTCCTACTTAGAACCAAAAATTCGAAGACATGTGACATCTACCAACCCGCACTGGGCCCGCGTGGTGGATTACGGCCCACTCCCTCTCACCGAGAGGAGGTCTGTGTCCCAGCAGTGGGAACATTATAGGCTGATTATGTATTTGCAAAATAGTTGGGCAAATGCCATCTAAAACTGTTCCAAATTTCAATTAGTAGTTCTTGAGATATCCAGCTGTTACAGACAGACAGATAGACAGACTGAGTCGCACCATAAGGGTTCCTTTTTATTTTGGTACCGGAATCCTAAAAAGCGAGTGTAATTACCAGCTGAGTCTCCTGCTGATCTTCTGGATTAATGGTTACACAGATCACAGAAACCAACTGTCATTTCGTTCAACTTCTTGATTTCTTCTTCACGTTTCAGGGGGCCTACTCTCTAAGTCCGTCCGTCTTTCCGTCCGTCCGTTTATCCGTCCGCCTGGCATTACGATCTATCAAAACAAGTGTAAAAGTTTAATTTTTCGGACGGGCAAAAACACATCGGGAGTAGGGACTACTGGCAAATCATGTTGTCATTCATACTTCGTTCGGTCCCCGAACCAATCATCCATCCGTAGGTGATACGTAGTAGGAAACGCCCGTAACGAAGGCCGAAACTACGGGCTTCGTGATTAGGGAGTAGGACCCCTGGTCTAGGGTAAATTAGTTTATCCACGAAAACAGAACCTGAATGTGGACCAAGAGAAAGCATCCAAAAATAAAACTGGGTCTCATTATTTCTTTTATTATTTCATTATTTTAAGCCGTTGGTACCGGCCGGCTGTCATTCGTGGATCTTTGACAGTCGTTACGGGTCGTCAGACAGAAGCCCGAAAGTCTGACAACCAGTCTTACCAAGGGGTATCGTATTATTCAGTATTTGGGTTATAGAGGTCAGATAGGCAGTCGTCTCCATGTAAAATACAGGTATTCAGGTTTTATTTCTAAGATTATATGTTATTATTTTACACATTTATAATACTGAATAAAAAAATAATTAAAAATTCAGCTGCATCCGGTTAGACTGGAAGCCGACCCCAACATAGTTTAAAAGTTAATCATATTTGTTCGCCTCCTCTGAATGTCTTCTAATCTTGCCTAGATTGGCATTCGAGAGGATCTTATAATAATATGTATATTTGCGTTCATCTCTCGTCTGTCTATGTCACACTCCTGCGCAGTACTTTTTACATCATAAACGTAACAGCTACGTGATAATAATTAAGTAAATAGAAAATGTGTTTCTAAGAAATATGAAAGTGGTAACTCATTTGACTATTATCGGGTTTCTCCAATAAAAATGCGGAAGGCTCGGTGCGCGGGCGCAGGCAACTAGTCAATTATGAGCGAGTTAATTATTGACTTGTATTTCTCCTGGTAGGCACGGTGGTGATCTGGTTATGTAAGATAGGTGTTGACAGGTAAGTATTATTGGTAAGTAATTCTATGGTGGGTAGTTAAAGTTTTGTAGATGCTTATACCACAGAATAATAAAGTAGTTTATCTGGGCAGTGCCTTGAATTAATTACCTAGGGCCGCTCGGTAGATAAATACGCGTCCGTCAGTGCGTACTTCCGCGCACTTGAACTGTTGCCTACTGGTATACACTGAGATTTAGAAGCGCGTCGTTTCGGCCGTTTTCTATGAAGATGTACGGTCAGCAACAAAAGTCGATTAACACTTGTGTTTTCTAAGTCTTAATTATTGAGAAAAATACTTTATTAAAATCGGAACAGACGTAAATTATAAAGAAAATTAACTCTTATCTTATAAATGAAATGCTAAAAAGCAGGTTATCGTATCATTTTGTGTTAATTTAGATGATGTAAAAAAGTAGCAGTGGTAACTGACTTATGTTGCTGCCCGTACATAACATTATTACCAATGAGATAATTTTTACTTTCAGGCCGTTATTTTGAGAATACGGTTAATATTTAATTTTTCAGTCTAGATTCCATATTTGAAAGCTTTTTTTTACTAAACTTTCTTTCAGCAGAATGATTCGAATATTAACCTAACTGTTTTACGGCTGAATCGCATTTTGTTTGTTCGTTTCTAGTTTTTGTATAATTTCAGAGAACTCAGGAGAACATTTAAGACTATGAAAATGTACGCCTCTCATATTTTTGAAGCTACTGACTCGGTTCTATATTCAAGAAAAAACTGTTACTAAATACTAGCTGTAACAGTTTCGTGCGCTTCATATTGTTTTTTTCTTTTCTTGTAAACGAAACCTTCACCTTCACTGCTCGCTTCAGCGACCAAACTAATTGTTATGTTGTAACAATAACAATAACAGTAACATTGAAGACAAACAACAAATAAACACACGCAATGTTATAAAAAATATAATTTAATATTAAAACAAAAATGTTACAAATGATCATTTGTAATTTTTTTACAATAACGCGCGTCGAGGACTGTCACGCACGAAAGTCATACGTTACAATATTTATTTTATACTTAAAACACTATTTCCTAGAATTACATTAAGGTACTGATTAGACACAGCGTATTATGTACACGAGACGACCACTGTCCGTCCATAAACACTAGATATAAAACATACACACTTTCGCACTCGATTATACTATTCGACCAATCGGAGACTTGTACATTGCTTATGGCCTTACCTGAGAGACTTGCTGATTGGTCGATAGCGATTAACTAGCTCAGCTAAGTTTAGCTCTACAGACTAAAACTGGATGCCGTGCCCTCTGAGGAAGGCGTCGATCTGTCCGGAGGAGGCGGACTCTCCGCGAGGCGCCACGTAGTAGAACTGCGGGGAGCCCTCCTGCGGCTGCGATGATACTTGTAGCCTCTGGGCCTGCGCTCTGGCCGCCGCGCGGTCTCTCTGCAGCTGACTCTGCTGCAGCTGCTGCTGTTGAGCAAACAACTGCTGAGAGTTCTGGAACTGATTCTCAGCCTGCTGCCTCTGGTACACTTGCTGTGTGTTCTGCAGCTGATGTCTGTACAGAGGACCGTCGGACGCGGGAGAGGAAGGCACTGAGGGGAGCTGAGGAGATGGCACGAACGGCCTCGGCCGCTGCTGCTGAGTGGCGACGTAAGGCTGCAGTCTCTGGTTCAAGTTCAGCTCTCCCTTAGTCTGCGGCAAGCTCTGGTACAGTTGGGTGTTGTAGGAGCCACTTGATGGGTCGTAGACCAGCTCGGTAGAGTACAGAGGGTTGCTGCTGGGTGCAGGCGCGGCCAGAGAAGTGGCCTTCGTGGGGTTGGCGCCAGCAGACGTCGTTGACTGCAAGTGTTGCTGCTGGTTATCACGGTGGAACTTGGCAAACTCAGCAGCGAAGTCGATCTGACCAGGCCTGGATGGGCTGACGGTGGTGATCACAGCAGGAGCGGGAGAGGGCGAGTAGTTTGGCTGAGGACTGTACTGAATCTGGGGCTTAGCAGTCACTTGGACGAGCTGTGGCCTGAACGTAGTCGCAGGGGGCAGAGTTCTGGGTGATGTCACTTGTAGGGGGCGAGGAGTGATCGCGATAGGCTGAGCTTGGTAGGCAGGCCTCCTTGATGGCTGCGGGCGTTGGACAACTCTCTGTCTGATATGTTGCAGAGGCTCCTCTTCAACTTCATCTTCATCAGCATCACGGAAGTCATTCTGGAAGAAGGTCGTGGGGGGTCGTGGGGTCGTGGGGCGGGGAGCCGCTACTGGTCGTCTGGGGTAGTTAGGCTCGGGATCGTCTCTTTCAGCAGAGTTGGGGGCTGAGGGCTCATCATCTTCTTCTTCGTTAGGCTTGTTGGGGTCGCAGGGGTTGCCAGAGACGTAGGTGAACTCTCGTTTGTTGCCGTCGGGGTCGACGTAGCCGTACTTGCCGCGCACGACGCAGTCGGTACCTCGCGTCTCCTCCTTGAAGGAACCGTCAGCTGCCTCGTAACCGAATGTGAAACTACCGTCGTCATTGACCTGGAAAATGGGAAAAATTCATTTTAATAGGAGTATTACAAAACAGCTGCTGATAAGATGGCTATAAATTTTTCAATGAAAAAAAAAATTGTCAGTATTTTAATCAATTTGACTAAAACGAACTTTTCCAGCGTTTCATCATTGAAACGGAAAAACAAAAGACAGCATGACTGATTGTGGAAATATAGTGACCTAGGGCCCGAATTCGAAAATAAAGAAAATTGAAATGTCTGTGCGTATAGTTAAAGCACACTGCTACAAGGATCTTTTAGAACTCGAATCTATGCTCGAATGACGTTGACATGTTGATAAACATTTGTGCAATGGTTTTGTGAATATTATTACAAAAAAACAAGATGACTATAATTATTCTTCGTGGAGCAAAGAAAAAAATGAAAGTTATTAGAGTATAAACTAAATCTGAAGGTTTACAAAACCTTAATCATACCTTGTTGTAGTTCCTGATAGTCTGCACGGGCGGCTGCTTGGGCCCCTCCTGGACCTGTTGCTGCTTCAGCCTGGTGGCGGGCTGACGTTGCAGGGCCCTGGGCTCATACTCCTCGTCCAGCCGGTCCGAGGCTCGGTACAGGCCGTCGTACGAATCCGCTGCTACTAGCACCACCTGGAAGCAGTTGGTAGAGAGGTTAGATTTGGCTTTTAAGGTTTAATTGGTTTTACAATTGACGTTCTTTAGCTCGTAAAATCTCATTCTTTTTAAGATGGCCATTGTAATACACCACATTCAAGCCCCGTTCTATATGTTCTGGGATGCTATGTTATTGTTAGTTATTTATATTACTGTTGATGCTTCGATTGGCGTTGCCACCTACTGGTCCCAACTCATCGAATGTAATAATATATTATTAAGATTCAAAATCGACTCGAAAAAAGAAGATATTTTTGTTTGTTGTTATATGTATGAACGAAAAGTTACTTCCTGAACTTTTCGTTCATACAATGTATGAACGAATGGCCTGCTCATGTCAAAATAAAGAAAAATCTTGGTCTACTTCCTGTAACTATGCCATAGATTCCTACAACAAACAATATATTATCTTCTTTCTTTCTTTCTTTCTTTCGGTTCAATTATTAAACCGGTTTATAATTGAACCGGATATATAATATGCTCCTTCTTACGTGCTTAATTCGGTTTTCAGGCTTTTCAAGTTAGTAGGTGTCCAGCATTTCCTTCTGCCTTTCCAGAGATTCTTTATAGGTAAATCCTGCATAAAAGGGTCTTCTAATAACACTACTAAAGAAGTAGTTCTCACCTGGTCTCCAGCGGCGCGGTCCTGAGCTTGCGGTTCGTAGTCGTACTCATCCTGGATGGGCTGCTGCAGTCTCGGCCTAGGACGAGCGCCTGCTGCCAGGCCCACACTCAGGAGTACGCACAGCATCTGTAAGTAAGATTGAGGTGGTTAGATGGATTGAGTTATATCTTAGTAGAAGCGATTCGCCTCGATATTTGCAGTTTCTTGTTTTTCAAAAGAAAAAATCAGCTTCATTCAGCTTCATTCTTCTTCAATCAGGTTTCATTCTAATTAGGCCTTCATTTATCTTTTCTTTAACAATTCACTATAATGGTGATCGAAAAGAGGTTTCGGGCTAGGAGCCTTACAAAGTAATTAATTCCATAGTTTCGGGTAAGAATTAACAGATAATTCAGTGAATGTACCTAGACTTTTAGATTTAGCAGCCGAACCACTTTACTTGACCTATTTTATATGTTCTCCGCTCATCATTATCAGGTAGGGAGGTATTATTATGGCCTACGCCCAACACCAAGCTGCTCTAATTAACACGTTAGCTGCGGCACCAATTTTTGCAAACTTTCCGTTCCTGCGGCACGAGGTATTATCGGCCCGCACCGTGACCAGACGTTAGGGCGACACGCGGTCTATTAGACCCCAGCTCCTTTAACAGACTAAAATCCATTTTCTGGCGCGAAATCAAAGATAAATGAAAAATTTTGGTCCTTATCGATATAGACAGTGAATTGATGAACCCTAATCTACCGTCGCCCCGGGATCTGATAGCTAGTTTAGGAATTATTGGCAAAACAAAATATGGGATCTTATACACCTCGTAACGCACTGAAATAGGGTAAATTTTCGCTAAGATTAGTGATGGGAAAAATAATATTGACGCAACAACGTTTATCTATTTTTGTGTGAAAATCTTAATGCGGTTCACAGAATAGAAAAAAAGAAAACCAGAAGTAGAAAAGAAACTATCCTGTGTATTCTGCCTCTGGCTTTAAAAATACACTTATTAGGACTTGAATTAACATAAAAAAATCAGTAGCAATATACTTTTTTATAAAAAATCGCAATACATACAGTTTTGGTTCTGTTTCTGTATTTTTTAAAATTAACTTCTTCCGACATCGTTTAGACATGTTCGGCGATGTAAAAGGACGTGCTCTCCAATCGACGTGATGCACAACACTAGTCGCGGGAAGCTCGCGTTGGGTGCGGTACGAGGTCCGGGGGGATATGGGACGTTTTAGCCTCGTACCGCACTGCATTAAAATTATATTAATTCAGTGCGGTACGAGGCCTAAGACATCCGGTACCAAGGTAGGTATACCACCGAGTCCGGGACCATTAGCGCGTCTCAAATATACATTTATCTCTTTTCTATACTGGTACAAACCAAAGCTATGCCCTTCGCACGACAGAGATGTTCACGTTTTTCCTTGCCGCACCACAAAGAAGTTGCATGAGGGGTGATGTAGGGCTCGTTTCGCACTTAACGTGTTAAGAGGATAAGCAGACCTAATCAATCAAAGTTTACATACAATTGAAGCAGACACGATTTAATTTTACCTACACTAAAAAAGCACTTGATTTTATCTCATTTATCTAAGTCAGCTTCCTACAACGTTACAAAACAGAGCAACGACATTTGCACACAAGGTCGCTCTCATACAATCCATCTCCAAAGTTTCGACACCAACTAAACTGAAAATTAAACTAATGTGTGTCTATTTTGTTCTAGACTGTACCGACAGGTGACTAATCGCTTGAATGTTGTTCTCGGATTAATTAACATTACGCAACTTCTTAAGGTTGCACTAGTCGGCGGCTCGAACTCATTGGTGGCGTGGCAAATTTATATAGTATACATATAAATTTAGTTAATTTATTTATTTAGTTTTTATGTATTTAGTGAAATAGACGATGATTTATAATGAAAACGAGTGCGTAAAATTTCATGAACAGACCTTTGGGCGTATAGATATTATGAAAAAACTACTGAATGTATTTATTCAAAGTAAAATTATTTGAATTCTTGAATAAATTATATATCCCTGTAATGTAACAATTTTTCCATTTGTATGCTCCAGAAGCTAGATTTATTTAAGCCCAAAGATACGTTAAAATTAGTTTTGAAATATGGAAGTTTCGACGCTTATAACTTCCAAACCTTTTTTTTTCGATTCTGCTTCCATACAGGGCTAGATAATGATGAGACAAATTGAAATAATTTTTAGTTTTGAACATACACCGTCAAACAGACGAGCAATCACCATACTACGTTTGTGTGGAAGAATGACCGATTAGGGCGTCCTTAATGATTGCAGCTTTCGGTATACAGTGTCTCCGTAATGTCTTGTTTAGTAATATTCTAAACTTATAATAATAATTGTGTAGCATTATTAATTAATGAGTACGGTCAGCAACAGAAGTTGGTTAACACTGCTACTTTTTGACATCATCTATATTAACACAAAATGATACAACAGTTTTTTCTTTAAAATTTACATCTTTTCCGATTTTAATTAAGTATTTTTTTCAATAATTAAGATTTAGAAAACTCATATCGACTTTTGTTGCTAACTGTACTATGTATTATGTACTAAGTATTGCCCTACCTTTTCGAATGAGTACATTAGAGGAACTTTTGCAAATTATAAATTTTTAATTGCAACTATTCTAACTAAGAAAAACGCATTGCTCTCCTTCTGGGCAACCGGGTGAAAAGCAGTAGCTAGAGTACAAATAATATAGTAGGATAACACTTATAGAGGCTTTGTGTGGCTTTGTGATTACCTGCCAGAATGTTTCAGGCTTCTACATGGATAACTGAAAACAAATATCTGCTTATGAGACTTTCGGCTGTCGATCGACCTTCTAGAGGTCGGTAACAGTAGAAAAATTGAGTCTCAATGAAAGTTGAAGTCTGTGCTTTTGCAACACGATCAATCTATATATTGATGAAAGATATTTTTGCACATTTTTGGATAACTGAAATTAGTGGAGGATTGATTTTATTATGGGGAAACTTTGTTGTAACTCAAATAACTTTGAGTAACATAAACATTGCAACTGCTATTCAACCATAAATCCGTATTGCTGAAAAATGCTTAAATATTTAGCAACAATGCTCTTTTGAAACTAAATATTTCTGTTTTAAAAGAAGGCCGTTATTGGCGGAACAAATTATAATGATATCTAACTTTAGTGCAAATATGCTGTATCCGATTTACGTGAAATGTTTTGAAACGAAATATTTATACGCTGAAATCTGTTTAGTGGACAAAGGTCGAAAGTTTGCAATAGTAAACTTTAATACTAAAGGTTAACTTGAAAGAGAAAAATATAATATGCGTGACTACAGATTGACGCGGCTCCAATTTAACCCAATCAAAAACATTGTTATACTAAGTAATAACATCCACAGGTCGATCGATGAGGTTAAGCTACGCTTGCCGCGGTTGATCTGTGGATGGGTACATACGGAGACCCTCCGTGCCTCGGAAAGCACGTTAAGGCTTTAGTCCCGGCTAGCATTTGTGGATCTTTGACAGTCGTTACGGGTCGTCAGAAGCCCGAGAGTCTGACAACCAGTTTTACCAAGGGGTATCGCATTACCCAGTATTCAGCTGCGTCTGGTTAGACTGGAAACTGACCCCAACATAGTTGGCTTAGCTGATGATGACTGTTAAGGCTTGTCCTCCCTAAAACACGGCGAAAATAAGTAACTTTGTTTCCATTTTTTACAGTAACTACCGCACCTTTTTGATAGAAAAAAATACACAATAATCTAGAATACATAAGAAGTGATTTCATGTGTCCTGAAATCTATTTTAGTTTGTAGAACTAAAGAAAAAAAAAGGCCAAATCCAGGTCTATTTCTGTCTATTTTTTCGAGTTTTTACCATATTACTCCTACAGTTTTCATTAAAAGTGTTCATAAATTTTTATACGGTTCTTTACAAAATAATGAGGAATGATTTCATGTGATTACTTTGTATACGGTTCTTTACAAAATAATAAGGAATGATGTCATGTGATTACTTTTCTAGTCCAATCCCTAGATTTTTTGTAAATCGGTAATTACTTCATATTTTGCAAGCGTTCGTTGTGTCATCGCGCTTCTCTTTCTTTTCTATGCAGTCCGACAGTGACCGCGCTTTTTACGGCGGACAAGCCTTAAACCAACATTCATTTTGTGAGTTTTCTGCTGGGACATTTCACCTTTCTACATTCCTATAAGTATTTTATCGAAATTAGCCGAAAACTGAGCTGTCAATTACAAGAAAATTCTTACCTACATCACAGATTAATACAGATGGGACACTCCGCAGTTTAGGTATGAAGCTACAAGTACGCGGCGGGCCCGTCTCACGGGGCCAATCCGTAGGTCAGAAGGTATAAGAGTTACGCGATGGAAAGAGAGACAACTTGTAGTTGAATATAACTGTAGGTAATAAGCGTTGTGCGACCTGAATTGCACTGTATTGTGTCGTAGCAACAGTCGCTTTTTATTTAAATGATTTTGCGGAGTGTCCCATCTGTATTAATCTGTGCCTACATACACCTGCCAAGTACATTATTTACACCAGGTCAATCATCTCTAACCTCGGGTAACACCATCAATATTCACTACAGTATTATAATAACTACATTACATGATGAGCTGAGCCCTTCGGTAATGATAATGACCCACAGCTGAGGTCAGGCTCATCGCGGACGTTCAACTCTCTTATATAATGCGTACGCGCAGATTATCGTTAACGAGTTTCTGTGGAGAGCTAAGATGAGGTGACAATAAATATAAATAGTGTGTTGAAGTAGTTAGCTAGCCCTTTTTTAGGGTTCCGTATCAAAATTTCCTCTCCTATAATAAGACCTCTCCTCCTCTGAATAAATTCAAAAATGGAACGGATTTTGTATGAAATTATCTGCCAAGTAAGTTAATAGGAACTAATCGTAGGTGGTGCAACAAAAAGAACGTCGATTTTCATATGCTTATTTTATGTCCAAAATTCAATCCTTCGTAGTAATACTTCGTAGCAGAATTTCTAACCAGAGAAATGGCCACAAAGTCAGGCAATAAGTAGAGTAATCCAATAGCACGTAATTGTAATGACATGATACAATTGTCGTAACAGTGGTTAATTACAAAACCGGCCGCATACCGACCCACTTGCACGCAGGGAGACCATGACGCAAGGAAAACTGATACGCTAGCTGTAAAAAACTTTGTGTAGAACTGACGGGCAATTCCCGTATTTTTAACAACGTTCGTAATCTCATTCTGAGTTTCAATCTGTCAAAAATTGTATCTAGCGTTTAGGTTACCTACATTTTTGACATTTGGTTGTCGCTGACATGAGATTGCGTCTTGAATTTGAACGTTTTTAGGTACAAAAATTGGCCGTCATTTGTTATTCTGTTTATGAAGAGGAAAGTGCAGTTCTTTAAGTTGTCTTGAATAATAATATAAGTATTTATATTGCCTTTGATTATGCGACTAAAGATTAGTCTGTGTTCCCATGTAAGTAGTACCTATATATACCTTAAAAAAATTGGATTGATATTTGTAAAACAGCAAATTATCTACCAATTAAAGTAGTAAACGACCCACATGTTAAAAAATAAATAAAGTGAAACATAAATAAGCCCTGAGAACTTTAATTAATGAACTGGCAAATTATTTCCAAAGTATTTGAAGGCCCCAATCACCTGTCACTCACCACAGCTCAATTAAGACGAACTTTATTAAGAAAATGATAAACGTTTCTCACGAATTACCGAAAATACTGCGAAAATTACTTCGGTACGAAAAAGGCTCTACTTAATTGAGTAACTTCGGTGCTGTCCTAATTTTTCGTAAAGACGTGCTCACCGTACTGCGGATTGTATAGTAGTTCTTACAATTTAGTTAATCTGTATGTATGTATAAGTAATATTTCAATTGAGTAAGGCGAAGATGGCTGCTTAGCATAAGGTTTTAATTTCGACTCCTAGATGACGTAAAGTGTAGTTAAAAATGCAATTTGGGCCTGAAAATTATACACCACGAAAGTTGCATGCCCAATATCAACGATTTCTAACTACAGACCACAATCTGCCTAGCCTTTTCCCAACTATGTTGGGGTCGGCTTCCAGTCTAACCGGATGCAGCTGAATACCAGTATTTTACATGGAGCAACTGCTTATCTGACCTCCACAACCCAGTAACTGGGTAATACGATATCCCTTGGTAAGACTGGTTGTCAGACTTTCGGGCTTCTGACGGCCCGTAACGACTGTCAAAGATCCAGGAATGACAGCCGGGACCAACGGCTTAACATGCTTTCCGAGGCACGGAGGAGTCTTGGTATGTAAAAATGGTCACCCATCCACAGACCGACCACCGCAAGCGTAGCTTAAGCTGGATTGACCCGTGCGGCTGTCATTACTTAGCCACGAGCTCCTCTGATTCATACTACACATTTCTAAAATTCTTTATCTGACCCTCGATGTCCTCGTTAAGACTTCCAAAGACCAGGAAAGCATGGCAAAAAAGAGAAGACTGGGGAGAACAATGCTGTCAACTATGAACATGATGATCTGAACCTCTGTCTCCAAAAACCGGAACTTCCTCACAATCCATGCCGTGTCGAAGAGAAATGCGTTCTGCATCAGGCCCTTAATCCATTCACCGATTAATCTAATTTCCTTAACACACGCACCCACTGCGGTGAAAGCTAAAAATGTAACAATAAGAGTAGGCAATTGTCATTATGACGTCACTTTATCTGCATTTTTTTCTCTAAATATGTTTTATAAAGGCTATTACCGTGAAAGTGTCATTGTGTTCTTACGGCATCCGCTGTGAATATTTTTATAATGTGGGCATTCGTTTGAGATCAAATCTTAATACGCAAATAATGGTGAGTGATGAGAAAATTTACTGTTTCTTGTGTACTTTGATTTTCAGCTGCGTTTATTTGTAAAATCCACTGGTGCTGGTCTTGTGACAAGTGTAACTGCTGAACGTGGTGGGGCCGGTTCGTTACTCAGGTCGGACAAGTGTTAGGCGTTTCCTTTAAGAATATTTCAGTGACAAGCTACAGTATCTAGATTTGTGGAAGATGGATCTTAAAACTTAGACTGTTCTTTGTTGTTGTTTATTTATTTATTTTAAATAGAACAGCCGAAACCAATTACACTATTTAAACTTAATATATAATTTATTTAACAAAGTCATGCATTCTTCTCACAAAAATTCAAACATTCTGAAATTATCATCTTCCATTCAGTCGCAAAAGTTGTTGCTAGAGTGTTCTCAATATAAATAATTAGTATTAATTAAGAGCGTTGGCTCGGTACGGCATTTCATACAAACTTTCAAGTCCTTTTTTATCGAAATGAATGAACCGATTTTAATGAAACTTCATACGCATAAGCAGGATACATAGGTCTAAAAAGTTAGTTAAGAACATTTTCGAAAAATAGCGTTGCAGCTAAATTAGACCGATTTTAAATATTTCATAGAAACAGAGATTTCCATTTATCTTTTTTTAAATAAGACATTTAGAAAATGTTCTTAACTAACTTTTTAGACCTATGTATCCTACTTATGCGTATGAAGTTTCATTAAAATCGGTTCATTCATTTCGATAAAAAAGGACTTGAAAGTTTGTATGAAATGCCGTACCGAGTCAACGCTCTTAAGTGTGTGTGTAACTTTTTAAACAATAATTTATGATGTGTAAAGCTCTTAAAATACAATACAAAGCAATCGAAAACATAAGCATTATGATAATGTTGAATAATAAACAAAAGATCTTTGACCCATGTATAATAGTTATTTATGCAACTGACGTATAATAAGGGGTATTAAAACACGACTGTGGGTTTATCACACGAGGCGAAGGCGAGTGTGATAATAGTATCACATGAGTGTTTTAATACCTAATTATGTACAGTTGCATACAAGACTTTATCTACATCCATGTTATCAATCCTCTATAAAAGGTTCTGAAACAATTTTTTGCAATACTAATACTCGTATCGAACATGGCAGCCGGCGTCATAGTATACGACGTGAATTCAAATAAGTTCTTTTTTAAATTACGGCGCTGTTGTAGTGAAACGCGCGTGCATTACAATGTTCTTTTTTTGAAAACGAGTTGCATTATGAAATTCAGTACAACATTAAAGCACCCGTTTGGATGCTATTATAGTTACCATGGTTACTATGACACTGGCTGTTTTAATGTTGGCAATAAGCTAACTGTTTCAGAAACTTTTATAGACGATTTATAGCATGGGTGTAGATAAAATAAATTATCATGTTTTGTGTTATGAAATTCTCAATTCTCAATTCTTTATTGCATTCCATAATGCAGTTGGTAAGCATACAACTAATGACACAATTATGGACCCTGTCGGGCACAGCATAGTAGGAGACAGGAGGAAGAACGCTTCTTTTGTGTTTATTATTATGTATTTATTCTGGTAATTGTATTTTTATTTAATTAAGTACTACTTTTTCTTTTAATATTTTATTTATTGAAGTAGTTTAATAATGTTTAGGCTTTATTTCTTCATCTCCATTAATGTAACATGTTACAAAATATAACCAAAGTTAATGCATGTCACATTTAATTAATCGATTTCTAATCGTTTAATTATGTTAGTGTTAAAATTAAATCACAAATCAAACTAGTTATGTTGCAATTAACATATATTTATATGTGAAGGTGCTTGTCGATTTAATTATGAACATTCCTGGTCACTTAAGGACATTTGCAAACGCTTAATTGGAATAAATTTTTCCATGATGTGGAAATGCAACAGTTACCTTCCTAAACCTCATTTCTCGAGTTTTGTCATTCCATGAAGTAGCAGGAAAACCTATTGTCATTAATTGAGAACAAATCCAGATTCGGGGCTGAATCTTTCATAATGGTATAGAGGCATGAGGAACAGGGTGTAAAGTTCACTTATCCTCCATAGAAAAAGGAGGATCCTCCGACCAGATGGGTGTTGCGTCTGGTGGGCAACTGCCCGATGGTTGATGTCGGGACGTTGTATACAACATTAGTTTTTGTTTACACTAAACCTCTTAAGGGGTCATTGTCCTCATCATTTTGAACAACTTTTACTATGGGACCAAACCTGAAATCGCGAAAAAAAAAATCAGCTGTTCAGTACATTTTGACGAGTTTGATGTAGATAAATGTACTGAACAGCTGATTTTTTTTTCGCGATTTCAGGTTTGGTCCCATAGTAAAAGTTGTTCAAAATGATGAGTACAATGTCCCCTTAAGAGGTTTAGTATAAACAAAAAATAATGTTGTATATGCTAGTCGCACGGTAAACTCTGATTGCGCGATGCAGGTTGCGTGACGTCATGTCATTGTGATTCGTAGTTCGTATGTGGCGATGTAGATGCCGCCACAAATATATACTCGATAGGTAATACACAAAACTTATAAACACTTAAAAATTACTAGTGCGACAATTAATCACTATGTTATTAAATGTAAATGTGTCCATGACTCACACAACACAACTTATAGAAAACATTACACCACAGTGTGTTCAGACCTTAAAGACGGCAGTTGCAAGGATAACTAGTGGTACCTACTAGTTGAACCTACGATTTATGTGGGAATACATTATTTAACGCCCCAACATATTCTCGCGACAAGGTTTGATATTCTGGCCATGGAATTAGTATGAAGGATTATTTTTTTTAATTATTATTTTTAATGGAAACTTCCCTTCATAAGAATAAAGTTATAGATTGTAAACACACAAACACACATACTATAGCAAAAGTGTTGTGACTGTCAACATGTGAAGGCTAACGTAGACAGGCGCGAAGCGACCGCGCGACGCGATTGTAGTAGAACAATTTCTATGAAAACTTCATGGAAATTGTCTTACCAGAATCATGTCACTCCAACGCGTCATTCCTGTCTGCGGGAGCCTTTACTCTTTTTGCGGTCTTGCTCTCAATCGCCAAGTGTGCGGAGTATAACGTGTGATAAGAAACTTCATTCCAATAGTAGAGTCTAATAAAATTAATATGGTTTCTTTCCGGTGAAGGGTATTTGATTGAAGATACCACATTGTCCTTTACTGAATATTTTAGCTTTTTACTGAAGACAAAAATTAATAGAAAAATCATGAGTTAAAAAAAAAACGTGTGTGATTGGGGGACCCCCGCCAAGAACGAAGTACCTTCTCACGAATGATTTCAAACAAAAACAACTTTTTCACAGCCGCCATCTTGGATTTACATTTTGACCTCACTATCAACTTTAGCACCTCGAAAACTATGAAAACGACACCCATGACGAAAAACACATTTTCGCAGCCGCTATCTTGGATTTTCATTTTGACTTCATTATCGGCTTTAGAACCCTCGAAAACCATGAAAACGATACCCAAGATGAAAAATTTGAAATCATCTTGACCCTGACATATTTAGAGACCTGCCCGCAATTATGTTCATTGAGACAGATCTACAGAATCCAATTCATATCATAAAGTAAACCATCCCTTTATGTCTCCACTTCATTACACAACAAGCATAACCTTCCATATTTGAATTCGGTTTAAAAATTGACACACACCAGCACGTTTCAACCGAGGTTGCGCCCGCGCCTACCCCCCAAGGGGACAATAAAACCTAGCCATGTTTAGAAAAGCGAACCACATTTAAATGTCGTACATATAGCATTACTTCATGAAGCGAAAGTGTGTTACGCGGTGGTAATATTAAATAGATCTGTGTTATGAATAGTTACGATCGTAAGAGTATACAAATTAGTGGGTGGTTTTATTGTGATGCTACAAGTGTAGCTATTTAGATAAAATGTAGGAGACGAGGACTTTACTCAACATCTACAGAATAAATTCACATAGACTTATTGGTGTCTGCATGCGTAGCGAGGGATCTAGTAGTTTATTGCTATAATATTGATTTTTAATTACTTGGAGTTTACTTAACGGATTTTTTAAACAGGTTTGGGTATAGAACTACTTCTGAAATTTTTTGAAAGCTCGCCCGCCGCTCTGGGTTTAACACCTTAAAGCTCGAAAACTCCATAGTGAGTCAAGAAAGGAAGACATAGAGAAACAATAGAAAATACAACACTATTTTACCAACTCTAAGTAACACTTAAATGAATACATAAATAAAAGTGCACTGTTGGATTTTCAACGCTATAGGCTTAACAGCGCCTAGAGTTGAAAATCCAACAGTGCAATAATATTTAGGGACTCATTTAAGTGTCAGTTAGGGTTGCTGAAAACGGGCAAAAGGCACGTACAAAACCTCACCCAAGACTAGTTCAAACTTATGCTTGACTGCAGAGTAAGATTCTGTGAAACAGGGCTGAGAACTTCTCCTGTAAAATGAGTGCATTTAAAGATACGAATCTCACAAACTCTAACATTTATATCTATCCATAAACCAAACATATCCACAATCAAACTCGTTGCGAGTTTGATTGTGGATGATCCAGCCACTTCATCAAGCAGTCTGGCCGGTTTTTTATTTGTGAACATCCAAGCACATCCGATGTTTTACTTAAGTTAAACATACATGATTAACGCACATAAATCACGTTATCTGATCCACTACACATTAAGAGCATAACATCGATGCGTCGCGCGGCGGCGGCGCTTAGAAAGGAACCTGTACATCGTCCTTAACAAGTTATGCAATGTTGAACTAACGTTTTGTTAACAATGCCTTGTTAGCCAGTTACTTTGGAAGATGATAAGCCGGGAAGTAGGCGCACTTGTAAGAGTTTGTCCACTGTGAAACGACGCGCCCCTTTAAACTTAAATTACTATACGCAAACTACGGTAAATGCAGTTAAATGCAGTGGGGTGTGTCATTGCAGAGTGGACAAGCTCTTGGAACGACAGGAGCTTTGGGTCCGAAATGTAGTTTCTTCTTCTCCGTAGGAACCTACTTACAGTCCGAGAGGCCTAAGCTGAGCTTTGTATTTGTGTGAGTGCACATAGGTGTAGGTGTGACGTCCAGCCTAGAGCGCGACACGTCCTTTGCTTAGTTTAAAACCAGTTTATTCTGCTTTTTGGCAATCGGCCTGAGGTGCTGTGCGTCCCTCGCGCGAGACAATTCCGCTTCTTTGGTGATCACTCACACAAAAGCTCAGCTTATGCCTCGCGGACTGTACTACGCTTTGGAATGGGCACCTAGCTTCACCTTTTTGACTGAACCACTGCTTGACAATTCAAAAGTGTTTGTTTTGGTTTATTTGAAATAATTGCTTTGAGTTTCGAGTTTTTCCATTTTCTCTAAAATGTCTTGATTATAAGTGTTATTCCTATTTCACATCATAAATGGTATCACAAACGATATCAGTTCTCGAATTCTTCTTTCGTCTTGTAAATACGTACAGAGAAAATGGTTTGCAGACAGACGAAGTGATCCTACTTCCAATTTTGATACGAAACAATAAAATGGCAATTTCTGTAAATAAACTCAACAATAAATCAATACGTAGTGTGACTAATACCTTGATTATTTACATAAAATAAAATAGCTGCTGACCTCGACAACAACAGGTTTTAAAATAAACAAATGCTTTTTCTTTATTTACTATCTAGAATCAAGTTCACAGCACGTAATTTATTCTTAAGCCGATTGATGGAGAAAAAACCTTCTTTATTCAGATTTGGGTACGATCAAGAACATTGTACGGGACAAAATCAAAATCAAAATCAAATCAAAAGTCAAAAAAAATCAAATTAGGCTGAGAATTAGCACTTTTTGAACGTCGAAATTACAGTAAGACAGTCCCCACAAAACGCCCGCCCTTCACCACTTCCTAGTGCTTTAGCTGGGAAGAAGAAGAAGCGCAACAAACTCCCCAGCAGCACAGCTGTCTGTTCAGTTAGAAGAACTAGATTCTATACAATAGTACCTATGCAAAATAATTTACGCAAAACAACACATTAAATTATATTTTTGTCAAATATTTTTGCTTATGTGGTCAAATTATAGCCTATGCTACTATTACTGTAGTACAGTATTGTCTCTCCTTCTCTCTTAAATCCATCCAAAGGTTGTCTGTAAAAGATCGCTTTTAGCGATAAGACCGCCCATTGTGTATCCCCTTGTAAAATTTCTACATAATTTATATCTGTAATTTTATGGTGTACATAATAAAGATTATTCTATCTATCTATCTATCTGTAAGCCTGCATCATGCCACTGCGGGACAAAGGCCTCTCCATAGAATACAAAAAAATGGTGGCCATAATTTTTTTTGTTTTTTTTTTATCAGTGGATCATGTCTTGTGTAGGTGTGGCGAATAAAAATATGTAAGTACTAGGTTAAGGTTTCTATGGGTGTATGCCACCCGAAATAAAGTTATTATTTATTTTATTTACTGGTAGACGTCCTAAACTCAACACCTGAGGGTCTAGTCGAGGGTTTAAGGAAAGTCTCAAACAACAGCGACTGAGCAATAAAGGTGATAGAGCTCGTCTAAGTTGAATTGACCCGCCCCACCACTTAGTACACTACGATAAACGCGGTAGTGTCAAAAATTGCATAAACCTAGGGTGATATAATTTATATTTAAAGAGAGAAAGTCATAAAAATCATTACCGCCTCCACAGTCACCACCAAAAAGGGCTATCATCTAACAAGATCTTGCAGACCGCTCCAATTTCATCACCTCACTTACATTACCCTGCAGCCTCCTGACGAGGTTCGACAAGTCGTGACCGAGAGTTACTTAACAAGTAATTATGTCTTGAGGTCTGGTACAGTCACACAGCAACGAAGGTACATACGTTAATACAGCCGATCTATTCTGTAAAAAAAGTCAGTGTCAATCCCTAGCTACTGTCTGTAAAACCGTACTATAGGCTGTATGACCGATCAACCTCAGCGTATACTATTTGTTTCCTTCAACCTTGACATTGGCAGAATCATCGTTAAAACGATGGAGCCACTTATATAAAATTGGAATTGGAATTGGAATAACAGCTAACTTCACTTAAATTTTCACGATGAGATTTTTACAGAATAGATCATCTGTTCGAAGATTGAGATAATATAAATAAGTAAGAATTTAAGAGGAAACGTGGGTGCTCTTTTCTCCATACAAAAAGATACAAACGCTCTCGCCTGTTTTCTTTCTGGTTAATGACCATAAAGCAATGATTTTTTACAGAAATATAAATATCAGTTACTTTTATGCCCCTATGTTTTCCTTTTTGATGATATATTATTTTTATAGGAACTAGAACCCTCCAAAAATGCTCAAAATTGCCTATTGAGACCGCTGTCAACAGACGCCTAGTGTACCAATTTGACAACTATTAACGAAAAAAGAAAAACATAGGGGCATAGTATATATCCTTCTTATTCAGTTTATGAAATATCTTTTAAATTGGTCCAATATTGGAGGAGGAAATAGGCGAGAGCCAAACCTCGAAATGTGACTTTTTACATAGGCTATTTAGTCGGATCTGCAGTTGTCCTTATCGCACGAATTCGAGGGCGGAGCGCTCGCAGAGCGACAGCAATACCTTCTTAAAATACATAATTTTCAAAAGTCTGGCCACCCGCCTTTCCTCTTAAGATTTATGTATTGAAACATGATAACTGGTGAAATAAAATAAATGAAGAGTGACTTTAAAAACTATTAAGTTAGTACGAGTATAATGGTCTGAAATGAAACTCGTCTGTTGACGTTGACTGTACCAGTACGAACATAAGTCACGAGATTTCGGTATGTCCCCACTGAGTCATTCATTCATGTTGTTATCTTCTATCAATTTCTGTCGCCCTGGTACTTTGAATAATAGGGTCTCATTTGGAGTTCAGAAAAGATAATAAAAATAGTTTTGTCCGATATCGCTAGTGGAATCTATTACACATTCTGTTAGTGTATTCAAAAATCTGAAAGTAATGCATTTGGGCAACATTTTTGGAAACAGATCAAAATCTAGTACCTACTTAGTTATCAATATTGACTGCAATGCGGAACGTTCTAATGCCGCAGGAAAAACCACATCTTACATACAATATGACTTCCGTTTAGTCGTATATTATTAACTGCAGTTTTCCCTCCGTTTTTTCCCAGTCAAGAAATAATGTAAAATATATCCAAGGAAAGCAAAGAAAACCTTCTTTTTTTTTTTTTGAGGGTGGGAAATCATTAAATAACTTCTCCCGCTCTGGGTGGAGCGGAAGGGCGTGTCAGACTTTTACTGACTAAAACCCACCCGTGTTCCTTCCAGCCTATGCCAGGGCCGCGGTAACTTCTTCAAACAATCCGCGACCCCAGCGGCAAGCAAAGAAAACCTGGAGACAACAATGCAATATGGACTTAGATTACAATGTCATAACAAAGACTATAATGTTTAGATCGCGTGGAATCCAACACGTATTATATGTTAACCAGAGCATGCGAGACATAAAACTGTGTCTAATCTTCTAATTACTCTTAATTTCCCGCTAATCTGGAAGTTAAAACAACTGAATGTGGTAATAGCTGCATGATGTCTTGTAATGTTTAAGGAAATTGAAATTTTGGAATTTTATTTGTATTCACATTTATTTTAAATTAAAGCATAATTAATTAAGGATCGTAGCAAGTGGCGTTATATTTGTGCTTATGCCCATTTGACAAAGGCATGAATTTTTATGTGTGTGTATATTTGAAGTACCTACCTACTAGTATCTTCTTCTGTCGTGTCGTTATGAACTATAGGGGAGGAAATTAAAAACATGTTCCAAATCGAAATGGGAGATTGTACTCATCATTATGAACAACTTTTACTATGGGACCAAACCTGAAATCGCGAAAAAAAACCGGCCAAGTGCGTGTCGAACCACGCACAATGAAGGGTTCCGTAGTTGAAAAGAATTTATCCCAAAAACAAACTTTACATTGGATATCAAAAAAAATAAAAATTATGTCATAAAATTACAAATTACAATTTTTGGACTTTTTCCTTTACCTGTGTTCTGAGCCCTTATTTCTTGCCAAATTTCATGATTCTGGGACGACGGGAAGTACCCTATAGGTTTTGATTTACTTGCGAGTATCAAAAAATGTCGCATAAATGGCCGTATCTTTTTATTGCGTTGACTTAGAAGTTTGATCTTTTCAGAACTCCAAGAGACCATAGACCTACGTATTTGATATTAATTTCAGCTTGATACCTTCACGCGTTCCAGAGAAAAACGGTCTTGACAGACTGACAGACAGACAGACAGACAGACGGACAAACAAGTGATCCTATAAGGGTTCCGTTTTTTCCTTTTGAACCCTAATAATCAGCTGTTCAGTACATTTTGACGAGTTTGATGTCGATAAATGTACTGAACAGCTGATTTTTTCCCATACTTTAATTAGCAGTTTATTTAAGCGCCTAGCCTCTGGAAGTAGTGCTTGCATGCGGTCGGTCTAAGTTCTAACCTTACCCATTTAGTGGGGGAGTCCTGGCTTAGTTACTGCGATCACCAATCCTGAATGTGATCTATTTGCTGATGAAAGGAGTAGAATTATGCGTGTGTCTGATGTTTTGTGAGAGAAAGTATGCTAGGGTGTCTTCTATTATATGTTAGTACTTTTATTTATTTGTGTATCTTTCTATAATTATCTATGTTAATTAATGTAATTGGTGTTACCGTTGTAATTAACAATAAACAAAAATAAAATAATAAAATCAATTCGGTTCGCGCTTGGTTGGTCACAGTTCCAACCTAATCTGTAATTGAAGATCATTCAGGCCGCTGTTGAACGGTGTTGTTTAGTTAAAAGGCTAGGCTGCTAACTAAGCTCATGACAATAGCATGTCGAGATGAAAATATTACAAGTTAGTTTTTAGCAAAGCTGAATTTCACTCGTAGATACATTATGTTTTTAGGGACCCACTTCTCGTACTTCTAATTTTGAATCAAAATCACAGTAACGACCTAAGAACTCTGGGCAGTTCTTCGATCAATACTGCAGCCAATGCGCACTAGCTAATCTTTTTACTATGCAATTTAAAGTTATATGAATAACACTGTAAAATGTAGGTATCTGCTTAACATACAGTTGGTGACAATACATCATATTTACCTCAACTTTATCTTTACAGTCCTACCAACTTATCCGTGAACTGAAAGAGGGCGCCACCGTCGATTCAACAATACAATCAAATAATTGTATGTTCGACAATCGAATGACATTTCAACATAACGGCCGTAGTTCCAATTTTCGCCATTTCACAGATAAGTTGGTAGGAGTGTATGTTATACTATTCTCTCTTTTACATTATGTTTAAACCGTATATATTCAGTTAATTTAATTGGTTTTTAACCGTTTTCATTAAGGTGAATAAAACATAGGTATTTTTAAGGTGTTTTTTGCATGCTGAAAAAAGTAAGCAAAATATGTGGAACTATTTTTATATTTAAGACCTTTTATGTACCATATTTTATGCAAAATATAGATATTCTATTCTATTCATATTTATCAGGTTTCATCGTTTTTTCTCACAAGTACAAACAAAATCTGCGACAAGTCTTGTTGCGACAGTCACGTCATCATAACACCAAACACTGTGCTGTGTCATAATTCATTTGCATATACAATGAAAAACGAGCAAGTTTTAAAAACTGGGGCGAATATATCATAACTGTAATGTAATGTAACCTGTAATGAGTGTAATGTCATGATGTAATCAAGTATTTATTAATGCTAAGTGTAACTTCGAGGCTTATTTAATGGTTGGGTGCCCACAGTTATATAGCTTTTATGATTTTTTTTATTCAGTAGGCTTGGTTTAATAGTTTGCGGTGGCGTATTGGGAAAAATATATGGTAATAGAAAGTAGGTTTTGCTTTAAGTTATGAATACCGTTAATGTTATGGCTCAATGCACTGGGTGACACTTCCTGAAACTGATGAAACAATTTTGACTTCACGCTAGGTTTCTGGCTTCGCGCAATTGGTTTCTGACTTTGCACGTTTGCTTTCTGACTTCATAACTAGTTTTTGATTTTTGGCATTGCGCTTGCTAGACGCATTTTAAATCTACTTGCTGTGCTACAGATGACACATTATTTTTTTTTTTCAATTAGAAACTTAGGTTTGATTGAAAACTTAAAAAAAGTTTCTTATCATTGCCAAATCTAACTAAATCCGGGTCTCCTGCGCGTCTTTTCGAAACTTTCCACAAAAAACCTTACACATATTCATTTGTTTTCTCGGTCGGGGAAAAAGTTCCTTCGTATTTTATATACTTACAAATTCAAGACTTTTTTTGTCATAGTTTATTATTTAGTTATGTGTCATTTGCCAAATGGGTCAAAACTGTTTTGTGGTCAACCCCTAACTCTTGAACTATGTCGTAACTACTAATATGCCAATCTTGCTCCACTTTTCCAAAAATGACATCGGCTATATCCGTAACAGGGCAACCAGAGGCGACTAGAGCGAGCTGCATCTTTGACATCAAAATTCCCGGACTGAAAACGCTTGAACCAACTTTGTGCTACTCTTACTGACAATGCGTTAAGTCCATAAACGTCACAATTTTTTTTCGTGGTTTGTGTTGCATTTTCCCTTTTTTGTAATAAGACTGCACTCATTTTGGCGGGCAGAAAAACAATTGAAAAATGGCGGGCAATCGTTTTTACTTTTTATTTTTCTTTTCTAAAATTTCATCTATTCAATGGTATCAAAACCAGCCAGATACAAACAGTAGAGCCAAAGAGATTTTATTACAACTTTATACTTATAAAAAAACTTTTTCCCCGACCTATTATGTAAGCCACGCCTCTTTGTTTCGATGTTTTTGTGTAAAGTTTCGAAAACACCCAGGCTGTAGAAGAATGTTTCATATAACAAAAGACGAATCAAAAGTGCAAAGCAATAGTCTTATCTTACTACATTAGGATATCCTTAACCGCAACAGTAGACGTAAAATTCCTCAACAGATGCAATAAAAGATACAAACGAATTACAAAAGAGTAAAAAATCTTCCTAACCAATATATTTACCGGTCTAGTAATTATCTGACCAAGGTTGAGGTTTGCGGCGGTCCTAGCGGTTAGCTAGACTGAAATTATAATCTAGATTGTATTTAGGAAGCATGATTATGTGTTTTATTATTTAATTTTGCTCTCATTATCTCTCTGATAGAATTAGAATCTTTGGAGGAGCTGCAAACAATTTATAAATAGTGCGCTTTAATTTTTGGTATCGGCGTCTAATGTGCAGTTAATTATAAATTAAAGTCCACTGCTAGAATGCTTGTAACTATGAGCTCCTGCTTCATTATTTTACTAGCACTTCCCGCGCGGCTTCGCCCGCGTGGATGTCGGAAAACATCCCACGGGAACGCAAATCCTTCCATATTCCTTGTCTACATTATAAAGGGAACCTCTGTGCAAAATTTCAGCTTTATATGTATATCCAATGGTTTTGGGCTGGGCGTTGATGAGTCACTCAGTCAGTCATGCAGGACTTTTCTTTTATACATTCAAATTTTAGCTCTCGTTTCACTAATATTCAGTCTGTGTTGATCTAGCCATTCTTTTAAGCCCTGTTTCGGGGCCAAGAAAGTTTAAAAAATATGTTTGTATGTTTAAGTATGTTGACCCTGGAAATTGGTATTGTGTAAGTTACTTGGTTCCAACTCCCAGTAAGGATTTACTATAAATCGAGTATTTGTGTGTTGTGTGTTACAAATGGTCACATTTTGCAGTCTGCCATGTATAGGTCAGATATCTGGAGAAATACTCGTACACGTACTTATGACAATATTCATTCATATTTCAGCACATTGACGCCACAGACTAGGTAATTTGTGCAGTGTGTCGACAGGCGACCTATGCGCAAGCGCAACACATGAAAGGTACAAACGACATATAAATAGACGTAATCAAATGACAATTTCTGATACTTTCGACACCTCTCTGTTAGCTGTTGCATGTGTTCGGTCATTAAAAAAATGGGAGGTGTCGTTTTAACTTCTTTCCTCATTGTGACTCATGTTTCGAGTCACAATTTTGATATAATTTCAGTAAGCAGCACATTATTGCATTTTAATCACGAGATAGACCAATGGGTCTATCTATGCATGCATTATGATGCATTTAGATTGACTGCCAATGGGCAGTCAATCTAAATGCATCGACTCATTCGGTCAAACTTAACTCATAATATGTAGTTATTTATGCAACTGACGTATAATAAGGCGTATTAAAACACGAATAGCCGAGTGTGATAATAGTATCACATGAGTGTTTTAATACCAAATTATGTACAGTTGCATACAAGACTTTATCTACATCCATGTTATCAATCCTCTATAAAAGGTTCTGAAACAGTTTTTTGCGATACTAATACTCGTATCGAACCTGGCGGCCGGCGTCATAGTATACGACGTGAATTCGAATAAGTTCTTTTTTTAAATTACGGCGCTGTTTTAGTGAAACGCGCGTGCATGTTCTTTTTTTGAAAACGAGTTGCATTATGAAATTCAGTACAACAATAAAAAAACACCCGTTTGGATGTTATTATGGTTACCATGGTTACTATGACACTGGCTGTTTTAATGTTCGCAATAAGCTAACTGTTTCAGAAACTTTAACTGAGGATTTATAGCATGGGTGTAGATAAAAGAATACTAAGGTCAAGCTTCACGTTTAAGCTATGGAAAAATTGCGATCTTCTTAATTTATACAAAGAAACGTCCTAACTGACTGACTCACCAACGCCCAGCCCAAAATCAGGATAGGCATCAATTCAAACGTGAGGAGCTTTTTATGAAGTTCAGTAGGTAGGTACTCTTGCTTCCCATAATTATATTCTCATGTTTTTGACTCTACTTATAACAATAACTAATTAAGTGTCTTTAAAACTGTTTTACATTTGTAAAATATCACGAATCCGGGCCTACAGCGCGGGTACAACAGCGAAAGGACAATAAAAGAGAATGGGTCACCCATTCTCTTTTATTGTGGCCGTGGCTAGGACACCCATTATGGGTGTCCTAGCCACGGCCACTAAATGGAACCATTCAAAAGCAAACATTCACAAACTGTCTTACGACCCCTAATTAGCGAAGACAATATTGTCTAATTGGTATCGGAAATCGTTCAGCCCACTTACCTTAGTTCTGACAATTGTCAGACAAATGCTGGCTACACACGAACAAGCTATTACGGGCACGAATTACTTCGTTTGATTCATTGACAGTAAGTGCGCACGATTGTAGAAATTACACCATTTAAGGTAAGTAACGAATGGTGTAGGTCGAATTTGATAGTGTGAAGTTTTTTTTATTATTGATAATCACACGAGTAGGTAGTAAAGAGTGGTCAGCACTGCCACAGATTACGCACTACTGCCATTTTATAATGGTGTTCGTCCAATGACCGCCACAGTATTGTATCTTAGGAAAAGTTTAATTTGTCACAGTCAACATAGGATGCATTAAAAGTGTAACTGTTCAGGATATGAAGGCTTTCACATCCTGAACAGTGGCTTTTAACTTTGCTGCCCAGCCTCGCATTATATCGCATTGTATTACCAGGCTTAGCAGAAACAGGTGCATGAAAATCATGGATAGTATAAGTAAGGGATAGCGAAGTGTCAAAGTTATCATTGTTTGCAATAAAGATGAACCATCGGGATTACCTGGGCGGTCAGCACCATAACATTTACGTACTGGAACATGATTACTTTGGCACTTCCCTATACGGCTTCTTTTTTTTTTGTGGATGGTAAATCATCAAATGACTGCTCCCGCTCTGGGCGGAGCGGAAGGGCGTGTCAGACTTTTACTGACTAAAACCCACCCGTGCTCCTTCAGTTGCCTGTGCCAGGGCCACGGTATCTCTTTCAAACAACCCGCAACAACGGCGGCATCGACATCAGCCCATCACTGCTAACATCTCTTTGAGGCGCGCGTGGAACACAACCCGCCGTCGACCCGGGCCTGGTCCTTACCGGACGGCGAGTTACCCCTGCACGGCCTCTGAAGTTATATCAGATAGTAGAACCCTACTTCCTATCCAGTCATTCTCTGTTATTATCCATGGGTAAAACCAGTGTTCTAAATGGGTTCCTATTGAAATATCTCTAAGTTTACTCTCGAGTCCCCCGACATCTTCAAAATTACCTAGGTAGGTACCATGGACATTAGTTTGAATCAAACTTGATTATATACGAAGGTATAATGACCCAGCTGCCCCCCCCCCCCCCCCACGCTATAACCACATTACCATTATTCCGAGCCACTTTTTCACTAATCTAGTTTGAACGCACCAGATGACCACCAAGCATGCGCCTGCCCATAATGGCCGTAACTCATTGGTTATGTATGACACACCACATAATCGTGTGGTCGCCGTTGTGCCGGTGTTAAATAGACTCTTACATAAATAATGCTCTGTAATGGAGGCAAGTAGATAGAGAATATTAATTTGGTGGAGGAATGTTGTTTATGGATAATGCAGGTGATTCTTCTGAAACGGAAATACTATTCCGGAAATGACCATGTGACACAGTTATTGTAATCATCCATACATTCAAATAATATACATACCTAATACCTACACAAGAAACAGACATAGATACAAAACAATAGAAACAGGACCAGATTGAGGAGGCTTGGATCAGCTGGTCGATTCTGTAAAAATCTCACGGTGAAAACTTGCGTGGAGTGAGCTGTCAGTGTCAACCCACGGATGCTAGGGATTGACCAAATTACATTTGCAATCATAATCGAGATTTAAATATTTTTTATGCGAATTCTACACATAATGATTTTATATTATTTGTAAGCTAGTAAGTATGGTGTCTAAACATTACTATTTAGGGGGTTTTAAAATAAAATAGCCAAATAAAAATGTTTTGCAATATTATTTAAATTCAAATTCAAATTCAAAAATTTTATTTCGAGTAAAGACTCATATAGGGTTAGTAACATTGTCCCTTAAAACTAAGTGTTAGTAAACAACACGAAACGATGGCACATGTAACTGACAGCAGTGGATTATATACAAAACCCCTAAAAACCCCTTAAAAACCCCTTATAGGTGTAGTGTGTGTAATGTTTAGACACTTAAATAGGTACTAGCTTTGAAATAATATAAATTGACCAGAATAGCGTAAAAAATATTATTAAAATCTCGATTATGACTGTAAAAATGTGCTTGGTCCATCCCTAGCATCAGGTGGAATGACACTGACAGCTCACTCCACGCTCACTTCACTTAAGTTTTCACGGTGAGATGATTACAGAATAGCAATGCAGGACCGCACTACTCGCAGGTATAGTTTTGTCCAATGCTGCATGAAGGAGCAATCCACATCCATTCTCCCTGCAATAAGCTGCAGGATGCTGTTTATGAGTGTTGTTTTGTTGTTTGTTTTTGCGAGATCGCGACTCATATTTTGATTGATGCTCATCAAGACTCAAATTGAGTCCTGTATGAGAACGAAACATGTCGGACCACATTGAAAACGGAATCGTGTTTTGTAACTCAATTGAACTTTACAATCAGGATGAATCTATATAATGAGTAAACGATAACTTCAGTAAGAGTGAAAGAAGATCACGCAATATACAGCGTGTAAGTGTAAACAGAGGCAATATTTTAAGGGGTCATTGTACTCATCATTATGAACAACTTTTATTATGAGACCAAACCTAAAACCGCGAAAATAAATTCAGCTGTTCAGTACATTTATGTTCGCAAAATCGGCAAAATGTAGGGAACAGCTGATTTTTTTTTCGCGATTTCAGGGTTGGTACCGTAGTAAAAGTTGTTCATAATTGTGAGTACAATGACTTCTTAAAACATTGCCACTGTTTACACTTACACCCTGTATGTGCTACCAGATTTTTTTTTTCTGATAATCGAATCCCAACCGGAATCGGACTTGGAAAACTTGCCCTCAGTTTAGTAAAATCTTATTTAAATGATAGACAACAGCAAGTTCAAATAAATGGTGTCAATTCACTCTGTTTAAAAGTGAAAATGGGTGTTCCACAAGGCTCGATATTGGGTCCTTTCCTCTTTTTAGTGTATATTAATGATTTACTCCATTTATTAAAAAATCAACCACAAATGGTGCTATTTGCTGATGATACTTCATTAATTTTTAAGGTAGATAGACGTGCTACAAATTTTGACGACGTTAATAACGCCCTACTGCAGATCCAAAATTGGTTCACTGCTAATAATTTAGTATTAAATGGGAAAAAAACTAAGTGCATCAGATTTTCTTTACCAAATGTCAAAAGTAGTGATTGTGAGATAGTATTGAATCAAGAGAAACTAGAATTCGTCGATAAAACCGTTTTCCTGGGGATTACGCTCGACTCAAGGCTACAATGGGGTCCTCATTTAATATCACTTGCAGGACGGCTAAGTTCAGCAGCTTATGCTGTCAGAAAAATCCGTCAATTTACTGATGTAGATACCGCGAGGCTAGTCTATTTTAGTTACTTTCATAGTATCATGTCTTACGGTATTTTACTTTGGGGACGGGCTGCAGATATCGAGTCCATTTTTATTCTGCAGAAACGAGCCATCAGAGCCATATATAATCTTCGCAGGCGCGATTCTCTAAGGGAACTGTTTAAGGATATTAACATCATGACGGTACCTTGTCAATATATCTACGAAAACATCATGTACGTAAGAAAAAATTTACATCTTTTTAATAAAAGAGGTGAAAGGCATAATTATAATACTAGAAATAAGGACCTATTAGCTCAACCAGGTTTTAGGCTGGCTAAAGTAGACTCATCGTTCATGGGGTACTGTTTAAAATGTTACAATAAAATACCTCCACACATACTTCAACTAAATGAGACGAAATTTAAAACTTGTATAAAACGCACACTATGCAGGCAGGCATATTATAAATTGGGGGATTACATAAATGATAAAAATGCTTGGCTCCATGCTGGTGCCTGCTCCACAACCTCAACTAATTAATTAACATTTGAAGATACTGTTGGAACTGCTGAAGATTGTAAGAATAGCTTTGCATTGTGTAGACTCAATCACCTTGTATTGTATAATTGCTTAGCACATGTGTGAGTACTATGTACCTACTCTAAAGCTACCATTTACTGGGTACGTCTTTATTTGACTTGGATGTGCCCTGGCGGCTGAGAGTGTGTCATGCTCACTCTAATGCCTCGCTGATGGTGGCGCGTGTGTTGGATCATTTAACGAATCCATACGTCAGGTTCGTGAACGGGCGCTGTTGGTGGAGGCTGGTCATACCTTAGCTGCCACGGCTTATTTTAATTTTAATTTTGAATTGTTTTTTTATTTTTTTATTCCGGACGCTTTTAACGTTCATCGTTCTCACATGTATAATTTCAATATGAATGATGTAACCAATATTTTGTAACCATATTTTGATTTAAAAGAGTGTCCGTGGAGTTTCTTGCCCGTTCTTCTCCATAGATCTACGTTTTGGAATGGGCAACTAGCTTCAACTTTCTGACTTACCTACTGACCGACTCTTTGACAATTCAAAAGTGCCTGTAATTGGTTTAATTGAAATAAATGCTTTGAGTTTGAGTTTGAGTTTGAACCCACTTCACAGCACTTCAACCACTGTACCAGCATAGTTTCCTATTCTACAACATGACAAGTCAATAAGCTAGATCACTGTCACTTTCACTATACGTCCGGCGCAGGAGTCGCTCGCATCGCGCATGCGCGCCGCGACTTAGAAAGCAAACTGTTTCACTGGCCGATGGCCGATGGGCGATGGGCGATGGATGAATGGACCATCTAGACATTGATGGGATTTATTATTTAACAGTTGTTTAATATGGATACAGGCAAATGAAGGCTTTGAATTAAAGATCTTGTGAGGATTAATTAAAGATTAGTTGTCTGTGAGAGAGATGTTAGTGCAATTATAATTTTTAGATGCAGGATCTTTAATCTAGATTGACCCATAATATCAATCTGCCTAGCCTTTTCCCAACTATGTTGGGGTCGGCTTCCATCTAACCGGATGCAGCTGAATACCAGTATTTTACATGGAGCGACTGCCTATATGACCTCTACAACCCAGTTAGATGGTCACCCATCCACGGCCCAACCGCGGCAAGCGCAGCCTAACCTGATCTAACCGCGTACTATGACGTGATAAAAGATCACGGATCCATTATGGATCCGTTGAGAAAAAAGCATGGTGCTATAGGTCGTATATAGCTCCGTCCCTCTCACACTGGAACCGTTCAACTTCTGCCCTGCTGTAAGGGCTCATAGTAAGCCCCCTGGACCACCTTGGGTGCGTCTGACGTGTCATTCACAGCACAGCGCCTGTCTTATACAGTCAAAGTTTACAAATCCCCTGAGCCTTTCATTTCAGGAACACAGCAACGGTGCATAGGGGCAGTAATATAATACAAGTTGTAACTGAAATAACGCATAACCTCTTAAGGGGCCATTGTACTCATCACTACGAAAAACTTTTACTATGGGACCAAACTGGATAACGCAAAAAAAAATCAGCTGTTCCCTACAGTTGTGTTACTGTTTTTTTTTCGCGATTTCAAGATCGGTCCCATAGTAAAAGTTGTTCATAATGATGAGTACAATGACCCCTTAAGAGATTGTCCTTTATTTTAGGTTTCACCTTGTAGGTATGGTGGCAGGTGGCAGTACCTACTTTCTCAGTCGAGCTTCAGAAAGAACTCTACAACCACAGAGCATGTAACTTTGCTACTACTTAAACTGTCTAACTCTGTCTGTCTGTCTGCTGTTGTTAATATAACTATAGAGGTCAAAAGTTTTATTAATACAGATAAAAAAGGACCGCCCAAACATATCAATCAAAGTTATGCCATAGACAGCCGCGGGGCCAACGTTACATTGTTTCAATGTTTTTCTTTCAAAACATCATCTGTTTACAACATCCTACAATCGAAGAAATTGTTATTAATGAATGAGCGTATATTTCACAAGCTTGCTATCGTAACTATAATTGTATTCTAAGACGGAATCGATTCCCAATAATCGGTATAAGAGTCGATATTGTGAAATTTGTTATAATAATATCGAGTTGGTTGGCTGTCATGTCTGGTTTAGTTAGTACCTTTTATAGCTGTCATGATTGTAATATACTTTACAACTGTATTCGAATGTTACTCGAATAAAGCTGTAGATAAAGTCGTTAATTTATTATAATTAATCAAATTATTTACAGTAGGTAATAGCTCTTTAAGAATGCATTTTAATTAAGATAGAACATTCAGTCTATTCTACTTTTAAGTATGTTTTGATTTCGTTATTAAAAAATGTTTAACCAATAGATTTTTAGACTCAATACGAATTTTTAAAACCTAACATGGAAACCAAATCATAACATTTGCATAAAATGACATTCTAAAATCTTACGGTAACAAAATAATTATGAAAGAAGAGTTTTGATTAGTTTCTAGGTTAAAAACGTCAACAAAATCAATATGGGTAAGCTAGAAGCTGTCATCATCACTTCAGAAAAATCTAGAATGATTTCATAATTTTAAAAACGAATCCAAATCTAATCTTGTAAAATTTACATACAATACTAACAACTACGCTACTATTAGATCCGTATCTAAAAAAATACATGACTTTTGTATAATGTATGGGCTTCCTTGTACGATAGCATATGATTTATAGACACCATTAGCTATTTGATAATGCCAAGAATTTTGAGAGAAGCAAAAAAATTAGTTTTATTTGCTAACATGAGCAAAGAAGTAACGTTGATAGATAAATAAATAAAATGTCACGACATTTTTATCATCTTCCAATCTTTTCTTAACTATGTTAGAGTCGGTTTTGCAATAAAATAGGATACAGCTGAATATACCAATATTTTTCATGAAACGACTATCTATAACCTTAATAAAATGACACATGATATTAATAAATCCCACCCCGACCCCAAAAGAAAGAATGTAATTCATCCAATTTTAAAGGAAGAATCATAGGACATCAAAAAATCCGTCCGCCTCGCTGTCAACGGAAAAACTGCCCAAAAGGCAGCATTGCCACGTTGTATGGAAATGCTGATTCTTTGGCCAAAAAATATTCCAGCCCTCGACTGGTCACGTAAAGAGTTGACCAACCGCTTGGAGATGTCTCGAAACCCAGTGGGCACTCGGACTTCATTTCCCCTCCTTTTTATATATCTACATGTACCTGCTTATATATAGAGGAGCTCGTGGCTAAGTAATAACAGCCGCACGAGTCGATCCATCAGGTTAAGCTACGCTTACCGGGGTTGGTCCGAGGATGGATTTTTACATACCGAGACTCCTCCGTGCCTCGGAAAGCACCTTAAGCCGTTGGTCCCGGCTGTGATTCGTAGATCTTTGACAGTCGTTACGGGTCGTCAGAAGCCCGAAGGTCTGACAACCAGTCTTACCAAAGGGTATCGTATTACCCAGTTACTGGGTTGTGGAGGTCAGATAGGCAGTCGCTCCAAGTAAAATACTGGTATTCAGCTGCATCCGGTTAGACTGGAAGCCGACTCAAACATAGTTGGGAAAAGGCTAGGCAGATTGATTGTACCTACTTATATGTATATTATCTCAAAAAATATAACGTAGAACAATTACACACTATGTAATATGCAAATCTAATTTATTAAAAAAAGATCTGAGTTAAATTAGCAGGTAGGTCTGCATTTATTACACCATGGAAGTTCCATTCAATCCACAAGGACAACTGGCGTTTCAAATCAAACGTGCAAGTCATCCACACGTAACACACAAACGCACCAATTTCCGATTGTTTCCAACCGATTAACCACAAATTAATCGATAAACAAATAAACATTTATAACGAAAATCCTTGATCGGTATGTGTGAACCGTTCAGTACAGTCAGCGAAAACATTGAATGATAACGTTACGATACAAAAACATGTCGTAACGTTAACGCACTATTGAAAAATCGGTAACGCGTGCACTTAGAATCGATACTTCAACTCGTTTTGTTTTTAATCGATTCTTTAACACGATTCGTGGAAAATTACAAGGGTCTTTTTATTTTCATCACGTTCATTGTTGGGCAATTTTTTTGCCACTCAGATCTTATTCCAATATGGAGTTTTTGCAATAGATTACTTTAATAATAATATATTAATAGTTTTGGCAATAGTGGTAAATAGGCTCAGTATAATCTCTAAAATGTAGAACAATGGAATAAGGCAATGCAATTACCTTTTCGATCCTTATTAATTTTACTATAAGAAGTGTTCACGCCATTAAGGAGCAATTACTTTTGTCTTTTAAAATAGCCATTTGATTTCTTTGAATACATTGTGAAAAATAAGCTTAAAACCTTGCCTTTAATGTACTATCGCGGATATTGGCGGTGAACCACTGTTCAACCTTATTACTTAAACAAAAAACTTGTCCAGTCCAAACAGAACTCATTTACTTGTTAACAAGATAAAGCTCATCCATCAAAACAACAGATTCAAGGGTAGCCAATAGCAAAAATGATTGTCTTCATACATTTGTAGCTGGCAACATCAATCAACGTGAACTTTGATTGGCCGGCGAGGTTACTGATCTATGGTCACCTTGTGGTTTATAAAATGGAGGTATGTTCCTAGAAACTTAACTACGCGTAGTTACGAAAGAGGTAGGTACAAAGTTTTTAATTCGATAGTGGCATATTAAGTAGGGGGGGCTTACTGTGAGCTCTTATAGCAGGGCAAAAGTTGAACGTTTCCAGTGAGAGAGAGAGACAGTGCTATAGGTCGTATATAGCTCCGTCTCTCTCTATCACTGGAAACGTTGTTCAACGTCTGCCCTGCTATAAGAGCTCATAGTAAGCCCCCAGAGCGTAGTTCCAGTTACGATGGTAAACGTATTTCTTCACAACATCTAAAAATCTTGAAAAATCTTTCAGATCAGATTATATTTAACCTCACATTAAAGACTCAATTAGCGATAAAAAAGTTTTGCAGAACAAAACGTAATTAAGTAGGTAATTTAGTAACACACTAATAACTTCCTACGACTATTATAGTAATGCAAAAAAACTCCCACCAAACTAGTTAATCTAAACGCATTATCGCCTAAGCAGGAACCTCGACCTTTAACCAAATCAATCATTAGAACAATATCAATTCAAATAATCTCGCCCATTCTACTTCCCGCATAAAACTTTCACTTGACAGCTGACCTTGACAGTTCTCGCCGCCATCTTGTAATTAACGTCACTTTTTTATTAATTGCATGGCTGATGTGAACGGCCTGCCCTTGCTAGGGTTACCCGGAGCCTGTCTGTTAATGTCATGATTTTTCGTGATAGTTTGTTGATAATTACCTACGTTTCTATTTACATGTTAATTATTATGAGTTCAAAGTGCATTTTGTGATGTGTTATTAAGACGAATTTAATTATTTTAAATGCTTTGCCCGAAATTTTTTCTGCAAAGAGATTTCAACCTCTGGGGTTGACTTTCAAAAATCCTTTCTTAGTTCACCTCTATTGACCCAGGTTCTAAAAAAGACATAACCATAATTAATAAATTAATTACATAAATCAAATGTTATTTATTCAGTGGTTTTGACAGTACCTTGTTTGTCTGTCACTCACAGATTTAAATATTTTTGGTGTTCAATTTTTTTGTACAAAAATGAATAACCAACACGACTCCATTTCCCTATTCCCACAAAGTTTAATGACCAGCGCCACATGACACTTGCGTGAGAACCAGTTCCGAGTCGCACGGGGTCAAGATCTAGCGAAAGTGGGCACCGGCGCGATCTTTACACTGATTGATAGAGTGGAAGATTCATATTTGTAGCATCCTCGTGATTTATGATTAGTTCGTTAAATCGTGGGAGGTCCATTATAGGCCGATTGTAGAAAAGTTTGAGTTTTGTAAGGTGAGGATTTAAGGGACAATAACAGACTCAGGTCTGTTATTGTCCCTTAAATCCTCACCTTCAACCATCCACAATCCCCTATTACAGGCCGATTATTTATAATTAAGTAAGACAAATTTATTTAACTATTCCGGGGTTACTCGTAACCCCGGAATAGTTAAATAAATTTGTTTTTAAATTTGTTTATAAAATTACTTTATTTTCTAAAGTAATTTTATAAACTGGCTGGCTCATTTCTCGCACAGAGAATAGCTATTGCTATTCAACGCGGAAATGCAGCCAGTGTTGTTGGCACCATGCCTCACGGACACCCACTTTTGTTAGATTTTTAAGGTTTAGTTTTAGTTTTGTATTTAATTTAACAAATAAATATATTGAATTGTCAAAAAAAAAATATTAATAATATAAAATTTTATAAACATTTACAAAATTTGAAATGAAATGGAGGTGCGGCAACAGCTAATTACTACGGGACGGTTTCATACAAATAAATCAATTCAAATACGCACATTTTTTGTATGAAAAAATTCATGACAGATCAGATCAATAATTTATTATCTTCACTATTGTAATCTATTACACAATACCGTCTCCCATTGCAGCCGTGGCAGATATTTTTATAGCACCTTATATAAATGGTGTAAACAATCATCGACTTATCCGTTCCTAGATTTTTTTGACCAGGTGGACTTCCTTTTCTGTTTACCATTAAAAATGTTAATAGGCAGTTAAGCTAATAAATAATTACTGTATCAACATTTCCTCATCATTCTTCACATAGAAAATAATGGGTTTCCCTTCAATTTGTAATTATGGCGATAACCATTAAAACTTTCACCATACACCGTACACGCCTTGATTATAAGATTTTTAATCTGTAATACAATCTACCTAAGTTACGTAAAAAAAACAATAACCCGTTGTTTCTTAAAAATAAAATAGTTACGAAGATCATGCGTCGGTGAGTAAACGCAAGTTAAGATGATAAAAAAAATGGGTGAAAGTGAAAATGATTTGCGTGTTTTTACTGAAAAGATATAATTTCAAATAGTAGATTATTAACAAAGGAGATAAAGCAGTGTCTTCTGTCGCGGGTGACGATTTAAATCGCGAGCGTAACGAAGGACTCGAGGTTTACTCCCGAGCGTAGCGAGGGTGTTAAAAACTTAAATCACGAGCGAAGCGAGGGATTCAAGACGAGTCCTGAGTGTAGCGAGGGATTTAAGTTCACCCAAGACTAAGACAGCTTTATCACCGAGGAAAATACTCTACTTTTCATACCATTTGCGAAAAAATTAACACAATAATAATATGAGATAAGCATTTATTAAAAATAATGCTTTATATACAAACTCAATGGTGTAAACACAGATGTAGTTCAGTATAAATTTCGGTAAGTATTCCAAATTTAAATCACATTCTCCCCCTAGAGGATGAATGAAATTCAGTACAATTTTCTTTCCCTGTTTTTAACAGATTAAAAATGACTATTATTATGTTCGCTTTTTGTGGCATAGAATGTCACTTTTTTGAGCAAGTGGTACGAAAACATTTTTTTAAATGTGTGTCTAGATTATTTTTGCATTTTTCTGAACAGTCTGTACTAAAACAACTTCTTGGAAAAAAAATAGTTCAGTTTTTCGATAACATCGAGAGAAAGGAGTCCACTTATTACACCATTTTTTTATTAATTTTGTAAACTTTTTCCTTATTTCTGCGGACACAATATTGTACCCCGAGGGAGATCGAATATTGCAGCACCCTTATCTTAGAGACTATGCAACTCAATTCAGCTTTTGTACATAGAAAAAAAAACAGTTTTGTATGGAACGACGCGGAAAGCTGCTGAACGCATCTCCATACAAAACGGTTTTTTAGGGTTCCGTACCTCAAAAGAAAAAACGGAACCATTATAGGATCACTTCGTTGTCCGTCTGTCTGGCAGTCTGTCAAGATCCTTTATCTCAGAAACGATCCTTTATCCAGTTAAAATTAATATCAAATACGATGTCCGTGGTCCCTTGGAGTTCTAAAAAAATCAAGCTTCTAAGTTAACGCAATAAAAAAAATACGGCCATTTATGCAACATATTTTAATACTCGCAAGTAAATCAAAACCAATAGTACTTCCGGTTGACCTAGAGTCATGAAATTTGGCAAGAAGCAAGGGATCAATTTTAGGACTTTTTCCTTTACTTGTGCTGTGACAAGTAAAGGAAAAAGTCCTTTTTTTTTTTTTTTTTCCTTAAAAATTAATAGATGGTTTTTATCCACATGGATACGCCAACCCTATTGTACCTTATCACTACTCTTACACCACTAAAGTTATCATATAATAACACTATTCTTATTATCCTTATTATTTAACATTCATTGATCAAGCTGTTCTAAAATTCCAAATTAAATTTAAATTAAAGTTTTTATTGCTGTTTTAAAGTCCTAAAATTGTTAATTTGTAATTTTTTCATATAAAAAAAATATTTTTTGGTATTACAATGTTAAGTTTGTTTTTGGGATAAATTCTTTTCAACTACGGAACCCTTCATTGTGCGTGGTCCGACACGCACTTGGCCGGCTTTTTTTTCTATAGACAAAAGCTGAATTGAGCTGAATAAATGTAGTTAGTCCCATATTACGCCATGTAATCACATCAAACCATCCACAACATAACATGTTTGCACACTAAACACATAATAAAGCTGCTCGATCCACAACTCTTATACAAACAAGCCACATTACCATCGTCGCGTGCTGTCAAGTCACGGCGCGGGCGCACAGCGGACAGACAGACATCCGTGTAGCAACGTGCTGTCACGACACGTCACGGTGTCGTTGCGTAACCGTCACGGTACGTGTAAATGGGCCGTGACGGATATGTGTGTGTGGGATAATGCTTCGTTGATGGGGGTGAATGAAGTGGTAATGATTAAGTTACATATCTTTGGTCCCTCCAAAAAAAAACAGCTAAGTGACCCCACCACGCACAATGAAGGGTTCCATACTTGAAAAGAATTTATCCTAAAAACAAACTTAACATTGCCATCCAAAAAAAAAATATTATGTGATAAAATTACAAATTATCAATTTTTGGACTTTTTCCTTTACTTTTGCTGTGAGACCTTTCTGTTTGCACAATTTTATGATTCTAGGTCAACAGTAAGTAGGTATAGATTTTGATTTACTTGCGAGTATCAAAATACGTCGCATATAAATATTTAATATTTTTTTTATTTCGTTGACTTAGAAGCTTGATTTTTTTAAAGCTCCAAGGGACCATAGACCTATGTATTTGATATTAATTGCGGCTGGATACCTTCACGCGTCCCTGAGAAAAACGGTCTTGACAGACTGACAGACAGACAGACAGACCGACAAACAAGTGATCCTATAAGGGTTCCGTTTTTTGAGGTACGGAACCCTAAAAAAAAAAAAAAAAGAGCGATTTGTACCAATAGTCGTCGTAGGTATTTGTATCATTACTCGTCAAAAGGACCCAGTTGTGTTCAATGTTTTGTGCTAATGTGAACTCTCAGGTCTTGAACATAAAGATATTAATTTAAATTTGCTACCTCCACGTGTTCTTGACAAAAAGGGTCTTGACAGATTGGCAGACAGAGAGCAGACTCTCTCTGCTCTCTTGGTATGTTGCTTGGGTATGTTAGAAATAATCTTGGCTTTGTTATTAGAAAGGAAGAAATATGTTAGCTAAACTAACGTTCGATCTAGATTAATGCAGAGGTGTCGTCCTTGCGGGATTGCGAGACGGTTCTAAGTCATCAAACAGCACCCTGAACCCAGTTGATCCCTATCACTAAATCACGGTTACTTACCAAATTATCATACCGACCTCAATCTTAATTGATTTAACTAAATGAAATCGACATTTATATCAAATATTATGTCGAAATGGAAGCGAAATGTCAACTGTAGCTAAGGTCATGATATTATTAGTTTTGGCCGGCGATCAATTAAAGGTAACCTCTATATTCTATGATAAGATTTAGGTAATATAATGTATGTATGGAACTAAGGAGGTATCAGCTGCCGCCGGGGTCGCGGGTTATTCGAAAGAGATACCGTGGCCCTGGCACAGGCAACTGAAGGAACACGGGTGGGTTTTAGTCAGTAAAAGTCTGACATGCCCTTCCGCTCCACCCAGAGTGGGAGAAGTCATTTGATGATTTCCCATCCCCAAAAAAAAGGAGGTATCAGCTACTTTGATTGAAGTTCAAGCATGGTAATTGTTTGTATACTAATATATCATATACGAGTACGTGGACCACAATCCGTTATAAAGTTTTTTGTATCGAAGTAATTTGTGTTACCCAGTTGTGAAATTGATCAATGAATTCAGATCTCTCAAAGCATTTTTTAAATCAAAAAAATCTAAAACTTAATAATGTTTTTTTAATGTGCTTTTGACCCCAATTAATAATAACTGCGAAATGTTTCTTTTAATAATTTAAATGTGCTCAAAATTTAAAGCGAAATCTGGATCTAAAAGATCTGAGGCCATTGCCAAACAACTCCTCGCTAAAGTGCGGCTAAAATAACATGTAATTTTCCATGCGTTACATTTTTCACGGCAACCATAACCCCAACCACATATTACCCTAAACAAATAACAGGTTAACAACCAACAGTTGTGCGGCGCGGGCGCAGGAATGGCATTAGAAAGGATCCGGCAAGGTCGCCCCGTGTCCGCTACACCACAGTGAAGCGGTGGCGCTACTCATTGTATGTACTGTGTCATGGGTTGCCCTTATGGGGTTCATCGTTAATTGAGATTTGTTTGTTAATGAAATGGACATTAACGTTGTTACATTTGCCCAAAGTCAGGGGTTCATTTTAATTAATCAATTAGCAATAAGCAAACACTCAACTATGACTCAATCGACAGTCTTTAAATTATTATGGTCATACAATAAGCAACTGACACCTACGTTTTTCCGATTGTCTTATATTTTATTCATACAAACGGGATATTTACCATGTTTGCTGTTATATTCGAGTCCTCGATATTTCGGCACTGTTGCAAGCACCATGATCAATCACATATAAACTGTTTGAGTTTAAAAACCCATGACAGTTTAAAAACTATGTCTTATCTTATAGCAAAATACCAATATTTGGTTCCATGTTGTTGTATGTTTCATTGTTTCCTTTTATTTTGTAGCAATATCAAATGGGCGGTTAAAGTTTAAAAAATCAGTTAAACAAAATTAATCTTAGCATAGAAAGCTTGACAAACCGTTTGGCAGACCACGTTTTAAATGACGATAATATTTGTCATTTTAATCTCACTACCCTGAACAAATGTTAATAAATGACTACCCCCTTTTTAATAGGTTGTACATGGAGGCCAAAATACCTTTATATACCTACTTTTAGGTGCTAACCTATACCTAAGTACTGTTACATTCTCAGTTGCTGCAATTGTGTCGAATAGAATGTGCGTATCGCTTGCAATGTTAGGAAAAGACAAATGAAGGCTTACGGTACATAGTTTCTGCATGTTTAGCTCTTATAAAGGTGTTGAGCCATTCTTCATCTTCTTGGTTGGTGTACTTACCTGTAAAGAAAAACGAAAAATATTAGTACAACGTAATTATAACTATTTTTCAAGCATTTAAATAATTATTAAAAAAAAAAAATTAATAAAAATTTAAAAACCAATAATTTTATTTATTTGTTTAGTCAGGGAGTAAACCTTTCGCTTTGTATGATACAGATTAACTAATACAACTAGTTTTTTTTTTACTTTTTAGTACGTTTTTTGGCAGAGCAGTCGTGTTTTTTCTTTTTTTTCTTTTTAATGACAAGTTTTTTATTTGGAATGTGCTCATCAAGGCCTTCAGTCTGATAGCCAAATAATAGAAGAAACTTTTTTTCACATTTAAAAATGGAGCTGTGCCGCCGCCATCTTGAATATTATTCAAAAAAATTGTAACCATTGTTACTCGGGATGAAGTAAGGATTCCAACAATACCGCATACATCCAAATCTGTTCAGGCATTTAAAAGTTATGGTACATTATATACAAAACTGAAAATATTACACGCCTTTTTTGGGGCAGCTATAGTCGTGTAATAATATCAGCCTGAAATAGTCAAACTGCAACGCAAGGGCCTTTTTCATACGTGCATTGATCACCATGATTGGTCACTATGTACTTATTGGCGATTTCAGAATTCAAAATTCATTTATTCACATTTAAATAGAGTAGGTACAGTCGGTGGTTTCACATGTTACATTATCTGGTCATTAAATCTATTTAGCCTTAGTTATGGCTTGTGAAGTTTTATTATGTAATAATAATACTTAATTAAAAAATTAATCTAATAAAAAAAATGGCTATTTAGTCATAATCATAATTAATACATGTATCTGATGTATCGAGAAGGTTATTTATAAAACATTATTGGCTGCGCTTCACGTGTTGTGTTCTCAAAGTTAAACGGACAAGATTCGAACCTACGATCGTTCGATAAGCAGCCCTCGCTCTTAATAGGCCCATTTCCGCCCATTGACATTACAGATTACTTCATTTAAAAGTTAAAACGTATGTTTACATAAAAGACAAGGCCTGCTCAGTCAATAAAGCAGATAAAATTTATTATGCGTGGATCTACGTCAGTAAAACGTATTATTATGAGATTGTTTGGTATAATAATGCCTATAGGCCATGGTAGGTTAATTTTTAGGTTAAGTATTTACATTTACATCCGGTAAAAGGTACGGTTAAATTCGTTGTTTGGTTAGTTTTAGTGTATTCTATCTATCTATCTATTCCTTTTGTATTGTCGGGGCCACGCCAACGTCAACATCAATTCCCATTATGGCCATAAACATCGCGGAAATTATTCCTATAATTATCGCGATAATTTGAGTGGCCATATTTGAACGCTGCCACCGAGTTATCGCCACGTCAATCGGCAATGTGAATGCCGTTGTAAAAACGTCCATCATCGCGATAATCAACGGCGTTTCCCGTTGGTGTAGCCCGGACATGAGGATTTTTTATGGCTGAGTCACCCGAAATTTCTGTCTGTTGTCACTGCGCGACTACTGATCGTGGTATTCTAGGTTTGACCCAGGGCAAAATGATATCCAAGCCGGGGTTTTTCCATAAGGCCATTCTCAGTAAGTAGCATAGAGTCTGGACTGGATTTCTGCAGCGTTAATGGTAATATTCTCGCCCCTGACTTTACTAAGTCATATAGGGGCGAGACTTTACTAAGTCCTATAGGGGCGAGACTTTACTAAGTTCTATTGGGGCGAGCCTTTACTAAGTCTTATAAGGGCGAGACTTTACTAAGTTCTATAGAGGCGAGACTTTACTAAGACCTATATGGGCGAGACTTTACTAAGTTCTATAGGGGTGAGCCTTTATAAAGCCTATAGGGGCGAGACTTTACTAAGTCCTACAGGGGTGAGCCTTTTGGCTCTGCCTACTTCAGGGAATACCGTGTATTATAAATGTTAACAGACTTGAAACTGGTCTCATCTAGTACCCAAATACTTTACAAGCCTAATTCCTACTCATTCACTGATTAAAATCTCAGAATTAATGGCAGTTACTATGAGAAGAGCAACATGTAAAAGGTAATGTAGGCAAACCGGCTGCGACCTTTCATGGTACTGTTTTATATGGACGCACTCGAAAACAGGTTTACGGTACTATTTACATGTTGATTCGCACATTTACTTACTACATTTTACTGGCAAAGTTATGTGTAGACGTAAGTACTTTTGAACTGACCTAACCTCATTTTTTTTAGAGTTTTTAAAGGTTGAAAGGTTAATGGAATGTGCTCATTATGTTTGGAAATACGTCATTTAGATATACACCACTGTCTAACCTTTTTGGAGATACGGGGATGCTGATGTATTACAATATCTTTGTTATTGGACGAAAAACTCTTCAAATGCAACGTCTCTTCTACCAGAATTAGCATATCACCATTTACGATAGCAACAGTAAATAAAATGATAAGATTGTTTATTAATAAATAACCCAGTAGATATCAGACGGCGTCAGTAAAGAGTAGCAAGGCATTCCGCATTCCTGGCAAGGAAGTTGATATAATCTATTATATCTTATTTACTTCTGCATCAGAATTATATGGGAAATACATATTATAGTACCAAACCAAGAAAAGTTTACTACAAAGTGTCATATCTGAAGCATACCTATTATATGGGGATTATTTAATTTTAAAAAACAATAATCGACTTCAAAAAGAAATTAACCCAAAATTATGAAATAACTCATTTCGGGAATCGGTGTTTTGGGATCTGCATTTTAGTTTTTTGCCACCGATTTCCGAAATTAGTTATTTCATAATTTTGAGTTAATTTCTTTTTGAAGACGATTTAATTATTTTTTATTTCGTAATTTTTAGTTTTAAGTAAAAACTGGAATATTAATTTTTTGTAATAAGTAGATAATAGTTTTGTTATAAATATTGCACTAGAATTTGACCAAGGTTTTGAGATGTTTTCCATTTGATACCCACCCTCAACTACTGAACCCATTCTGATACAATGCACTGTTCCCTAAATTGATGTAAATGTAAGCCAATATACAAAAAAATTGTCACGCTTAACGTGCTTTCGGAGGCACGGAGGAATCTCGGTGTGTAAAGATGGTCACCCATCCACTGACCAACCCCGGCAAGCGTAACTTAACCTGACGGATCGACCCGTGCGGCTGTTATTACTTAGCCACGAGCTCCTAATAGATTATCATATGTAAATATATTGCAGTTCCAATAATATTACATACATTAAGTACATGTCGAATTGATAACCTCATTTTTTTTTAAGTCGGTTAATACCTTGACTGATGATACAAGAGGGGCAATTCTCGTACCTAAAAACGTTCACAATCTCATGCCAGCGTCAATCAAATGTCAAAAATTTAGGTAAACGCTATACAATTTTTGACAGATTGAGTCTTGAGATGATATTGCGAACGTTGTTAAAAATACGAGAATTGCCCCTCTGGGTTCTGTCTTCTCCTTCGGCGAACAAAAGTATGATATTATATTATGTTAGGTTTATCTTCACATAAACTTTCGAATAGGTACCTATAGAAACTCTTCGTGAAGAGCACCATACAAACGGTCATGGGAAAACCTTATTACAATTCATCCCCGTAATAATGATATACTTACTGGCTTTCTGCAAACGCATTATTCGATAACTTGCGATAGAAAATCCTGCCACAATACGCAATAAGCAAAACATATGTGTGTGAATACTTCAACAGAATAGGCATAAACATAAATATCACAAAAACGCGTTGTGAAATAACCAAAACATTGTTGACATTATTTTGTGAAATTCATACTTATACCATTGTTGTATTAACGTACTAAACATTAATTAAGGAGGTAAAAATGAAGTGTGAAATTGTGAATTTTTAAGTTCCTATTGTTTTAACTTACGTCAGAAACTTTGTATGGGTATTAAAGAGGTTTTGTTTCTCAATTTTGACCTCGAGTCATCTGTGTGCTCAGAGAAATTTATGAGAAAACTGGATTTAAGTTCTGAGAAACGTATTAATTGTGTAGGTACTTAAAAAAAATATGAGGTGTTAAAAACGTTTTGAATTTGAAACTTCTAAGTTCGTTTAGCTTTATTTCGCGTCTTTTCATACTTCGGTTCACACCGCCTACTAAGCGAAATGAAAACGGAAGTATAGTAAAGATGCGGAGGAGGAAAGCTAAACGATCTTAGCTTCGTTCCCAAAGTGGCTTGCGCTTTATAAGTTGTAAAGAATAAAATAAGGCCGTCGCTTAAAAATTTGCAATACAATAACTGAAGAAAAATTGAGGTTTCAATTTATTCTTATTGAACTAAAACTTTTATTAAGTAAGTCTTTTGGAGTACACATAAAAAGTAACCAAAGTGCTGTTATGTATCATGACGAAGTAACAAGTTCAAAGAAAGATTCGCACTCTGTTTCAGTAAAAGGTATCAAAAGATCTAGTTAATATTATAAAATGTAAATAAGTAACAACACAACCAGTAACACCACTAACCAACCAACGAACCAGTAACCAGCCAACCAGTAACCAGTGTAGTAACAGGAAAACCAGACATCATTTTAAACTCGCATCAACTGTAAGATAACAACCGTGGTCTACCGTAAGTCTATAATCATAATTTCCGAGTGAACCCGAAACTATACGAAACAGATGCTGTCCGAAGGTCACGACACTACACCAAGATGACGAAACATATCATTACAGTGACCAGATGATTTCTATTGCCCCATGTGATCTTGGCACACGAGATAACATAAGACTGAATAACATTAACTTGGCTATATCATTACTTGTTTGATCTTGAATTGTGGAATGTTTGTTTTGGTTTCATAATAAATTGGCAAGTGAATTGTGGTATCTTCACTGTTTGGGAAGAAGCCCAAAAGAACCTCAAAAGACCATTCCAGCAATCTACATGGTCTTTACATGATCTGACCAAGGTTACGTCTGGACTTTAAAAGAGACTGTGACCTCTGAGTTTGTTTCGGCGTTTCTTCTCAGGGTAGTCAGATAGGAAACGTCGATCTCATCTAGTTTAAAAAAAAATATGTTTGACGTGTAAAAGTGTTTGTACAAACCTACTTACAGAAAATAAATCATTTATCATTTATCTTTTAAGCCTTTGTTCGACAGCGGAATTAATACAGGCGGGTAGAATTTGGTGCTAGGTTTTTAGGGTTGTGTACCAAAATGGTAAAAAGAATCCCTTATTGTACTACTCAGTCAGACAGACAGACAGACAGACGGATAACGAAGTGATCCTATAAGGATTCCGTTTTTTCCTTTTGAGGTACGGAACCCTAAAAATCACCCAACGCGCCTAAAAAATTTTTCACTTCAAAAATTTGACGTGTTTGTCAAAAAATTTGTTAAAACCCATTTACAGAAATAAATATAATTTATCATTTAACCCATAGATTCAACAACCGGTAAACTACCTTGTAGCGAGTGCATTCACCAGCTCGTACCGGTATTTCCTAGTTAACATTCAATCATTTTTGTAAAACGCAACATTTTACATAACTACAATAATAAATTTGACATTTCGCTACAAGTTACAATAGAAAACTAAGAAACTAACGTTTTATTTGCCTCATAAGGAAGATATGCTAATCAAATTATTGTTAACACATTACTTTTGTAAATGATACGGGAATTAGAACTTTGTTGAGTGGAGATAAGGATCAGTAGTTGACGGTAATGTAGGTTTATGAATGAAAAGTGAATGTATGTTGTGTGTATCATTCGCTTTTGAATGATGGTGTAAACAAAGGAGCATGTGCTATACTGTTAAGCAACCGTAAGGGCCTGTCCACACGGTGCGTTGCGGCGCCGTACCGCAAATTTTGCCGTAGGCGGTCACACGGCCGCGGCCGTTGCGGCGGCGGCGCGGCGGCGCGCGGCGTAGCGAAAAGATTATATAATTTCCTTTTCCTCTGCCGCAACGCATACAATGCGTGCCTCGAAAGACCTCACGAGCGCAGTATCACGTTTTTTTTTTTTTTTGTCAATGGCATCTCGCTGTTCACCACTAGGGTTCGAGACTGCTTAACCGGTCAATCCTGTGGGTGCCTTAAGCGAACTCAAAGCCTCCAGCCAGGGGCATTAATAACTAACTTATAAACTAAGCGCTGCACGCTAAGGGCACCTCCTGTGGGGTACGGACCTCGGCTTAGGGCGTCGCTGGGGGGGCAGGACAGCAAGGAACAACAGGCTGGCTCAAATCGGGGACCATTGCGCGTGAGTAGATAAACAAGTTCACTGACTTATTTACTTGCCAGGTTGGAAACTTGCATCCTAGACCTAAAGAAGTGGACCAGTCAACTTGCAGACCAGCTTAAGCAAGACTGTCTGCCAACCTTAGTGTAGCCATAATAATATCATTGCAATAGGTAATAGGTCAAACAAATAATGAGTGATGTCGACTGCTAGTGCATAATTTCTCGGTCTCAGTAGCTAATTGATTTTCACAACCAGTGTGTATGATTTTCTAAAGTTACCTAAGCCATAGTTAAGTGAATCCGTTTTATCGTCAATAACTTTGTAGCTCAACATTACTGGATTATCTATTCATGATCTTTATGTGCAACTATTAATACATATAAAAAAGTGTGTGTTGGTGTGTGTTAGCTCCGACACACGACTGGAGTTTACTCCTGTTTTTTCGGACTTTCTATTGTTGGACGAAAAGAAACGACCTGGGCAGGGTTTTTTCAATAAATCAGTGCTATACAAAAAGCAACTTTAAGGTGTAGGTAAAGGCGTTCGTTTTGTTTTCCGTTGCGCAGAAAAATGTAACGATTTTGAGTTAACGCTTGTATTATTTCACTCCTAATAAAATTTCCATACAGCGGGTCTTATTAATACAATGTGTAAAGTAAGGCGCTAATCACGCTTTAACACTCGATAAACGGTACTTAAAATATTTTAACCTCTAATTACTTGGCGTCATATTAAATCAATTATGCATTTATAAACCAGCTGGTTAACTGACGTTCACGTTCCATTTCCTGAACAAACGTGTTGATGCGCATGATTGCACACACACAAACATTTACTCACATAATCACATATCACACTCATATACATAAACATTACGAGGTGTTATTGATTTGTTATTTAATTTACTGTTCATTTACTTGATGGTATTGCTATAAAGTGGAGCAGAGTACCTAGTGACAGAGTGGTATCCAAGGGATGGCAAAAGAAATCGGGGAAGACAGCTTACCCGATGGGAGGAAGAAATAAAGCTGACAGCAGGTCCAAACTGGAGGAGGGTATCTCGTGACAGACGACAGTGGAAATTGTTAGAGGAGCCCTAAGGCCTATGACATGAGGCACACCGAAATCAGGGAAATTTTGTGATTTTTTGTAAAATATTATTGTAAATTTTGCTGTATTATAGTTTCGGAATAAAAGGCTTTTTATTTATTTATTGCTATAATAATTGTCACTGTCATTCTTTAATCGGCTTGAATCGGTTTTTAGTGTGTTTTTACTGTCACAAAGATTAAGCTTCTCATCTCGCTTCGTGACAGTGGTGGCGAGCGCTACATCACATCACAAAAATTCGTAAGTATGAAAAGATGTTCGATTAGAATTTTTTTAAATCAATGGATATTATATGGGGATCGATTAAATAGATGCCAAAGATAGACAAATGCTGTACGTCGATTCTGTAAAATTCAAACAATAACTCGCATCTCACATCGCTATTCTCTCTCACTTCTGCCTAGGCCGCACACATCGCGATATCCCGAAGATTCGCGTAATTGCGATGTATGTAGCCAAGTATTCGCGTATACTTCGGAGCTTCGTGCGTAGTCGCAAGGACTTCGCTCCGCTGTCGGTAAACTCTCGCAGATCAAAGCGTTTTATCGCGATGAACTTCGCTTGCGCGGCCACACTTCAGTCGGCCCCCACCCTTCGTGCGTAGTGGAAGTGTTAAGTTAAACTACAGTGCATAATATAGCTGAAGCCGTAACATGGATTGGAGTAATGAATGAATAGTTATCATCCACTTCCTCCTTTTTCTTGCTTTTAATTTGTTTGTTACATGACATAAATGTAAAAATAATTATTTGCTGCCATAAAATACAGAGCAACCGCGGCGTCCATTTTGTTTTTTGCGTTTGTACATCGCTCATACATCACGATAAACTTGACAACACGCACTATGTGGCCGCGCAGCTTCGCTGTAGACCGAAGACGAAGTTTATCGCCCGAATGTCATCGCGATGTGTGCGGCCTAGGCTTTCGCATCACTTCTTCTCACTTGTTTTTTATTTGACACTTTGAATTTAGAACGCCAATCAAGAAACTCACAGCGGATTCAGATTCGAAGTTTAGAATGAGGTCTTACAGAATCACACGGCTGAAAACTTAACTCTGCCTGTACTATCTCCTTTTTTGGTATTACTGCTGAATGGTAGTTGTCACCATTTTCAATAGGCTTGCTGCTTCTTCTAGGTCCTGGACCTGGTCCTGGTGGGCTTTCATTTGATGAGCCATCACCCTGTTTGGCAACATAAATAAACCTAGACAATTTACTCCAACCCAACTACAATCACAGTAGATATTTCAAAGTTTCAACAAAGAACGCAATGGCTTTATGTAACAGTGTGCCAGTTGGCGACCGTCCTGCGCTTGCGCATGAACCGGTCCTAAGGGCATTATATGGATCACTGTGCAAAGTGCGCAACTTTATACACTAGGGAGAAGAAAGTTTGTGATTGTGGAACGTTTGTCCTTGGGACAAAAAATGCCTATCTCTATCTGAACTGTCGTAAAAGGCAAGTATGAGGTTTTACTTATGAGGAAGGTTATAGCAACAAGATAGGTCCCACATAATATTCTTTTTTTGGCATCAAGCAGTTATTTAAGCGTTCGACATATTAAAACACAAAAGCAATCGATATTCGTAGGTTAATATTAGGGTTGACTAATAATAAATTTTATATCTTGCCAGTAACTCATTTCAATTAACCCCACAATAAATGTCAATAGGTTTAAGTCTTGAACAATTTTTTTTTTATCAGGAAAGCCATACAAAAAAGGTTTTTTTCTCTCCTCACTACTTCTAATTTTGTAATAAACTCCTCATTTACTACGTTCTAAACCACCAACAGCTGCACTGAACGTAAAAAATTGAAGGCCTTGCTTGACACATTGTTAGGCTGCAATATTGAAATAAGGCCTCTCTCTCAACAAAGCCTACTTACTCTCATAACCTTGCACAAAACTTAAATAAACCCTCCCAAAAGCCTACAATCACAAACCTTAACATTATTTCACATTACAAAACCGTTGCAGTGAAAGTAAACATTACATTACATATCTGAACCTCACCCGAAATTCTTAACCTACTCTACATTAAGGCTTCGCTCTCACCGCTCTACATTTCGCCCTTAGTTAGAGAGACCGGTTTCTGCAAACATGTGGTCAGAGTTATGTAATAGGCTTTGTTTTAATAAGTAATGCGAGGAAGTCTTATTTACCAGTAGGAGTTTACGTGTTTAGTGGTTACGATGCTTTTATTGCATTTAATGACAACAAGAGTATGTAAGGATCGCAGCAGACAGGAATGGTCTGCGCCTGGTGACGGGGACTATCACAGGACACTGCCCACTAAACAATCACTTCCACACAATAGGAATAACGGACAGTCCTCTGTGCAGGGCTTGCCTGGAGGCTGAGGAAACCGTTACGCACGTGCTCTTTGAATGCACAGGCGTCACCCAGATTATTCATACCTTGGACATTTCACACAACGCCATCTAGTTTGGGACTAGATGGCGTTGTGTGAAATGTCCAGTGGCTAAGCAACCAAATGCTTGTGTTATGGTAACAAGATGGCTGATAAACTACTTATATACATTTTTTTTTTGTAAATACATACATATTATAGATAGAAAAACACCCAGACTCGGAACAAATACTTGTAGGTTGTACAAATATTTGTTCCGTGCGGGAATCGAAACCGCGACATGCTGCGCAGCAGTCAATCACTCAACCATTGCGCCAGCCGTGTCGTCAAAATTAGAACAGTAACTCTTGGAACACCCGGATCCTTCACAGATGTTCTGAACAGAGTAGGAGACTTCATGGACTTCTGGAGTGAGGTGGGCCGGTTGGAATAACCCCCGACGGCCGCAATGGCCCACGCACAATGGTCCACATGAAGGACTAAGTGCGGAAACCATACCCTCTAACGTAGAACATAGGATCGCAGCAAATCTGCCAGGGTCGCAGGTTGTCCGAAAGAGATACCGTGGCCCTGGCACAGGCAACTGAAGGAACACGGTTGGGTTTTAGTCAGTAAAAGTCTGACACGCCCTCCTGCTCCGCCCAGAGCGGGAGAAGTTATTTGATGATTTCCCATCCACAAAAAAAAGGATCGCAGCTGATGGCGTTCTGTAGTTTCTGCATACCCTCATCGGAAGAAGGCGTGAGTTTATTTATGTAGTGAGTAGTAAAGTGATAACTGCTGGACGATCTACGATGTACTAAGCTAAGTTAAGCTTAGGTTTTTTTTTTCTGTTAGCCAAAATTCCCATTCTGCTGTTTTCAGCTATTGCCTAGTGACGTTGAACGTGGTGAGGTGAGAAAATGTTAGAGTATTTGTTTAAAGGCGGGATTGATGAAGATTCTGGTTGAAAGATTGAAGTTTTTATAGAAATTTTTCTACCAGAGTCGCCTCGCGATGCCGCGTCTCACCTGGTTGCTAGTGCGTTCTACGCACGGTTGGGTTATGTGTACCTGATGGGCACGTGGGGCGACGGAGGCGGCCGCCGCTGCTGTGGGTGCCGCCCGCTCGCACCAAGCTGCTGCAGCACGCGCCGCTGACGCGCGCGCTACGTGCACTCAATACGGTGTCACAACATATTGACTGCTTCAATTGTACTCTGAGTGAATTCACACGGGCCGCATATTGTAAAATTACTCTTGGTTGTCCATAACTTATTCTATGATAGAGTCGCTTTTAGTGTCTGTCTGTTGTGGGGCCGCGTTGTTCTTTTGAACTACGCAACGGTTTTTTTTTGATGCGGTTTTTCACTATCATTTATATCAGAGAATTTATTCCGGGAGGTTTCTTAAATATTTTTAAATATGTATGACACATTAATATTTAATTTATAATAATATAGAAACCTTATGTTTTATCAAGTCGTAAAAACATTTATATTTAACTTATTTATACAATACACCTATAAAAACCTTATGTTTTGTCAAGTTGTTGTTGTTTTGTCAAGTCATTTAATACATATAATAAGTCTTTCTTTGTATTATAACTACACTATCGTATTAGGTAAGCCTGTGATGATAGTTGTATGTGTGTGTTTTAAATAAATAAAATTAAATAAAATATTTCATGGTGCTAAAACATATCTGGTGAAATCTAGGTCTACCTACATAAAAACACCTTTACCCCCGCTTCCTTCCTTTTTTTTCCTTTGTCCCTTCGGAAAATACATTCATGATTCTATATTATTTTGCAACAAAACCTTTTCAGAAGATCTTGTGGCTTAGTTTTAGCTGTTTGTCCAACTCATATCATGGTCTAAAAGTGCTTCAATAAATGAGGAAAAATCAGTGACAATCTATCTATTTTTAGGGTTCCGTACCAAAATGGTAAAAAAGCAACCCTTATGGTGTGACTAAGTCTGTCTGTCTGTCTGTCTGTCACAGCTAGATATCTCGAGAACTACTAATGCTATCAACTTGAAATTTGGAACAGTTTTAGATGACATTTACCCAACTTTTTTGCAAATAAGAAAAAAAAATATATTTTTTTTTTGCAACGGGGACCGAAAGGTGGTCTTAAAAATTCAAAGTGGAGCTACTATGGCATGTGGGGTATCATATGAAAGAACGCTGTTTGCACATTCTCAAACATTTTTTTTAGGCCCCATAGTTTTCGACTTTTGATGAAAAATGTAAAAAAAATACCGTTCCCCCCCCTTATCTCCGAAGTTTGCAAAGAGAAAAATCTGAAATTATTCTATGTGATAGAAGTTTATATAAAAATTACAGGAAAAATAAAACGATGTTAGAGACATCGTTTTATATAATAGCACACTTTTTCAGAAATCGGAACGGAACCCTCAGTGCGCGAGTCCGACTCGCTCTTGACCGGTTTTTTAACAAGATTTCAAATTGCATCACTCACTGTCGATAGAAAGTATATGATAGTTGAAATAGTTTGTAAGTGAGTATTATTGATCTAGGAAATGTTTCTCGATCATACTTAGGTAACCGCTCTGGCGCCCGCGCCGTGTACTTGGACCGTTATTTATTTATTTAATTATATTACTTATGTTTGTCGAAGGACTGATGGCAGGTGGAGCAGACGAGTCCTGGAGTAGTGTGGGACACCCCCAGCTAGATAAATAAATAAAATAAATAAATAAATAAATATCCTTGGACATTTCACACAACGCCATCTAGTCCCAAGCTAAGCAACCTAATGCTTGTGTTATGGTAACGAGATGGCTGATAAACTACTTATATACATTTTTTTTTTTTTGTAAATACATACATATAGATAGAAAAACACCCAGAGTCGGAACAAATACTTGTAGGTCGTACAAATATTTGTTCCGTGCGGGAATCGAACCCGCGACATGCTGCGCAGCAGTCAATCGCTCAACCACTGCGCCAACCGTGTCGTCTGACGATGGACAGATGGACCGACGACCCGAAGAAAGTGGCTGGGACAGACTGGATGCAGAAGGCGGAGGACAGGGTGTTGTGGCGCAGACTTTGAGAGGCTTTTGTCCAGCAGTGGACCGCGATAGGCTGCAGTTGATTGACTTATTCCATCCATTTCGGACGTAATAATGCAATAATTGTTAACCCGTTTCACAGTAATCGGATATGGGAAAAAAATGTTTACCAGATAAGTCAATCTGCCTAGCTTTTTCCCAACTATGTTGGTGTCGGCTTCCAGTCTCACCGGATGCAGCTGAATACCAGTATTTTACATGGAGCGGCTGCCTATCTGACTTCAACAACCCGGTTACTGGGTAATACAATACCCCTTGGTAAGACCGGTTGTCAGACTTTCGCGGGCTTCTGACGACCCGTAACGACTATTTTCATGAATGACAGCCGGGACCAACGGGTTAACGTGCTTTCCGAGTCAAGGAGGAGTCTCGGTATACAAAAATGGTCACCCATCCACGGATCAACCGCAGAAAGCGTAGCTTAACCTGATGGATCGACCCTTGCGGCTGTTATTAGTTAGCCATGAGCTCCTCCTACCAGATAAGTAAATGTAAAAATCTGTGTTTCTATATCCGAACCGCCGAGTGTCAATAACGGTCACTGACCCACCTACATTTTCTAGCATTCTTTATTTCAAAAACTGAAATAAAGTCCATTATCGTCCTGAATCAATATCTATCATTATCTTCAACATGTCCCAATAACGAAAAACCATTCATAGTTCATTGTTTGGGTTCCTGCGGAGGGATATTAGGGAAAGGGCAATGACCGCTATTGCCACGCTAAAGTGATTCGGGTATAGTGCTATTCATTTCCATCCAATATTTAATAACACCAAAAATTTTCCTGCGCTTGCGCGAACAAAAGACTTCAACGCAGAAGACGAAAAAGGTGCGATGTTACTTGTTTTAACTATACAGGGTGTAAGGGACAGCCCTCCGCAAACTAACAGGGTGCATTCAGCTCCTCATTTTGAATCATATTCTACCGGAAATTTTCTCAGGAAAATTTTCATTTTTTCAATTTTGTTTTCAGTCACATTTTCATTATTTCAATGTAAAATTGCATTGTGTGTTCGCAGCATTCCATTTATGTAAAAAAAACTGCAAAAAAAAACAGCAAAAAATTAAAACCAGCAATGGATGTTGAAATACTCTAACCAACGACGCGAGTAATCAGCTGTTCACTTTCTGTCTAGCTACAGAGTTCATCGAACTCACCGCATACCTATTACCTACCCCTCCAAACCAGTAATAGACGTTCCGATTTGTGCACAAAAACACAAACAAATCAGGTTTATTGGATTCCCTTAACGTTCCTGAAAAAATTTAATGTACCAGTCATCTTAGTAAGACATACTGAATTCACCCTATCAGTTTGCGGAGGGCTGTCCCTTACACCCTGTATAATCAAAATTTCTATTTATGTGTTTTTTCTTATTGAATTTAAGTAATATTATTAAATATATTTACTAACTAAATACCTAAATTCCCTATCGGTTAAGGTAGTGAATAACTTTAAGTGAAGTGAGATTATGGCTGTAGGCAAGTACAGGTACGCGGATATTAGATTCCTCCACAATTACATTCGAACGTAAATTATCTTTGGAACTTGGCATTTGTGGCAGAATTAGCTTACCATAATATATAGATAGATAGATAGAATACTCTTTATTATGCACACCATAAAAATTACAGATATAAATGTTGAAATTTTACATAGGGTGACACAATGGGCGGTCTTATCGCTAACAGCGATCTTTTACAGACAACCTTTGGATGGATTATGGGGCTTTTTCATAATATTATGAAAAAGCTAAAAAAGCTCGTGGGTCGGAAAGCACGGTAAGCCGTTGGTCCCGCCTGTCATTCGTGGATCTTTGACAGTCGTTACGGGTCGTCAGAAGCCCGAAAGTCTGACAACCAGTACCAAGGGGTATCGTATTACCCAGTATCTGGGTTGTGGAGGTCAGATAGGCAGTCGCTCCATGTAAAATACTGGTAATCAGCTGCATCCGGTCAGACTGGAAAACGAACCCAAAACAGTTGGCAAAAGCTAAGTATAGGTGGAACATCAGATCAAGACTAGGAGAGAAATGGCCACCATCACCACCATCAACCTTATCCTTCTGGGCACTATCAAAAAATAGTTTTAAATATTGTAAAATTGTTTTAGAACTTTGGATTCTCAGTCTAAAAACTGACAATATCATCAACGTTTTAGAACACTTATGTAAACACTATTTTTTTAACCAAACGCAAGACGCAAGAGCCCTGCGGTAACGGTCGCGACTTTCGAGTTGTAGGTCATGGGTTCGAACCCAGACAGGCGCTTTACTTTGTATAAATTATTTCATCACCACTGCTCTCAAAACGGTGAAGGTAAACATCGTGAGGAAACCGGCATGTCCTAGAACCAAAAATTCGAAGACATGTGACATCTACCAACCCGCACTGGGCCCGCGTGGTGTATTACGGCCCACTCCCTCTCACCGAGAGGAGGCCTGTGTCCCAACAGTGGCAACATTATAGGCTGATAGTGTAAGCTGGAGTAATATTTTATTTTATCGTCTCAATGAACACAGTAAAACTTTGCAAAACATATCGCACCTTCATTTCGAAACTGTTACTAAACAAAAAATTTACGATTTTTGTATGAATATTTACCTCTCAATAAAATAGTAACGAACACTTATGAGATATTTCTGGCATTATTTGTTAAATTATTGGTTTCTTTTTATGGTGTGTAGTCATAATATAATTTAATTAGTATGTAGATTTTGCTGCTATAAGTAAGATGGCGTTATTCTGGATCTCATTTTCGTGAAAATTTCGTTTAGTAACGGTCTCGAAATGAAGGTGCGATATCATATTATACAGCTAATCCTTAACACCCAAACAGAACATAACCTCACGCCGGGGCTACACTATACGGACATCGCCGTTGATCATGGCGTTGAAGGGCGATAACCGTAGGTGTAGCCACCACTACGCGATAATCGGACAACGGCATTCACATTGCCGACGGACCAGCGGTGTGAATTCAATGAGCATTGACGTTTACTGTTCAAGTGTGGCCACTCAATTCATCGCGTTGAACAACGGAACAATTACCGCGATGTTTAAAGCGTTCATGACGTATAGTGTGGCCCCGGTATCACACAATATTGTAACCGAGTAGGCGTACCTACCTCACAGATGCGACGCGCTGATAACAACACAATGGCTGTTAACACTACGAGTAGATATCAGACGGACGGCGGACATGACCTCGACCTGTTTGCTGAAGTCTTGCTGAAGTAGCGAGTCATGTCAACAAATTATTGTTCGATGGGATCAAACAGTGAAATACTTTAACTAAAATAAAACAAGGTTATTTAATATAAAAGTACGGTTTCGATAAAAGCTAGTTCTATTCTTTGAAAATTTAAATTCTGATTCCAAAATAGGATAAAAGGCTTGTTATCCTATCTTGGCAATAGGTTCAATGAAATGAATGAATCACTTTTATTCGTCATCAATCTGCCTAGCCTTTTCCCAACTATGTTGGGGTCGGCTTCCAGTCTAACCGGATGCAGCTGAATACCAGTATTTTACATGGAGCAACTGCCTATCTGAACTCCACAACCCAGTAACTGAGTAATACGATACCCCTTGGTAAGACTGGTTGTCAGACTTTCGGGCTTCTGACGACCCGTAACGACTGTCAAAGATCCACGAATAACAGCCGGGACCAACGGCTTAACGTGCTTTCCGAGGCACGGAGGAATCTCGATATGTAAAGATGGTCACCCATCCACTGACCAACCCCGGCAAGCGTAGCTTAACCTCATGGATCGACCCGTGCGGCTGTTATTACTTAGCCACGAGCTCCTCTCTTTATAAAAGTACGGTTTCGATAAACGCAGTTCTATTCTTTGAAAATTTAAATTCTGATTCCAAAATAGGATAAAAGGTTTTTTATCCTATCTTGGAAAAATAGATTCAATGAAATGAATGAATCACTTTTATTCGTCATATTAAAAAAAAGCCGGCCAAGTGCGTGTCGGACCACGCACAATGAAGGGTCCTGTAGTTGGAGTAAATTTATCTCAAAAAAATTCTCCAACTGCAAATGTAAGTTTATAATCGCAATTTTTTTTTCATTTGGTAAAACTACAAGATAACAATTTTTAGACTTTTTTCTTTACGTGTACTGTGAGACCTTGCTTCTTGCCAAATTTCATGATTCTAGGTCAACGGGAAGTACCCTATAGGTTTTGATTTATTTGCAAGTATCAAAAATGGCCGTTTTTTTCGCATTGACTTAGAAGCTTGATTTTTTTTAGAGCTTCAATCAGACCGTAGACCTACGTATTGGATATTATTATTTTTTTTTTTTTCTCTTTATTTAGTTTGGGGTTTTTATCTAGACAGATATGTCAACCCCATCGTGCCTTTTATCTTATAACATTAAAACTAAACACACAAACTACAATAAACAATTAAATAATCTATAAAACACTTTGTTTATATATAGAAGTCACTGATGAAGGACTGTGATCAACTTGCATAACTTTTTGGCACCTTCTGACGTTGGTTCGGATAAAATTGATTGTATCAATCCCACGTTAAGCCTATTCAAGTCTAATTCCCTCAAAAGTGACTCCCTCTCGCACCTGTTGCGGACACAATCCATCAGCAAATGCTGCACGTCCTCAATCTGATTACATTCTCCGCAATTCGGTGAATCAGTTTTTTTCATAAGATCAACCTTGATACCTTCACGAGTTCCTGAGAAAAAGGGTCTTGACAGACTGAAAGACAGACAGACGGACAACGTAGTGATCCATTAAGGGTTCCGTTTTTCCTTTTAAGGTACGGAACCTAAAAAATAAGCTAGATTGAGTCGTCATTTCCTATCTGACTACCCTGAGAAGAAATGGCGAAACAAACTCAGGAGTCAAAGTCTCTTTGAAAGTCGAGGCATAATCTTGGTCAGGCCATACCAAATTCAAGATAGGCCTAAAGTACTATTTATTAATATCCCAACCAAATGGCGACGATGCGAAGGCTTTGTTCAAATTCATGGCCCACGTCTTGTGAACGTACAATGGTTTAGGGTACGATGGAACTGACATACGCTATGCGTAAAAGCTCCTATAAATAAATTTAAAAAAAAAAGTAGCCTATGCGTTAATCCAGGGTATAAGCTATCTACATACCAAATTTCATCTAAATCGGTCTAGCCGATTGAGCGTGAAAAAGGAACAAACATACAAACACGCACACACACTTAAAAACTTTCGCCTTTATATCATTAGTGTGATGCCAATACCAATTTAATACAATGATATAATAATAATAACAAAATCAAATAGGCATTCCGGTCCATTAAATAAACTTTCTAAACTACATTTAAATATAAATGATTGATACCTATATTTGATCAACAATCGATTGTATCGATTATTCGTGATCACATTAGATAATCGGATTGTTTAAAAAGCCTACCGCGGCTTAATTATCTACATCTTTTATTATTTCATTGTGTAATTATGAAAGAGGATGTAAAACGTATGATTTAGTGAGCAGTTATCGCGAAACGTTGAATTATTTCATTAATCTTTTACTACTGTCGATTTTATTAATTGTGGCCCGATGACTGTACGAGTAGAAGTAACAATATCAGTTCTCTATTCAGATATTACATCTAATTATAATAAATCTGTGTTTAGTATCTAACTAACCACAACCTGCGACAAACTACGCCACTTTTACAACCGCTGTAATAATGTTTTCCGCGATGTAACTCAGTGCTGGCCGCGGAAAAGTGACCACCCTGTACTTAGCCACGAACAGTCGGACCCACTGGTTAACTTGAACGAAAAGGAATAGTTTACTTCCGTATGTTCAAGGTATTATACTGTTTTGGTAGAGGCAGAAATGTAGATAAATAAATATGTTAATTGATGATGACCGTTGAGATGTGTCTGTCTCTTTATTGCTTTATTTAAAGTCAAATGTGAGATCGATATACATATTAAGGCACTCTAGAGGTCTAGTGTCTTACTCACTTGTTAAATCTATTTAAAAAGTACCACCCAGCTCTCGTGAAAACTACTTCTTGACACCTGTCAGTTTCGTATTAACGAATAAGTATGTGTTTTGCGAATTTGATCCTTATTATTACTAGAAATTGTCCAACTAACGGGTGTCAGAACGCATTCGCTCGATGGTCGGACTGTAGTGAGTTAGCAGTGTGATGTACCCCTCCTTAAAAAAGAATACTGTGTAGTGGACTGGGAAAGATAAAAGATAATTATGCAATAACGCACGAATATTTTTTTTGTATTCTACCAAAAATTCTAAAAAAAAAACCCGTCTATTAACATTTACACAAAACTAATATTTCATAAAACTTTCAAAATCGACCTTGTCGTATCCAAAATTATTGTAAAACTTGATTCATACGGCGGCGGCCATTGTGTAGCATGCACAATTGCATTCAAGCTATTATCTGCGTATCAACCTTGCTGTAAAAACGCGTTGTTTCTGAAGGCGAGGAATATTGTCTTCTGTGACCACGTGATGTTTATGTGCACTGTACTAACGTTCTAGAAACTATTTGTGCTTATGTAATTGTTGGTAACTCTTGTTACGGGGATTTTCAGCTTGTTCTGTTACTATGTGAGTATCTAATTATTGTAAAGTACCTACCTGTTTTGGGTAATGCCTCTTTCTGATTTTATTTTATGCTTTGAAGTTGATAGTTACTTATTGCTTAGTGTGTATTAAGGCTTATCTTGAAGAGGTTTACAACAGTTTTTTTTTATCCTTTATTAAAAAGAACCAGGTTCTTAATAATTAATTACAATCTAGCCTACAAGACTAATAAGCAATTTTAATCTAAGTTATTTTTTTACGTGATAATTATTTTAAAACTTAGAATAGTGTTCATTGTACTTTACACAAGTCCGTTCCACTTTCTTAGAGTCTAATATAATAATATAAACACTGTTCATGTGTTATATTTACAACAGTGAATATGTTACTACGAATGTGATTTTCTATGCAATCATACAATCATAACTTTTCGAACTTATTTGGATCCAACTCAATCTAAATTAGGCAAAGCTATATTGACCAGAAATTTGGAAACTAGCTTTAAAAAAACAGATTTCGTAATCAGGAAACAAAAAATAATTAAAACTGTAGATTTTCCTAAGAAGTAGGAAATAACTGCCATTAAACCATACTTTAGCAATTTCAAAGTATTTCATTGCCACATAAAAGGATAAACAACAACTTAACCCATTGTTAATCTTTCAACCAGTAAGTAATACAAACATAATCACCAATAAATATTTATGTGGCAGAAGGTCAGAAACCGAAGTTTCACAAGAGACAGCGCGGACAGGCGCCAGTGAATGAGTGAATGAACGAATATATCAAGTGACCTATGTGTCGGTCACGACTGACGTGCAGAAAGACACATTTTGTTGATAGCTGTGTGATATTTTAGGCGTTGTTATACATACTCGTATCAATACATTGTTGCGAATTGATTTGAACAAATACAACGTGTCGTTTTGCATTTTCGTCAAATTTCAGGGTGTGATACAGAACATAAAACCGAACAACTTTCTCCATGGGACCAACATCGTAATCGCAAAAAAAATATTCAACTGTCTCATAGAAAACTTCAATACCTACTCGACGCAAATGTATGGGAGCAGCTGTTTTATACTAATTAAATTTATAGTAAGTAGTGCCGACTATCGAGTAAAGATTTTTTGAGTGAAGTCTTTCGACTCTCGTTTTGTGACTAATATGAGTTACTATCACACTTGCAAACATCTAACATCTAGTAAGTACTCTAATATGCGAGCCAAATAAGAATAGTGCTGTCAAGACGCCATTTTGTTCCGTAATAGTATGGCAATACTCGCGAACTTCATTACCAATGCGTACTAATTTGACAGCTATCGTGTGAAGTTGGCAGCAAGCGCGATCCTATTCTTAGTTGGCTCACATAGTCTATTTTATTCTATTCTAAAGCACACTCTTACAATAAAGGCCGAGTTTTATGAAATACTGTTGGAATTGGCACAGATAAAATAATACTGCGTTATGGTCAGTTGAAAGTTTTAGTACCTACTGAGGGAAAAAGCCGATCTTTCAATATAGCTCAGAATATCAAATGAACTTTTTCTTCTTAACATAATAGCGGCTATTAACAAAGAATAAAATAAAACGAATTCATGTAACCAGTAATCAATTGATCAGATAACAGTTAACCTCAAAGTTTAACTGCAGATTAAATGTAAGATTAACTATTTACAACACACGTTAACTTTTCTTGGAGAAAGTTTATTTCATTTCTTTTATTTTTTTAATGAAGTTTATGTTATATTCATCGCGCCTCGGTTTCACTTGTATAAAATTATTGATGATTAGCAATCCTTAGCAACATGATCCTAAGAGGGCAGTGGTAGCCCCGTGGTAACCGCCCCGACTTACAAGTCGTGGGTTCGAACCCCGGCGACGCTTTACTTTGTGTAAATAATTTCATCTACCACTGCTCTCAAAACGGTGAAGGAAAACATCGTGAGGAAACCGCACTGCGCCCGCGTGGTGCGTTACAGCCCACTCCCTCTCATTGAGAGGAGGCCTATAAGTGTCCCAGCAGAGGGAACATTATAGGCTGATTGTGTATGATCCTAAGATCAATTTTATTGTGATTGTTTTTTGTGAATTTTATCGTGAATGGACTACTATAAACTGATGAAGAAACAAATATTACGAATGAAGAAACATCACAAGTGAAGAATAACGTAAGGTGCACTAAACAACAAAACCACTAAAAATTAAATTCTACGTTAGAGGGTTTGTTTCCGCACTTTAGTCACTCATTCAGGTGGACCATTGTGGCGCATTGTGGTTCCAACCAGCTCAACTCTCTTTAGTCACTCATTGAGGTGGACCATTGTGGCGCATTGTGGTTCCAACCAGCTCAACTCTCTTTAGTCACTCATTCAGGTGGACCATTGTGGCGCATTGTGGTTCCAACCAGCTCAACTCTCTTTAGTCACTCATTCAGGTGGACCATTGTGGCGCATTGTGGTTCCAACCAGCTCAACTCTCTTTAGTCACTCATTCAGGTGGACCATTGTGGCGCATTGTGGTTCCAACCAGCTCAACTCTCTTTAGTCACTCATTCAGGTGGACCATTGTGGCGCATTGTGGTTCCAACCAGCTCAACTCTCTTTAGTCACTCATTCAGGTGGACCATTGTGGCGCATTGTGGTTCCAACCAGCTCAACTCTCTTTAGTCACTCATTCAGGTGGACCATTGTGGCGCATTGTGGTTCCAACCAGCTCAACTCTCTTTAAAAGTTAATCAAGTCTCCTGGTCTGCTTGGAACATCTGTGCGGGATCTGAGTGCCCCGAGGGTGTCTGTTCTAATCGGGGTGACGCCTGTGCATTTAAAGTACATTAGCAACGGTTTCCTCAGCCTCCATACAAGCTCTGCACAGAGGATTGCCTGTTATGCCTATCTGCCTAGCCTTTTCCCAACTATGTTGGGGTCGGCTTCCAGTCTAACCGGATGCAGCTGAATACCAGTATTTTACATGGAACGACTGCCTACCTGACCTCCACAACCCAGTTACTGGGTAATACGATAACTCTTAGTAAGACTGGTTAATCAGACTTTCGGGCTTCTGACGACCCGTAACGACTGTCAAAGATCCACGAATGACAGCCGGGACCAACGGCTTAACGTGCTTTCCGAGGCACGGAGGAGTCTCGGTATGTAAAGATGGTCACCCATCCACGGACCAACCCCGGCAAGCGTAGCTTAACATGATGGATTGACCCGTGCGGCTGTTATTACTTAACCACGAGCTCCTCCTGTTATGCCTATATAAATACAAATAGTTTATTTTTCTTTAACATGATTTGTACTACATAGCTAGTGATAGAAGTGTCCTTTTAAGCAAATAAATGCCTGTATTAGGACACTCCGCTCTTCCGCAACTTAAATTTACGTAATGTACATTCACATACAAAATTAAGCGAATGTTTACTATTTATATAATTTAGAAAAACTAAAGTAAAATAAAGTAAACTAAATTAATACAAACAAAGAATTGTAGAAGACTAATATTTTATATCAGCTTATTACGAAAGAATTGTTATAGTTATGTGAGTTGGGAATGTGGTGTGTAGGGGAAGATGACATACTGTGTGGAAGTTTTCTTATAAAGTATTAAAAATGATCTGAGCAACAACACAAAATTGACTAAAAGAAAAAGTCGACCAACTTCTTCTATAACCATCAGAATTAGTTCCACCGATCAATAACAATTACACTAAACATGATTTCCGTTCACTAATCGTTTAACCGGCCAATAACGAATAATTAACAAAAACGTGGAAGAGATACGTGTTTTTTGTCACGAGAGGTCACTCAGGTCACTCAGGGTCAGTCAGGGTCACGGCGGAAACTGTTAGTTGCGTGATCTTCGCGACCTTTAACTTGTGATGCAATTAAACAGTTGAATATCACGATTAAATGTTTATTTTTATTGGTTTTAGATTTATGCTTATTTTAATAAGGATTGCTTTTAATAAGGCTATGATTCTCAGGTTAATTTGAATAAACAATTATTGATTTTGATTTTATGGGCTGACTGAGAAGAGAGAGTCTTAATAATTATCCCAGAATAGAGATATATATACAGGGTGGTAGGGATATCGACGTACAACCTGTTAGCATGGAATCATTAGGTACAGACGCCAAGCTACTACAATCTGTCAAATGTCTTTAATAGATTTTCATCTATAACGCAAAAGCATTAGGTTCAAAGTTGATTGGGAAAATTTGACAGTTTAGGTGGCTTGACCTGCTGGCGTCTGTACATGATTTTGGACCATTGAAACATTGAAATATTTCGTCGATTATTTTTAAAAAAAATTGCTGTTTCATACATTTAGATCGCGTAGGTGTTGCACTGATGTAGAAAACAGCAGATTTTTTTTTAATGACCGACGAAAAATTTCTACAAAAGGGGGTCCAGAATTATGTACTGAATCCATGGTAATAGGTTGTGCGTCGATGCCCCGTCACCCTGTATTAGTAATGCTACGACACGCAGATAATAAAATAAACTGAAACTCATAAGATTTATTTCAATTAAACCCTGGCACTTTTGAATTGTCAAGAAGTCGATCAGACAGAACGTTAAAGCTAGTTTGCCGATACCAAATAGAAGTCCTATGGAGAATAACGGACAAGAAACTCCATGGATGCTTTTTAAATCAAAATAGGCTACGTTTAATAAAAATAAAATGTTCATACTTGAGAAGATACTCGTAGAGCTCGTGGTCGCTAAGTAATAACAGCAGTACGTGTCCATCCATAAGGTTAAGCTATGCTTGCCGGGGTTGGTCCGTGGATGGGCGACCATCTTTATATACCGAGACTCCTCCGTGCCTCGAAAAGCACGTTAAGCTGTTAGTCCGGCTGTCATTCGTGGAACTTTGACAGTCAGACAGACAGAAAAAGGGACATGTTGCGCCGACCAAAAATAGATTGGGATAAGGGCAGGAGAATGGACTTGAGAAGATACTCAATACTTTATTCTAGACGTCGTTAAACTGACAACAGCTTCTCTAAAGTCATTTTGAGAATAAATTAAGTACATCTGTTTAGATAAGATGAATGTTTGTAAAAGCCTATTTACGGTCTTGAATACCAGTATTTTACATGGAGTGACTGCCTATCTGACCTCCACAACTCAGTAACTGGGTAATACGATACCCCTTGGTAAGACTGGTTGTCAGACTTTCGGGCTTCTGACGACCAGTAACGACTGTCAAAGATCCACGGATGACAGCCGGGACCAACGGCTTAACGTGCTTTCCGAGGCACGGAGGAGTCGCGGTATGTAAAGATGGTCACTCGATCCACTGACCAACCCCGGCAAGCGTAGCTTAACCTGATGGATCGACCCGTGCGGCTGTTATTACTTAGCCACGAGCTCCTCTTATGTATATTAATCAATCTATGTTTAATATAAATAAAAATATAAATAGATTTAATATAAATTAGGTATAATATAATCAATCTATGTTTAATATATACGTAAATAAACAAAATGGAAAAGAATAAGCTGAAATATTTAATCCTCTATTGCTAATCTTTAGGTCATGGTTACAATCATATTTGCTGCATTTGACATTATTATATTATGCTAAATACTCAATAAAAAAATAAACAAATTTTAATTTATCACCAAAAAAAACCAGTCACTTAAAAATTTTAATAAAATCCAGATCGTTTGAAGAGATGTACCAATACATTGCTAAATGCAATGCTATATATACGTATAGTAAAGTAATACATGCAACGAACCAGGTCGTGGGAAATACACTAGCTAGCCTTGCAAATGTCGCGTTACGAAAACTGATGCTCAGCGGGTTTTAGCCAACGTTTCAGGTTTAAAATAAACAGTTTAAAAAGTAGTTTTGAAGATAAGCATGTATTTTTATTATTGTGGCTTTTTTATTTCAATTTTTAGTTGATTTTTATTTGTTGTTGAGGCATGCTCTCCAGCCAAATAAGTTCCTTTCTTTTGATAACCAAAAATAATCGTTGACTCAATTTAAACTGTCTCCGAAATATTTTCTCATCCCAACACCATTACATTCTAACTAAATGAAGGTTTTTTGATTTATTTGTAGTCATCAAAGAATCGATTCCAAATCGTTTCGAACGATCATCAAGATAAATGACTAACCTTTGAACTACACAACACTATCAAAGATATGCCCAGCAATGGTACTAGCACAATCACAACAATATAAACATTTCATAAAAAGATGCTCAAATTAATTCTGCATCATTGTAAGTAATGGGTCAAATAATGTAACACTTTACACTTTACCAGCTGATTAATAGTGTTGTAAGTAAATATGATGAATTGACACACATCTCTAGTGAATGTTGCCAGTAATATATCGAGCCAATCTATAAATTACAGCTTTGGGACATCAGGTGCCAAATTGCCCCACATTCAGAAATAAAATTTTAATTGGAGACAGAATATTATGCTGGTTGTACACGAATTGCCCCGAGCTAGATTGGAGAACAAAATTATAACTTAGAATCTCATTAGTCAATATTATTGATGTAATTATGTATCTTTAAGATAATGTTGTCACACTTAAGACATTACATGACATGTAAATATAGTAAATGTCAAGATTTTAAATTAGTAAGTACATAGTTAATTAAAATTCTTCACAGTTTAACTACGAGTAGTTTATTACGCTCAAGTAAATCACGCTATGAAATTGTTTAGAACGATTAGTGCATTAATTCACACACATAAAACTCTTTTCATTAAAAGATAATTGGGCTAATAAAGTTTTCGTTACAAAAGAGAATTTTTAAGCGACGAAAAAAAGGAGGTTCTAAAGTCGACACGTCTATTTTTTTTTATGTAGGTATGACCACGCAAAACTTTTTACAGAATAGTCTGATTTAAAAGATTATTATTTTATTCGGGAGGGTTATACCTCGAAGTTGGTCCCATCTAAAATTTATTAATTTTGCTTGGGTAGTTTTTGAGTTAGCTTCAATAATACGTATTTTTTTGCTACTTTTTTGTGGATGATGTTCTCATTTCTTTTGCAGGTGAGGTGTGGTGTTTTGTATTCGAATTTGTGGGAGATAGTACCACAACTAAAAAGTGATAAAAATATTTTTACAAAAAATACAACCGACTTCCACAAAAAAAAAACACTACAAAGTGAAAAATTATCAATACTTTGATCATCTTAACGTTAAATACTTATTTATGACATGCTAGGAAAAGCATAAGATTTAGAAATAATTATAAAAATAATATCCAAATTCATATAAAGTGCCCTAAAATGTAGCCATGTCTTCGGGCAAAATGTGTACCTACATGTAGGTACATGTTCCGTATGATTGTGAACACCGTTAGTTTATAATCTGTATCATGTAACTGCTTACAATTTATAAGGTATTAATTTTCGATAATTTGTCAGTTTGCCTTGGATAGATTATAAAGTATCGAAAAGTAATGCGTTAAATTGTAAATGGTTTGTTGCAGTTCACATTTTTTCGATAGTTTATAATCTCGCGAGCTAAATTATAAACTAACGAAGTTTATAATCATACGGTCATATAGAATATATACGATATCTTGCCTCATACAAATACAATTTTAGGTACCTAACACGTTTGCAAAATATTATCCGATTTTACATAATATCTTTTAGTGCCCAATAATTGTATAAGTGTAGCCATTACATTATGGCTTTCACAACGGAGATAAGTCGCCCGATTATATGTATTATTATAATTATACAGTGAAAGATAATTATGTGACTTCGCAATCGATTATCTAATTACCGCTAATCCAGTTCAATAGTATCGAGAGGTTTGTATTTATTTTTTTTACGATTGTTTTCATTATGCCTTTTTTATTGATTAGAAATATTAGACTGTTGAATTGAATAAAGTATCTACAAATTATTATAGGCCATGTTAGCCGTAGAACCGATTACCTTTGGGGTAGACGTGTTCTTGAGTGGAGACCGCGAATCGGAAAATTGCTGCTGTACCCTGATGATAATGTTGATAATATTTATTGTACAATGAATTGTAATATTTATTGTATTTATTGTTGAATGTCTTCTTGAACAACCAACCTAGTTCTACAGTGAAATATGTACACACATATACAATCACACACACACACTCACTACATCAACTCACTCACACCACACACCACACTTACACAACACACCTACACAACACACTCGCGCCTACAGTTACTTTCTTTTAAATTCCGACTTGTTCCTAATTTTTCATGTATCCTTTTATTATTTATTAGCTTTTTCCAACAAACATCGGCTTACATACGTACATTGTCAATACGCTGACTCATTTTACACGGAAGGCCCTGTCTCCTGTGATACAGTTTTTTTAACTAGTACAGGATACAGGTGATCTTTTCCACTAAAGTTAAGTTATCACTGTATTGTATTGCATAGTTTTTACTTTTCAATAACTGGTGGAAAAGCAATCTGTAACGCAGTCTTTGGAACAATAAAAAAAAAAAAAATTAAATTTATTTATTTAATTTATTATTACCACTTACATTTGTTTTTACAGGAACCCAATGCAACAATGTAGTCACATATCCACACTCAGAGACGTCATCCAAAAACGAATTAGATTATTCATATTTTAATTAATAATTTAATTTAATTTAATTATTAATTTCCACTTAATTAATGTTAATAACATTTTAAAAAAATGATGATGACTTTATTTTCATTTTATTTATGTTTCTTATTTTAATTTTATTTGAATAATTAATTTTATACTTTTTGCTGTGGACGGGGTCCGTAACCTTACCTTATCTTTTCTTTGTACCTTAGCTTTAAGCCATTGTAACACCTTCTGAAAAAATATGTAATGCTACTAAAGATATGAATATGAATTAGGAATGTTTTATGATGAAATTAAAGGCCTAGCAGATATTTCCCTCATTACAAATTAAAGATATGTAATTGTGAAAAAACCGGATTACGAGAAACTTATTGGTAACCAAGTAAGGTTGACAAAACTTGGGTAACAAAGTATATTTGTATTCATTTCATGTCTGAATTGGTTTTCGCTACACTTTTGCAATATTTTCTTTGTGTAATTTCCTTTTTTGTTTCATCCATTTTCTATTACCTGTAAACATTATAAACGCTCTGTGTGACCATGTCCATTGTTTTATACAAATAGTGTTTTGAAAGCTATATTGCATTGGAATGCTTCATGTTTAAAATGCGTATCATTTCTGTATACTCTCTCAACATCTTATAACGTACCTTGAAGACATGGATTAACATGTATAACTACCACGTAATAAAATACATTACAGTAGTAATTTTAGTTTAGTAAGAACCTTGACGCATGAAAAGCTTGTACTGCAAAACTTTTTAACAAAAAAAAAACCGACTTCCAAAAATCACTACAAAGTGAAAAATAACTTTGATTTCGGAAGTCGGTGTCTTTCGTTTTTTATTTACTTTCTTTTTTTTTGCCACCGACTTCCGAAATCAAAGTTATTTTTCACTTTGTAGTGATTTTTGGAAGTCGGTTTTTTTTTTTTTTTTTGTTAAAAAGTTTTTATTTCTCGCTTTTTAGTGGGTCTGTTTATAATTTGTATAAGTTACAATAGTCTAATGTCAATTGCTCATCACATGTTACAAAATATTGCTTTTCCCGATGCTGGGACGTTAATTGTTGAGGAGTTCTGCTGGTAAGAACCAGGAGAACTCCTCAACAACCACTCACCACACGCATTGTGTGACGAGCGGAAATTGCTTAGCAACCATATTAAAGTAATCGAATCGCAACCCGTGAAATATTTATCATTGAGTAGTTCCGGTAGCCATCTGTGGTCTTCATCATCAGTTCCACTTCATCAAGTGGTGCTTTCCGAGAGAAAATGCACGAGCTACTATAAAAAATACCCAAATAGGTGTGCCTATATTTGAAGAGTTCCTTCGATTTCTCCAGGATCCCATCATCAGAACTGGATTTTGACAAAAAAGGGACCATTTCGGAAGTATACACTTTCCAACAAAAAAATAATTTTTCAAATCGGTTGGCAAGCGACGGAGTTATGCGCGAACAAACATAAAATAAAAAAAAAATACAAACACCCGAATTGAGAACCTCCTCCTTTTTTAGAAGTCGGTTAAAAACATACAATGATTGATTCATTCATTTGATGATTCTGATTACTCGGGGGGCCTAAAACGGCCACATTAAGCAATTCCTCTAAAAGCGATTAATAATTCCTGAATTCCCAGAAATTTATTATGATTGTGCTATTTGACATTAAACTTCAATGAAGCAATTCATAATTCGTGGATCATTTTACGAATCTCCATACAAAACTGTCAAACAGTTGAATTGCGTGCTATGAATTGTACGTAGATAAATTATGAATTGTCAGTTTGTGACCGTTTTTTTTTTTTTTTGTATCTTTATACAATTTTCTGTTTTACAATTTCAAATATGATTCTATAATATCTATTATCCTACTATGATTCTGCCAAAGTGGCCGTTTTAGCCCCCCGAACTGCAATGTGTTTCGATTTCTGTCCTCTATCTCCTCGTTTACATATCTTGCTCTTCTCAGGTCGTCAAAGCGTTAAGGTATAGGTTGGGGGTAGGTATTAGGTTATATGTACCAGGTTTAAGGTCCTTTTAGATCCTTCTCACCACAGGTGTTTGTACACAATTGGAACATTTTCTTCAACGGGTTATATCAACACTTTGTCCTTTCTTTCCATGACCTGCGTTACCCGTACAGTTCATGTATCTCAGTACACAGTTCGTGACGTCTGCATTGTGTTTTTGTCAAAGTTTCGCTTGCTAGAACGTTCCCACGTCTATTGAGATGTCTTCTAAAAACGAGTACCTCTCTTTATATATTCTGTGTTAATTTGTGTCTTTTTAGGTATCGTTAATTGCTAACAGGTTTGTTGGGTTTCTAATTCTTGTGATTCTTGAAGCCTTTTTGTGAAGGAGAATTTGTCCTCGGTTGATGACATCAATGTAATGGCAGTTTTAACTAATTACTGTCATGATTTAAATGGAAATTGTAATAAAACCAAGGTGTTTACACGCAGAACACTACTAGTACAGTTCGCGAGGAATAAGCTGAGCTTTGCATTTGTGTGAGTGATCACCAAAATGGTACGAGAGCCCATGACCAAAATGTTTGTATTATCGTTTTACGTAAGACAAAATCTTCAATCGTCTTATCGTTTTACGTTTTACAACGATGCGACATGGTTTTGGTCATGGCCTCTCGTGCTAAAAGAACAAAAGCGCGATTGCAGTATAAACCGGTTTTAAACCAAGGACGAATCGCGCTCAATGCCGGACGTCACACCTACACTATCTATGTGCACTCACACAAATGCAAAGCTCAGCTGAAACCTCGAGGGCTGTAGCAGACTATTAAAATCACACATACACAGTGAGTTGCACGAAACCCAAAATTAGTTTAACGGAGACTTTAAATTCATGCCATCCCTTATATTTTGTATCAGAAAGAAAGTGACAGCATCAATTTAAAGTCACCGTTAAACTAATGTTGGTTTCGTACGCGTATAAATTTCCAGTATAAGCTGATCTCGCATTCTATAGGATTTCCTTACAATGAGAGGTCAGTGTAAACTGGAAATATATAGCTGGATGTGTAGCCGTGTGTACAACTCACTGACATTTAATTAAACAGTTATTTTACGAGATTGAGAAAGCAATTTGTGACATATTTAACATCGTCATATTGAGCTTCACAGTTACTTGTAAAGTTTTGAGTATGAATGTGGGTGGCTTTATGAGTAGGGGAAGACTAAATGAACGATGGATGACTGTGTGAAAGATGATAAGAGGTGACTACCGAGATGACGACTAATAGAGAAGGATGAAAGAAAAAGACAGGTTGAGCCGAACGTAAATATATTGGGATAAGGGAAAGAGAATGATGATGAATTACTTGTATAATAGACTAAAGTAAAAATTGCTACATTTAATTTAGAAAATGGAACCCTATCTAAACATATAGTAAGTGAGACGCTTGTTACAGCCTTCTTGCGAGAATCAATCTAAGAGTTGGTCAACATAGTTTTTGTACTAAATACTGAACCAAACAAGCCTACTATCACTTTTTGTGAGCAATCCTGATCTTTAAACTTACACATTATTGCTTTATTGCTACACTTTGTTCTAAGTGGAGATGGTATAATTGATTTGCACTTTATAAGCCCACTTGATTGAACTAAAACGCAAGTACTACACTTAATATTATATTCAAACTTAATGTCGTGGCGCATATTATTATAAAATTAGAAGCAGCAATTCTCTTGAACTTTAAACCCGTAATTTCACAAGAAAGGAACTTCCAGAAATGATCTAGCACCCAAAAACAAAGAATCAAGAAGCAGGATTATTGAAAGACAAGTCGAAATATAAAGAAATAGAAGATATAAAAATAAATACAGAAGAAGAGACAATCAATCATCTCAAACCATTTCATTAAACCAACTCAATAGAAAAGATAAACAATAACAGATGCAGAAACACATAACAGTTTAGAAGAACAAACTCTAGACGAACATTACACTAACTCCAAACAGATAACAGATACAAGACTAAGATAAGATAGTATCGACAGTAATAGCGCAGCCATTGTGCAGTAACCTCATTATGATAATAACGAGTAAGATAAAAAGCTCAAATTATTAGCTGCACCACATTCGATGCTGAACGACCCAGATCCCACGAGAATAATGTCAAATATGATTGTTTGTTTATCTGCCGTTTAATATTGTTAACTGAAGGTTTGTGAATGTTAGGGAGTTAAGTATCGATACTTTTACTGACGTCAAGCACACCTTAGCCCTAGGCATTGCAGCCTGGTAAATAATTGTACCACAACATGAAGTATCTCATATTTATTAAATAGCTCGTGGAGGTACGCTAGAAGAAGAAGTAATGTAGAGACCCCAAGTTGTTCTACACCCAGTTCTTCGCTTTCCGTATCCAGTCTGTTATTTCCTTGTTCAGGTTCATCTTTTATGACTTCATCCAGCTTTAATTCCTTTTTGTCTTCATCTCAGTAATCATTAGGTTAACAAACCATTTTTTTTTTGTAAGGAACTATTTTTTTTTAGTTTTTCCTTAGACCATTTTCTATTCCTGTCCTTTTGGCATTTTGCATATTCAGCTGATGGTGTTTCAATGGTAGTTTCACCGGCTAAGTTTGAACTAAGTAGTTGTTTAGACTTCGCTTGAATTTAATCAGATCATTCTGAAGTTTGCATAGTATTACTTTCTTTTAATTATATCCTCCACATTTCAAAACAAATATATTAATATATTTTTTCACAATCGTAAACAAATATCCCACCATGGAATATAGGTTAACATCGCTATCAGATCTACATTTCGCAAGGACACAGATCCCATCGATACTTCCGCGTCCTTATTGAAAACGAGGCCGGTTGAGATTGCGCACAGATATAAACAGATCTGTAGGAAATCTAGATTGATACATATACATATATACTTACCCGAGATGATGAACTATCCGTTAGTTAATTATGACTATTAGAATAAGTTATTGACGACCACGAGACTGAAAATGTTCAAGTTCTTGTTAACTCTAAGTTAACTTAGGAGATAATGACTGAATGGAAGGTTAATTTTAAAACATAAACCGTTAGAGATCTAAACTTTCGGTCCTAAGAATTTTCGGACAGAAATATAGTACTGCTGATGATTATTTTTAAGTTAGTCGTATTAAGTATTAGGTAATTTTTAACTGACAAATATTTTGAAGTGTCTCACCAATTTCATGTTTTCGGAAGAAAATGGAACATTATGATTTTCGCTTTTAAATAATTGTTTTATTATACAAACTGACCATGAGCCAAGGCGTTTTTTTGTAGAAAGCAGTAATAAAAGTGGGACAGACTGGATGCGGAAGGCGGAGGACAAGGTATTGTGCGCAGTCTGGGAGAGGCATATGTCCAGCAGTAGCCTGTGATAGGCAGAGTTGATATAACAGTAGAGTTAAACAGCAACACTTATTTCAGGTAACTAGTTGTATTTCATTTCAGATAATTGTAAATTAGTAATCTGAAGTAAACAAACGAAATTGTATAATATGAACCAGTACACTTCCGAGTCCTGGCTGGGAACTAGGACGATTGCGCCAGAGCGTGCTGGTACCCCCCCCCCCCTCCTGCACCCTCCCCCTCCCACTCTAGCCCCGCGCCTGACCTACAAGCCTACCACGAAGATAGTACATGCAGATTAGAATTGTTTTAGTTCATAGTCTAGAAAGACAATTACAGATCGAAATATGTTTCAAATTCCAGAGTTGTGAGAAGCAGAAAGTTAGGAGGATGGAAATTCAAAGCTGGATGTATTCTGAAAGACTGGAAGGATGAGTTTAACAAATCTTGACAGCAGGAATTTAAACTGCAGGAAATGGAAAACTAGGAAATATTCAGCAATTTATATTATTTTTCGTTTTCTTTTAGATAACCTTTTCTAGGGTGAAAACAAAGGGTATTTGTCACATTATAGATCCTCAACATAATAAAGAAGTAATGGACTTCGGGATCTCCGGTAGACAGACTTTAGGGAACTACAGTAGAACAAACTAATACCCCCATCCTTTGCGTAGCTTTGTTTTCCCCAAGAAAGGTTAAATTGTTTTCCACAGGAGTTTGCCTTACAGTTCACGTGTGATCACAACTGTAACTCCCGTGACTGACAGACTATATATCAATCGTATGAATCACGCTACAGCCGGTTAGACATTAATATGATAATGTCATGTTCTGTTGCAATGGCCGCTCAACTTGAGCCATTGCCCACGCGCAGCGGCGGACCTTATCTAGATGTAAGGCGAATAGGTTAATAGAAATAATGAAAGATTAATTAGTTATTAAGGAGGCGTGACTGATAATAATAGGCAGGCCTTGAAAATTTTACTGAAGTTTTCATAATAAACTGTTGCCTACCCATTGGTAAAAACAATTTTAGTAAGAAAACCTGTTATAGGAATAGTACAAAATATTTTAAGCTAGGATTTCCACATTATTTAATTCAAGAAAATTATTATTAAAAAATTTATTTAAATCAGAGTAGTTCTTCAGAAACTCATAAAATTCTATTTTGACCTTATACATATTATGATAGACATTAAAATAATGAAATGTACTAATATGATCTTCAGATTGTTTTAAAACCCAAAATTGTATTGACCTTTAATTCGATTTCAGAATCACAACTTTCATTTAAGTACAACTATTTCAACAGTATTTTACCAAAACATATTTTAGAGTTTTAATTCCTTTAAATGTAGATCTGGTAAAATATGCATATATATGTATAAAATAAATATCGCACCTATATAATTAAAACAGCATAATAAATCAGCTGTAAGTAAGTAGTTCTGTAGCGGTCGTCGTACACATCCCGCAATAAGTTTCACTTTCCGTACATCCAAGTTAACTTTCGTTGTTTTCTCTACGATTGCTTTAACATTTGTTAGGTAATTCTTTTTAACTACGCGAGAATTTTAATAGAGAACAGTTTCGTGTTTATTTTTAGAATTATGTGTTGATGTTCTTCGTTATTTAGATAGTTATCGGCGTAAAACAAGTAGGTACTTACTTATCGTAAGTTGAAATTTAGTTCCTTATTATATTACGTATTTATTTTTAATTAAGTTTACCAAGCTCTGTATTGTTCAGACTAAGTTTTGCAATTAATAAAATGTTTTGATTTTGTCGGAAACATTTTATATTAAAATATCAAAATATGAATTGACATTGCTACTAATATAAATATATTACTAAATTTATATGAATAATATGCATAATAATTAGCGTTAGGTACTATCTGATTTAAATAAATTAATAACTAATATAAATATATCGCGAAACTGATTGCAATTTTTATTAAATACTTGGCAATTTGTTTGATGTAATAAATTTTCATTTCAATCAAGTCATCTCACAGATTTTTTTTGGTATTTTCTTTTTTTTTGAGCTCGTCAACCCTGCAAATGCGAAAGTGGTCTGTGAATATCACTAGACCTATAAAATATACAGAATGAGGTTATCGACCCGGACAACCAGTTGTCCTTTTCGAGTGCGCCTGGCTAGACCTAGGTATTAATCGTATTGCCTAACATTTCTAGTAATATATCACATTTGTTTAACTTTCATTCTATTTCGAGTCCTTGAATGCAAAATAAGTTCTGAGTCGAAATGCTTTATACATGTTTTGCTGTTAAAGTTTTAGCGTAATTAAATTATTAATTTAGCTATTAGCTTGACGAAAAACAGTTAAGTCCTAAACCAAAAACAAGTACAGTTGCATAAACGCTTATTGTTTAAAAATTTCAAAGAGTTAAATTTAAAAATATATAAATCTATTCGTAAAAAGTTAAATTAAATAAGTGACACAAAAAATCGTTTTAGTTAAAGAAAAAAGCATTCAACAAATTGTTACGCTGTTTATACAACGCAAATAGAACCGCAAAAAATCTAAACTCGAACGAAATGAACTATGCACAAATAATAGATACAAGCAAATCTTACAATTCACCAAATATCAAACTGCAACATCAATTATTCACATGCAAAACAATGGACGCAGAAATGTGGCTTAGAACCACCTTACGATAGACATTATTCCCGCTTTTTTTGTTCCACAAACAAAAACCACTGCATCACTCGAGCGCGAATCCGAAATCCAGAGGGTGAGTTCTAAAACCACAAATCTGCACTTAATTTTGACACTTACGTAAAATTTGGCCGCCATTTTGGGGTTAAACTGTCACTAATGTCACTCGCGAGGCATGCACATGCGCGAAGGGTACGCGCGCCGAATGGCCGCCGAGCGTTCGCGCTCACTATATAACCTCCCCCCCAAACTATTATTATATTAATTACATTCAATGTTTTCACTGCACGGTGTCGAACGGATCGATCTGGATCATTTGCTTCCTACTGCGATAATCCCGAAATACGGAATTTAAATGGCCCCTAGAAAGTTTCCGACACACATTACCGACATTACATTTGATTTACAACTCACTTATAAAATAACTTTAATTAATAATGCAATAAAATATGTCGATTACAGTTTGTATTTAATGTACCTACTCGTTTGGTTTTATTGTCCTGTCACTGGCCTGTGTACGAGGTGTTTATAGGTTTAATTATACTTTTTCTATTACTTTCCATTTAGTTCTGTTTTGCTCAGACATTGCTCTCCGTAAACGTAGCAGTGGTCACTGAAGTCTGGAAGCTTCTTTCAGGCTCAGCGATACGTTTTTATATTAAAATACTAAATAGTTTTGATCCTCTTCAGGGCAAAGGAAGGAGAGGAGATTGGTGTAATTTTGAGGTACAATTAGACGTTGACAAGCCCTTGACACCTAATTTATTTCCTGACTTTGCAAAGTGATGTAAATTCCTCTCATTTCCCATGAAATTACATTTCTATTCTCCTATTATTCATATAATTTTCCCACGGAAAGTTGGATCTTTTCAGGAAATTAAAAGAAACTTATTTTCTTACCTTATTGGCTATTTAGAGTCTGTTTATCATACCTACCTAACATTAGCATATTTTGATGACTACGACAATGTCACATTTTCAATCTACGTAGGTAACTAATAACCTTCAATTGACATTAAGTTATCTAACGAAGCTTATTAATGTGACCGTAATATTATGCATGTAGTATTTAGATTCATTGAACATGTTGCATCAAGAACCAGAACTAGCCTTGGTCTAGATTTGGAATACAGTACTGACAAGCTTGGTGGAAGTTTTTAAAGACAGTGGTGAGGGTGAAGACGCTTCATGAACAATTGGAGATCCGATGAAGAGACTTATGATCTGAGGATCGTTGCTGAGGCAAAGCGGGAATGATAAGGAAGATGTTAAAAAGGATGAACGTTGATTTTTAATATGGTTACCGAGGTTAAAGGCGAAACTAACAAATTTATTTAGTGATGGGATATTTTCGGCTTAATATATCAGCTGGAATAACCATCACTTAGTGATAGAAAGACAATTGATATTGAGAAGTATCATTCAACTGGGACATTGAAAGTGGACTGTTCTTGGGTCTAATTATTCCTCGACTGGTCTTAGTGCATGATGGGGTCCTGACTTTGATCTCTGGGTTCGGCAGTATGACTGGGTTTTTTCATTAAGATATTCCTGAAAGTCATCAACATCGTCAGTCGGCTTCCAGTCTAACTGGATGCAGCTGAATACAGTAGTTTTAGCCACTGCGTATCTGACCTCCACAACCCAGTAGGTAACTGAGTAATACGACACCCCTTGGTAAGACTGGTTGTCAGACTTTCGGGCTTCTGACGACACGTAACGACTGAGAACATTTGAGAATACTGGGCCAAAATCGAAATACTGGAAGGCGACCCAACATAGTTGGGAAAAGGTTAGACAGATAATGACCGTGCCAAAATCAAGTATCCGAGCAGATACTAATAGTTGCCCGGATACTTGATGTTTGCCCAGTTAATTGCACGTATAAACAAGCTCATCTCATAAATAAGTTCGTGACGATTTCGTCCCGCTGCGCAGGCACATAGCCCGTGTGCAGCTCGTGTGTACGAAGCGGCATTACCACCTAATTTACAAAATTACGCTTCACAGTTACCTACGAATAAATTACTAATTAAATAACTTACATAACGCGTTACATTCTACATGACTATGTGGGTTGCTTGCACATTTTAGGTGATACACTTTAAGAGCCTATAAAAACGTTGATTTATTTTTAGACCTACTTTTAAAATGATAAATGGCCGAGTTTTTGTCTTAGGTATCTAAGTAGTTAATCAAGTAACTTGGCAACTCGATATTTTTAAGTCAAATACAAAAGAAACCTCAATTTAGAAAAAAAAAACTTTTACCCTTTTTTTTCCAGAAACGGGAATCAAATTCAAAATATTTTATTTCACACTATATAGCTTTTCCCCGCGGCTCCGCCCGCGTGGATGTCGGAAAATATCCCACGGGAACGTACTACCGGAAATTCCTTCATTATTCCTTGTCTACATTATAAAGGCAACCTCTGTGCAAAATTTCAACTTTCTAGGTCCAAGGGTTTGGGCTGGGCGTTGATGAGTCAGTTAATCAGTCAGTCAGTCAGTCAGGACTTCTCTTTTTATTTTTATAGATAGATAGATAGATAATAATAATATAGATAGATAAACCTACATGGGCACTTGTGAAACGTCAGAATCTAGGTGCATTCAGGTGAATTACACCTAAATACACTGATGAATCAAAAACAACTTTGACTGACTAAGTCAGTCAAAGTTGTTTCGAAAAAATTGTGAAGGGACATCGATTCGAAGGTCCTAAAATTGGTGACACCAGGTCACTAGCAAGCCTTTCTATCTTCTTAAGTCTTTTGCCCTGATCCTGATCATAGCAGGTGGTTCTTTTTTTCTTTTTTTTTCTATGTGGTTTATTTATTTATTAAAGAACACTAACAGCATAAACATGCAACATTGGTTCACAAGAGTATTTAGGAAAGGCACCTACTGCCAATGCTGTAGTTTCTGCCTACCCCCATGAGAAAGAGGTGTAAGTTCATGTATCTACGTATGTAGTAAATACAACTAGTTAGTTACAGGTTTATTTATTTATTTATGGTCTTAAGGGTTATATATCAAGCACTGAACTAGTTTCCTTAACGATTCCTTTACTAATTGCAAATAACATAATTAATATTTCGATTACATTAATTATAAAAAAAAACTATTTGAAAATGTTATTGCTATATTATAGCCCTCGTATAAGGAAGTATCAATTTATTATTTATCTATTAAATGTAATAGGTAAATAATAAGTTTTTTATAGGTATGATTTTACAACTCACATTCAATTTTTTTTATTATTAATTTATTATGAAGAATGGTCCTATTATTTATAATTTAAATGTTACATCCTGAATCCTGAATGTGATTGATAAACGGGTCTTAAGTACTGATTTTAATGATTTATAAAACATTTAATTAATTATTTTGTAAAAGTTCAATACTTATTATAACGTACCTAATTCAAACGCAGACGTGAAATCTTCCTACGCCTAATGTGAAAAAAGTTTCTATAAAATCACCTATAGAAAAATAAATGCAAATGACATTTTTAATTCCCACAACTTAAACAGTTACTAACAAAAAAAGAAAACACAACTTATGGCATTACTTTTATTCCCATTTCGCACAAAAATGTACAAAAACAAAACATACACGATTACTTTCTGACAATACACGGCTCAATTAGTAGGTAACAAAAACCACCAAAGTTTTGACCGCAACAGTTGCGCTTACGCCACTGGCTACAGTGGCTACCGACACTTGTGGTCAACAGGCATATCCGCGTGGAGATAAGTAGCTGAATCATTTGGATTTTGTACGATAATAATTCCCAAAATGTTTATTTCGTAGAGTAAATTCATGCAAGGTACAATTCGTGAAGAAATTTTTATTTGGAACGCATTATTTTTTGCAACTTCCAGAAAATCCAAACTCGATCCCAGAATGATCACCAATGTAGTCTCCACGGAGATTCTTGCTGTCTTATACCATGATATTTGAGAGCAGTGCAACGATAATTTTGTGCTCTCAAATTCAAAGAAACAGAATAGAAAAGAGTGGAATATTTTGGTAATAATCACCCGTCTGTCGCATTCGCATATGATTTATGTATTTAAAAAAATTAGGATCAGTCTGAGAATGCGTTTCAAAATGGTTAGAACCTCTGTTTACCCATTTGCTATAAGTACTAATTCCCCGTTGAGTTTTATGTTCAAATTGCATTTTTTTTAGCTAAGATATTAGGTAATTAACTTGGGACAACAACAAAGTTAAACAGAATGGATTCTTTTAAAGATGGTCACCCATCCTCGGACCGGATCAATAAAACGGGTGAATAAAAAAATATATGGCTAGAAAGGCGGTGTCTTATGACGACTAATAGAGAAAGTATGGAAGAAAAAATCATGTTGCGCCGACCCCAATACACATATATTGGGATAGAGAATAATGATTACAATAAAAATAACATACCTATTTTCTCTTTGACTAGGCGTCACGGTGCATTCCTAGAATAACACATAACACTCAATAATAATAATTATGTTTTGCCACAGTTCATTTGATCGGAATCGAACCTGTTGTACTTTACGTAAGCGCGGGAAACAAGTTGGTGGGTAATTATTTCAAGTTATTATGCAGATTATAAATTCCAGGAAATTCTTGTGAAATATAGATCAGAATTAAAGTAATAAATTGTAACTTTGTTGCTAGCTTAGACTGTAACTCAGCGAGCTAGGGAAGTCATGAATGGCGCAAACTATTCTGTAGGTATCAAACTATGTTGTAGGTATTGCACCAGCCATTAGGTATTTATTTATTTCAGCACATCTATACATAGGCTGAAAAGTGTAATATGATAAGTTGAAATCTGTTTTTAAATCAATCAATCCACGATTTTCCCAACTATGTTGGGGTCGGCTTCCAGTCTAACCGGATGCAGCTGAATACCGGTATTTTACATGGAGCGACTGCCTATCTGACCTCCACAACCCAGTAATTGGGTAATACGATATCCCTTGATAAGGTATATCGTATTACCCATAAAACACTTAATTAATTATTTTGTAAAACTACAATACTTATTATAACTTTATTAAAAGGTGAAATCTTCATACGCCTAATGTGAAAAGCTTCTATAAAATCACCTATAGAAAAATAAATTCAAAAGACATTTTTAATTCCCACAACTTAAACAGTTACTAACAAAAAAAGAAAACACAACTTCTGCCATTACTTTTATTCCCATTTCCCACAAAATTGTACAAAAACAAAACATACACGATTACTTTCTGACAATACATTGACTTGTGTTGTGATCAACAGTGATCAAAACAGCTCAATTAGTAACAAAAACCACCAGAGTTTTGACCGCAACAGTTGCGCTTACGCCACTGGCTACCGACACTTGTGGTCAACAGGCATATCCGCGTGGAGATAAGTAGCTGAATCATTTGGATTTTGTACGATAATAATTCCCAAAATGTTTATTTCGTAGAGTAAATTCATGCAAGGTACAATTCGTGAAGAAATTTTTATTTGGAACGCATCATTTTTCGTAACTTCCAGAAAATCCAAACCCGATCCCAGAATGATCACCAATGTAGTCTCCACGGAGGTTCTTGCTGTTTTATACCATGATATTTGAGAGCAGTGCAACGATAATTTTGTGCTCTCAAATTCAAAGAAACAGAATAGAAAAGAGTGGAATATTTTGGTAATAATCACCCGTCTGTCGCATTCGCATATGATTTATGTATTTAAAAAAATTAGGATCAGTCTGAGAATGCGTTTCAAAATGGTTAGAACCTCTGTTTACCCATTTGCTATAAGTACTAATTCCCCGTTGAGTTTTATGTTCAAATTGCATTTTTTTAGCTAAGATATTAGGTAATTAACTTGGGACAACAACAAAGTTAAACAGAATGGATTCTTTTAAAGATGGTCACCCATCCTCGGACCGGATCAATAAAACGGGTGAATAAAAAAATATATGGCTAGAAAGGCGGTGTCTTATGACGACTAATAGAGAAAGTATGGAAGAAAAAATCATGTTGCGCCGACCCCAATACACATATATTGGGATAGAGAATAATGATTACAATAAAAATAACATACCTATTTTCTCTTTGACTAGGCGTCACGGTGCATTCCTAGAATAACACATAACACTCAATAATAATATGTTTTGCCACAGTTCATTTGATCGGAATCGAACCTGTTGTACTTTACGTAAGCGCGGGAAACAAGTTGGTGGGTAATTATTTCAAGTTATTATGCAGATTATAAATTCCAGGAAATTCTTGTGAAATATAGATCAGAATTAAAGTAATAAATTGTAACTTTGTTGCTAGCTTAGACTGTAACTCAGCGAGCTAGGGAAGTCATGAATGGCGCAAACTATTCTGTAGGTATCAAACTATGTTGTAGGTATTGCACCAGCCATTAGGTATTTATTTATTTCAGCACATCTATACATAGGCTGAAAAGTGTAATATGATAAGTTGAAATCTGTTTTTAAATCAATCAATCCATGCTTTTCCCAACTATGTTGGGGTCGGCTTCCAGTCTAACCGGATGCAGCTGAATACCAGTATTTTACATGAAGCGACTGTCGATCTGACTTCCACAACCCAGTAACTGGGTAATACGATACCCCTTGATAAGGTTGTAAGACTTTCGGGCTTCTAACGACTGTCAAAGATCTACTCGAATGACAGCCGGGACCAACGGCTTATCGTGCTTTCCGAGGCACGGAACGAAGAGTCTCAGTACATAAAGATGGTCACCCATACACGGACCAAACCCGGCAAGCGTAGCTTAACCTAATGGATCGACCCGTGCGGCTGTTATTACTTAGCCACGAGCTCCTCCTTAAAATTTGTTTTTAAAAAAACACGGAAAATTATCTAAGACGTATCTAGCCGATGTATGTAGCCGATTAAGTTCTGAAAATCCATCATTCTCCTGCCCTTATCCCAATCTATTTGTGGTCGGCGCAACATGTCCCTTTCTTCCATACTTCTCTATTAGTCGTCATCTCGGTAGTCACTCCCTTTCTAGCCATGCCATCGTTCACACAGTCCATCCATGGTTTCTTTGGTCTTCGTCTACTCTTATAACCATCGACCAAAACTTTCCTGTCCAATGTCGTGTTTCCATACCATGACAACCGATTTCCGCACAACCTTTCAGTCACCAGTGTCACTTTCAGACATCCTTCAGATTAAGTTCTGTTAATAAGTTTATTTATTTTCTTTATCTAGAGCTAAAGAAATCTTGTAACTAGCCTCTTCAAAGCACGGACTTTGTAGGTTATTTATAAAAAATAAATAAAAATAAAAAATTGTTTATTTGGTCTCAAAGGGTTACATTTCGGAATTTTAAATGAAACAGACCCAGTAAGTTATTATGAATACTCGTGTTGGGGCTGTCTCGCTCCTTCCCAGGATGTTAGAAGGAATTGAGACTATATAAAACAAGACAAAAATTTAAAAAGTTTAAAAAGATAAAATTAAAGTAGGTACTAATTTAAACAATAAAAAGAAACAATGTCCTAGAAAAATAGTTAGCTATTAGCTCTGTGTAGTGTGAAATGAAGTGTTATTTGTATCACCTATTCATTATTTTTCTTGACATCCCAAAGTAGTCTAATTACCAGGATACGAGACATCTCAGTGACTTAAAATAACTATTGTTTTATCAGATACTTCCCCAATTACTGTCAAAATAATACCTTCAGTAAACAATGCGAGGAAGCCTCGACATTAGAAAAGGCCCTGACGATGACGGCGACACCTATCACTTGTGACGAGAACTACCGGTACCGGTGGCGGTGGCGGTGGGAGGCTTCCTTTTTCAGCTGTCTGCTTACCTTGCAAGGCTTTTTAGAGCAATGGTGTTGGTGACAATTTTATAATGACCATTATTATAAAACAACTTCCTTAAAAACTTTAATCCCTTGTTAAACTTCTCTTGGGGGACGAAGTTTTAAAAATAGAACTCTTGTTTATAATTTCGTGCTTCTTGGCCGTGCGCTGCCGTGTGTTTAATTAATATTATTTACTATTTCGCTAGTTAATTACATTTCTCAAAAAGCATCTTGTTTTTTCAACTGTTAAAAATTTAGTTTCGTGTGAGCGAGAGAGGTAACAAAATGCGACAACCCTCATAACGTAATGTATGTTCTAATGTGTAACATATTTCAATCCAAATCAAAAGACACCGGACACTAAACTTAAAAACGTATCTACATCTAATAAATGTAATATAAAGAACAATGTAATATCATCCGCGACCTTCACGGCTCACAAATAATGTGGCATTGTAAAAAATACAGTATTTTATATCAAAGTACGCCGAGCTGAGAAAAGAAGAACATTGCATATCAGTTGCATTTGTAAGCGATACTTACAAATAAAATAACCAAGTCAACCACAGTGTTTGAACCAGGTTGCGTAGGTTGTCTGTTCTTAGCCAGATAGGACAGGCTTTATAGGGTTCCGTACAAAAATGGTAAACAGGAACCCTTATGGTGCGACTCAGTCTGTCTGTCCGTCTGTCACAGCTAGATATCTCTCCTCTCTAACTACAAATGCTATCAACTTGAAATTTGGAACAGTTTTAGATGACGTTTGCCCAACTATTTTGCAAATAAGAAAGAAATAAAAATATGCATGTTTTTTTTTTGCAACAGGGACTGAAAAACAAAGGTTTGAGAATGTGCAAACAGCGCTCTTTCATTATGATACCCCACACGCCCTAGTATCCCCATTTAGATTTTTTTAAAGACTTTCTTTTTTTAGGCCGTTAGTTTTTGACTTTTGATAAAAAATGTAAAAAAAAATACCATTCTCCCCCCCCCACCCCCCCTTATCTCTGAAGTTTGCAAGAAAAATCAGAAATTATTCTATGTGATAGAAGTTTATATGTAAAGATTACAGGAAAAATAAAACAATGTCTCTAAATAGCACACTTTTTCAGAAATCGGAATGGAACCCTAGGTGCGCGAGTCCGACTCGCTCTTGACCGGTTTTTTTTTTATTTTACTTACACCCCGTGGGTGTCGAAAACGAACTACAGCATTCATATATTATGTTAACACAGTTTTTTTTTAAGAAAAATAAAATTTATTTGCAAGATAAATTGTGTCGACTGAATTTGTCTACGTGATTTTATTTAGAGCATGCTCGAGATGCATGCAGAGGAGCTCGTGGCTAAGTAATAAGTGCCGCACGGGTCGATCCGTCAGGTTAAGCTACGCTTGCCGGGGTTGGTCAGTGGATGGGTGACCATCTTTACATACCGAGATTCCTCCGTGCCTCGGAAAGCACGTTAAGCTGTTGGTCCCGGCTGTTATTCGTGGATCTTTGACAGTCGTTACGGGTCGTCAGAAGCCCGAAAGTCTGACAACCAGTCTTACCAAGGGGTATCGTATTACCCAGGAACTGGGTTGTGGAGGTCAGATAGGCAGTCGCTCCATGTAAAATACTGGTATTCAGCTGCATCCGGTTAGACTGGAAGCCGACCCCAACATAGTTGGGAAAAGGCTAGGCAGATTGACTTAGTATAACTTTCATTTCAAAGTAAGTTTTAACAGTTATGCGTCGAATAGTATTTTTTTTGTACATACTTGGTCTATCGAATATCGAGACCAAAACCCAAAACTTAGATAGACCATCAAATTAATTTTAATAATTAATTTTTGAACGCCATATTTTAGTTTATTAATATTAGTTTTAGTTAGGTTAGGATTTTATATGTGTATTATATTGTAGGATTTTATATGTATCTGATAATAAACTATCAAATAGAAATTTAACTTTCAGGATTTATTGAAATGTGCTGATTGTGTAGGCAAGCTGTAGTTTTTTTTCAGTCTAGGTGAAAGCCGATTCAGCGTTTTTTATACAAATTCCCAGTTTTACAACCAAAATAGCAGATATTAGATGAAACCACAAAATGCAACTACTAAGTTAAGTTGTATGCTAATTTCCAATCACGCGCTTCTCTTCAAACAGAGCCGCTGTCAAGTTTTCATTTATTTCACTTTCGTTGCGCGTGCGCAGTCAAGGTCGCGCCGCTGACAATAACAAGCTTTCATAACATAACATCACGCCTGTATTCCTCGAAAGGTTAGACAGAGGGTACAGTAGTACTCAGCTAATAAGGCCCGTCGTGAATCTTCGTTCGCACAGAAAAGAAAGTATGGCCCCGAAGATTAACGAGAATACTTAAAACTTACAATCAACCTTAGATCACTACTATAAGGTTCATAATACACTGCAGCTGTTAGTTCCGTCTCACTCGCAAGTATGGCGGCTGTCAAGCGGCGCGCGCTAACATGGCGGCAGCTACCGATCAATAGCGGTACAGGAAAAAGCGTGGAGCGTGCCTATTAGTCAATAGCATTTCCCGCGCTTTGAAAATTCATCTTCTGCGCAGGTACATCGATAAGCCATATTACTTGGGTACTACTGTACCTAGCTATAGTACCCCCACATTTCACCAGTTATGTCTTAAGACCCATGTAATAGGGGGTCCAGCCTATTGCCATCAAAAATCTGCCTAGCCTTTTCCCAATTATGTTGGGGTCGGCTTCCAGTCTAACCGGATGCAGCTGAATATTACTATTTTGCATGGGGCGACTGCCTATCTAACCTCCACAACCCAGTAACTGGTAAGACTGGGTTGTCAGACTTTCGGGCTTCTGACGACCCGTAACGACTGTCAAAGATCCACGAATGACAGCCGGGACCAACGGCTTAACGTGCTTTCCGAGGCACGGAGGAGTCTTACCTATGTAAAGGTGGTCAAACGTCCACTGACCAACCCCGGCAAGCTTAGCTTAACCTGATGGATCGACCCGTGCGGCTGTTATTACTTAGCCACGAGCTCCTCTATATGTCCTCTATAGTCTATTGCCATCAACCGGGCACTAATCCAGACTCAGAGCTGCTGCTGAGAAATTCCAGATGGAAAAACCATAGATCATGTGCCCAGTATGTTAAAATGTATCGGAATCCTGTGTCTCCACTTTGTCCCTTTGTCACTTTCATGATTTTAAAGACAAATACGGTAAAATACTTGTAAGTACAGTTACTTACATTATACCGGCTGAAATTTTAATGGTTGTTTTTCTCTTAAGAGGCTACCGAGCGTGCAGTGGCGCCCTCATCGTTTGTTTGGTTATTTATTTTATTTTAGAATGAAAATGCAGAAAATAAGCACGTTAAGTTGTGCTCCACAAGACTATACGTTATTATTATTACAAATAGTAGTTTTACATTGTTAAGTTTTATTACAATCGTTAAAACGGAGCTTAGTGGCCACTAAGCTCCGTTTTATTTCAAAAATAAAATAAACAACCAAACAAACGATGAGGGCGCCACTGCACGCTCGGTAGGCTCTTAAAGGGTCATTGTACTCATCATTATGAACAACTTTTACTATAGGACCAAACCTGAAATCGCGAAAAAAAATCAGCTGCTCCCTACATTTTGACGAGTTTGATGTAGATAAATCACCCTGTAGAAAGTGATTCCATGATTTACATAGTTTGATGTAGATAAATCACCCTGTAGAAAGTGATTCCATGATTTACATAGCTTTTGTTTTGGCTTCGGTTTTTACAAGAAACCGCCACAAACCACACGGCATTCTTATAAATTGTCACATAAATTGTACTATGAACGGCTCATACTGAGCATGTCGCGCGGACACAGATTCGCCCGCTTGCCACTTCTCCTTCCCTCATATTTCTATGGGAAAAACCCAGTAACACTTTGAACGACCTGTATATCGGACCCAGGCAGGACCCTATGCTCATCAGGAGCGCTCGCTACCACTAGATCAACCAGGCAGTCATAGTCCTTAGTCCTTTTACGGCAACAGGATATAAGTCAAGTATTGTACTTACATGTAATGCTGTTAGGTGAATAATACGCCTATTACTGCCTTTTTGTGGTATTAATGAGGTCTATTTAAAGTAGTAATGTATTAATTAACTTAGATAAAGACCTTTTGCCTTTTACTGGACATTTATTTTCTACCTTCAAGGATGTGGTTGTAGCTGAGTCAGTATTCTACGGACAAACCGCCATGTCAAATATGTCTATTCTAAACTCCAGTGCCCCACAAAACTTTACTGCACGCGTAGCATGACAACGTTTTGTCGACGGAAGAATAGACAAAACTACACATTGCCATGCTTAGGCGCGTACTTAGATAATATACATCAAGATCGAGCCACCGCGTGGCCGGTCATGAGACAGCAATATTAACAGTGAAAGTACTTTGTTTGGCAACATTTTTAAATTTTGCCATGCAAAGTACTTTGTTTGGCAACATTTTTAAAGCAAAAATACGGCACGCCGTAAGGGACAGAAGATACGATGCTTTGTCTCAATTTTCCTAATTATTTCGTATATATGTATCTCACTTCCACACTTCACACTGTAATCGTGGCAACGTCTAGAATCTAGATGTATAATGTCATTGGGCGCGTAGAATGCGTACAAATATTTTGACTATCTACCATTTTGTCTATTCTTCCGTCGACAAAACCCGTTTCTATGGCGGTCATGCTAAGCGTGCGGTCTTATTACAAAACGAAGTTTTTCTTCTGTCATGGTTTAAACTATCGAGCCAGTTTTTGTAATAAGAACCTAGCTGTGATAGAAATACAGTTCTTTATACAAAACTGACAACTTAGTCCGGTACTAAGTTAACAGAATAAAGTTCGAAATTCAAAAAAGGGTCCATGGTTTAAACCTGGGTTTGAAGGTGATCCTCGTTTTGTAATAAAACGGTACAAGTCTACAATTCTACAAAATTGTTAAATTGTAGAGCAAGAGCAAATTGCGTAACAAAGAAATTGCAATTAATATGTATGAGTTACAATATTGTAGACTTGTCACTACAATTTCCAGATTTGTCAAGTTTTTCCGTTACAGTTGTGTGGCTTAGTTGCAAATGTAAGGTCTTATGGTATAGGCCCATGCTCTAGCTGAAAATCTAGGCTTTAGTGCTGGCATTTTGTATAGAAATCTATGAAGAATTTCATATGAACAGATAAAATATTAGTGTGCATGGAACTATCCTCCATGAGTGGCGATCAAGTGGCGATACAATTTTAGCCTTCTAACCTCCACTGCAAAAATAATCTGCCTAGTCTTTTCCCGACTAGGTTGGGGTCGGCTTCCAGTCCAATCGGATACAGCTGAATACCAGTATTTTACATGGAGCGACTGTCTATCTGACCTCCACAATTACTGAGTAACACGATACCCCTTTCTAAGGCTGGTTGTCAGACTTTCGGGCTTCTGGCGACCCGTAACAACTGTCAAAGATCCACACTTTCCGAGGCACGGATGGGTCTTGGTATGTAAAGATGGTCACCCATCCACGGCTTAGCCACTAGCCCCTACCTTTACTACCAGTTCCACACGTTATTAATGTTAAATTATCAATAGTGATTTATCAAATAGATTTACGTCTATCTACGTATGTTATGTACGTACATAAGTGCGAATGATTCAGACTTTCCGGTAGAAGGAAGCGGAATCACTAATGTCTGCAATAAGCAATCACGGTATTTTATTATTTCTCATTTAGAAGCTGCCACTTGCAAAATAAAATAAAATAAAATGAGCTAATAATTACTTCGTGCGAACGTTTTGAAGTACCAGGAATGATAGACTTTTAAAGGATGTATAGCTGGCTGACTTAATAAAACCTCTATGAGTGACGATGCTTAATACTAACCAAGGGGTATCGTGTTACCCAGTAACTGGGTTGTGGAGGTCAGATAGGCAGTCGCTCCATGTACAATACTGGTATTCAGCTGCATCCGGTTAGACTGTAAGCCGACCTCAATACAGTTGGGAAAAGTCTATGCAGGTGATGAGTGACGATACTTCAGGTGATTAAATAAATAAATAAATAAATAAATAAATTCTTTATTGAACAAAAAACACAGTATGACAATAACATTTAGTGCGATAATACCTACATTAGTAAAATACTGTGTCGTAGGAATTAACGCCCACCTCAGGAAAAGGACGATAGCGTTCTAGAATTTATGCTAAACACAGGAGATTGATTACAAACTAGAATGATAGGTTAAAAAATAATGTGAATATGTGTAGGTACGAGCGAATGTATTATGTGCGTGTGGGTGTTTGCATAGGTGTGTAGGGGTGTGTGTGTGTGTGTGGTGATGATGATGTGATTGATATACTTATTGAAAAAAAAATACTTTTTCTTTATCGTGTACCTTAATAATTTACGGAAAAGGGATTCAACATTTTGGTGTACTTTTTTTTTACTATATGGCCTAGTATCTAGTATCCTAGAAAAAGAATACACGATACAATTAAATTTTCTCGATACAAAAATAATGCAAAGTTCTATCTACTCTTATGTTTTTTGAGTAGGTAAGTATACTTTCGACGTGCCCTGGAAAGTCAGCCCGTACCTATACCTACCACCACAGTACAAGCTGTTCTGACTTAGATCATCTTAAAACTAGACAAAAATTTAATTACGTACTTACTTATTATGTTTCATAGCCAGAGGCCAGTGACGTTCTCAACCGGAGGCGGCCGGCCTTGTCACCGCGCCCTTTGTCAAGCCATTATAACTGGGCCACGTACGTGAATGCTGCCAACTAGAGCACTTGAATGGGTCGCGATATGTTGTGGAGGTGTGGCGGTAATGACGCTCAGCGCTAGCACTATGCAGGTTTATCACACTTCACACTAATTTTTAAAGGTGAAAGTTTGTGTGTGTTTGTATGTTTGTTTGTTACTTCTTCACGCTGAAACGTCTGGACCAATTTTGATAAAAATGTGGTATAGAGGTAGCTGACACCCTGGATTTACTCATAGACTACTTTTTATCCCGATATTCTTACGGGTTCTAGACTTACGTGGGTAAAACCGTAGGGCATTGCTAGTAATTTTATAGAAGTTGCGTGTGAGACTTTAATATTGAGTCAACATATTTATTTAATAGGCAATTGTTATTTATTTATTTTTTGTATTGTGAGATTGTGTTGATTTTTAGTTTTGAACGTACACCGTCAAACAGACGAGTAATCACCAAACTACGTTTGTATGGAAGAATGAGCGACTAGCGTGCCCTTAAATGATAATTTTCAAGTACCAATTTTTTTCCGAATACCACTCAAGGTGTAATGAAAAAAAAAAGAAATTACAGCAGATTTGTTAGAAAAGAGCTATTAGGACAATAAAGTTACCCTCCACCTCTCCACCCACCTCTGCTTTTCAGCACTAATATAAGGACCATTTAAAACAGTGAGTACAGCTGATGAAAAACGGTCTATCGTATTACAAATGCAAAAAGATTGTACCTCCAAAATAAGTCATTACGAAACAGAAACATCTTATTATAGGTGGTGAACATGGAGAACCATACACACACACACACCGCACACCCAATCACACACACACATACACATATCTATCCATACTAATATTATAAATTCGAAAGTAACTCTGTCTGTCTGTCTGTCTGTCTGTCTGTCTGTCTGTCTGTTACCTTTTCACGCCTAAACCACTGAACGGATTTCGATAAAATTTGGCAAGGCTATAGATGGTATCCTGGGGACGGACATAGGCTACTTTTTTTTTCAAAAATAATCCTACAGGGGGTGATATAGGGGATGAAAGTTTGTATGGGAAACTCAGTATTTCTTAAGTTAGGGATGTGAAAATTAAAATGTATGCTTTTGATAGGAAATAAATAAATATGCGGTTCAGCGTTTTTGAAAAATCATCCCCTAAGGGGGTAAAATAGGGGTTGATTTTAAAATTTACAAAACTGTATGGATTTCGACAAAATTTGGCAAGGCTTTATATAGGACGGACATAGGCTACTTTTTTTTTCAAAAATAATACTACAGGGGGTGATATAGGGGATGAAAGTTTGTAAGGGAAACCCAGTATTTCTTAAGTTATGGATAACAAATTTATGCTATTTGGTAGGAAATTGAGAAATATGCGGTTCAGCGTTTTTGAAAAATCATCCCCTAAGGCGGTAAAATAGGGGTTGATTTTAAAATTTACAAAACTGCACGGATTTCGATAAAATTTGGCAAGGCTTTATATAGCATCCTGGGGAAGGACACAGGCTACTTTTGGTCTTAAAAAATAATCCTACAGGGGGTGATATAGGGGATGAAAGTTTGTATGGGAAACTCAGTATTTCTTATGTTAGGGATGTGAAAATTAAAATGTATGTTTTTGATAGGAAATAAAGAAATATGCGGTTTGGCATTTTTGAAAAATCATCCCCTAAGGGCGTAAAATAGGGGTTGATTTTAAAATTTACAAAACTGTACGGATTTCGATAAAATTTGGCAAGGCTTTATATAGCATCCTGGGGAAGGACACAGGCTACTTTTGGTCTTAAAAAATAATCCTACAGGGGGTGATATAGGGGATGAAAGTTTGTATGGGAAACTCAGTATTTCTTAAGTTAGGGATGTGAAAATTAAAATGTATGCTTTTGATAGGAAATAAAGAAATATGCGGTTCAGCGTTTTTGAAAAATCATCCCCTGAGGTGGTAAAATAGGGGTTGATTTTAAAATTTACAAAACTGCACGGATTTCGACAAAATTTGGCAAGGCTTTATATGTATAGCATCCTGGGAAAGGACATTGGATACTATTTTTTTCAAAAATAATACTACAGGGCGCGGGTAGTTTGAAGAAGATACCGCGGCCCTGGCATAGGCAACTGAAGGAACACGGGTGGGTTTTTTCAGTAAATGTCTGACACGCCCTTCCGCTCCACCCAGAGCGGGAGAAGTTATTTGATGATTTCCCACCCTCAAAAAAAAAAAAAAAAAAGGGGGTGATATAGGGGATGAAAGTTTGTAAGGGAAACCCAGTATTTCTTAAGTTAGGCATAACAAATTTATGCTATTGGTAAGAAGTTAAGAAATATGCGGGTCAGCGTTTTTTAAAAATCATCCCCTAAGTGGGTAAAATAGGGGTTGATTTTAAAATTTACAAAACTGCACGGATTTCGATAAAATTTGGCAAGGCTATAAGATAGCATCCTGGGAAAGGACATGGGCTACTTTTTGTCTTAAAACATAACATGTCCTACAAGGGGTGATAAAAGGGATGAAAGTTTGTATGGGAAACCCAGCATTTCTTAAGTTAGGGATATGCCCTATGTTTTCCACATGAACGTTCCAATGGGATATTTTCCGACATCCACGCGGGCGAAGCCGCGGGCAAAAGCTAGTCTCAAATAATTTTATTTTAACGATAATAAAACGTATCTTCGTCTAACTCAATTCTCCGAAATTGTAAAAGTAACATCAGAAGCACTATGTAACTTTTACGTCATTGTACCTAAAGGGATCGGACTTCTTTGCCATAACCTAGCTAGGAGAGTAGTGCTCACCCCCACGTTTACAGTAATAGTACTTTTTTTGTAAAACTATATTTTAAGGTGTACTTAATACAATACTTTGTTTTAAGTAAATAAATTTAAAAAAAAAAGAAGTTCTCATCATCTTTATGATCAGCTTCATTTTCAGTAGCTGCGAACTGCCCATATGAATTATTTAAGGATATTTCAACGTATCCTGAATATTCCTGAAAATATGTTGTGGTTACCATTTTTAAATAAGTACTTAAGATTCCTTGATGCAAAAAAATATTTAGAAGGCCGACTAGGTCCGGTTTTCCATCAATGATTCACAGTAATGTGTAACATTGTTGCATTTCTACCATAGTGAAGCAAATACTGCTCACACACAGATAGTAGAGCTTAGAATGATCCCACTTGGTAATGAAAACTTGTTGGTTTCAGACATTTTAATTTTCTACGACTAATGTGCCTACATTGTGATGGACGAAACCTAGTAAAAATGGACTGAAATGGTAAGCGTGATGACACACTGCTCATACCTTTTCGATACAAAAATCTACTTTCAGCAAATTTACAATTATGAATGCTGGATCCAAATTTACAATTCTAAATGCTGGATCCAAATTTACAATTCTGAATGCTGTATCCAAATTTACAATTCTGAATGCTGGATCCAAAACAATTCTGAATGCTGGATCCAAATTCCGAAAACTGGTGTCGTAAGGAGAGCGTAGCAGACGGAGGCTTTCAAGTAATCCCACGAATTAATTTCTATTATAAGCTTATTGTCCACTTGAAGGTCACAATTGTCCGGTTGTGTCCAACTGTGCGTCACTTTAAAGTACTCAGTTTGTCAGTCTTTGACTTTGCAAGGCCGTGATCTACAATCCGGTCCATTTAATATAATTATTATCTAATAATAGACACGTAGATTGGTTCTATTGATTTTTTATCCTGAAATCATGGTGGATTATGACTAGCTAATAGTTAATAGCAATGGCATTTTTGTCGGCTATTGTGCGTGAATTTACGTTGTCAAGGGGGCGTTCATTATTTAATTACTAGTAGTGAGATGTCGTGAGATTTGTCTCGGACCACTCCCTCCCCCCTATCACGTGAGATTTTTCAAAATGCTCATTGATCTGTGCTTTCCGAAAATACCACTGTTGGACATAGGCTTCCTCTAAGCACCGCCATTTCGACCGGTTCTGTGCTTCCCGCATTCAGCGGATTCCTGCCGCCTTCACAATGTCATCGGTCCACTTTGTGGGAGGCCTTCCAACGTTACGTCTTCCGCTACGCGGCCGCCACTCCAGAACCTTTCGGCCCCATCGGACATCTGTTCTGCGAGCAATGTGCCCTGCCCACTGCCACTTAAGTTTGGCAATTCCTCGGGCTATGTCGGTTACCTTGGTTCTCCTGCGGATCTCTTCATTTCTGATTCGATCACGTAGGGAAACTCCAAGCATAGCCCTCTCCATTGCCGTTTGAATGACTTTTAGACCTCTAATAAGGCCCATTGTGAGCGACCACGTTTAGTGCCGTAAGTCATCACTGGCAACATGCACTGGTGTAAGCCTTTCGTCTTGAGACGCTGCGGTATGTGAGACGAGAATATATTGGGAATTCCCCAATGTTTTTTCCTAATGTTTTTAGCTTTGTTTAAATACCTATAATTTCTAACCTGTATATTTGTATGCCACAAAGGCCGAACATGACGGATATTCTTTGTTTATAACAACCTGCATGCCTTGTATGTATACTCGTGTTTCTACAAATAAATGTCTCTTATCTCTTATCTTATCTTATCTTATCCCCGAACGCAGCCCAGCCGAGTCGGATTCGACGTGCTTGATTGTGTTGGATTTATTATTGCTAAAATTTGCTACATTATTTTTATAATAATTACCCAGTTTTATTGCAATTTTACACTGTTTCATGCGACAAAAAAAATTATGTGATATTTTCCGAGAGCCTCTCCGGGGAACGGTATTTTTTTTTACATTTTTCATCAAAAGTCGAAAACTAGTCGGCCTAAAAAAAGAAAAAAAAATGTTTGAGAATGTGCAAACAGCGTTCATTTTCTTTCATATGATACCCCACATACCCTAGTAGCTCCATTTCAAATTTTTAATAACCCTTTTTCAGTCCCTGTTGCAAAAAAAAAATATATATTTTTATTTCTTTCTTATTTTCAAAATAGTTGGGTAAACGTCATCTAAAACTGTTCCAAATTTCAAGTTGTTAGCATTAGTAGTTCTTGAGATATGCAGCTGTGACAGACAGATGGACAGACTGAGTTGCACCATAAGGGTTCCTTTTTACCATTTTGGTACGGAACCCTAAAAAGAATAAAAAAGCCGAAATCTCCCTAAATATTTTTAGCAATTCTAAGTCTAGACAGTATTTGCTAATTTAGGTATACCTAGGTACGTGTTTAGTGTGTTCAGTTCCCACGCCCCGTCACCTCAGTTTTTGTCGATAGTTTTGGTTAAATCGTGATCCATTCAGAGCCACATTCGTGCTGCCAGTTTTTGTAATAAAAATATTTGCCATTTCATTTGTTTCCTTGTACAGGATTAACTTCTTAGTATGACTGGATATTCTATAATTGTGACTATTAGTGGTCATTGCACTTGCCTAGAGTTTAAAAAAAAAACCGGTCAACTCGCGCACCGAGGATTCTGTTCCGATTTCTGACAAAGTGTGCTATTTAGAGACATCGTTTTATTTTTCCTGTAATCTTTACATAAACTTCTATCACATAGAATAATTTCAGATTTTCCTCTATGCAAACTTCGGAGATAAGGGGTAACGGCATTTTTTTTAATTTTTCATCAAAAGTTGAAAACTATGCGGCCTAAAAAAAAAATATTTGAGAATGTGCAAACAACGCTCTTTGATATGATACCCCACATGCCATAGTTCCCCCACTTCAATTTTTTAAGAACCCTTTCAGTCCCTGTTCCAAAAAAAAAATATATATTTCTTTCTTATTTACAAAATATTTGGCCAAACGACATCTAAAACTGTTCCAAATTTCAAGTTGATAGCATTAGTAGTTCTTGAGATATCCAGCTGTGACAGACGGACAGACAGACAGACAATGATTCACACCATAAGGGTTCCTTTTTACCATTTTGGTACGGAACCCTAAAAACGATAAATTATAGATCAAGCAGAAAGACATGTTAAAAAAAACTATTCAACGTTTACCAAACAGTCTGATTTTTTTTGCCCGGTTGATGGCAATAGGCTCGACCCGTAGGCTACTGCTCTGCCTACCTCTTCGGGATTACAAACGTTATAGCATAATATGTTAAATAGGAACCAATATCTACTTAGACTTAATTAAATATTTTTTTTAGACATAATTATATTTTTTTTACTGAAAGATGATTACTTTGTGCAAATGCAAAATCTTAAAACCAAAAAGTCACACCAACAGACTACTTTTATACAGTGAAAAGTAAATAATCATAAAGTAGATATTTACTCGAGGAAGACGTCCATCAACATCCTTGGACATCCTTTTATGTCAAATAAACGTCAGAATTTCAGATATAGGTAACATTATTAAATCAGACTACCTTATTTATAAGTAATTGCTCGTAATTATTAATAAAAATATTTTTCTGCATCCAACAAAGGAATTCAATAACAGTTTCCGTATTGTCTGTAAATATTAAGGCCACTGATGCATTTAGGAACACGTGTATTACTCACGCAGTTATAAAACTAGCCACAACTAATGGTTATAGCCAAAACAAATAAGGTATTATTATATAATCTGTGCATAAATGCAGCTTAGAAAAAAATGTAGAAATTGGCGCCAAAATTAGCGACCGCAATGACACATGTCAAACAAAACAAACCAAGGCAACGGCCATTGGTTATTCAGCCAGTAGAATGTTACGATAACGCGCTGCGTTCCGAAACCGAATCGAATAACTTTGCCGCGGGCCGCATCGCAAGTGAAACAGTACAAACTTACAACTACACTCACAAAACTATAAAATAAACCTTATTCTATAGTGTTAAAGGTCGTTTTGAAGCAAAAAGAGATTGTGTATCGACAGTTGCTTTACATGCAAGTTGCCTCAACGTATGACTTGTTCCAGATATGTCAAGGACTGTTGTTTTGTAAAAATACTTTCTTTCAATACTTATCTTTGCAAATACGCCGATAAAATCTCCAATGGAATTTGTTTTTTTCCATTGCATGCTATAATGAAATGCTTTTGATTCATCAGGGATCAATGATTGCAATATTTTTTTCTTTAGTTTATTCGATCCTCCTTTTAGTAGGCTTTTTAGGGTTCCGTACCAAAATGGTAAAAAGGAACCCTCATGGTGCGACTCATTCTGTCTGTCAGTCTGTCTGTCACAGCTGAATATCTCAAGAACTACTAATGCTATCCGCTTGAAATTTGGAACAGTTTTAGATGACGTTTACCCAACTGTTTTGCAAATAAGAAAGAAATATATATATATTTTTTTGCAATAGGTGCTGAAACGGGGTCTTAAAAATTCTTAGAAGGGCTACTAGGGCATGTAGGGTATCATATGAAAGAGCGCTATTTGCACATTCTCAAACAGTTTTTTCTTTTTTCTAAGCCGCACAGTTTTCGACTTTAGCGACCCCACCCCCCCATTCTCCGAAGTTTGTATAGTGGAAAAACTGAAATTGTTCTATGTGATAGAAGTTTATACGTAAAGATTACAGGAAAAATAAAACGATGTCTCTAAATAGCACACTTTTTCAGAAATCATCAACAAAAATTACATGGTACAGAACCCTCGCTGCACGAGTCCGACTCGCTCTTGACCGGTTTTTATATTTACGCTCGTATCCTACCGACCTACCTTTATCCTCACGACAGGCAATGATGCGCAGCGCGCTCTAGAGCGGGCTATGCTCGGAGTTTCTTTGAAGGATAGAATCAGAAATTAAATTATCCGGAAAAGAACCGGAGTTACCGACATAGCTTGAAGCGTAAGCAAACTGAAGTGGCAGTGAGCTGGTCATGTTTGTCGAAGGACCGATGGCCGGTGGAGCAGACGAGTCTTGGAGTGGAGACCGCGTATCGGCAAGCTTAGTGTGGGACGCCCCCCAGCTAGATGGACCGACGACCTTAAGAAGGTGGCTGGGACAGACTGGATGTGGAAGGCGGAGGACAGGGTGTTGTGGCGCAGACTGGGAGAGGCCTATGTCCTGCAGTGGACTGTAGTAGGCTGAGCTGAGATAATTGTGCCGGACGGGCCTGATCGATGGACGCGATGAGGTGAAAGGAGTGTGTATCCCTATCCAGGTGTATGCCTGTACGTGAGGTTAGGCCTCCTAGTCCAAATGGCGCTGACGTCCTGCACCTATAGGCTCAGATTATCTGCAAGCTAATGACCGGCGGCTAAGTTCTGAAGTCTTAACGAGGAAGGATTTCTTGAAAAAAATAAAACAGCAACTTGATAAGTCTTCAGTAGATTTCAGGAGACGACTTGCGTAACTCTTCAGGAACAGAAATGGTACCATGCCGATGGCTACGCTACGAGTCTATATTATTGTACCTCGAAACTTTACCGTAACGAGAGCCGCAAATCGTCTCCTGATTTTAACTTTATTTTGACCAGCAGAATTTTATTATGAACGGCTTACAAAATCGCTTATAAATAGCCTAAATACTAAATAAATTATGACATGTTATACATTTCCAGAAACTTCATTAAACTGTACAACTATTGAGATACCTGTTATTCCTGTAACGTTATATACTGAAAAGATTTTAGAGTGTAAACACAAAAAAAAAATTACTTTGATTAAAAAATATTTTTGAAGCTAATTTATTCAAAAACTAATGAAGCTATTTTAATGATCTAAACAGGTATCTAAAGCTGGTCTAATGACCTAAAACATTATGATAATTACAATATCACAACTATATTTTTCAAAACCTAAATCGATAAAACAAATTAACAAAAATTGCACGAACTAACATTTCAGGTAGACACGGACATGGACTTTCAGGTAGACTAGACCTCTAATAGTACGTCCAGGGCTAGGTCTTAATCTAGGGTACCTGGACGCACCAACAAAACTATAAAATACGGCTATATAGTCCACTTAATTGAAGTTTATAGGGGTTGTACTTGCGGTTTTCCTTAGGAAACACTATAACTGTTTTCAAATATAAAACACTAACGTTATGAAGTTAAATTAATAAAAATCAAAAACTAATAACACTGTTTGGTGACGCATCGTCGCGAACAATAATGTTGCCGTCACGTCAGTGATGAACTGATGACTGATGATGGACGCTATCCGAGAAGCAACGTATACATTCGTGACCTGAAGACTACCCAACTATAAAGAACTAAAAATTCGAATACATGAAATAAAACCGGTCAAGAGCGAGACGGACTCGCGCACCGAGGGTTCCGTTACGATTTCTGAAAAAGTGTGCTATTTAGAGACATCGTTTTATTTTAATCTTTACATAAACTTCTGTCACATAGAATAATTTCAGATTTTTATCTTTGCAAACTTCGGAGATAAGGGTAACGGGAAACGGAACGGTATTTTTTTTTAATTTTTCATCAAAAGTCAAAAACTCTGCGGCCTAAAAAAAATTAAAAAAATGTTTGAGAATGTAGCGCACTTTCATATGATACCCCAAATGTCCTAGTAGCTCCACTTTGAATTTTTAAGACCCCTTTCAGTCCCTTTTACAAAAAAAATATAAATATTTTTACTTCTTTTTTATTTGCAAAATAGTTGAGTAAACGTCATCTAAAACCCAAACAAATTTCAAGTTGATAGCATTATTAGTTCTTGAGAAATCCAGCTGTGACAGACAGACAGACTGAGTCACACCATAAGGGTTCCTTTTTTACCATTTTGGTACGGAACCCTAAAAACCAGTAAAACTTCCTCAATCTGCCAAAAAAGAAAGAAAGAGAACACACCATTTCCTTCTCATGTTCCAGCTAATGGAACATTAAGTGGACATACATACTTTCATTCACACATTACCGATATACTTGTTAACTTATGTAAGTTAGAATTGGTCAAAGATGAGAACACAGGGAAAAGACTTAACAAAAACCTTTACCATTAAATAACTTTAGACGAACAACAAAATACTCTTAGAACTCCAGACTGCTTCTTTGGCCTAGTGACCTAGTCATCTGTGTAATACAATGTCCATGGCAATATCTAACACGGTCTTTCTTTTAAGGTGTCAAGCCAGTGCGACCTGATAGCAGAGTACCATACTTAACGATTTAACCCCCCTGTAAATTCTACGATTTTTTGTAGTTTTCGAGTTATAATGTCCAAGGATATTTATTTATTTATTTATTTATTTATAATTTTTTTTCGAAATTTTTCCTGACTCAACGAGATTTTTTTAAATTATTTTTTGTTTTTGTATTCAGTTTAAAACTACTTTCAACCAATCAAATGGCTTGAATCTATTGAGTGACGTTCTGTAATACGGACCTAACTTACATTCCGACGATTCCCACAATTACATAACCTAATAAACGACTCAATACATCTCTCGAACACTATCTGTAAGCAAACTGAGGTGATGCGTGTGCGCATTGTTCACAGAACGGATGTTGCGGTATAAAGAATGGGCGCCTATTTGTATTACATCGTTACGCTTTCCTTTCTCCTTGAAACAGCCACTATCTGCCAGCTTTTTCCCAATGAGAAAGACTAGTAGGACTTACAGAAATAAAACATTTATCAATCTTGGGGTCAGCTTCGGGATGCAGCTGAATACCACATGGCGCGGACTGACAACGATTTTAAATGGCACATAACCGCTTAATGTATTGTCACCATTAGCTGGCTTGAAATAAGGTTGAAAATTGAAAATAATATTTGTGTTGCCGAGATGTGACTAAGCTGTGAACGAGCGTTTATTTTCCGGGTTTTCTTTAGATTATTCAGAATATAGGTATTTAATGTGAAAAAAAAATAATAAGGTTATTATACAAAGAGAAACACATAAGGTATATATATACACTAAACATGATTGTACAAGTGTTAGTAAAAATCAGGTTGAACAGCAAATAATATAATATTAGGTTTAATAATTTATTACCAAGCCTACGTCCATCAATAGGATTCAGTTAGGGTGTTGTTCACCCTAACTGAATCAGTTTATCGGTGCAAGCGGAATAGAGGGATACACGGTGCGGGAAAGGGGGGCGAAATATGAATTTTAGCTGAGGTATTACAAGCTCTTAAGGTCATAAGTAGCAACGCACTAAAAGTGTTTCAAAGTCCATTGCTTCATTCGTGTACAAGATGCACAAGGCATCCTTCAAATATTATTAGTAGTCAGTCAATGTATCTTGAAAAAACATTAGCAAACATTGGCAGCTAACCAACATACGTAACTATTTATTTATCTTCGACTTCGTCGGTATCTCCATTTAAATGATCTTATCTTATCTATTTGTTTTCATTGGATACAAATCTTTTTCTACATTAAAACTTCTTTCAACACCACAACGCTTCAGACTGACAGAAGCACCATTTAAAACGAAAACTAACGTCACTTCTCCAAAATGTCACCAAACAAAGCGTAAACCAAATTCTGCCCAAATCACAGTTATATGAATCAAAATCCATCTACAGCCACATCCGGCTTATTAATGCTTGGTAATGGCCATCTAAGCTGTCATAAAAATAGGAACAAAATTATATTTCTTTGCAGTCATGATGAACCTGAACCATCGATGTAAATAATGAACTGAGCCATACCATGGGCACGAAATCAAAAGGGTGGAACTTCCGCAGTTACGGAAAAAATGGCAGCTGTAAGAAGCATTTTAGACAGATGGCGCAAAAATTGCTGGGCTCGAGCATAAGGGTCAACTCTGCGTCACCGCTGCCCGCTGTGGTCGCTATGACTGGTGCTCTGGTCGTCATCGCTATAGTCCTTAGATCCCTGTACTTGATGTTTATGAAACCGGACCATACTTAGAGACGCGATTAATAGGTAACTCGAATTTATTACAAGTGTAGTCGTCAGTGGAAGTCAGTCAGTAGTTTCGTTTCTAGCTTTATGACATACTGGTCATAATAATGTGCACATATCGAAATTAGGGAAGCAATGCTTAATTTTATCGATGGAAAAAATGTTTTAAAAAATTAAGAAAAATAAAGTGTCTACTTGCTGAAGTATTGTACTTAGGCAGTGTGCAAGGCCTGATAGGAAATGCTGTGACTGAGTTTTATACGTGGCATTTTTACCTGTAGAAAGCTAATACGATGGAGAATAATTTAAAGTAATAAAAAAAGTTACGTATTAGGGGGTTTTATTGAGAAATTTGTTGTAAAAATTGGTGAAATAATACCAGATTTTTGTTAAAAAAAAACCTTAATTCTCAATTGAGAGCGGTTTTTTTTTCTTTAATTTTAATTTCATGAGGACGCCCCGTTATTTCCAATCATTACTGAGTTTGGTTCATTGTGATAGATCGTTAAGTTTAAAAGTTATACTGTTTTGTTTACATGGGGGGTCACAGTCACAGCAGCGAACAAGAATTTATAAAATGCTATAAAAAAATGTTTTTATTTTTAGATTTTTTTAAATATTTTTTCCGTCGATAAAATTAAGCATAGTTTCCCTCATTTCGATATATGTGCACATTATGAAGACTCACACTATACATTCCAAGCGCAAGACTCTCCTACTTCCTGTCCGTGTCTTATGTCACTTGGAGTCACAGCAATATGATGTTTTTCTCTTCAGTTATACCCCCCTGTCAACCCACAACCATTACCGCCATTCACTCCATGGTCATTCGTGTCATCGCTCACCTCACACAATCCATCCATCTCTTCTATGGTCTCATCCTCCGTCTCCATCCATCAACATTTATTTTCGTCCCTCTTCATCACATGCTCATACCAAGAAAAGCGATTCTCTTCTAACTTTTCTGTCGCCACTTGTAATTAATATTCTTTGTTCCAGAATTTTACACATTTTAGCTCTGAAAATGTGAACAATTTCATGAAGAGTAGGTACTACTAAACAGGTTTAAGAGATCGATTTATATGAGAAACCGACACACAACCGCCTGTCTAAGATCCAGCTGGACAGCGACATCGTCATCATCAGGGGGCTGGTGCTGTTGCTCATTTTCATCGCCCTGCATATCCTGTACCTTAAGTACAGAGCCCCACACACTCTTAGGATAGCTCCGATAAGCGCTAAGCCATCATTTTTTTTGACATACATTTTGGATTCTTGTTTTGAGTTTTATTGCGCGGTGTTTGTTGCGTTTCTCAATGTGTCGTGGATCTTTGACAGTAGTTACGGGTCGTCAGAAGCCCGAAAATATGACAACCAGTCTTACGAAGGGGTATCGTATTACCCAGTTACTGGATTGTGGAGGTCAGATAGGCAGTCGCTCCATATAAAATATTGGTATTCAGCTGCATCCGGTTAGACTGGAAGCCGACCCCAACATAGTTGGGAAAAGGCTAGGCAGATTGAAGTATCATTACAAAACTAATGAAAAATCATGAATGACACGACTCGCCATCCGCCGCTGTCGTCAACAATGATTCGTTGCTGTACGAGTCATAAATAATGCGTTTTAATTAGTGTAACGTATGTCGACACGAATACAAGAACAACTACTTATATAATTATCTAGGTAGGTACTAACTGCTGTTTAGACAGCGGTAAAGTGTTGGGAGTCGAGAAGATTCTTTGTGATTCGGATTTGGAAGGATTTTGAGATGGTTCCTACTCTCATTTGACCTTAAGGCCATTTGTCGACCGCCACGTCAACGGTTCGTCAACGGGTCGGCAACGAGGACAAGACGGCGCCGAAGTAGAGATACATACTTATAGTGTCCACCGCACACCACCGCTGGACGTCCCGGACGTCACGTTCGGTTCGAATAATCTTGTTTCTCGTTGACGTACCGTTGACGTTGTGCGGTGGATATACATTGTGGGATCTCATGATTCCTTTATTAGACGCGATTTGAAGACCCTTGCTAATTTTAGAACAGATTTGTTTATTTTAGATAAACGAGGAGCTCGTGGCTAAGTAATAACAGCCGCACGGGTCGATCCATCAGGTTAAGCTACCCTTGCTGGGGATGGATGACCATTTTTACATACCGAGACTCCTCTGTGCCTCGGAAAGCAGGTTAAGCCGTTGGTCCCGGCTGTCATTCGTAGATCTTTGACAGTTGTTAAGGTTCGTCAGAAGCCCGAAAGTCTGACAACCAGTCTTACCAAGGGGTATCGTAATAAATCGTATTATTATTATACAGTCGCTCCATGTAAAATACTGGCATACAGCTGCATCCGGTTAGACTGGAAGTCGACCGCAACATAATTGGAAAAAGGCTAGGCAGATGATGAATTGTTTATTTTAGAGTTTTAAGCATGAAACCCTGTAGTTTACTGTTAAACCAACTTTTTAAATTAAAAAAAAACCCAAGTGTTCTCATACTTTTAGGGTTCCGTACTTCAAAAGGAAAAAACTGAACCCTTATAGGATCACTTCGTTGTCCGTTTGTCTGTCTGTTTTTAAATTACTAACGTACGTGACGTGACCAACTTGTGACAAGAGACTCCCTATTCTAGAGTATTCTCAAAGACTTGTAAGGATAAGTATTATAAAAGTTGGACTCCTGCGAAAGTTGGACTCTTGCGAACAGAGGTCTCAAATAACTACTGTTTTGTTATTTGTACTTACGAGTGAGAGCATCGGCAGAGCCTCACTCGTTTTCAGTGTTAACAATTCGATTTGAATGATAATATTTATAGACTTTAGAATGATTTGTATCAAAAAAATCAACACTAAACCTTCTAGGTTCGAAGTCTTAGCAGTTCGAACCCAGAAGGTTTAGTGTTGACCCCTCCGGGGGGGCTTACTATGAGCTCTTATAGCAGGGCAGAAGTTAAACGTCTCCAGTGAGAGAGAGACGCAGCTATACAGGGTGTAAGGGACAGCCCTCCGCAAACTCACAGGGTGCATTCAGCTCCTCATTTTGAATCATATTCCACCCGAAATTTTCTCAGGAAAATTTTCATTTTTTCAAATTTTTTTTCAGTTACATTTTCATTATTTCAATGTAAAATTGTATTGTGTGTTCGCAGCACTCCATTTATGTAAAAAAAACTGCAAAAAAAAAACAGCAAAAAAGAAAAACCAGCAATGGATGTTGAAATACTCTAACCAACGACGCGTGAAATCAGCTGTTCACTTTCTGTCTAGCTACAGAGTTCATCGAACTCATCGCATACCTATTACCTACCCCTCCCAACCAGTAATAGACGCTCCAATTTGTGCACAAAAACACAAACAAATCAGGTTTATTGGATTCCCTTAACGTTCCTGAAAAAATTTCATGTACCGGTCATCTTAGTATGACATACTGAATTCACCCTATCAGTTTGCGGAGGGCTGTCCCTTACACCCTGTATACGACCTATAGCACCGTCAGGTTCTCTCACTGGAAACGTTCAACTTCTGCACTGCTATAAGAGCTCATAGTAAGGCCCCTGATCTACCTCATCTGACTAAAAATGTGAGCATAGGAAATTTCAAAATGTTCCATATCTCCAGGCTTATGATTTTTTTCTCAATGGCGGCGCTAGTTGGCCGCTATACTCGCCTTAAGTTTTCCTGATCGGCCTTCTTTAGCGTAAAATTCTAGACAAACAATCCATTCGTAATATACCTGCTTTAATAGTTTAATAGTAAAACATTCCGCCTTAAAAGATTAGATCACACAGAAACCTTGAACTTTAGATAACTTCACACATCCTGAAGATAAAAGCTACTTTAATTAGTAATTAAGCATTATAAACCGACGTGTAGGCGTTTGTTAATCGTAATGTTATATTACTTCCTTAAACATTGCAGTTTTTGGATTGATTGCTGGTGTTGCTAAAATTGAAAGGAATATTGAGACTGATTTCTTAGAAGCAGTAATAGTACCTATGACCTTATTAACTCTCGAAGTAGGTACTAACTGTTAATAGCTACAATGGTTGGTTAAGTATGTAAATGTTACTAAGAAACTGCAACCGGAACTTCAGCTGTATGGATACCTTTTTTTTTTGCGGATGGGAAATCTTCAAATGACTTCTACCGCTCTGGGTGGAGCGGAAGGGCGTGTCAGACTTTTACGGACTAAGGGTGCGTTTCCACTGACGCGGAGCTGGGCGGAGCGGAGCGGAGATGTGCAGGAATCGACCAATCATAATGGTTGAAATCCTCATCGCGTCTCTTGCCTCGTCTGTAATTGGACGATTCCTGCACGTCTCCGCTCCGCTCCGCCCAGCTCCGCGTCAGTGGAAACGCGGCCTAAAACCCACCCGTGTTCCTTCAGTTACCTGTGCCAGGGCCACGGTATCTCTTTCGAACAACCCGCGACCCCGGCGGCATCTGTATGGATACCTCATAACTTAAATGTCTGTTCAGTGCTTTTCAGGGGGACTGGTATCCAGGGATTAAAAGAAGGGCAACATTATTAATATTAAGTAAACCAAAAACAATTTCACTAAGGGCTAATTTGACCAAAGTTGGATACTCGTATCATCTGTGGAATAAAATGGACGACTGCTGTCAAAAAATCATAATTTATTCGAAGGGAAGACTTACCTATATAAAAGGTATAAAAGTTTGATCGAATTCACCCTTGGTGACGCAAACCTTTGCACACTGCTATGATAAATAGTTATCATAGCAGTGTCTCCCACGAATCTCAATTATTAAGCTTTGGCTTACCAATAAATACCTACACAGGAGAGAATGAGACCCCATCATAGCTGCAATAGAATCTCAGTAGACCAATGACAAACAAAACAAGACACGCAGAACAACCACACCTCAAGACCCATTCAAAATTGATAATTACAAGCCACTCGTACATGCGAATTCGTATCAACCACCAAAACCACACGATTAACTCAACAATCCTTCATAACATATCTTACAATCTCGGTACAAATGGTCAACCTTTCGTTGAGTAGTAATTGTTTTAGCACGGAGCGAATGGTCGCGGGTCAAGGCACCTACTGATGGGCATTGTTCGATTAATCTGATCAGCTGAGGTCATTTCCCGATGACTTCAGTCGAAACTGATCGAGTTGCTCGATAGTTGGTCGGTACTGAAGTTGTGAAAGAATTGGGCGAGTGGCTTTTGAATTGGAGCGACAAGGGCGAAGTTGGTACAGCCCAGCTTAGTGACTAATTAGACTTGGTTGAAACCGTGGATATCTTTTACTACTTGGGCTAGCGATAGGTATCGTTTATTTTTTAACTAATGTGTTCAGACAGAGAGGAGCTCGTGGCTAAGTAATAACAGCCGCACGAGTCGATCCATCAGGTTAAGCTACGCTTGCCGGGGTTGGTCCGTGCCTCGGAAAGCACGCTAAGCCGTTGGTCCCGGCTGTCCTTCGTGGATCTTTGACAGTCGTTACGGGTCGTCAGAAGCCCGAACGTCTGACAACCAGTCTTACTAAGGGGTATCGTATTACCCAGTTACTGGGTTGTGGAGCTCAAACAGGCAGTCGCTCCATGTAAAATACTGGTATTCAGCTGCATCCGGTTAGACTGGAAGCCGACCCCAACATAGTTGGGAAAAGGCTAGGCAGATTGATTGTGTTCTGACGACTTTATCTACAGATGAGAACGTGGAATATAAACTGCTTACTTTATACGTGTTGGGCAACTGATAATATAGTACCTAAGCAACTGCTTCATAAATAAATCTGTCTTCTGTGCTAATAATAATGCTGAAGTTTTTTGTTGTTTGTTTGAACGCGCTAATCTCTGGAATTTTTCAAACCCGACGGGTAGCCGTCGGGTTTGGAAAATTCTTTTTGCATTTGATAGCCCAATTCTCGAGGAAGGTTATAGGCTATTTAACATCACGCTAGTACCCCTTGGAGCTGAGCAAACAGAAAGAAGAAAAAGTCAGAAAGTTCTTTTCGTTCGCTAAGCGAAAACGAAGCCATAGTGCGGGCATGCACTGCGATACGATGCGATTGGGTGGGTCGGGGGAATAAGAAATTTCACGCGGATGAAGTCGCGGGCGGAAGCTAGTAAATAATAAAGATCTAGAATGGTAACTTCTGGAACCCTACGGAGAGGCGACGGATGTGTAGAGACAAAATTTGAAAATGAGCCGAAGAAGTTTGATGCATGGGAGGCCGTCACCTCCTGCTGTGAAGCAGTAATGCTCGCGAAGGAGGAGGCGGAACGCGTGAGGGAGAGGCAACCTCACGCCCCCAGTCGCCGCAAGAGACGCCATGGGTGGCGGGAATCTATAGCCGATTCCCGGCTACCGTATTTAACCATATATAGGCACGGGCTTGCGGACGGCGAGCAATGGGTAGCTTGCCGTCCGGTAAGGACCAGGGGGTCTACTCCCTAAGTCCGTCCGTCCATCCGTCCGTCCGCCAACCCGTCCGTCTGACATAACGAGCCATCAAAACAACTGTAAAAGTTAAACTTTTCGGACGGGCAAAAACACATCGGGAGTAGGAACAATTGCAGTCAAATCGTGTTGTCATTCATACTTCGTTCGGGCCCCGAACCAATCATCCATCCGTAGGTGATACGAAGTAGGAAACGCCCGTAACGAAGGCCGAAACTACGGGCTTCGTGCTTAGGGAGTAGACGCCCAGGCCCAGGCACGCGCGCCTCAAAGAGATGTCAGCTATGATGGGGTTCGATAGCTCCGATGCCGCCGGGGTCGCGGTTTGTTCGAAAGAGATACCGTGGCCCTGGCATAGGCAACTGAAGGAACACGGGTGGGTTTTAGTCAGTAAAAGTCTGGCACGCCCTTGGCAGAGCGGGAGAAGTCATTTGATGATTTCCCATCCACGAAAAAAAAAAGTTCAGCGGCTGCCGTCGACGCGTGCAGCGTCCTCTGCGCTTGACGCGTGTCACTCGTGTCGTGTGTAAGAACACTAAGCTACAGACTACAAGCTACTAACATTAACATCAATTAATCAATTCACCTACCAATCATATCAAGGCAAACCCCGCATTTCTCAGAACAATACAAATGCCACAATAAAGTTAACCTAACCGGTTACTATTAAATATTAACCTTTGAGGAGCTGCGTGTGAGTTGTCAAAACATGACGAATGGTGCGGCTGGACAAAAGACTGCTATTAATATTGGGGACCTTGACCTAACGAGGCTTGGTTTAGCCAGATGAATGGACTGGTTGCGTTCTTGTGATCGTGTTTTACAAGCATTTACTGTTTTGGTACATTGGTAATAGATTTTGGGGCTATGTGTAGAAGACAAGGTTTGTTTGTGGCGCACAAAAGGCGAGGTGTGACGAGCATAAAAATACCTTTTCAATACACTTCCTCGAAAACTAGTTCACATGGCACTACGATTAGGTTCACAATGCAATGTATTTCATACGCGTGCGATTTTTGATTTTCCAACACGTGTGCGGGAATAAAAATTGTCACAGATAACTTATACCCATACTTAGTCCAAATTGGTTCAATGCCTCTATTCGATCCTCTCGTGAGTCGAATTACGATGTCCGTTTGCCCCGCACGGCCCCCCAGAATTTGCGTTTTGGGTGTGCACCAATGCAATGTACTCGCCTCTAGGAGTACCTATATGTACCGGTTTCTTTTTCAATGTACCTCTGTACTTTTGAAGAAATATGTAAAAAAAGGGGGCCGTGCCAGCCAAACGTTTTCAGCTCGGCCCCCGTGTAACTTGAAAAATATATGTATAGCGTATTAAAAAGTGTATGTACTCTACTATTAACACATTATATGTGCCACAACAGATATTGTGAATTCGTAATAATAAATAATTTATAGATGTGGATAGGGGGCCGTGCTGGAAAAAACAATTATAAGAAAATATCTAAAAAAGACAAAACACCCTTATCCAAAAACAATTGTAGATATCACATTGAAGTAGAGATAGAAATACATTCAATGTGACTCTCATCAATTCTTTGGAGTTGCAAGAAGTTTAATTGGAGATAGAAGATTTAATTTGCAGAGACGCTGCGCAGACGGCTATTCCTAAAACGATGACTGAAACAGCTCGATCCAGTTTCGGCAACTCCCTTTTACTGTCTGGGTATGATTTGCAGCTTTTAACAGCATCTGAAAAAGTCAGCATTAGATAGGTAAGTAGCTAAGTAGGTACCTACCTCAAGCAACACGTAGTCATAATGCATACTTAAAGACATATAATGTCCGTTATATTGTAAAGTTCATATAAATGTAAAGGTTAAAGATATTATCAGCACAAGTTCTATAGAAATTAAAATGGACGTCGGTTATTTTATAGATATTTTATTAGCGGGAAGGTGATGGGGATTTTTATTTAGAGAATAAATTAAATAGGTATGTACGTAAACAATATAATAAATTAAATAGGTATGTACGTAAACAATATAATATATTACCTTGGTTTATTATTTGTTAATTCTACTGCTTTCTCTATCATTATAGGTATCCGAAACTAGTTTCTGCCCGCAGTGTAGGCCCCGCCCAGTGCGGCAGAACTACCGGAAACGCACCGCAGTGCGCGCTCGCTCTATCCTAAAGCCCTACACGCACTGCCGTGCGTTTTTCTAACGCTTAATCTGTGAAGTATGGAATGTCTTTGAATTGAAGTGCGCGCACTGCGGTGAGAAAAACGCATGCGTTTTGTTACCGTAGGCCCCGCCCAGTGCGGCAGAACTAACGCAACGCATTCTACCGCACGGCAGTGCGCGCAGGCACTAAATTAAGTTATAGTTTGTGCACAATAGAACCGGCACGATTATTGAGCTGGCCACTAACCCTTAGGTATCATTAAGTAAGTACTAAGTAAAAATATCGATTAAAATAGTTTCTGAAACAACTTTCTCAAATCCTCCCACGAAGCTTTTCCAAGCAAAATTACTCAATGCAGCTGCATTCATACCTACTGCATACCTACTGCAATACCTATGATAATGAGTGTCGACCTTCACTTTCATTGCACACTTGTTACTCCATTTCCCTTAATTATTTGCAACAGAAATGACCCTACCTATAGATAGGTACTACAACTTTCGAAAAATTAAGCTAAAATGACATTATGTTGAGCCGCCCTGCGTGCATGTAGTCACAGTATCTAGGTCTAGATAGGCTTTCAGTTATAGATCAAAGATAAAGATTATTTATTTGTCCAACACATGAGTACCTATACATAGGTACACACATGGAATGCAAGATGATACTTCTTGACTCTAACAAAAAGCTTAATATTTCAGAAAAATATATGTTTTTTTTTGCAACAGGGACTAAGCGGGGTCCCGGGTTGTTCGAAAGAGATACCGTGGGCCTGGCCTAGGCAACTGAAGGAACACGGGTGGGTTTTAGTCAGTAAAAGTCTGACACGCCCTTCCGCTCCAGCCAGAGCCGGAGAAGTCATTTGATGATTTCCCATCCACAAAAAAAAGGGGGGGTCTTAAAAAATCGAAGTGGGGCTACTAGGGCATGTGGGGTATCATATAAAAGAACGCTGTTTGCATAATCTCAAACATTTTTTTACAAACATAGTTTTCGACTTTTTGATGAAAAATGTAAAAACAATACCGTTCCCCCCCCCCCCCCACTTAACTCCAAAGTTTGCATAGAGAAAAATCTGAATTTATACTATTTGGTAGAAGTTTATGTAAAGATTACAGGAGAAATAAAACGATGTCTCTAAATAGCACACTTTTTCAGAAATCAAAACGGAACCCTTGGCGTGCGAGTCGACTCGCTCTTGACTGTTTTTTTTACCCAGGCATCATCCCTATTATTGTAAAACCCAGATAGAGTTACCATTTTAGAGTTCCGTATTATATCCAGCTGTTAAGCAAAGGTGCCTATTCAATATCCGTGGTGCCTATCGATTGAATCATAACCACAAGTCATAACTTAATATTAATTATGATCTATGTGTCCATTTGAAACGCTTAGGGTGCGACTCTTGCACAACTATAATTAAATCATGAGTCCCTAAACGAATGTTGACGTAAGAAAGAAAGTGATGTCCTTAACCGGAGCTTCGCGCATGCGCTCTGAATGATAAGGTCGGTTGTGCCATGGATTGCCATGTGGAGAACGAAATTACCCCAGTGAATTTGATCAAGAAACAGTTGGTGCCGATTCTGTTGTGCACAAACTAAAATTAATTTAGGCTATTGCTAACTTTTTCTTTCTAATAAAACAAGAAAGAGACGGACGTAAATTAGAGCCGTCAACTTTAGTTCAACCAGATTTAGAGGTTAAATGCTTTAAGGATTTAAATGACACGTAAAAACATTTCGACTAAAAACACGGTGAAGCGCAAGGATTAAACTAGTTTGACATCTCTAACTTAGTTCGTAAAAGATAGCGATTCTCTAATTTTCGTTTAGTTATTGAACAAGAGAATCGGCACCATTATGTCGCAGGCATTGGGTATTTCCCTCGTCTGCAGCTCTAAAACTTTACAAAGTTTTGTAGTAAATTAATGCCCATGATCTTCACACTGACTGAAAAGATGTTGTTTGTATTTCTCCTAGCATTGACAATCGACCCAGCTGGTCTAATAGGCTCTATAATTATATAAACATAATCATAATTTATTATTATTTACTAGCTGCCACCCGCGGCTTCGCCCGCGTGGTATGTCGATAAAAAGTATCCAATGTCCTTTTCCAGGTCATGGTCTACTCGTGTGTCAAATTTCATCCAAATCCGTTTTGCTGTTTTAGCGTGAAAGCGTTACAAAAAATAAAGAATCAAACGCACTTTCGCATTTATAATATTAGTTAGGATACCTCTAAGCTCGGACTTTTAGCTGCAGTAAAATGACACTTCTTATCTGTCATTTCGTCAAAAATTTTCCCTTTTGATAACAAAATGACGGTAAAAATGACATTAGAAGTGTCATTTTGACGACACGGTTGGCGCAGTGGTTGAGCGATTGACTGCTGCGCAGCATGTCGCGGGTTCGATTCCCGCACGGAACAAATATTTGTACGACCTACAAGTATTTGTTCCGAGTCTGGAGTCTGGTGTTTTTCTATCTATAATATGTATGTATTTTTAAAAAAAAAATGTATATATGTAGTTTATCAGCCATCTCGTTACCATAATACAAGCATTAGGTTGTACCTACCTACCTAATACGATTACGTGTCACCGTTTACCCAATTTTATGGAAGCGTTTTCAGTCTAGCAACACTATCATTGCGTGCGCCGAAGGAATGCAAGGCGCACGTCTGAAATATTTAAATGTAGGCACAGATTAAGTAGTATTGAATGTAGGTCAAAATTCGGATTAAGGTGACTAATGTAATAACAATTTAATTCATATTCAATACGTGTGCAATAGACATAAAATTATGTAGGCATGAATCAGAAGGAAAAAATTCATGCTGCATGTGCAAAAAAAACAAATAAAACCGGCCAAGTGCCTGTCGGACCACGCACAATGAAGGGTTCCGTAGTTCAAAAGAATTTATCCCAAAAAAAACCTATTATTGTAGTAACACCGAAACTAACTCAAAGGTCAAAATCTATACAGGGTGGGTAAAAAATCGTGGATCAAACGAAACAGGGCATTAGTTGTGGTTATTTGCAGCAAAAAATATCTTTGTGGCAGAGCACTCACTTGATCTCCTAAGTTATGAACTTATGACTATTTTAGTGTTTTTTGAAAAAAATACCAAAATTTGTGATAAATAGGCAATTAGAATAAAATGGACCCACCTATTTTAAAACAATAAATGGTGTTTATTAGCTTCTAGGAAATGTATCATCAGTACAAAAGTGCTTTTATGATAACAGGTACCATGATTTACGAATATTGGCACTTTTTTCAATAGCTTTTCAGTCTCACGTAAAATTATTTGTAACTTTAAAACAATCAATCTGCCTAGCCTTTTCCCAACTATGTTTGGGTCGGCTTCCAGTCTAACCGGATGCAGCTGAATACCAGTATTTTACATGGAGCGACTGCCTATCTGACCTCCACAACCCAGTAACTGGGTAATACGATAACCCTTGGTAAGACTGGTTGTCAGACTTTCGGGCTTCTGACGGCCCGTAACGACTGTCAAAGATCCACGAATGACAGCCGGGACCAACGGCTTAACGTGCTTTCCGAGGCACGGAGGAGTCTCGGTTTGTATAGATTGTCACCCATCCACTGACCAACCCCGGCAAGCGTAGCTTAACCTGATGGATCGACCCGCGCGGCTGTACTTTATAAAAAAAAAGTACTACCAAAAAATGACGCTGTATTAAAAAAAACTTGCCTATTTAATGACGATTAAAACGAGGTGTAACACATAGCTGTTTGTAGCTTTATTATTTTTTATGATAACTTTTTCATAGCAAAATCTAAATTAAAGTAAATCAGAGGATAGTCAAACACCAGTTATCTGACTGTAGTGTTTTACTTCATGAGTCCTCTTATTCGCTAAAAAGTTAGTTCAAAGAATTTAAAATTAAATTTTTTAATTTTTTTTTTTTTTTTTTTTTTTAATTTAAATTTCAGCAATTTCAAGCAATTGCTGTAACTAGATTTATTATATTATTATTAAAAAAAATATATGAATCCTAATAGCTGTTTTTGACTATCCTCTCTTTTACTTTAATTTAGACTTTGCTATGAAAAAGTTAACATAAAAAAATAATAAAGCTACAAACAGCTTTGTGTTACACCTCGTTTTACTCGTCATTAAATAGGCAAGTTTTTTTAATACAGGGTCATTTTTTGGTAGTATATTTTTTTTATAAAGTAAGGTTTTAAAGTTACAAATAATTTTACGTGAGACTTAAAAGCTATATTGAAAAAAGTGCCAATACTCGTAAATCATGGTACCTGCTATCATAAAAGCAGTTTTGTAGTGATGGTACATTTCCTAGAAGCTAATAAACACCATTTAGTGTTTTAAAATAGGTACCCATTTTACTCTAATTGCCTATTTATCACAAATTTTGGTATTTTTTTCAAAAAACACTCAAATAGTCATAACTTTTAATGAGATCAAGTGAGTGCTCTGCTACGAAGATATTTTTTGCTGCAAATAACCCCAACTATCGCCCTGTTTCATTTGATTCACGATTTTTTACCCACCCTGTATTGTATAGGGTGACTGGTAATTAGTGACCGATACCTAAACACATGATTGTGCTCATGATAACAAACAACTTTTACTATGGGACCAAACATGAAATCGTGAAAAAAAAATCAGCTGCCCCATACATTCATGTTCGCATAACTCGTCAAAATGTAGGGGGCAGCTGTTTTTTTTTCGCGTTTTCAGGTTTGGTCCCATAGTAAAAGTTGTATGTTATCATGAGCACAATCATGTGTTTAGGTATCGGTCACTAATTACCAGTCACCCTATATACAGGGCTATTTTTAAATGACTAGCTAAATTTTCACAGGGTGTTCTACCCATGAATATGAACAACTTTCACTAAGGGACCAACTTTGAAATCACGAAAAAAAACCAGCGGTTTCCTACAAAAGTTCAATACCTACTCGATCAAAATGTATGAAACAGCTGATATTTGTCCCATAGTGAAAGTTGTTCATATTCATGGGTAGAACACCCTGTGAAAATTTAGCTAGTCATTTAAAAATAGCCCTGTATAAAAGGAAGTCGTGTTAGTTACACTATTTATAACTCAAGAACGGCTGAACCGATTTGGCTGTAAATTGGTGGGGAGGTAGTTTAGAACCAGGAGACGGACATAGAATACCTACTTTTTTTTTTAAAAACCTGGTATAACAACGGCTGGACCGATTTAAATGAAATTTTGTGTGTATATTTGAATGGGTTCCTGTATGGTTTGAAAACACTCTAGGATCGTTCAGACAGGAGAACGTCTGTCGATAATAATATAACATTACTAGCTTTTGGCTGCGGCTTCACCCGCGTGGATGTTGGGAAAATGTCCCATGGGAACAAAAACCCTTCCTTATTCCTTGTCTACATTAGGTATAAAGGGAACCTCTGTGCAAAATTTCAGCTTTATAGGTCGAAGAGTTTGGGCTGGGCGTTGATGAGTCAGTCAGTCAGGACTTTTCTTTTTATAATATTGACATAGCTTCTGCCCGCGACTTTGTCCGCGTGAAATTTCTTGTTCCCCCGGCCCCCGACCCACCACGTCGCATTACATTGCCTGCCCGCGCTATTAATTACTTACGTCGTTTTCGCTTAGCGTTCTTTCTGACTTTTTTTCTTTTTGCTCGGCACCTAGTTAAGTCCTAGATATGCTTTCGCGTTAGATATGCCTTCGCGTTATCAAATGCAAAAATGATTAAATTCGACTGGTACCTAGTTCCTAGTTCCAGAGATTAGCGCGTTCAAACAAACAAAAAAAAGTGTGTGTGTGTCAGCTCCGACGCACGACTGGAGTTTACTCCTGTTTTAGGTGTCGTTCCGAGTTTCTGACTTTATATTTTTCGGTCATTTCTGTCGGGCTGGGTTTCTTCAATGAGTCAGTGCTATACAAAAAGCAACACAAAGGCACTCGCCCCGGCCCCCCCCCCCCCCTCCCGCGCCTCTCACCACCTCCTCTCCCTCTAACCCCCCTCTCACCCCTCCTCCTCTCCCTCTAACTCACCTCCCACACCCCTCCCCTTCCCACCCAACAGAGTGCATCCCAGCGCGTCGAAAAAACACACTGTTGGATTTTCAACTCTTGGCGCTAAGCAGAGCGTTGAAAATCCGGTGCGCGAAATAAAATTGCCGCGATATTTTTACGTCCGTGCGAACGTCGGCTTACTCGAGAAAAGCCAGAACTATCAACGGGGCGAATGAAGGTTTTGAATCTGGAGTCAAATGGGAGACTCCAGATTCATAGCGTACCTATTTCACACCCGAAACCACAAAAAGACCTGGCAACACTATTTTAAAATCAATATCCACACTTTATACTTATAACCTGTGCTGCTGTGCTTATAGCAACATTAATTCTAAATGTCATCAGGCACGTCAAAAATTGTAAAAATAATGCTTTCGTTCATTACAGGAATTTAGTTTTATAAATAAAGTATAAACTAGGCTTTGTCCTAATTAAACATCTATAACTTTCTGTGTTAATACGACACATGTGTTAAAACCTTAAAGGTAGTGCTAATTAATTTCATTGTAGAACGAGGTTTGATTGTAACAATATTGTGTTCTAATTTCGCATTCGTTTTTTGCGAATTAATTGTTTATATCTTACTATTTACTATATAATCATAATAAAACATAAGAATCAACATTCTTTGTTACTAATAAGTATTTTCATCGTCAGATACTGAAGTAAAATATAACAAAATAGCTGTTAATATTTTACAGGGTTAAAATATAAGCAGTTAGGATGTCGATGCCACATAGTAGCTCAAGTACCACCAGTTCCAGCACAAAACGCAAGGAAATATACAAGTAAGTGGAAATTGACCCTAGATTACCCCAATGTGCAGCAACTTTAGTGTCAACATGCCTGAAGAATCATTAAAATATTGTTGACTAATAAGAAGTGAATCAGACTCCAAACAGTTTGCATGATTGAAACTAACTAATAACTTTTTGATATGTAGGTACCTTAGTTTTAAGATAAATACTTAATATTTTGGTCAGTTGATGGTTTTTGGATTTGGTCAGTGGATGGGTGACCATCTTTACATACCGAGACTCTTCTGTGCCTCGGAAAGCACTTTAAGCCGTTGGTCCCGGCTGTCATTTGTGGATCTTTGACAGTTGTTACGGGTCATCAGAAGCCTGAAAGTCTGACAACCAGTCTTACCAAGGGGTATCGTATTACCCAGTTATTGGGTTGTGGAGGTCAGATAGGTAGTCGCTCCATGTAAAATACTGGTATTCAACTGCATCCGGTTAGACTGGAAGCCAACCCCAACATAGTTGGGAAAAGGCTAGGCAGATTGATTGACTTAATATTTTGGTCACAGGGTCATCTGAGGTTTTCATAATGTCTTCAATGCAGATGCAAACAATGTAATATAGTGTAGCAATTTCTAGTCAGATTATGAACTAAGTTTCAAGCTAAAAAATTGGAAAAATACTGAAAGGTCAAAATACTTATTTATTTTTTAAATTTTCTTAAGAAACCTTTGCCGTGAAAGATTGCCAAATACTCGTTAGACTCTAACACAATCATAATGTTGATTAATGATTCTAAGCTATCGTTTTGTAATAAAATATTAAACTATTCACAGATATCAGGCACCATGGCCACTGTACTCGATGAACTGGTCCGTGAGACCAGACAAACGGTTCCGCCTCGCACTTGGTAGTTTTGTTGAAGAGTACAATAACAAGGTGAGTAAGGTACTATAATCCTAACTAATATTAGAAATGTGAAAGTGAGTTTGTTTGTTTGTTGAATTGCTTTCACTCTAAAACAACAGAATGGGTTTGGTGTTTCCCTGGAACTCATGTTGGCAGAAATTCAAAGGACTTGAACAATTTTTGTATTCAAACTAGTATAATCAGTTTCAACATACATTTATTACGTTATAGCTAAAGACGTCTGTTTAGAAGCTAAAAACTTATACTAGATGGCTCTGAAGAAAAAAAAAATTAAACTTGAAACTGACTTTGGTCATAAGTTCATAACGCTTTTTCATTACGTGACGATTTCTACCAGTTTACTTAGAGTTAAAGAACTATGTTTCAAAATTATAGTTGGTATAAATCAAAGCTACTTCCAGTTTTTAAATCAATTCAATATTTTGTCAAAACTCAATTTTATCGGAAACCATATAGATTTGTTGCTAGTAAAGTAGTATTAAGTCACAATAAAAACCATTTACTTACATATTTTATATTTAATGTCTACACAATTTATAGAGGTAAAATTTATAAGTTTGAATGTAGGTGGTCTCCAAAACTACTTGTCTGATTTCAAAAATTCTTTTACACATATAAAGCTACACTATCGACGATATTTGATGGTATATGTAGTTGCTTCCACGCGCATGGAGTCGCTGGCAGGAGCTAGTCAAATGATGTTCTGGTCAATCCATAGATATAAGAAAGAAGGAGATGTACCCAGTATGTTAAAATGTATTGGAACCCTGTGTCTCCACTTTTTCCCTTTGTCACTTTCATGATTTTAAAGACAAATACCGTAAAATACTTGTACTTACATATGGCAAGTGATTCCATAATTTACATGGCTTCGGTTTTTACAAGAAACCACTGAACAACATGGCTCTTATAAATTGTCACAGTCACAGTCGAAAGTGCACTAGTTCGCGGAGACGGAATTTGTACTATGAACGGCTCATACTGAGCATGTCGCGCGGACACAGATTCGCCTGCTTGCCACTTCTCCTGTTTTTTTATATTTCTATGGGTCAATCAATCACAACCCATAGTTTGGTATGCAATTAACAGCTGCATTCAATGAATTCAATCTTACAGTTACCAACTTACCAGTAACATGAGAATTAGTAGCAGAACAACTGATTACTCTTGTCCAGGCTTTCAAAAACTGATATAAATATGAGACATATTCTGTCCCCAGGTACAAATCATATCTCTAGATGAGGAGACAAGTGAGTTCAGTGCTAAGAGCACCTTCGACCACCCGTACCCCACCACCAAGATCATGTGGATCCCAGACAGCAAGGGAGTCTACCCCGACCTGCTGGCTACTAGTGGTAAGTTGAGAAGCATACTACTCATTGTGCCTTTGTTTCAAACGACAATACATGATACTGGACCCAGCTGCATTGAAACATCGATCTGCCTAGCCTTTTCCCAACTATGTTGGTGTCGGCTTCCAGTGTAACCGGATGCAGCTGAATACCAGTATTTTACATGGAGCGACTGCCTATGTGACCTCCACAACCCAGTAACTGGGTAATACAATACCGCTTGGCTTCTGACGACCCGTCACGACTGTCAAAGATCCACGAATGACAGCCGGGACCAACGGCTTAACGTGCTTTCCGTGGCACGGAGGAGTCTCGGTATGTAAAGATGGTCACCCATCCACTGACCAACCCTGGCAAGCGCAGCTTAACCTGACGGATTGAAACGCTGTTATTACTTAGCCACGAACTCCTCAGCTCGATTGAAACATGTCGTAATTTATTATAAAAACCGGCCAAGTGCTTGTTGGACCACGCTTATTGAAGGGTTCCATAGTTGGGATAAATTTTATCCCAAAAACAAACTTAACTTTGTAGTTGCAAAGTGAAAACTTAAACTTAAACGGGATGTCGCGGTGACGTGAACCCGTAATATATCCCCCCCCCCCTACCAAAAATCGCTCAACGCGGCTAAAGAAGTTTTCACTTCAAAAATCTGCTGTTTCCTATAAAAGTGCAATACCTTCGCGGTGTAAATATATGGAACAGCGAATTTTTTTTAAATAACCAACCAAAAATTTCAAAGCAACTGAGTCCAGGATCATGTACTGAATCCATGGTAACAGGTTGTGCGTCGATGACCCTGCCACCTCATACAGCCTGTGTACATTGGCCGTCAAAAAAATCGAGCCACCTTATCATTTGCGTTCAAAACTGATGTTTGTTTTTTTTTTATAATTAGGGTATCCGCAAGGCCTAAGCTGAGCTTAGTATTTGTGTGAGTGCACATAGATAGTGTGTGTGACGTCGGCCTAGAGCGCGACGCGTCCTTTGTTTGGTTTAAGGCCCTGGTTCCAAGCTTGGTTTCCAATTCCAATTTTATATGAGTGGCTCCATCGTTTTAACGATGATTCTGCCAATGTCAAGGTTGAAGGAAACAAATAGTATTCGCGGAGGTTGATCGGTTATACAGCCTATATTACGGTTTACTTAAAACTGGATCTGTTTGAGTAGCCTGTAACACAATATATTTGTTATTATGGATAAGTAGACAACACAAACAACACAAAGCACAATAAGCAGACAACACAAGTTAACTTAATTATGAAACTGATGACGAATTAATCACTAAGAATTACTATGTTGAAGATCCATCCATTTTTGATGCGTCTGTGAATAATAAAATCCAATTTGCCCATTTTTTCTTGAGAATTTTATTAAATAGATTGTTGGGATCGGAACTCTGTTTATGAATACCAAAATCTAAAATCACTCTGGTTTGATAAATCACTGAGTCAAAGGGAACCAGAAAAAGGGGATGATTATCCAGTGGCATAACTGGAGATGAAAGAGACTTATTATTATTTAAACTATTCACTAATAGAGGAGGGGATTTATTCCTCCAATAAGTTGAAGCTTCAATAGAACGAGAAAGGGGACGGAGAATACTAAGAAGAGGGTGTGAGGGAAATTGGGACGCTACCGAAAAATACCTATCCGCTAGAAATTGTCTACGAAGATGAAGTGGGGTCTCTACACATTCCACTTGGAGAGCATTAATTGGGGATGATTTCATTGCACCGGTAATAATACGTAAGCATTTAGATTGGAGCTTATCCAGTTTACTCAGAGCCAATTTACTGCAAGGCTCTAGTATAAAACATCCATAGTCAAAGACCAAGCTTGGTTTAGCTCGGTGTGTAACTGAAATGGCGTTATGGCTGTCTAGTTTGACGCACGAGATAGAAGATTCTCACGCGCACCAGAATTATGTCGTAAAAGTGCAAATAAAATCGTACAAAATTAGAAATGAACTATTTAATAAAAAAGTAATCCCATCACTGGATGCAGTTTGGAATTTGACATTTCATGGTATATTTTTAATTATAATTATAATTGCTAATGAAGGGATAAACAGCTTTTAAAGATTATTAGGAGGTATGAAGATTTTTTAAAGATTTTTTTGGTGTATTAAAGTATGTTTAATTATGTTTTGGCTTCCATCACTGTATGCGAAAAGGACTTGAAAATATCATATTTTTTTTACATGTCAAATTTATTTACGGTTTATGAAATACACAGCTTTAAAAAACCACCTTTTTGATCGTTTTCAGGAAATTGCGCCTTAAAACCGGTTTATACTGCTTTTTGGAGGCGCGGTGCGACCCTCGCACGACGCAACTCCGCTTCTTTGCTGATCACTCACACAAATGCGTTACAGATATCTTCAAAAATACTTCTACAGTTTGCCTTACAGACACTACTACTACTCTAAAATACTTCTACAGTTTGCCTTACGGACACGACTACTACTCTAAAATACTTCTACAGTTTGCCTTACAGACACTACTACTACTCTAAAATACTTCTACAGTTTGTCTTACAGACACTACTACTACTCTAAAATTGTCAATTTGATGTTAATTATTGATTTTCTACTTCAGGCGACTACCTCCGCATTTGGCGCGCCGGTGAACCCTACACCCTCTTCGAGTGCGTTCTCAACAACAATAAGAACTCGGACTTCTGTGCCCCGTTGACTTCGTTTGACTGGAACGAGGTGGACCCAAACCTCATCGGGACCAGCAGTATCGATACCACCTGCACTATATGGGGGCTGGAGACGGGCCAGGTGCTGGGAAGGGTGAATGAGGTGTCGGGACATGTGAAGACCCAGCTTATTGCGCATGATAAGGTAAATGGTCAAGTTGTTATATAGAAAAAAAATATTGGAGATAGATTTCTTGTAAAGAAATACATAATAATACCATTATGCTAAATGCGCAATGATAGCCCGCGAAATTCAATGTAAAGAAAAATAAAAATATAAATGAAAAAAAAAAATAATAAAAAAAAAATAACAAAATAATAATAAATAAATAAACCTACAAATATTTGGGTATGTCGGAAGCGTTATGTATCAACGTTGCTGACATGAAGCAATCGTTGAGGGAGCGCTTCTTTGGTCGCCTGACGAAGGTATTAATTAGCCTTCTTTCGGGCGGGAACAAGGTGCGCGCCTTCAACGGTTGGGTCATGCCGGTCTTGATGTACTCTTTCGGCATACTCAAATGGACTCAAACTGAACTTGACGCCCTGGATAGGAGGGTCCGTACACTGCTGACCGCAAACCGGATGCATCACCCACGATCGTCGGTGATGAGACTGTACATCCCGCGGAAGTGCGGGGGTCGAGGCTTTTTAAATGCGAAGACCCTCCACAACCGCGAGGTGTGCAGCCTCAGAGAATATTTTTTAAAATCCGATGTGGGTATGCACCGTGATGTGGTCGCAGTGGACAAGGGACTCACGCCGCTCTCCATGGCTAAAGAGAACTGGCGCAAACCTGTAGTACTTACTACCGATGACCGCAAGAAGGTATGGCAAAGCAAGGAGCTTCACGGACGCTTCTATCGGGCTCTTCATGAGCCCGATGTAGATTTCTTAGCGTCCGTATCCTGGCTACGTTTCGGTGACCTTTTCGGGGAAACTGAAGGTTTCGTTTGTGCAATTATGGACGAAGTTATCTTGACGAATAACTACCGGAGATATATTATGAAGGACGGGACGGTTGACGTGTGTCGGGCATGCCACCGTCCGGGTGAGTCCATCAGACATATTATATCGGGTTGTTCTCGTCTGGCTAACGGCGAGTACTTACACAGACATAACCAAGTCGCCAGGATTATTCACCAGCAACTTGCTTTGAAATATAAGCTTGTGGACTCTGAGGTACCGTATTACAAGTATGTGCCCGACCCAGTTCTCGAAAATGACCATGTCACATTGTACTGGGATCGATCTATCATTACTGACAGGACTATTGTAGCCAATAAGCCTGATATAGTGGTGATAGATCGATTAGCGCGCCGCGCAATGATTGTCGATGTTACCATTCCACATTGGTGTTCCGAACATTCGTACTTTTCAGCTCTGTGCGAATTTTAGTAAGCTTGCATGTCTAACTTGACCGGACTACTTACATATTATTAACGGACTTGTTAATTCGCTTACAGGAAGTGTACGACATAGCGTTCAGCCGCGCGGGCGGTGGACGCGATATGTTCGCGTCGGTGGGCGCGGACGGCTCCGTCCGGATGTTCGACCTACGACATCTGGAGCACTCAACTATCATTTATGAGGTAATTTACAAAAGTGGAATATTTGCTGAAAAAATTGTTGATGGCACCTATTCTAGGTCTTAGAAAACTGAAAAAATAGTAAGAAATATACAACGTGTTCCCGCAATTGCGACATTAACTAAAGACACAGGTAATGCTAGTGGCCAGTAATCATAAAAATTACAATAAGATTAAATAATTAATAAATTGAAAAACTAAATAATAAAATAATAACCAAAATTAGGATCACTCTATGCAAACGACTCATTCATGAAGCTATTGTTCTATGTCAGCTGGTAAGGTCTTTGACTTGTGCGGGACACACATACAGCTCCACGGAGTCACTTCATTTACATGTTTGTTTACATAATATGCATTATACAAGGTGTAACATAAATAACGCACAACCTCTTAAGGGGTCATTGTACTCATCATTATGAACAACTTTTACTATGGGACCAAAGTTCGAAAAAAAAACCAGCTGCTTTCTACATTTTGACGAGTTTGATGTAGATAAATGTACTGGTCAGCAGATTTTTTTTTCGCGATTTCAGGTTTGGTCCCATAGTAAAAGTTGTTCATAATGATGAGTGAAATGACACCTTAAGAGGTTGTGCGTTATTTATGTTACAACTTGTATAATGCATATTATGTAAACAAACTTGTAAATGAAGTGATTCCGTGGAGCTGTATGTGTCCCGCGCATGCAGTCCGCACTAGCCAAAAAACCTAATTATTTATTAGGCTCTTCAACAATTAGTACACTAATACTTAATTATGTTGTCTCTGTGCTGTACTAAATTAATAAAAAATACCTACCCATCTCTTCAGGACCCGCAACACACCCCACTCCTCCGCCTGGCCTGGAACAAACAGGACCCCAACTACCTAGCAACAGTCGCCATGGACGCCTGCGAGGTCATCATACTGGACGTGAGGGTGCCCTGCACTCCAGTAGCCAGGCTCAACAACCATCGCGCATGCGTCAACGGCATCGCCTGGGCCCCACACAGGTAGGAGACACAACAGGACCCCAACTACCTAGCAACCGTCGCCATGGACGCCTGCGAGGTCATCATACTGGACGTGAGGGTGCCCTGCACTCCAGTAGCCAGGCTCAACAACCATCGCGCATGTGTCAACGGCATCGCCTGGGCCCCACACAGGTAGGAGACACAACAGGACCCCAACTACCTAGCAACCGTCGCCATGGACGCCTGCGAGGTCATCATACTGGACGTTAGGGTGCCCTGCACTCCCGTAGCCAGGCTCAACAACCATCGCGCATGTGTCAACGGCATCGCCTGGGCCCCACACAGGTAGGCGACACAATAGGACCCCAACTACATAGCAACAGTCGCCATGGACGCCTGCGAGGTCATCATACTGGACGTGAGGGTGCCCTGCACTCCAGTAGCTAGGCTCAACAACAATCGCGCACGCATTAACGGCATCGCCTGGGCCCCACACAGGTAGGAGACACAACAGGACCCCAACTACATAGCAACCGTCGCCATGGACGCCTGCGAGGTCATCATACTGGACGTGAGGGTGCCCTGCACTCCAGTAGCCAGGCTCAACAACCATAGCGCATGCGTCAACGGCATCGCCTGGACCCCACGCAGGTAGGAGACACAACAGGACCCCAACTACCTAGCAACCGTCGCCATGGACGCCTGCGAGGTCATCATACTTGACGTGAGGGTGCCCTGCACTCCAGTAGCCAGGCTCAACAACCATAGCGCATGCGTCAACGGCATCGCCTGGACCCCACGCAGGTAGGAGACACAACAGGACCCCAACTACCTAGCAACCGTCGCCATGGACGCCTGCGAGGTCATCATACTTGACGTGAGGGTGCCCTGCACTCCAGTAGCCAGGCTCAACAACCATGGCGCATGTGTCAACGGTATCGCCTGGGCCCCACAGGTAGGAGCCACAACAGGACCCCAACTACATAGCAACGGTCGCCATGGACGCCTGCGAGGTGCCCTGCACTCCAGTAGCCGGGCGCAACAACCATCGCCTCATAAGCCTGTATTACCTTCCTAAGTACGACCAGCAACTTATTGATTCGTGTTTCCCCTCAGTTCGTGCCACATCTGCACAGCCGGAGACGATCACCAGGCCCTGATCTGGGACATCCAACAAATGCCGCGCGCCATCGAGGACCCCATCCTGGCGTACACGGCAGCCGAGGGGGAGGTGAACCAGATCCAGTGGGGGGCGACCCAGCCCGACTGGATCGCTATCTGTTATAACAGACACACGGAGATTCTGCGTGTATAAGAATGAACTGATTGCATAGTGGTTTCTGGGTGATAAGGACTGTATGTGGAAGGAACTGGTTTTGTGGGTTTTTGGGGGGTAAGAACTCTTTTCTCTGTCTCGAAATGTACCACTAGCGAAAATGGCACAGTCAGCAACAAAAGTCGATTAACACTTGTGTTTTCTAAATCTTAATTATTGAGAAAAATACTTCATTAAAATCGGAACAGATGTAAATTTTAAAGAAGCTCTGATCTTATAAATGATCTGCTAAAAAGCAGGTTATCATATCATTTTGTGTTAATTTAGGTGATGTGAAAAAGTAGCAGTGTTAACCGACTTCTGTTGCTGACCGTACCTAGTATGTCTCAATCTCAACTAAGAACTTCACTTTTCGGACGATTTTTTTCGATCCCGATCCGATTTTTTTCTTTTTTTCATTATCTTTTCCATTTCCACCGTTTTCTCGATATTTAAATTGATTTTATTATATTACTGATTTCCTTTCGTAAATGGAAAGTCAATATGCTTGACAAATCTAAGAAAGTATTTATCATCTGATATGCAATTATTAATTTTGTCGAACATGTTGGTCAATTCATTATAGAGATTACATTTGTGGTTTTTCAGGTTCTCTGTAAACTGTTTTAAGCCTAATTTGACAAAAGTCGGATATTTTTTATCTGTGGAATAAAATTGACGACTGACAGTTTTTGTATGGAGAAACTGTCAAAAATTAATAATTTATTCGAAAGGGCAGACTTATACTAGGTATAAAACTTTGGAAGAATTCACCCCTAAGAGGCCATTTAGGCCTCTTATGGGTGTCCATAAGATACTGTCGCAAAAAAAAAAAAATCATGAAACTAGTTTCACTCCATTACGTGTTCCTTATACCAGAAACCATTATGTTCTGATTAACTTGTAGTTACATCAGTTAGTACCAAGATGGTACCCTTACAAATTATAATTCCTGTTAGGCTGCGTACACATGTACGTACGCACGACGAACGCGCACGTTTGTAATGTTCGCAATTTGAGTGTTACGACTTATGGTAATACTATGTATGTGCTAGTGCGTTATATTTGACGCTGCTTCGTACTAAAATGGCATGCGTGTGGTATTAGCGAATTATATGCGGATAATTTCATATTTCGCGGGACTTTAACGGGTTGTGCAAATTGGGAACGCCTCAGAGAGTGCTTTTTTACACGCTACGGCTCCAGGGAGATACACAGTATCGAAGTGTATTGATACGCCGGGTAAATTGTGCAAAGAAATATATCCTATTTATTACATTTCGGTACGGGCACCAGGTGTCGACTGCCGGGTAGTCGGAGCGTGTCTAAAAAGTAAACAGTGTGTTCAGTGCGTGCGTAGATGTGAACATACCCTTACGAATTCGGAATTTAAAAAAAAAACTTAACGTAACAATGACTTGAGTCATAAATAGTGGTTAAACCACATGCGCCTAAAATAATTATGAACATTTTGGGGCCGCCTTTGTAGGTACTCAAAATAATAATTATGGATTTAATATCTAACAAAAAAAATGTGCAATACTTGCATTAATAACTTTAAATTGGAAACAACGACAACCGTTTGCCAAAACGTCTGTCAAATAAAAAGTTCGTGAATAAAAAAACTTTATTGAATGTTATCTGATATCTCTTTATCAAAAGACTGATTGATGGAAAAATTAACATTTCTAAATTCTGAGGTTTCACTAACTTTTTCCTGAGATTCTTGGGATATTGAAAAAAAATAGCTATAGGATTTTATATGCTATCATGTGTGTGTCGTAGCTAGGAGGCAAACCCTCGAAAGAAGATCTTGGGACGTACTGTGAAGTGTTAAAACCTTCTTGGACTTTTGTGAAAAAGGGATGGTGCTTTTCATCCTGGATAGCTCCATCTCTCTTTCGCGCTGCAACAGTAATGAAGGGGAATGCACTAAGGTAGCCCCGAAATTCTTTTGTTACGTTTTCTGCAATTTGCACGTCTTCAACATACATCTTACCTTTAAATTGCAAAAAACGTAAGAAAATTTGATGTCGGGGGCTAACCTGGCGCTTTCGTCTTGAGAAACAGCTCGCCACCAATGTCTGCCGCAGTGTTCTGCCTTGCAGGTGACACATTAACCTGAACTCCTAGCCTACGCCAATTTTTATTTAGTTTTTACTTGATATTGTAAACAAGTAACTAAATAAAATTATGTAAAAATAAATTTTCTAAGTAGTAATAATAAGTCCCGTGTCTATCGGTTACAATTGCAATATCCCTACGTTTTCTACGTAGTAAAATAAAAACTCGTAATCGGCGTATTTAAAAACAGGGATACGCAATACGCCCGGTATATTTTATAATACGCGTCTGACTTCTCTATAAAGACAAGACGTGGATTAGTTGATTATAATATTAGAAACCATAGTTTGTAAACATGCATTTAAAATGTGATTATTTCAGTAACATTGGCGTACTATTGAAAATTTAACGATCTTGAACTTCTTCTTTGAACTTTTCTTTGGTGGTCTTTTGATCCGAGTGTAAACATTAATAGAAACTTGTACTCCAAATGAATGTGTAAATCTTATAAATAATTTTAATTCAGTTCCTTTAAAACTGAACAAGTAATAATGAAGACCAAAACGACACAGTGTATTGAAGGATGAAAGGATACGCATCGAAATTAAAATAATTATAAGTACGTCAATGTTCACGAACTGACAAAAACTGTTGTGTTGTAAAATCCCGTGTGTGTAGGACTGTTTGTGTATTTATATATTCATTATATTCAAACAAGAACATTAATTAATATGATGCATCACTTATTTCTGGTATAAGTGTGCTTATAGGCTTCCAGCACCCAACTTGCTGTGCAAAATCAGATAATTTATGAATTGTCACAGTATTTATTTATTAGACGCATTTCAAGTTTATTTACAAAACGTATAGATTAATAAATAATAATAATCTCACATTTGTTTCCAACTTTTAATAAGAAATCAATGTTTTCTTTTTCATTAAACACCAGTATAATTAGCTATTATGTATTTGTATCTAAAGCCGAGGTAAAACATGTATTATTAAAATTGATGTGATTAAAAATAAGGACTAGATTTAATATTAATTTATATACAAATAGCTGTAAGGATTCTTATTAAATAAATAAATGATTTAGAAAGTAAGGCACTTTTACTAAACTTATAATTATGTAAATGTTATAAAAATGCACACATCACACTTGCAGTTAAATCCCCTGGTATTCATTATGACAGCCAGGGGATTGAAAGCTAACAAAACAACTATGTCATAGTCATGCATATTATAAAATATGATGATAAATGATATTTATTTTTTGTAATTTGTAGCAGTAACTGCCAAATGCAGGAAATAGCAGTTTGAAAAGTACTCTATGAGACTATTCAGATACTGCAAAATGAAGCGGCGATATTGCGAGCTGGCAGTTGTGAATCAATCTATGGTCACAGTTAGCACAAAGAAGTATGAATGCAGTTGGTCAGACTAACCAACTCCATTCATACTTCTTAGTGCAGCAGACTTTAGCCTGTAAATGCATGTAATCTTTATACGAATCTAACCAGACTTCTGTCCTAAAGCGAATTCCTGGTAGACCTTCAATAGAGACTCGGGTGTTCTTGGCTTAAAATCCTTCAGAACATGTTCAAAATGCTCCATAGTTACTTCTTTGCAGTCCAGGTCTTTCTCTAAAGCTCTTAACGCAGCTTCGTGACAAAGAGCCTGCAGCTCAGCTCCTGAAAAGCCTTCAGTCCTCGTTGCCAAGTTATGAGAATTCACATCATCAGATATGCTCATTTTGCTTAGCTTCAACTCTATTATCTGCAATCTTGTTTCGAAATCTGGCAATGGGACATAGATTAGGCGGTCTAACCTACCCGGTCTTAGTAAAGCCCTATCCATTCTATCAGGGCGATTAGTAGCAGCTAATATAGTTACTGAATTGAGTGGTACAACTCCATCTAGTTCTGTCAGTAGTTGAGCCAAAACTCTCTCATGGACCCCAGCCTCACCCGCCCCCCTCTCCCCACCGATGGCATCCATTTCATCAAAGAATATAATAGACGGCGCGACCTGACGAGCTTTCGTAAACAAATCTCTGACAGCTCGCTCAGACTCGCCGACCCATTTTGAAAACAACTCTGGACCTTTTATGGAGAGGAAGTTAAGACCACTTTCGGTTGCAAGTGCTTTGGCTATCATGGTTTTGGAACAGCCGGGGGGCCCGTAGAGCAAAACGCCGCCCGGTGGACTGACTCCCAGTCTTCGGAAGCTCTCGGCGTGTTTCAAAGGCCATTCTACAGCTTGACGCAATTTCATCTTCAAGTCGTCTTGACCTCCAATGTCCGTCCACCTTACGTTTGGGATTTCTATCAGTAGCTCCCTCATAGCACTTGGCCTGACTATGGTCAGTGCTGCAATAAGATCTTCACGCTCAATACAGTCGCTGGACCTTTTTATACATTTCATGGTGGCTTGCGAGCAGAGGTTGACCAAATCCGCGGCAACGTAGCCATGGGCTAAGTCTGAGATATTTTCAATGTCATCTGATGATATTTTATTTGGCAGGTTTTTGAGCAAACTATAAACTATTTCTTTTCGTCTTATTCTATCTGGTACAGGAATCTCTATTTCCTTATCTAGCCTTCCAAAACGTCTAAGCATTGGATCTACGTTTTCTGGCTTCCTTGTTGTTGCTAATACAAATACCCTACTTTCTTCAGCATGCAAACCATCCAGCATGTTCACAAATGCTGAAGTTATTCTTCTTTCTTGCTCTGTACTGCTAGAAGACCTCTTTGGACATATAGTTTCTATTTCATCAACCAGTATAATGCTTGGCTGGTTTTGTATAGCTTTCTCAAACAGACCTCTCATTGTACCTTCAGTTTCACCAAAGTATTTGCTAAAGATGGCTGGTCCATTGATTTCTATGTGAAAGCAGTTGAGATTTTCGATCAAATATTTGCAAATAGCCGTCTTTCCTATTCCTGAGTGGCCATAAATTAGCAAGCCCCTTGTAGGTTGAAAATTAGCAGTCAGACCATCCGTATTGAATGATATCTTGATAAATGTCTGTATTTCGTCTAAAATATCATCAACACCACCCAGAATCTGTGGCTTTTTCTTAGTTTTTACAACTGCTTCACTTTCCATAGTCCAAATACTACTTTCACTTAAAACATACCAACCTGTATAATCTAAATTCTCAGATTTGATGTCAATTACTTCAATCTCTAATTTCCTACCAAAGTAATAGTAAACTAAAATGCTACCAATACAAACAAAATTATTGTAAAAATGGTGTTTTAAAATATCACAAATATCTGATTTTGTTTTATGGTTTTTGATTCTGATTTTGAGGGAAGTTGCCCTTGGTACTTCCTCTTTGATTACAGAGACTGTCACCTTCTTGCTGTCATTACTCCATTCACTGGATAGATCTGTAAACAAAAGTAAAACTTACTGTCTGAAATGGTGAATTGTTTTGTAGAAAAAAAAAGTTGAGAGGTGTCAAGGGACACCTGGATGGAACGAAGTTCCTTTCGATTAATTAGTGAAGGATTTGTAATAAAATTGTACTGAAAGCTTACTATAGCAAAAAGTGTTGTTACAACTTTTCGTGACAATTTTTTCGGTCTAGCCCCCTTTCACAACGCGTGATAAGGAACTTCGTTCCAACATTATTTAACTGGAAAAGAGTTTATTTGATGTCTAGGAAGTTGTTATGGAAGGGACAGACTTCCAAGCTTTCATGAGTTCCACAAGTAACATTTTGTCTTTTCAGGTAAAACACTTTCTGAAGATGTTTAATAAAATTTATAGGAAACATCAACTGGTAAGTAGGGACTTACATCTCTGTAGAATTATTTCTTGGGATTTATATCTCTGTTATAAGCCTTCATTATTGTTCATCTTCTTTACACTCGGTCCCCCAGTGCTGAGGATCGTGACAAATCTTGTTGATGCGTTGTCCTGGCTTGGCGCCAAGTATGTAGGTCCTACATACTATATTGAATTGAACCATGTATAACATATATATAGACACACTTACCAGCTGCCGGCAATATAACAGCGGCCGGCGCAGACGCTTTGGACGGCCACATCCGCTTCACCATCATAGGAGCGCCGTCTCGACTCAACTGAAGGGGACATCCGAGCACTGCTCCTATTAGCGAACCAGCCGACGGGTGCACGAGTACAGCATCCCGCGGAGCCCCCTCGGGCGCCGCCCCCACCCTCTGCAGCCAAGTAAACAGCTTTCCATCTTCCACATAAGGACATTTCAACTGATCTTTCCCGCAGCTCAATTCGATGTGAATATTTTTATCGTTTGAAGTTATACTGCAGCCGCATCGCTCGCAGTCCACCCATAAAGTTTTTTTTTGTCCTTTTGGTGGCATAGCTACTTGTAAAGAAAACAATAATGCTTTGTTGTTTTAAAATGACACTATTTTGATCACACCAGGCTAAAAGTGAGGTTATTTTGTCTACTGACGTCTGACTGACAGTTGGGTGAATACTATTGGGTGACATTGTGAGCATCAAACATTAAAAATATTAATAACGAACGAAACGGAGAGATCAACGGACGGATAGTTTACTATACTAATAAGTACCTACTTCAAAAATCTATTTATTATACTGAAGTGAATTCAACTAATATAATTAATTATAACAAACAAAATAACTATTCTGAAACAATACAGCATCCCAACATCTCATGCCCAGCCATTTCTAAACATAGACTACTATATACTTTTCTAAACGTCAATATTTTGAACGACTCATACTCATCAAAAAAACGTCAACGTCAAATAAATATTGTTAATATTGTCAAATCAAAAGTCAAACTGAAGACAGAAAGAAAAACTGCGTTTGCTTTTGCTGTGATTCATGATTCATTTGCTTTATAAACCATAACATTTAATTTATTCATCTCCAGATGCTCTTAGTTTAGTTAAGTTAAACAGTTGACAGCATTAGGCAGCTGTTAGGTAGTTTAAGTAAGGTTAACTGTCCATAAATTGTTAAAAATCGCGTAGGATGACTCTCGCAGAGTTCTTCAGTTGTTCCCTCCTTGCCTTCGGGGCTCCGATGGTCATGTTCGCGTTCACGGTGGCCAATGACCCTGTGCGCATCATCATCATGATAGCAGCAGCATTTGGATGGCTGCTATCATTTCTACTGTCATCTCTTGTGTGGTATGCAGTGGTGCCGTTACGATCGTATTTGGCGTTTGGGATGGTCTTTGCTATCATATTCCAGGTTAGTGACTGATATAATTTCATTTATAATTTTAAAATGAGCCTTTCCTGTTGTTAAGTTACTGACAGCCATCTTTATTATGTAGTGAAACTTAACTGTTCTACTTTTGACTAATTGCATTTAGAAGCTACCTTGTTATCGCATATTCTGATGTCACTGTAGGCAAAATGCAGTAATATGTATCATACACTATACTTTGATTATTGTTATAGCTTAGTGCCGTGTTCTAGATTTATCTTACTTCTCAACCAAGGGTTATGCACCAGAAGGGCAACATATTTCATTGTTAAAATGCCTTGCTAACATCTGCTCTTTGGGTTAACACTTTCAATGACACTAAACGGCCATAGACATAACAATAAAACTATCTATTGTGTCTTGTTCAGTGTTCTTGAAAGTGTTAAGTTAAACTTACCCTATTAAAAAACTTTTAATCTAAAGCATGCAACCACAAATTTGATATATTTTTCTTGTTGTATAATGCCTTTGCCCAGTAGTGGGACAATATAGGATAAACAATTTTGATGTACAGTCAGCAACAAAAGTATATTAACACTTGAGTTTTCTAAATCTTAATTATTGAGAAAAATACTTCATTGAAATTGGAACAAAAGTAAATTTTAAAGAATATTAACTCTTATCTAATTAATGAAATGCTAAAAAGCAGGTTATTGTATCATTTTGTGTTATATGATGTCAAAAAGTAGCAGTGTTAACCAACTTCTGTTGCTGACCATAGCTGTAATAGAATATCTTTCACTTTTTCCAGGAAGCATTCCGGTACGGCATGTATATCTTGCTACGGAAGACGGAAGCGGGACTGAAGGAGATATCGGAGAACCACAACATAGGCAGCAATAAACTGGAGTTGGCTTATGTGTCAGGACTGGGTTTTGGAACTATGAGTGGAGCCTTCGCTCTTATTAATGTACTGGCTGATTCGGTATGTATTTCATTGTCTCTTTATCAAAATATCATTAGAAACTTGATACCATATAAAGAAGGCAAGATAGATAGATAGAATACTCTTTATTATACGCACCATAAAAATTACAGATACATAAAATGTTGAAATTTTACATAGGTTATCACAATGGGCACTGGGCAAGAGTGATTATCTTATTGACTATAACTCTTCAAAAGATCCACAGCTGAAAATGGCACACTCCATAATTAATGGTCAAAACTAGGTCAAAACCTATACTATAATACTTATTCACCATATTGATAATGGTGTACCATACTGACATTGGCGATGTAAATGAGCTTTTATGGACTCATGTCCATAAAAGATTATGAAGATAAGGTGTTGAAAATGTTAATACACATGAAACGTCTATGTCTTCTAAATTAAAAGAAAAGTCCTGACTGACTGACTCATCAACGCCCAGCCCAAACCCTTGGACCTAGAAAGCTGAAATTTTACACAGAGCTTCCCTTTATAATTTAGACAAGGAGTAAGAAAGGATTTTTCGAAATTCAATCCCCAAGGGAGTAAAATAGAGGATGAAAGTTTGTATGGAATACTGTCATTTTTGTAGTTTAAACCATGAAAATTGGTATTTAGCATTATAGATAAAAATTAAAAACCACATATTTCTACATTATTGGAAAATCATCCCCTAAGGGGGAAATAGGGGATGAAAGATTGTAAGGAAAAAAATTGCTATTTGGAGGCATGAGGAACAGAGTGTAAAGTTCACTCATGCTCTATTGAAAAGGGAGGATCCTCCGACCCGACGGGTGTTGTGTCTGGTGGGCAACTGTCCGACGGTTGATGTCGGGACGTTGTATATGTATACAATAAATTATGCCAGTCGCGCGGTAAACTCTGATTGCGCGATGCAGGCTTTTCATGACGTCATGTCATTGTGATGCGTAGTTCTTATGTGGCGGTGTAGATGCCGCCACAGCTATACATATTATATAAAGCATTTTGTCTAGAAATTACAAATGACGTGTTTTGGCGTTTTTGGAAAATCATCCCCTAGGGCGTTAAATCCTTAATAACTGATCATTGCTCAGCCTGACTTTCGCAATCGCCAAAGACACTAGTAAATTAGAGGAGGAAAACTGCAACAAACCAAAAACCCAGTTATGGTTACAGGAAGTAGAACACTGATAATACTGTTTAAGTGTGCTTGAACAGTGCAGAAGTTATTATACCTATGGGGTTTTTTTAATAGTTTGTAACAAGGATAAATTTAATAAAACATAGATTCCTCAGGAATTACAAGTCCGTGATAAGGCCTGACATAGTTTATGGATCGGAATGCTGGGCAGTGAAAAAGACGGATGAAAAAAGATTGCATGCAGCGGAGATGAGAATGTTGAGATGGATGTGTGGAGTGACGAGAGTGGATAAAGTAAGAAATGAGTAGGTATATAACAGGAAGTTTGAAAGTGGCGTCAGTTTTATACGCAAAATACGCGCATTGTCGTGGAGTTGCGGATACCAGCTCGTATTACCTAAGTGGCGCCAGTGACAGAAAAGTTGAAAGGAATTTCTTTGGTTTGGTATAGGCAAGTCATGAGGAGGGACGAAACGCATGTGACTAAAAAAGTGATGAATATACATGTTGATGGATGGAGAGGCAGAGGAAGGCCAAAGATGAAACAGAAGGGAGTGAATGATAGCGTGACGGTTGACAGGGGAGAATAATAATAATAATAACCCCACCGCCGTATCTCTACGTTGACGTCGTGGTGGGGCTTGCGCGCTCCGATCTCTGGGCCTGTGCTAGTAGAGTTCACTTTGCCGAAACAGGTCTAGGGTGAGGAGCCAGACCAAGAGAGATACAGAAACCCGCAGGGCAGCATGTGGCGAGCTGTTGGGCAGTAGCGACCCCACGGACCCTATCTCCCGGGAGTAGTCTTGTTCCTCATCTCTGGCTTGCCTTTATTGGCCGGCTGGAGTGAAAACTGACGGGAACAGAGCTCCCACCTCATTCTTGCCTTTATTGGCTGGCTTGAGTGGAGATTCGCAAGAGCAAACATGCTCGGAGGAAGGAAGTATTCCAGTAAATGTTTGTAGGGATCTTGACCATCTTCCGGGCTCTGGGATTGTTCTGAAAACCGTGGGATACTTCTCCACTCCTCACAAGCACCTCAGGACATGTTGCCCCCTTGCCGCTACGACACTATGTGCTAGCTACCGTTTTCGGGGGCCCATTATTGAGTGGGCAAGTCACCCCCTGCCATTATATCTATTGTATACAAAACATTAGTCAGGCAGGGGCCATAGTGTATTCTACAGTTCTAGATAACCAGTCCACAACCACCCAAAGTCATAGCCCAATATGTTTTGTTTCCATGTTCTGCAATAGTCCTGCACCAACCGGGGCTTGTCCTTGGGTGCAATTGCATACTGCATACAGGGGTAATCGTCGGCTGGTGCCTCATCATAATTTAAAATTGTCTAAGGGGCCTCTGCGAGTTGGCTTCGGCCCCTCGTATGCCTTCCAAAGGTCCGGGATCCCAGGGTCCCGAGATATGTAAACATATAATAATAATAATCGTTTATTAACCAAAATAAATATCTTACATTTCCTTAAAAGTAATACAAAAATAACTCCTTAAATTATTGACAATTAGGAAACATATTTTTAATAAATTAACTTAAAAAAAGAATGGAAGAAGAAAACGTGTTGCGCCGACCTCACGTGACATGGGATAAGGGCAGGAATATAAGATAGATTCCACAGGAACAGGAAAGCAGAAACATCAATGATAAACAAATTGGTCCTTTTTCATAGTTTTCTTGATCAACCTTGCCTTTTAGGTTTCCGTACCTACCAAAATGGTAAAAAGGAACCCTTATGGTGCAACTCAGTCTGTCTGTCTGTCACAGCTGGATATCTCAAGAACTAATGCTGTCAACTTGAAATTTGGAACAGTTTTAGATGACTATTTATTAGACTATATTGCAAATAAGAAAAAAATAAAAATATTTATATTATTATTTTTTTTGCAACAGGGACTGAAAGGGGCTCAAATTTAAAGTGGGGCTATTGGGGCATGTGGGCTGTTTGCACATTCTCAAACATTTTTTATTTTTCTTTAGGCTGCATAGTTTTCGACTTGTGATGAAAAATGTAGAAAATTCTGAAATTATTCTATGTGATAGAAGTTTATGTAAAGATTACAGGAAAAATAAAACAATGTCTCTAAATCTTTTTCAGAAATCGGAACGAAACCCGTGATACGCGAGAGACTTGCTCTTGGCCGGTTTATTTTAGAATAGAATATTTGTTTACTTGCCTAAGATGTTTTTTACAATAAGATGGAGGCATAGCATTTAAGATTGTGCTATTTTAGCTTGCAAACATTAATTAACTTAAAAAATCTTATTATACTTTGTCATAATGCACTTTAGCACCATAACACATCCATAAAATAGTTGTTTTAACCAAATCCTTTGTTGTGTTACAGGTTGGTCCAGGAACGCTAGGGCTCCACACTGGCACAGAGTACTTCTTTGTAACAAGCGCAGCCATGACCCTCTGCATGATATTACTCAACACATTCTGGAGCGTCATATTCTTCAGTGGATTCGACGACAAGAACTACATCAAAGTCGGATGGGTCATAGTGTCACATTTCTTTGTTTCTGTACTCAGTTTGTTAAATAGCAAAGAATTGTATGCAGCAACTATCTTGCCCTCGTATATTGTGTTAGGTATCACAGCTTATATTGCATTCAGGACAGCTGGTGGCTCAACTAGGAGCTTAATCCAAAGTATTTCTACTAGGTCATAGAATTAATTTGTTGATTCGGAATAAATCTCGATGAATTTATTAGATTTTGCCAATGATGTATTACATTTAGATGCGTTACCCGCGCTCAATAATGGCAAAGTAAATGGAAGGCAATTGCCCGACTTGAAATTAGTCGGGCACTATCCAGTGTCGTGGCAACACGTCAATGTCACTCGCAATTTCCAGCAATTATTTGTGAAGAAAATACCTTCCTGTGTATAAAGACGATGTAAAATTATACTACTACTATGAAAGACTAGAAAAACGTCGTATTTCTTGCGTAAATACTGTGTATTTTTATATTATAACATCTAAAATGTTTTTTGTTTTGTACCTACATGTACCGCCATTTTTCCGTGAACTGCTGCGAACTACGCGCGCGCGCGCGCCAATGAACATGCAGCAGCTAGTGACGTAACTAAATATTTCGTTCATCTCTTTCTAACAACAGGTATCGGCATGGGTATTTCTTTTCCTCGCGCACAGTATAATTTGTATGTACTGGTATGTAGCTACTTCATGGCTTCCGCTGTTTTTGAGTGCACTAATGTTCGTGTATGACGCGTCTATTTATAATACGTCATTGGATGTTGCGCTGACATTTTTTAAATGCAATACAGGGTTGGTTTTCATTAACAAAAGCATTTAGAATTATTCATAATTTGGCTTTACAAGCGCAAAAGTGACCAGGGAGTGTCTCGACAAAGATAGGGATCTCTATCTTTGTGGAGACTGCAGCCCCAGGACGTGAAAATAGGATGCCTAGTTGACCTGTTGTTCCTTCCCCTGTTCATTAGGATAGCATTGAAATAAATAACAAACACCTTCTGTAGTTAGGTCAACTTATTTCATGTAAGTATTGCCAGTAGGAATAGCTAGAACAATGTAAAATTAGAGAAGTTTTAGAGCGGTTTCGCACTACGTCCGATCCGAATCCGAGAAATGTCGGTCCGAAGTAGCCACAGTACTATTTCGTCGCTAATTTAACTAACTGACGTATCTGACATTTTGGACTAAGCCGATAGCCGACCTTAATATTACTCTGTTTAGGTCGGCTATCGGCTTAGTCAAAAATGTCAGATACGTCAGTTAGTTAAATTAGCGACGAAATAGTAGATCCGAACTCTGTCCGTCCGAATTTCGAACATTCCCAATTCGGATTGAACTCGGATCTTGAATTCGGATTCTGATCGGACGTAGTGCAAAATCGCTCTTAGAGTTTTGTAAAAACAAAAAAGCAAGTAAAAAAATAGCTCAAATTTTAGTTTTTTTTCTTTTATAGAGATGTAGTACCTATTGCAAAGTTTTAAAGAGGAGCATCCTTGGCTTCCGTGTATGTAACACTTGTGTATTATTTTTATTTATACCTAATATTAGTTTTGCAATGTTTGAATTGTATGTTAAGCATGAAAAATTAAATTAACATTGTTTGATTGCCAATAGACAAGTTTTGCCAATAGATTTTTTTTGTTAGTGGACCAAGTTAAAAATGTGGCCGATTCACAAGCACTGGTTTGCTGATTAAGCTAATCCTCAATATTTGTGCTGTAGTTTTCGTAGAACCTGTCTCTGTCAAATGACTAAGCCGACGTTCCCACGGACGTAAAAATATCGCGGCGGGATTTTATCGCGCACTACATTTTCAACTCTCGGTGTTGAGCCGAGCATTGAGAATCCAACCTAACAACAACAGAGTGCATTCTAGCGCGTCGAAAAAACACACTGTTGGATTTTCAACTCTCAGTGCTTAGCAGTCTGTTGAAAATCCAGTGCGCGAAAAAAAATCGTCGCGGTATTTTTACGTCCGTGCGAACGTCGGCTAAGTGTTCATGACAAACTGGAATTTACTGGGTTATGAAACGTGTTTGCGTTATGAACCGAGTCGTCGGGCCATAAATGTCAGTAGCAATAAGAATGTGAAACGCTCCCTCCTATTATGCACATCATTATGGCACTCCATAAGTGCGAGCGAGACGGAATAATAAATAGTATTTATGTTCCAACGACTCAGTTCAGAACTACAGTAGTTTATCTGGGCAGCGCCCTTGAATTAATTACCTACGGTCGCTCGAGAGATAAATACGCGTCCGTCCGTGCCGCTCACTCGAACTGTTGCCTACTGGTGTACGGGATGAAATTTAAAACATGTGCCAAATTGAAATTGGAGATTGTACTCATCATTATGAACAACTTTTACTATGGGACCAAACCTGAAATCGCGAAAAAAAACAGCTGTTCAGTACATTTTGACGAGTTTGATGTAGTTAAATGTACACAGCTGGTTTTTTTTTGGCGATTTCAGTGTTGGTCCCATAGTAAAAGTTGTTCATAATGATGAGTAAAATCTCCCATTTTGAACATGTTTTAAATTTCATCCTGTATACTGAGATTTCGAAGCTCGTCGTTTCGGCCGTTTTTTCTATGAAAATGTACAGTAGGTAAGTACCCCAGTTGTATTAAAATTTTAATACAACGGGTACCCAATTGATGCAGCCCACTGTACTACTGTAACATTATTATTCTGTAGTACTGTACAAGATTATTGTAATCTATTGACTGACATCTTAATATCGTCGACGCGTCTTTCCAATTTACACTAGGCCAAAATGCAGCCTTAGAAACTGCTCGCGTATATATACATTGTAATGCTACCTATGTTTTTAAGTCTCAAATAACTTCTCCCGCTCTGGGTGGAGCGGAAGGGCGTGTCAGACTTTTACTGACTAAAACCCACCCGTGTTCCTTCAGTTGCCTATGCCAGGGCCACGGCATCTTCTTAAAACTACCCGCGACCCCAGCGGCATGTTTTTAAGTCTGTCATTACAATGTATAATTTTATTTTATTTGATTAGGTTCACCAACAATTGTTTACACCTAGTTGTAAAAAATTTCATCCTTATAAGAGTTTTACAGTGCAACAATTACTTATAGGCAAACACCACATTCACAATTCAAAGAATCAAAAGGCTAACTTACATAGTAATAAGCGCTCATTATTGATACAATTGTATATTTAGTATTGGCTACATTGTATAAAACATAAAAATATAATCAACCAACTGGTTTAATTAGCCGTTTAGTTAACCGCCTAGCCTTTTCACTAAACGGCGCTGCGCCGTTCAACTGTGGCCTACTATATTGTAAACAGTGTTATTTCACTATTGTTGTTATTAAACCTCATAAAACAAATACCCAGGTACCTAATTAATAAATGAAGAAGTTATTAATGTCACATAGTTTGTCACTGCAGATTAAAAACCACCCAGAATAGATAACAAATATGTAACTACAATATTATTTCAAATAATTACTATTTATTATTTTATTAGGATGCGCCACGGTAGCCCACGAAATTCAAAATTTCTTACGTTTCTTGCAATTTGTAGGTCAGTGTGAAGTTGTATGTTGATTAAAATATGATTCGCGGCCGTAGCTAATATGGCTTTACGGAATTATAATCATTAGAATCATTACCTCAAATCTAGCGATTTCATGAAATCATGACGTTTGAGGTAAATGCTAACTTATGGAGCTGTATTGCTGATTATCACATTAATATTATAAAGGCGAAAGTTTGTGAGTGTGTGTGTGTGTGTGTATGTTTGTTACTTCTTCACGCTCAAACGGCTGGACCGATTTGGATGAAATTTGGTATGTAGATAGGTTATACCCTGGATTAACACATAGGCTACTTTTTATCCCGGTCTACGCGGGTGAAACCGCGGAGCGCAGCTAGTAATGATTATAATTCTGTAAAGCCCTATTAGCTGCGGCCGCGAATCATATTTTAATCAACATACAAGCTCACACTGACCTACAAATTGCAAAAAACGTAAGAAATTTTGAATTTCGCGGATTACCCTGGCGCTTTCGCCAATCATTCCATACTCTATTAAAATTGAATAGAGAATTTGTTACAATAACTAACTGATAGCACAGTATCTAAATATAAATAAAAGTTTTTTTACAATAATAATATTATGACTGAAGATTAATGTTTTTTTTTTTACTTATTACGTCCTATAAGATTCCCATAAATAACTGGATCAAATCTTAAATAAGGGTTCACTTCTTTTAAAACTATAACACAGATTAATACAGATGGGACACTCCGCAAAATCATTTAAATAAAAAGCGACTCTTGCTACGACACAATAAAGTGCAATTCAGGTCGCACAACGCTTATTACCTACAGTTATATTCAACTATAAGTTGCCTCTCTTTCTATCGCGTAACTCCTATACCTTCTGACCAACTGAATTAGCACCGCGGACGGGGCACGCCGCGTACTTGTAGCTTCATAAAACGTCGTCCTAAAACGGCGGAGTGTCCCATCTGTATTAGGCCGGCCATACACGGGCAGCGTGAAGCAGTCAAAATCGACTGCTTTAGCTGCGACTGCATATTGAACTACAGACTTCTACGTACGTACATACACGAACCGCTCAAGCAGTTGCAACTGCTTCGGGCGGTTGGCAGCACGGTGAAATTTCATCATGCGGTCAAGCAGTCGCCAGGCATACACCGACTGCTCGAGCTGTCGACTGCTCTCGCGCAGTTACCTCCGCCCGCGCTCTTCATTCCACGTCGCGCACGCTTCCCGACCGCATATTGGATGAACCCACAATTTTCTATATTTACGCCGCCGTCGTCGTCGTATGAGTAAAAGCAGCAGATGTGCTTCCTCTTCAAAATCCATGATGCTACTGATTTGAAATTGCCAACTGCTCCAGCAGTTATCAATGGCAGCCTCAAGCTGTTGACTCTTGACTGCAATTATCGGTCCGTGTATGTTGATCACTAGGTAACTGCTCGAGCAATCCGTGTATGGCGGCCCTTAATCTGTGACTATAATGGCAAGTGTTTGTTAGCTCGGGAGTCGGGCTAGTATAAAAGATACTGTATTTTAGTTCAAACCTTGCGTAGGTGTTGTGTTGGGTTCGATTCCCAACAATATTTTTGTTCCATTTTTTTAATTCTCATGACTTGAAATTAGGTACACTAAAAACAAGTGTCATGGTACCTGTTCGATTTCACCAAATAAATGCAACAAAATGGTTGACTATAGCTGAGCGTCTACTCGTCCGCGCCGGCCGCACCGCATTCGCACGGCACGCAACGGATTTCGGTTTGCTTTGTATGAATTCATATAGGTGTGGCTGACACTGGCTTGGCCACCATCAGGGATTTTACTTTTGATAAAACAAAGATTTAGTCGTTAATTAGTCGAAATTTGTCGGTCACTGGTTCAAAAGTTATAAGGGGTCATTGGTGGCCGATCTGGAGAGAGTCTCCCCAGCTTGGCCACCTTTATATCTCAAAAACTAGGGCACCTAGCGAAGATCTGTTTTCTCCCAGATTTAGTCGCTAATTAGTCGAAATTAGTCGCCAAGTCACAGATTTAGTCGGGTCTTAGTTTAGAAGATATAATGAATTCAATTTTTAAGTATAGTTCAAGAGCTAGATTGAAGAGTTTACGATAAAATTTTTGATCTAGCTCTTGGTCTATACTTAAAAATTGAACTCATTATATCTTCTAAACCCGACTAAATCTGTGTCTTGGCGACTAAATCTGGGAGAAAACAGATCTTCGCTAGGTGCCCTAGTTTTTGAGATATAAAGGTGGCCAAGCTGGGGAGACTCTCTCCAGATCGGCCACCAATGACCCCTTATAACTTTTGAACCAGTGACCGACAAATTCTGATATTTGGCGACAAATTTCGACTAATTAACGACTAAATCTTTGTTTTATCAAAAGTAAAATCCCTGATGGTGGCCAAGCCAGTGTCAGCCACACTTCATATAGCACTGCGTCCACTACCGGTACCACTCTTTTTTTTTTGTGGATGGGAAATTATCAAATGACTTCTCCCGCTTCTCTTATCTTCAGTTGCCTATGCCAGGGCCACGGTATCTCTTTCGAACAACCCGCGACCCCGGCGGCATCGGCGCTATCGGACCCCATCATTACCGACATCTCTTTGAGGCGCGCGTGGAACACAACGCGCCGTCGACCCGGGCCTGGTCCTTACCGGACGGCGAGCTACCCACTACTTGCCGTCCGCAAGGCCGTGCCTACGGTGGCCGGGAATCGGCTCTCGATTCCCGCCGCCCAGGTCGTCTCCTGCGGCGACTGAGGGTGTGAGGTTGTCTCTCCCTCACGCGTTTCGCTTTCTCCTTCGCGAGCATTACTGCTTCGCAGAAGGTGATAGCCTCCCATTCCCATTCACTCTCGCTCCGCACCATGGCCTGGACCAGGAGAGTACCTATACGGCGGTGCTCCGCCCAAGCCGGGCAGACCTCCACTGTATGCTCCACCGTGTCCTCCGGGCGATCCACAAAATGGTGACACCCGGGCGTTTTCTCCCGCCTTATGCGGAACAGGAACCTCCCGAAACAACCGTATCCGGTGAGGACCTGCGTCAGGCGGACGGTGAGGACCTGCGTCAGGCGGACGGTGAGGACGCCGTGGCGCCTCTCCAACCACTCCTCAAAGAGTGGACTTATCGCCGCAATCGCATTTCCATTTCTTCATACAAACAAACCAAAATCCGATGCGTGCCGTGCGTGCGTTGCGGCCGGTGGCCCAGTGGACGCTCAGCTGGACCACCGCGCTGGGCTGGTGGACTGGTCTGATTTTCTTCGATTCCCACAACTCCAGGGGCACCATTGTACCGATTTTTTTACATAAAATTATGTTGGGATCAGCGAGTGCATAGCTAAGTGTGGATTATTATATAGGTTTTGATGCGGTTTTTACAATCATGTACTTAGAGAATTTATACCAGAAGATTTTATGTGTTTTGCCATGTTGCCAATTCAGTACTTTGCAGCCGTGCGAAGGTACGAAGCAGGGGCGTATCGCTAGTTACATAAATTCACGTATTTATCCCATGGAGGTAGGCAAAAAATATAGAACGCCGCTTGCTGCGGGCATTAATAACATTATTATTGTACAAAATAGAGAAAAGAAAACTTTTTGAGGTCATGACAGTATACTTTTATTCTTCTAGTAAATTACATTGAATACAATAAGTTTTGACGAGGTAAACAGAGTACATATTGTAATGGCCTCTCTGTAGCTCGGGGAGTTCGGCACCGTCGCCCTTAGGGCAGCGGCTGGTAGGGCACCAGTCTGGCGGCATGAAGTTCTCTGGTGATTTAGGCCTATCACGCCCATCAGATAATCATAGTCAAACTCCTCGGACAAGTTGTCGCCGATAACATTCTGATACTTACTTGTTAAGCCAGGCTTGCTGACTTCGGTCCGTGAGGATGTTACGGCAGCATTTCAGCTGGGCCCATACACTATTCTATATACCTAGATTTGCCAGAGCAGCGGTTAGTAGGGCATCTGTTGCATGGAAGAGCACTGTCTGGAACTGCGGCCGCATAAAGAACCGCTCCAAGTCTTCCAGCGGGAAGAAGTAGGTAGGTACTTGTAGGGCTGCGGTGCTATGTCACAGAGCTTCGGTATAGTGTCTGGTGATATAAGCCTATTAGGCCCCTCGGATAATTCGGCGTCAAACCCCTCCAATAAGTTGATGCCGTTATCATCATGTTGTATTGTGTGGTACATCACATTATGTTTATCTTGGTGTGTTAATATCCAACAATGGCAGTAACCAAAAGTCTGCCACCCAGTTTTACAAATGGTGTTCAGCTACATCTGGTTAGACTGCAAGCTAACCTCAACATAGGGAAAAGGCTAGGCAGATGATGATAATGCCTCCAAATAAACTAAACTCGGTTGTCATACCACAGTTCACAACCTCCCAGTTTGAAATCTAATCACATTTCAAGAAAACATCTTTCAAGTCCTATTCCTGGCTCTCTTCAGCCAGTTCCTGCAGCAAAGAGTCAACGGTCCACACAGTGTCAGCAGAGTCCATTTCCTCCTGGGGTATGTAAGAGTTCAGTACTTCCAGTACTGCCTCAATACTGTCTGCAGTGCCAGATAGGCCTCCCCCAACTTCTGAGAGGGCATTCACTGTTTCTGTATCCTTGTGATCGGGGCTGAAAAAGAAAATATAAGAACTGAATAGACGGATGTAAGAATGCAGACCAGAGAAAAGACGTGTGTGTGAACTGAGGGTCCAGACTGGAATCTGCAAAATTTTAATCCTATGATTTAGTAGAAGTCTTAAAACAATTGTAGAACGAATCTGGGAATTTGTAAACAAATATATTAAAAACTACAGCTCATAAAGTGTGGTCCCTCAATCCTCACACTGCTCACACAACATCAGCCAGATCTCGGAGAGTATCTTAAAAATGAAAGTTTTGTGCTTACAGACATTTAGTAAAAAAATTGTAAAGATATTTACTAAATTACAGATCCCAGAGCATTAAAGATAAAAAAAATATAACGTCTAAACTGTGGTCCCTCAGTCCACACAACAAAGGTACCTAATTATTTTAGTGAATATTACCGAATTTAATCAATGAAACCGTTCTTTTTCTACCTAACGATTTAGTAAAAGTCTTAAAACGTTCTGTAAGAAAGAAATGGAACAGAAATATCGACCCAATTTGGAAAATAGCCATGATTAAAACTGGTCCCTCAATCCTCACACTTCTACTGACATATGCGTGTGTAGCTGTTGAACGAAAGAAATATCACAAAGTCTAGTGTACTTAATTTTTAGTTAAAAAAATCTACTAAATACCAGAAAACTCTAATTGTGAATTGCTTTCCTCTTAGCTGAGATAATGTTATTTTAGTAATCCTATGAAAATAGATAGAGTAGTGTCACCACACAATTAAACAAAATGTAGACAGTACTATTAAGCTTTTTTTAATACTAGCTGCTGCCCGCGACTTCGTCTGTGATCCAGGATAAAAAGTAGCCTATGTCACAGAATAAATAATAGTACTATGCCTATGTCCTTCTCCAGGTCACGGCCTACTCATGTGCCAAATGTCATCCAAATACGTTGAGCCGTTTCACCGTGAAAGCGAAACAAACAAACAAAGTCACTTTCGTATTTATACCGCTTTTCACCGCGGCTTCGCCCGAATGGAAATATCCCACGGGAACGTTCTACCGTGATAAAAAGGTATCCTATGTCCTAACTGAGGTGTAGGTCTAACCATGAGCCAAATTTCATGCAAATAAGTTCAGCCGTTTTAGAGTGAAAGCGTAATAAACAAACTCACTTTTAGTTAGGATGACATAAGATGGAATGAAAAAAGGTTGTATAGTTAAATTATTATTATATTATAATATATGACGTAAGTATGTGTAATGTTAAAGAATGAAAAAGTAGATTAAATAAAAGTAAAAAAAAATTGCTACTGTCCTAACGTAAAATTCGAATTATAAACTTCAAAACGAGATATTAACATACTACACAACACCGAAAAAATTAAAAAATTAAATCTTTTAAAGACTTTATGTACTTAACACTTTTCCTGAATAAGTTTCACTAGATGGCGCGCTTTTGTTTAATAAAAATGCTATAATAAAGCATTTTCATTAGTTATACCGTAAACTCTCTTACACTTTTTACATTATTCAGACCATTAAGATTATCTACACTATTTACATTATTGACATTATTTACGTGACAAATCAAACGAACCACAACTTGATGAGGTTGCGTTGTTTTATTACAGAGTTCATGTGGCCTCCTTCCACCTTCATCGTCAGACCATAGACATCATCTACTAATAAAGTACTTGTCAAAGTCAAAATCATCATTTATTTAAAATCATTTATTTGAAAAGCACGTCAAAATTAAAAAAATAAATAGAATGAATTCTAGTCGCTTCGTTGCCACTAATTCCATTAATTGTTCCATGATGGAACTAGTGATAATTTTTTATTGCCACTAGTTCCATTTTAAATGAATCTGAAAATAATGGAACTTGTAGAGGGTGCTGAAAACGATACTGAGAGCGAAATGAAAATCCAAGATGGCGGCTGCGAAAATTTCCTAATTTTTCGTCATGGGTGTCGTTTCCATGGTTTGAGAAGGTGCTGAAAACGATACTAATGTCAAAATGAAAATTCAAGATGGCGGCTGCTAAAATTTCCTCATTTTTCGTCATGGGTGTCGTTTCCATGCTTTTTGATGTCGCTGAAAACGATACTGATGTCAAAATGAAAATCCAAGATGGCGGCTGCTAACATTTCCTAATTTTTCGTCATTTATTTATTTCGTCAACTTATTTGCATGAAATTTGGCTCATGGGTAGACCGACACCTGAGTTAGGACATAGGATACCTTTTTATCACGGTAGAACGTTCAGTGGGATATTTCCATTCGGGCGAAGCCGCGGTGAAAAGCGGTATAAATGCGAAAGTGACTTTGTTTGTTTGTTTCGCTTTCACGGTAAAACGGCTCAACGTATTTGGATGAAATTTGGCACATGAGTAGGCCATGACCTGGAGAAGGACATAGGCATAGTACTATTATTTATTCTGTGACATAGGCTACTTTTTATCCTGGATCACAGATCATCATTAAAAAAAGTTTAATAGTACTGTCTACATTTTGTTTAATTGTGTGGTGACACTACTCTATCTATTTTCATAGGATTACTAAAATAACATTATCTCAGCTAAGAGGAAAGCAATTCACAATTAGAGTTTTCTGGTATTTAGTAGAATTTTTTTACTAAAAGTTAAGTACACTAGACTTTGTGATATTTCTTTCGTTCAACAGCTACACACGCATATGTCAGTAGAAGTGTGAGGATTGAGGGACCAGTTTTAATCATGGCTATTTTCCATATTGCGTCGATATTTCTGTTCCATTTCTTTCTTACAGAGCGTTTTAAGACTTTTACTAAATCGTTAGGTAGAAAAAGAACGGTTTCATTGATTAAATTCGGTAATATTCACTAAAATAATTACCTTTGTTGTGTGGACTGAGGGACCACAGTTTAGACGTTATATTTTTTTTATCTTTAATGCTCTGGGGTCTGTAATTTAGTAAATATCTTTAGAAATTTTTTACTAAATGTCTGTAATCACAAAACCTTCATTTTTAAGATACTCTCCGAGATCTGGCTGATGTTGTGTGAGCAGTGTGAGGATTGAGGGACCACACTTTATGAGCTGTAGTTTTTAATATATTTGTTTACAAATTCCCAGATTCGTTCTACAATTGTTTTAAGACTTCTACTAATCATAGGATTAAAATTTTGCGGATTCCAGTCTGGACCCTCAGTTCACACACACGTGAGAAAAGATGGTTATATTGTGTGTCACTGTTAGGTATGTGCTCAGATGAAAAAGATGTACTGTGCCGATTGCAAATTAACTGAGACAAACATAGTAGGATGATGTCCTCCTAGAGTCTAGGACCTAGATACAATAGCTAGCTACATATTTTGTATCTACAATGATAGAAATCCTAATTAATATTATGAATGCGAAAGTGAGTTTGTTACGGTTTCATGCTAAAATGGCTGGATGGATTTGGATGAGATTTGGCACATGGGTAGACCATGACCTGGATTAGGACAGAGGATACTTTTATCCCGGTAGTATGTTCCCGTGGGATAATTTCTGACCTCCACGCGGGCAAAAGCTAGTAAGTAATTAACAATAAATGCAACAAAACTTGTCCAAACTGTAGTGTGACTTACACTGGTGGCATAGATATTTCTTTCTCCAATATATCTTGGAGGTCATCTAGATCTGGTATCGTTGGTATATCATCGCTAGAATCTGGTGACTTCTTGGGTATCACGAATTCCCTAAACAAAAAGCATTGTAATAAGTATAAAAAAAAAACGTGGTTTCTTTTCGTTTGACTCGAAGATGTAGGTACTTAGGTATCCACTGTACTATCACACCCGCGCGTCCGAAACTTCACATTGGTGAATCATTTGGGTTAGGTTAGAATAGTGACCATTACCTCTATTGCTGGTGAATCATTTGGGTTAGGTTAGGTTAGGTTAGAACAGTGACCCTTAACGCGCGACGGCGAGCGAGCGAAGCGAGCGGTGCCGCGGCAGCGGCCGCCGAGCGCCATATCCCCTCTATTTTTGGTGAATCATTTGGGTTAGGTGAGGCGGTGAATGTCTCGTATATTAGACGATGAAAGCCTCAGGGTCATTGACCTTGATTTCAAGGTCAATGGTACTCTTACTGTAATTTTTTTTTTTTTTCGGCGTCTATTATTTTGCGCACTTTGTTGTTTTCAATAATACACTAAAAAAGGTCTATTGTACCCAAAAAAAAATAGCTAGTATATAAAATCGCCGGGTGCGTTTGTACAGTGGTTCCCAAATTTATTTCCGTTAGAACACCATTAAACATTACTGTATCGGATATTACAACCAAAATGTAGTTCAGGTTAGGTTCGAAACTAAATGAATTCAGAAAAAACATCAGGACACTCACTTCGCTTCGATGTGGGTGCCTTCAGCCCATACACCCACTTTCTTAGGCTCAGGAACACTTGCATTCATATCATTCATTTTGAAAGAATTTTATTTACCTATTTAAAACATCGTATTTCAAAATAGCCACATTGTTTGTTGTGGTTTCAATCAATTAATTTCCATTCCATAAAATATAAATTATGACATGACAGTGACAGCATGCATGACAGCGACATCTGTACAGTGTTGCCAACAGTTAATCTAGCTCTCCACCAGATTCAACTTCTAAAACCACTAACAAAAAACGGCCCTACTCTAATAACCGCTAAAATGTCCACTAAACAGATTTTTTTTAAAATTTTTACGAAAGAACAACAGTAAGTATTTAAAAGTAATTCATTTTGTTTCCTTAATTTTTTTATTTATTTTTTAATTTTCTTTATTTTTACGTAAGTACTTAATAAAATATTAGGTTACAATTAGCAAATCAACAAGACAAGAATAAAAAAATATTCAATAACAATTGCTAAATTACAGTTCATCTTCTTTAGATGAATCATTTTATCTGCACCATCATCGTCGGTTTTAGATTGATCCTATTCTTTGATACCGATTTGTTTTATAACGTAGGTAAGTATATTAGATTTTCATGTTAATTGCAGCATTTTCCTTCAAATCTCAAACCACAGTCATGGTATTTATATCAGTTAAATGATTTAACTTCTTTCTGTTCCTCTTCTTGCTTTCATTACATACTGCTAAATTTTAATAGTTTCTAAACATCGGCATTACAATGAGGCAGTCGAAAAGTGTTAGTGGCTTAGTGGGTCAGTGATAGCATTTTCAGTAATTGAAACTGAAGTCTGATAGACCACTAGAAAATCCACCAGCCACTAAAAGCAATATTTCGCCACTAAAAGGGGGTTTGGAACCACCAGTTTTAGTGGACAATCTACTAAGTTGGCAACACTGGTAGTTTGGTGTGATAAAAAAACTTGGCAGCCATCTTGTCTTGCTTGTCAAATAAACATCAATGTCATAATATTATGTCATTAATTGTCGGCCATTGTCGCCATCGCCATTTCGGATATTGTACCTATTATTTAAGATTTTCAACTAACTAACTCGTATTACTTTATATCAATGCTTTAGTGTATTATCTATGCTATTGCTAACTCACAGATTAAGTAGTATTCAGATGGTGAACTCCCATAGAAAAAAACTCGCTATACGAATCTGCAAGCTAGAAAGTGAAGTTTGTTTTTTTTTAATTTTATCACACATTATTTTGAAACTCGTAGTGTTATGAAACAGAGTCTTTTTGCTAGGGTTGGTAATGGTTTGAATACTAGCCTTTTGAGCCGCTTATCCGACCCACCCACACGCCCACGAGTATTAGAATTGGAAATTGTAATGAATAAAATGCATTTGACTTCATAAATTTACTTTTATTTAGTTTTGAAACAAGTAGTTGACAACCAAGTAAGTAATACATAAATTGAGTAGGATTTCACTGAATTTAAATTACTTCCACGATTTTACAAATTCACAATACATTTTCATAGATCTTGGCATAATTTGCTGACAGACTTTGTTCGATTAAAACAACAGGCCTTGCTCAGACTACTTCTTCTTCTTCAGACTTCTGTTCTTGAGTTTATTAACTTCAGGAATTACTGCATCATCTGTAAAAGTGAAGACAATTACAGCAAATGTTATGAAAACGAGTCTTAGCAGATTGCAGAACCAGAAATATCTGCATAGTGCTACATGGAGTCGCTCACTGCGGATTCCGTACTCAGCACAATTATTACAGTTCTCACTATCTTTATTATTTGTTTAATTTTTAAAAAACAGCTAGCACTATACAGTGTGAGTCTGCATAATGTGCACAAACTTCAGGATGTGGTGCAGACCATCTAACTGAACAGCTTTTCCCGGGGACCAACATCGTAATCGTGGAAAAAAAAAACAGTCATCCCTTACTAAATTTCAATGCCTACTTGACCAAATGTATGGGACGACTGTTTTTTTTTTATGATTACGATGTTGGTCCCCGGGAAAAAGTTGTTCAGTTAGATGGTCTGCACCACATCCTGAAGTTTGTGCACATTATGCAGACTCACACTGTATAGCCAGATCAATACAAATACAAATACTTTTTATTTCTTGAACATAGGTGGGTAGGTACAGATGTTGTAATTATAAAAGAACGCTATGTCTAACCGTCCAATACCCTTGGATTTGTTTTATCGCCATGACTGAGGCAACAAACATCGGTAGTGTAAAGAAATATCTGTATAAAGTGGAAACAATATCCATATTTGCTGCAACGCTACTGGTCAACGATAATTAAAATAAGCAAATCTTTTACCGTTAGTGATTTGGTTTTCTGAGGCTTCCTTTCCACAGCCCGAAGTGGTGGTATCACAAGGTTTGAGTTTTCAAAACAAGCAGCAGAATGAATTCCTGGAAATGAAAATTAGTTCATTAATTCAATTGTTATGACTGTGGTTTTCTTATAAGTAATTAATTTTTAAAGTAGCTAAGGCGCGGTTACACATTAAATCAAAATTTCTTTATTCGGACAACAAAAATCCATACTGTTAGTAGCTATATGTAATAGCTAGTGTTAGTAAGTGTCAGTGATTAATAAACATGCAATAAATGATTGTTGAATAATGCACTTTAGTCAATGACAAAAAATACTGATATTCAGCTGCATCCGGTTACACTGGAAGCAGACCCCAACATAGTTGGAAAAAGGCTAGGCAGATTGATTGATTGAGTCAATGATAAAAATATTATCGTGATAAATAAGTTCTTACCTGTGTTTCAGGGTGCATCTTTTATGCTACTGCTAATTTTGTCACATTAAAACAATGTGAGATAGACGCCAACACACAGACCAGGCCTCACATGTCTTTAGGCGATAAACTTCTACACAAAATGTTCAAGACACCGTTAATGCTTGCATGTTTTTCACCTTTTTTAGGGTTGATTAAGTCTTGGGAAAAGTAAATATTGACGTTCATTCGTCATCTACCACAATTCACAACATAGCACTTGTGCGACACACTTGTTATTAAAATTACACTATTACTGGAACTGGAGACAATTTGAGAGGATAGAGCAAGTAAATCAAATTGTAAAGTATCAGAAAAATCTGAATTGTAAACAATAATGGCGTCACAGATGAAGAAGTATTAATGGCGTTTAGACAACCACAGACTATGATAGACTTACAACAAACAAATATGGCGTCGATTGCTCAGGCGACAAAGAGGAAAGGGTCAAGGGGCGGTTGTCATTTTGAAGAAAGCACCATAGACAAAATCAGTCTATTACGGCCAGGATATTTTGTTCTAAGTTTACCAGCCGTGTGCTAACTCGTTCCCGACGTTCCCGACGTTGTTGATGTGTTTCCCTTCCTTTATCTCAGCTAATTCTGTTAATTGTTTCTTGTTACTGTTATTTGATTTGTTCAGTTTTGTTTTTATTTCCTATTATTGTTATACTTTGTTTAGTTTGTTTTTCGTTAGTCATTTTTGTTGTTTTGCTATCATGAGTGAACTCCCAAGAAGATATTGTATTTTTGGCTGTCATGCTTTAGGTAAGTGTTTATTACCGTACCGTACCGTATTACCTTTAATAAAAGTAAGAAAAAGTTTTGATATTATTCTATAATTTCATTATATTTAGCCATATTCTGATATTCATTCCAATTTCAGTTACATACGGTGTACCCCTCCACCGGTTCCCAAGCCCTGACAACCACCCCAATTTGTTTGCTGCTTGGATAGCGGCTGTTGGCAGTGACGTTAGGGAAAGTGATTACATGAAGATTTATAAGAACAAAAGAATATGTGATCACCATTTTGATCCCACATTCAAGACAACTGGAGGTCGTCTTATTTGTTCAGCAATACCAACAGTTAATTTGAATCGTAAGTAGAATTAAATTAGCTTAATATTTGTGAGAAACAACATTAACAACAATACCAAATTGATTCCTATTAGCAATCAATCAATCAATAAAATAAATTGGTTGTGCTCGTCAGATAAATAACCTAAAAGTAAAGTAAGTAAACAGGGATTTTGAATCTATTATTTTCGCATTTGCACCAAAGATAAGACTACTGATCTGTAATTGAGTTGACAGAAGATAAAATACATCAAGATTTTATTTAAATTCTTAGACCTTCCTAGTTATAGTTTTAATATGTTAATGAAGTAAAAACAACTATTTTATGTAGTAAAAATGGAACATCTTAGTTACTTCACTTCACACAAACTTAGGTTGCATCAAAACACCGGTTGGAGTGTACGTAAAGGGGGCACTATGAGGAGGTTCGGGTAGGATGTGGGAGTAATAGGGTGGGGGAACATCATGGGACACCTCAAGGTCACTGACCTTGACCTCAGGGTCATTGACCTTGAGGTGTCCCATGGTGTTCCCCCACCCTATTACTCCCACATCCCGCCGTGTCCGAGGGCTTGATTAGGCGATGGTTTTTGGTGAAATTTTTTTTAAGGCTTTTTTTTCCTAGTCCCCCGTTTTGTATTCACTGACCCAGCTACACAAAATACCAGCTGAATTTGTATAACAGAAAAAAAGTAATTTAACTGGTAATACTATTGCAATGTTATGTTACAGGTGTTCAGCAAACAATTAGTACCTTTGTGGAGACAGACCATAGCTACTGTCGGCCTAGAAGAGAATCTGGTGATACCGGACAACCTATGATTGATATTACCAACTTGCCTGGGTCATTGGTTCAAAGTAGACACCTACTTGGTCCATCCACATCTGGATCTTCATCTCCTGTTGAATATCCTGAAGGGCCGGATCAGACAGGATCTACCTGTTTGATTTCAAGTGAAAAGCGCGATGCTCACACACCACAGACAAAATTTGATGAAGGTACCTTTTTTTTATCACTATTATTACAAATGTGAAGTGGTCTGTCTGTTTGTTTGTTATGTTATATTCACACAGCACTACCTAACTGGTTTAATTTATCTTTTGCATACATAATTATTCTAGTTTCCCAGCAGTGGGATATTTTAGGCGGTTGATGCATTTAACATGATGTGTAATGTTAAGATTATCCAAACTCAATCAATCTGCCTAGCCTTTTCCCAATTATGTTGGGTCGGCTTCCACTCTAACCAGATGCAGCTGAATACAAGTATTTTACATAGAGCAACTGCCTATCTGACCTCCATAAGCCGACTCAGACCGTTCCCAGACTTTTGGGTTTCTGATTATCTGTAACAACTGTCAAAGATATACGAATACGAATGATAGCCGACACCGTCGGCTTAACATGCTTTCTGAGGGGTCTCGGTATGAAATAGATAGTCACCCATCTAGGGTTAACCTTTGATCAATTGACCCATGTTTCTTAGCCACAAGCCCCTCGAGCTCGAGTTTATCCAAACTCTTGGTAGATAAAGACAGTGCAACACTGACCTTGAGGTTTATTATACATAATTTGTATATTTGAAATATTATAATAATAAAAAAAGGGCGGGCCTACCATGGCTAGAAACAGAGCACAAGATAGAGAAATTTGAAAATTAAAAAGGAAAGCCTTTGCTCAGCACTGGCACACCATAGGCTACAAAAACGACCAGCTTTTTAAAAAAACACATTTCATAGATTTTACCAAATCTTTAGTCTCTTGTGGGACAAAATCTAATATACTTGAACATCTTGTATGTATGTTTCTAAATTTAATCTTTCAGGTAAAACTTTCGAGTATCTGCAGAAAAAGGCTGAAACACAGTGTGCCAGAAAAGCAAGACAAATGCAAAATGAAATAAGGAGATTGCGCCAAAAACTTAAAATTTCCAAGTTGCGCATTAAGCAACTTCGAAAGGAAAGTGCTAACAGGGATTTTGAAAAATTATCTCGTAACATGTCCGAGTCAGCTAAATTGTTTACTCGAATGCAATGCATTGAAGGACGGAAGAAAAAGAGGGGGCAAAGATTTACTCAGGAAGAAAAGATTTTATCGCTTTCAATTTTTAAGAAAAGCCCTAAAGCCTACAAGTTAATGTGCAAACATTTTACCTTACCTTCTAAAAAAGTCTTGGAGTCATTGCTTGCTCAAGTAAAATTGACTCCAGGTATAAATGAAGTCGTTAACCCCTCAAGTGTCGAATGCACCCCTTGTGTGCATAAGGAAAAACCTTTACATAGTGTTATATAAGCTTATATCGCATATTGTACACAGTCTGGTACTGGTAAAATTAAAAATAAGAAAGATATTACATTTTAATTTGGAATCTGTCATTTTTATACGATTGTTCATTGAGATTTCTAATTTTGGCGCCAATACATTGTACAATATTTTGCGATATTAAAATGGAGTGGGGTGATAAAGAGAAGCGAATTGCTGTGATTGCATTACACAAAGTTGGTATGGAGCCAAATGCAATTTTTGAAACTCTCCATACGCTTGCTTCAAATGCTTGTGTACCGAGCTATTAATAGGTACAACGAGACCTCCTCTGTTTGTGACAGAAAAAGATCTGGCCGTCCACGTAGTGTTCGTACGAAAAAGGTGGCCAAAGCAGTAAGGGAAAGAATTCGAAGAAATCCTGTCCGAAAGCAAAAGATTTTATCTCGGGAGATGAAGATAGCACCCAGAACCATGTCGCGTATTTTAAAAGATGACTTAGGACTTGCAGCCTATAAGAGACGCACTGGTCATTTAACTGATAATTTATAAAAGAATAGGGTGGTAAAATCGAAACAACTACTGAAGCGGTACGCAAAGGGAGGTCACAGAAAAATTTTGTTTACGGATGAGAAAATCTTTGCAATTGAGCAACATTTTAACAAACAAAATGACCGTATTTATGCTCAAAGCTCTAAGGAAGCTTCCCAATTAGTCGACAGAGTGCAACGTGGGCATTATCCGACTTCAGTAATGGTTTGGTGGGGTGTTAGCTATGAAGGAGTGACAGAGCCATATTTTTATGAAAAAGGTATCAAAACATCGGCACAAGTGTATCAATATACCATTCTTGAGAAGGTAGTTAAGCCCCTTAACAACACCATGTTCAATAACCAATGGTCCTTCCTACAAGACTCGGTTCATAAAGCTCGGTCCACGCAGTCTTGGTTGGAAGTGAACGTTTCGGACTTCATCAGAGCTGAAGACTGGCCGTCGCACATACGGGTATTTTGCATTACTAGCCGGGCGAAATTATTTGTGCGGTTTTTCTCCTGTAAAGTAGGTTAGACTTCCTAAAATGTACAAGACGACCATTGGGGAGGCCTTTATCTAACATTGAGCGTCATGGGCTGCTATGATTATAAAATAAAGGAGTATTCATAATTAGGAATGGATTTTATTGATTAACGAATTACATAAAAAATTATATAAAATCTAATTTTATGCCAGGCTTCATCGTCACTTTCTCCGACTTCTTCTGTTTTAGATTCCGAATCTGGATCATCTTCAGATTCTGGAGAAGGTGGCAACAACATAGCTATCGCTTCTTTTGAAAAAGTATGCATTCTGCTCTTTGGCTTTGGCCTCAGACTTGTGAGCAGTGGATCCGAGGATAGTAGAAGGCGATTATTACATCTGCATTGCAATCTACCTACTATCGGAAAACTTCCTCGCAAAATTATAAATGTTTATTCCTAGCTTCAGCAGCCTCTTCCGATAGTAGCCCGATAGGCAATAACGCTCGTGGCTAAGTAATTACAGCCGTACGGGTCGATCCATCAGGTTAAGCTACGCTTGCCGGGGTTGGTCAGTGGATGGGTGACCATCTTTACATAACGAGACTCCTCCGTGCCTCGGAAAGCACGTTAAGCCGTTGGTCCCAGCTGTCATTCGTGGATCTTTGACAGTCATTACGGGTCATCAGAAGCCCGAAAGCCTGACAACCAGTCTTACCAAGGGGTATCGTATTACCCAGTTACTGGGTTGTGGAGGTCAGACAAGCAGTCGCTCCATGTAAAATACGTCCATGTATTCAGCTGCATCCGGTTAGACTGGAACTGGACCCCAACATAGTTGGGAAAAGGCTAGGCATCAAATACATGCATCAAAATTTTGTGCATAGTCGGGCTCATCGGATGCCAGTCATATAGCGAGACGTATACTTTTGCTGTGTCCCAACAGTAATCAGCAAACTTTAAAGCCGCTTGAAATTACCTCTAGAATTATTTTTATTCTAAATATCAGGTTGTAATCGATGCCGGTTATTTCTGCAGCCTTCTGTGGGTCACCAAAAAATCGCCTGCTGGTAATACCGTGTGCGTTACCGCAGCCAGAAAATGTCGAAAATCGTCATTTGAATTTTATAGATAATTAGTTCCTCGGCTTCTGTAATTGTACCATCGATTTTTAAATTTGTACCTCTAATAGTTTTTTAGTTATTTGACAAAAACAGTTCTGGCTGGCGTAACGTTACCGTAGCCAGAAGTTTTTTTTATTAATGGGTATATTGAAATACATTTTAGCCAAATATTTAGTTCCTCAGACGAGGTAAATGTACCAACTTAATTTGTATTTGTATCTGTTATGGTTGCGAAGATATTCAAGATCCTGCTGCGGTAACGTTTACGTGTTTGCTGGATCTCTGAAACGGATAAGCGCACTTTTATAGTATTTTGCACACGACTTCTTATGAGTTAGCTTGAATTTGTTCCTCATTAATAAAACAAAAAAATTGCACCGTTAAGGAGTTATTTAGGTAAATAGAAATATGCTTTAATCGATCCTAGCACTTCGAATAGAAGCTCTAAAGACTTACTTGCATTATGTTATAGCTTATAACTGCCATCAATAATTGATGGCATTTATAAGCAAATTAGGCATTACATTAGCATTTATTTATAATTAGCATTTATTAGCAAATTATAGGCAAATTTAAATTTCATCATAATTTATTAATTGCTTACAGGATAATAAATTAAACTTCAGGTACAATTATTGTACCTGAAGTTTAATTTATTATCCTGTAAGCAATTAATAAATTATGATGAAATTTAAATTTACTTCGGGACATGATGCGCAGCGGTTTTTTAAACCACCGTTTAACCGAGATTCTTGTAGATTTACGAAGTGAAAGTTATATTAATAATTAGTTCTTTTATTCAATTTTATGCCTGTACATTTTCAACGTAATCCACTCAATAATTAACGAGATAATCGAAAAATAGTCACTATGGTGTGTGTGACCGCGGTAACCCGGCCAAGTTTCGATGGTTACAGAAAAGCGGCCGTTTAATACATTATACTAACCTTCTGAAATTTATAGGATAGTGAGGTGTGGTTTGGTACATACGCGTACACAAGTGTTAAATAAAAACATGTTTATTTGAGTAAGTATTTTTACTAGTAAAATAATCATTTTAAAAAAAATGCGTAGGTTTGTTTAGATAATAAGGTATATAGGTTCTCAGATCAACTTTTACTCAACATAATTATCGTTCAGGGTCAAAATATACAATTCTCAAAATGTCCAACGGTTTCAAAATGTCCAAATGCCATGTCCAATTCCCAAAATGTCCAGATCCCAAAATGTCCAACTCCCAAAATGTCCAAGCTTTGATAATGGTGTGACTGAAAGTGTCATGGCCACCATCAGGGATTTTAATTTTGACAACATGAAAAATTAGTCGCTAATTGTGTGACTGACAGTGGCATGGCCACCATCAGGGATTTTAATTTTGACAACTTGAAAAATTTGTCGCTAATTGTGTGACTGACACTGGCATGGCCACTGTATCTTAAATTACGTTTATAAAATTAATCCACACGCACTAAAGAGGTTTTTCAACGTATGTTTCTGGCCGCTTCAAGCATTGACTATTGGCATTTGGCGTTCTGCTCCGGAAGCTTAAAGATAAACATCTCCTTTTAAATATTATTCTTCGTCCGGGAAATCAGTGACTTGCGTCTAAAAACTTACCCGACTGCTGTCAAGCCCAAAAGGAGGGTTATTGAATACAACCATTATAAATAACGAAGCGACTCAATAATCTATTCATCTTCCTAAACATTCTACTTACACGTTCACTTAACCAAATCCAATAAGAAAACAAACATTAGTATCCTATGAGTGTGTTAGTGTGTTTTTCTATTCGGTCTGTATTTTTTATCTTTTAGTAATAATATAGTTTAAAATCTAATTCTTTAGCCTCTTTTATTTCTCTAGGCAAGTAGATTTGTTACAGTACAAAAAGAACAAAACCGTTCGAGTTAGTGTTTAGTGATAGTGAATAGTGTAAAGTACAAATATGCCAAACAAACACAAGAACGAAGTGTATTCGCCTTAATAAAGAAAATTAGAAAAGTGCTATTGGACACATTCTTAGTAAAGACAATTTAATAGTTTAGGTTATAATTTAATTACTTAATAGCCTATTTATAAGGCTAGATTGTAATAAGATTAGGGTCCATCCTATTGATGAGCCTTAGGACAAGGGAAAAAAAATACATTTTTACGCAATTTATTGATTTCAAATTTTGAAATCGATATTGTTTATTTAATTATTATTCTGTCTGATAATTAAATAAACAGTACCTGTTTCAAAATTTGAAATCAATAAATTGCATAAAAATGTATTATAAGACAAACGTCAGATGACAAGTTACTGTGAACGGACTGTAAGTACTACGGTAGTACTTAATACTTCCATGTCAGCCAAAGAGTAAAGTAAGTATAGAGAGAATGTCAGCTATTGAACCGTCGCGTCGTCGCGTACTCGCGTTCGGTCTGCGGCAGCGCATGTGCACGTTCGGAATTTTTTTAAGAGTAGGTACTGACAATAGTTCTTCGATTACAGTGTAACTCGGAATGTAGCCAGTAAATATTGACGTGGAATAATAATGAAATGGCAACATCTATTTTAGCAAGTAGGTATACGAACCAATACATAGATGGCGCTGCGGAAAAATGTTTCATCGATGTTAACAGTTTCGACATCGATGTTTTTAAAAATCGATGTATCGTTTGCTTACCTAGCTGCAACTTCATAACATTCAATCACTACTAATCATTATAATCAGCAATACAACTCCATAAGTTAGAATTGACCTCAAATCTAGCGATTTCATGAAATCATGAGGTTTGAGGTCAATTCTAACTTATGGAGTTGTATTGCTGATTCTAATGATTATAATTCTGTAAAGCCATGTTAGTTACGGCCGCGAATCATATTTTAATCAACATACAACCTGACACTGATCTGCAAATTGCAGAACACGTTAGAAAATTTGAATTTCGCGGGCTACTTTAGCGCATCTTCCTTAAAACCTACAGTTGTTCGTATTAGTATCACCAATACACGGATTTTCGTCCATTAAAGAAAACACCTTAAAATATCCCCATAAATCCATCCAAAGGTTGTCTGTAAAAGATCGCTTTTAGCGATAAGACTGCCCATGGTGTCACCCTATGTACAACATTTATATCTGTAATTTTTATGGTGTGCATAATAAAGAGTATTCTATCTATCTATCTATACTTAGTCCTACACAAAACCTACAATATTGGTAACCCTACTGCAGTGCTTGTATGGGAAAATTTAAATGATCAATATCTTTGAAACTGGACATTCATTTTTTGATTTCTCGTAAACCCTTACATGTGACAAATTAAACGTTATTACTGTCACAAATTGCGTCACTAAATGTTAGTAAAGGAACCATATTCGAAAACGCTCCCGTTATTGAGATTCGGAAGTGCCGGCCGGCCAGAAGTTTTATACGTAAATTCAAGATGGCTGGCACACATTTTTTACATTTTTCTACTAAACCGCTGTACCTACGTATCACAAAACCTTTAGCTCGATGCCTGTCACAAATTTATGTGACGCCCGTTGATATGCAAAAAGTCGTCAAAATCACTTCCGTTACCGAGATTGAGAGACCAGCGAAAAGTGGTTTTTCAGGCTGGCTGGACACGTTTTCGATCGATTATCTAAGATTCTGTAGCGTCACAAATTCTGAAATATGGGTGTTTAGCCGTCACATAAAGTGCCCATTGACCTAGTTAAATGCGAGCTATTTTGAAGATAATGTCATTGATTTGTCCAGACGGCCTGAGTGACATACGCAACGGCTATCATTCGTGGATCTTTGACAGTCGTTACGGGTCGCCTGTAAGTTTGAGGGGTAGATACACAAAAGAAAAAAAAGAAGAAAACTAAGAATAATGTGTGGTTATCTTAATTTATTTTTCACAGAAATATAAACTTCAACCATTTCATAAAAAATTGCTGATATTTTAGGTAATAAGCTAATAATATCATAAATGAGGTAGGTACACTGAGTACAATTTTTTTTACTAGCTAGATAAATGCTTAGGCTAAAAATAGGAATAGTGTAGATCTAGAAGGAAGGTAGGTAGGTACATAGTAGAAAAAGTGGCACTGATGATTACTTTACTGGACTACTTTTTTATAAAACTCGTCGCGTCGTGTGTTTTAGACATTACGATTGAACATTTATCAAACACCAAGAGTAAGTAATTTTCAAGATTCATTTTTCGGACACCAGCCCGTTACACAATACAATATCTAAAAATAATAACCCGTGCGTATAGGTAGACCTAATAAATTTTAATAACTCATAATTAATTAATTGGCTTGCCCAGATAAAGATCGGTGAACCCATCTTCCCGGAGGCAGTGGTATGAGCCGCTCTGCAGGTAGGTACGGGATAATCTTAGCCCGCCTGATGGCTGTGGGTGAGTGGAAGTCGGACCTCTGGCTTCGCAGGTACTACCGTCACCCAACATAGGAACTGTGCTGGGTGACACCACCTCGCTACCTGCCTGCGTCTGGGCGTTCCTTGTGTGGCTCCGCATCGCTGCCAATGCAGCGTAGGTGTCGACTGCCTCGGACACCATGGCCTATCCTGCAGTAAGAGCGCAGGCCGGATAGCACGGCACGCCAGCATCAATGACATCATCCGTCGTGCTCTTGTCATCGTCGGGGTGCCAGCTGTTTTAGAACCCATTGGGTTGGTTGGCACGCGACGATGGGAAGAGACCAGACGGAATGACCATAATGCCTTGGAAGGTAGGTAGGCCTTTGGTGTGGGATGCAACGTGTGTCGACACCCTTGCGTCATCCCATCTTCCTAGCACGGTGGGCTGTGCTGGGGCGGCTGCTGCAGGTGCGGAAAACCTCAAACGGAGCAAATACTCCAATCTTATTGGGACTTATATGTTCGAGCCGTTTGTGGTTGAAACACTAGGGCCATGGGGTCCGAGTGCCCTTTTAGTTTTTCGGGACATCGCCAAGCGGTTGGTTGACTCTACACGTGACCAAAGGGCTGGCCAAAGAATTAGCATTGCCATACAACGTGGCAATGCTGCCAGCCTTTTGGGCACTTTTCCTGTCGACAGCGATGCGGACATATTTTTTGATGCCCTATGATAATTTTCCCTCCTTTTTTATATACTTGTAAGTACTTAGGTACATTTTTTTTTGTGACTCATATTTTAAATTATACTTAGGTACATAAGTAAATAAAATAAATAAAAATTAATTTATTACATAGGTACTTACGTAGTAAAATATTTATATTCAAAACCACCTACATAAAACGAATAAAGAAAAAGCAATATCATTGCTTTAATTTTTTTTATGCTTTTGGTATGAAAATTTATTTATAATTATGTAATTTAAACATAACTTAAAAATAACAAAATTATATCATAACGTAACTAAAACTATTAAAAAACTAAAATATACGTCAAAAAGTTCCTCCGCATCGCTGTCGACTGGTAAAGTACCCAAGAGACTGGCGGCCATACAACGTGGCAATCACGTTGTATGGCAATGCTAGGCCTCTGGCCAAACAAGGTAAAAGCCAGCCCTTGGGTCACGGGAAGTGTCAACGAGCCGTTTGGAGATTTCGTTGAATAAACTATGAGCACTCGGACCCAACGGCCCAAGGGTTTCAACCCCATACGGCTCGAAAATATAATTACCGTTAAGGTTATTAAACTTCCACCGCTTGCTTTAATTACCTAATTATCTTAAAATCTTATTTATTTGGCGTACTACATAGATATTAAACTAGTTAATATATTTTCTACAAATCTATCAGATTGTAACATACATCTGCCATAGCCGAGTCTTCGCCGGGATATTCGCCGCCTTTGTCGAGATGTCCATTGGGACTAAAAAGACCTTCATTTTCAGTAAGTGACATAGGCTGCGAGGTAGATGGCATAGATAGGTTTGCTAGCATAGACTCGGTCGGTTCTAAAAATGGGTTGACGTGGTTTGCCCCCGGCACGGCTGAGTTGACGAAGCTTGGTCCTGGCATGATTATGTTGTCGTCGAACGGTCCTGGCATTTTTCGCCAATCCTGAAAAATTTTAACGCGACAAATGTTTACAATTTTCCGTTGTTCGGTTGCTGCGTGAAAGAAGAATACCTACAAATCAATTTTCAATACACTTCCTCGAAAACTGGTTCATATCGCACTATTATCAGGTGCACAGTGCAATGTATTTCACACGCGTGCGATTTTGCATGTGTGCGGGAATAAAAATTGCCACAGATAACTTATACTTATATTTAGTCCAAATTGGTTCAATGCCTCTATTCACAACCGTCTCGCGCCAGTTTCATTTTCGCACTTCCCGGTGCCAAGTGCCAAAATGAAACTGGCGCGAGACGGTCCTCTCTATTCGAAGGTGAATATTGTTAAACGTCTTTACCGCGTTAATATTTAAATAATGTTTATAAATAGAATATCATCAAAAACCATGATTTTTACAATAAAAAAAGAACAAATTAACATTTATTTGTGTTCTAAACTCAAAAACAAGTATTTGAATTTTCTATTTTTCATATTAGGCTGTTTATCGGCTGTATATCTTTGCTTCTCCTTCAACCTGGCGAAATCAAAGCGCGGAAAAAAAGAAAATTTAAATCATAGTTTCCTAATAATTCATGACAAACATATTTTTCGTTATTTTATTTTTCAATATACTTCCTCGAAAACTGGTTCATATCGCACTACGATTAGGTTCACAATGCAATGTATGTCGCACGCGTGCGATTTTTCATTTTTCCACCCGTGTGCGGGAATAAAAATTGCCACAGATAACCTATACCTATACTCAGTCCAAATTGGTTCAATACCTCTATTCACAACTCTCTATTCGGAGGTAAATGTTTTTTTTTAAATCTCGGCAAAGAGTTAAGCATCTCTAAGGCGTTAATATTTTTTGAATATTTAAATAATGTTTCTATATAGAATATTATCAAAAACCATGATTATTACAATTAAAAAAAACATTTATGAACAAATTAACATTTATTTGTGTTCTAAACTCAAAAATATTAGAATTTTCTATTTTTCATATTAGGCTGTTTATCGGCTTTATACCTTTGCTTCTCGACTCAAACTCGAAATCCCGAATCACTCTATCCCGAAAGATCGCTATCCCAAATCACTCTATCCCGAATGAACGCTATCCCGAATCACGCTATTCCGAATGAACGCTATCCCGAATCACGCTATCCCGAATGAACGCCATCCCGAATCACGCTATTCCCAATGAACGCTATCCCGAATCACGCTATTTCGAATGAACGCCATCCCGAATCACGCTATTTCGAATGAACGCCATCCCGAAAAACTTGAGCCTGAAATAACGTTATTTCCAAAGAACGTTACATTATTCCAAAAACGTTATTTAACTCTCAATTCATGCTAAAAAACGGGCCATGTGCGTGTTGGACTACGCACAATGAAGGGTTCCGTAGTTGAAAAGAATTTATCCCAAACACAATGTGGCGTAAAGAGGGAAGATTCGAATCAAACTTACCGGTCGCTGCCGTCCCGCCGCTTCGCACACCGATGGGCTGAGAAGGCGCGCTCGATAGTTCTGAATCCTGCATCAACTCCACTACACATATTTTTCCACAGGCGCTGGTTCAGGGTATATCTGGTATCTTGCGGGGATTGTAGCACGTTTTCAACCGAAGGACCTTATTTTTGTAGAAAAGTATATATCGCGCGTGGCGTGTATGCGCCGACAACCGTATGGTACGTAGTACAGTGAAAAAACACGCAGGAGCGCGGCGCTAGTGTGCTCATCCGCAACCAATCAGAAGGCTCCACGAATGGGCGATGAGCAAACACCGGAAGCTTATTCAAATCAACACCCTCGGCAATTACACAAAAAAGCCTGATTACCAGTTGTGGGGTGAAGAAAACACTATTCTAAAATCTCTAAGAATTAATTCAGTAGGTACGTAATACCAACTGCAAAGAGAACGGTACGTAACATGCCGCTCGCCTTAAAAGAATGAATTTCTTTTAACTTTAAATTAAAAGACAAAAAAAGAATGTAACATTCGAAAAAAAGAATGAAAAATGCTACGAAAGCATGAAGCCTTAAATTTTTTAAACTAAAGTTATTCTAACTTAAGATTACTTAACTAAGATTCGCAACAATATTAACTAAACTTACAGAATGATTATTCTAAGGGCAAAGGACATATTTTGACTACTGAGCGTTTCACGAAAGTTTTGCCCATCTGTAAAGTTACGACACGAGTAATATTATCGGAACCTGGGTGGAGAGTATGGACACGAGCCAGTCTCCATTGTAATGGTGGCAAATTATCATCTCGTACAATGACAATAATACCTTCACGGAGTTGTGAGCCGCGATCTCGAAACCACTTGTTACGTTGTTGAATTTCGTGTAAATATTCACGACTCCAACGTTTCCAAAAGTGTTGCACACATTGTTGTATTCTACGCCATCTAGTGAGTCGATTTGAAATATTATCGGTTAATGAAATGTCTGGTAAGGACGTCAACGGACCTCCTATTAAAAAATGAGCTGGTGTCAAAGGTAACGGATCTAATGGGTCAGCACTTAATACACAAAGTGGACGTGAATTAAGTACCGCTTCAATTTGACAAAGAAGGGTATGCATCTCATCATAAGTTTGAGTTTGCGTACCGAGGACTCGATGTAAATGATGTTTAAAACTTTTAACACCGGATTCAAAAAGGCCACCAAAATGAGAGGCGTAAGGAGGCTGAAAATGCCAAGTAATGCCTTGTTCTAAAATTTTACTATTAAGAGTGGCTTGAACAGAATCATTACGTAAAAAATTATACAAGTCTTGTAGATAATTATTACAACCAACAAAGTTCCTTCCACAATCAGAGTAAATGTCGGTGCATAAACCTCTACGGGACGTGAAGCGTCGCAATGTTGCCAAAAATGCATCAGTTGACAACTCGGATACGAGTTCGAGGTGTATTAGTCCAGTAAAAATAGTGTTTGAGATTGCATTAAAGACACTTTAGTAAATTGGTTTTGAAATAATAGTATAGTTATTTACGTATGCATTCGTGGCAATTTTGTGCTCATATGGTCGGAGGAACCTCAGAAATACCTAAAGTTGTGTTTTTACTGTTTAACGTTAAACAAAAAACACACTTTAGGTGAAAAGTAAGATTATCGTCTACAGCCAGCCTAAAATTATAGTACATAAGTAATCCCTCGGTTTGGGTACAAAATTCTTAACATTACGAGATTTTTTCTTTCATGGTGTGATAAATGAGACTTAAAAAATCGCACTTTCGGGGATTTTTCTGTTTATACATTCCAAACGTTAGCCTCGAACCTATGTTCAGTTTTCACCTTGGTGACTTCTCAGGAACATAGTTAAAAAGTGTTTTATCATGTTTTGTATATTGTACATAAAAGACACTTGAAATATTTTTTAGGCTGTGCATTAACATTTTCATTCTTCATATGTAAGTGTCATAATCCCCTGATTAAGTGATAAGGATTCTTCGCAAAATGCATAAAACCTAAATTACCTACACAATATAAAATGCCAACCTTGACCGAGCGCCTTGCATCCCCCGCGTCGGTGTGCGAGAGGGACGAAGTTATCGGATGTGAAAAAGATGGAGCTATTGTTTAACTGCTCAAATAATTACTGAAAATTTTCTTCTCATTACGCAATGAGATTGTTTACGATGCGCCCGGATTTTGGTACTTATTTATTATGTCTTGCGTAATATGCGGAAAGTCCTTAGATAATGATTCTGTCACCGTTGGCAGTAAAGGTTTTAAAACTCTAATGTTTTAGTGAGCTTCGGAAAGACAATTTATTTCATTTCTCGGATAATGTGCCAATGATTTTACATACAAATTGCCGAAAACAGTAGTATACAAATCAAAAATGCGAAAGGTATAATACCATGCGTACTCTGCAATCTACCCACTCGCGCGACAATTGCACGAAACTGTACCGGAACGAAAAGCCAGGATTGTCCGACTACACGAAACTGACGTTGTTGTTGTTACGTCAGCAAAGAGAAAAATCTGAAATTATTCTATTGTTAGGATTTTAATAAACTCAGTACACAGTTATACCTATGGGATATAATAAATGCGCTTTACATCAGGATAAGCGCATTTTTTCTATCAACTACCGCCTTCTGGTTCGAATCATGTAAGGTAAACGCGGGTGAAGTCGACAGTGACCCAGTAGTCGTCTAACTATCTAAAAACATCAATATCTTTTTCTACTAAACACAATGATGTTAATAGTACTAGATCAGTAGTGTACGGCGCCGAAGCGTTACTACATCGTATATGTCCGCAGGCATATCCGAGTTCAGTTGTCAGCTTGACGTCAAGTGAGCAATTGCTTAGCGATAAAAATATCAAAATAGTGAAATGTGCGATTAAAATTTGTATGTCACGGTCTGAAAAGATTACTAAGGCAAGTGGTAATACATTTCACAAGTAACTTTGCTGAATTTTGTTCAGATTATCCAAAAATTTATCAAACATTGTTTTTGCCATCAGTATTCTGATGTTGTGGATTTTTGGGAGTTTAGTGAATGACGAATGTATGTTCCTGTAAGTCTAAATTATTATTGTAGTCTGTTTGGATTAAACATACTGTACAGTACCCAAACACTCACTGAATGGAAAAGTACCCAAACAGTCACTGAATACAAAAGTAACACATGTCACGTGTAAGTATGTCAAAGGTTTTAACCTAATATATCACTACATCGTCCACCAAAATTAATTTTATTAGCAATAAATAATCTTATATGTAATGACTAATGACTATGAGTTTATATTTTTAAATGAAAAATAATAGATCACATTGTGTTATATAGTGGTGTGCTGTGCGAAAATAAACCGGTTCATTTTCAATTAAAGTAAACTAGCTGCGCGCTGCGGTTTCACCCGCGTAGACCGGGATAAAAGTAACCTATGTGTTAATCTGGGGTATAAGCTATCTACTTACCAAAATCCCAAATCGGTCCAGCCGTTTGAGCGTGAAGAAGTAACAAACATACAAACAAACAAACACACGCACTTACAAACTTTCGCCTTTATAATATTAGTGTGATGTGATTACTGTGATTAGTAATCGATTATTAAATCGAATTGTTAAACTACGATCAAATACAAGTTAGTTTATAAATCCAAGATACGTTTCAGAATTTTTAAGATTGACAAACTTATCTAACTCAGTAGTGAAACCCAGAACAGTCGTCGTAATTTCTTTTAAATGACGTACTTTTTTAGGGTTCCGTACCTCAAAAGGAAAAACGGAACCCTTATAGTATCACTTCGTTGTCCGTCTGTCTGTCTGACTGTCTGTCAAGACCTTTTTTTATCAGGAACGCGTGGAGGTATCAAGTTAAAATGAATATCAAATACGTAAGTCGTCTATGATCCTTTGGAGCTCTAAAAAAATCAAGCTTCTAAGTCTACGCCGTAAAAAAAATACGGTCATTTATGCAACATATTTTGATACTCGCAAGTAAATCAAAACCTATAGGGTACTTACCGCTGACCTAGAATCATGAAATTTGGCAAGAAGGAAGGTCTTACAGCACAAGTAAAGGAAAAAGTCTGAAAACCGTTATTTTGTCATTTTATCGCATAAACATTTTTTTTTTGGGATTTCTTGTTTTTCAGCTACAAATGTTAAGTTTGTTTTTGGATACATTCTTTTCAATTACGGAGACCTTCATTTTGCGTGGCCCACACGCGCTTGGCCGCTTTTTATTACTATTAAAATGGATCGAAACAGATAAACTATAGTAATTTACGTTATTTAATTTTCATCGCAACGTATGTACATTCATCATAAACGCATCAATAGGTGCAGTACTAGATAGAGTGATCTGTTATTTGCTTTCCAGGGTACCTAAAGATCAGAAGCACATGGAAATATTCCATATTACAATCTTTCACTATAATTGATTCAATGAAAACCTTCATTAAATTCTTGGGAAATGATGTTGATCGTTGGCAACTCTGGCCGTTTTTCGGGTAACAATGTCTTGTCTCATTTCAACGTAATTAGTTTGACGGTAGAAGAAGTGAGACAAACATAGATTATTTTGACAGATTGACATATTTATGTATCCGTTTCAAAGCTACGTGTTTAAACTCGTACAAGTCGGTAAGTCGGTACGTTTTTCTGAATTATTTTGTAGGACGCTGCGCCTCTAGTATTATAATACCTCATTGACTAAACATTAAACTTGCCGATTTTATGGCAACCTATTCTTGGTAACATATTGCAACGTCTGAAATATTTTACTTGAAAAGTGTGTCCGACAAAAATTTAATTTTTTTGCAAGTTCAGCTGCTAAATGTGAAGTCGGCACGTAGTTTTGTTTTTCGATTTGTGAAACTTCAGTTGGGTCTACGCTAAGTCTGATTATTTGATGAATTAGTTAAGTTAATTTGCTAACAATAGGAGTAACTTGAAATTTGGAACACTTTAATCACAAAAGTATTTTTTTTCCAATGTGACATCTATTGGTACCTAAAAATTCCTACTTGACCCAAATCTCGTCATTTAATAGTTGCCTCTAAACCCGCCAAATTCTAGGTATTTTAGTGTTTTATGCCACAAAATGCGAATAATAACTATTATTGTGACCGCAACATAGTTGTTAACGCTTTTGTACACACAACATTAATTAAATTTTTAGAAAATTACATTTTGCAGTAGTAAACTACTTAATACATTTACGGTTTAGTTTAAGTCATAATGAATTTGCTTCCTAAGATAAATTTGTGGGTAATAAAGGGTGTGCAAGTTGTTAGAATGATTAGCACCACTGGGACAAACTGGTCCACTGGATCCGGCGGGTCCTTCACATGGCCTAATCTTGTTGATTCTGGAAAGAAGCCAGTTGATTCCAAAGAGAAAATTATTAAGAACATGTCATGCGTTGAGCCACATTGTTCCAGCGTATATCTTCGGCAAAACCGAAATATAGCAAATAAAATCGTTACCTATGTCGGAGGGCAACCCGGAAGGCACACAGACTGTCGCAAAAGCTTTGGCAAAAACAGAAGCGTCTGGCAAGGAGGCAAATGAATTCTTAACACGTTTTTACGGTGACCAGGTAAAATATTATTATATTATAATAGCAGGTCACGTTACTACAAACTGTAAAATTTTCTCATTCAATTTTGAACTTAACCTTCAACAATTGCTCAGGTGCTGGTAAAATTGCAGGCATACCAGGCCTGGGCTTCGGCCCGTAATGACAGGTGCGACTGTCAACGTGCTCGCGCAATGTTAAAAGAGCGTTAAATTCTCCCGCCAAGTATTGCGAACGGGTAGTACAGAAGGCGCGTTTTGACCATGTTGGACGAATTGAGGCCAAGTTGGCATCCTTTCTGGTAGCAAGGAGTTCTGATCGCTGTCTAAATCGGTCTAGACAAATTCCTGCCATTTGCTGCCTCTTATGCTTAAGTCTGATGGAACGCTGGCTCATCCCGCGCAAGAAAGTGCAAACTTATTAGGCTTTATCTTTGCCGAAAATTCACGCCTTGATGCGGCCTCTAACATACCCCACTGTAGTTCCACAATGCCGGAAATGGCAATCTGGTCAAATTCAATGCTCTGAAAACAAAGGCGTCTCTTTTCACTGCCAAAAGGAGTCAGTTTCAGTTATCTCCTACTTTCCGAGGAGCATCTGTACTAGTTACCGACCGCCTAGAGCTTTTGGGCATGGAGTTGACGTCTGATCTCAACTTTGGCTCAACCATCGAGTCAAAAGCACAGACTTAATTCCGGACAAAAACTGATTCTGTTATTCTGATCATTGTCGTACATACACATATTTTTTTTGCCAGACGTCTCTTAAAATTTTTAAGCAAAAATATGTTACAATTTAATTAACCTTGCTGTTTTTATTACCTCCTGCTCTGCTACAACCTTTAGTAAATCTTAGCATTCAGTCTTGTGTTTGTTAAGAGTCTAAGAAACAAAAGGTAGGTAGCTACCTTTTGTTTCTTAGACTCTTAACAAACACGTACAGTATGTTCAAGGTCTGAGAGTTCACATTAACACAAAAAATTGAACACGACTGGGTCCTTTTGACTAGTAATAGTACAAATCCGACGACTATTGGTACAAATCGCCCCTTTTTAGGGTTCCGTACCTCAAAATGAAAAAACGGAACCCTTATAGGATCACTCGTGTGTCTGTCTGTCCGTCTGTCACAGCCAATTTTCTCCGAATCCAATGGACCGATTAAGTTAAAATTTGGTACACGTATGGATTTCTGTGACCCAAACACGTACAGCTAAAGTAAATATATGAATTTTGAATATGAGAGTCACTTTTAGGGGGAAAATAAGAAAATTTCAAAAAAAAGTTATGTAAACTGTACCGTGTGACATATCAAATGAAAGGGCTTACTATGAGAGTTTCAAATATATTTTTTTTATAATTTTAAAATATATTGTTTAAAAGTTATTTAAGAAAATAGACGAAAATTGACCATTCCCCCCCCCTTATCTCCGAAACTACTGAGCCTAAAATTTTGAAAAAAATATAGAAAATAGTTCTATACCTGTAGATTACAGGAAAACCTATAAGAAGTCTGTGGTCTTAAAATAACATGGTAAATCTATATATATAATAAAATCAAAGTCCTGACTGAGTCACTGACTAATATATCAACGCACAGGCCAAACCAATGGACCTAGAGACTTGAAATTTTGCACATAGATACCTTATATAGTGTAAACATCCACTAAGGAAAGATTTTTGGAAATTCTATCCCTAAGGGTGTAAAATAGGGGATGAAGGTTTGTATGAAAAATCCTATCCCTTGAGTTAATAGACTTGAAACTTGGCACGAATATTCATCTAAGTAAATTATAAAGTTTATCATTTTGAGTTTTCCTAAACTACCCCCTACTAATCCCTCTTGATTGGGCGTGTCTAAGTTTGTATGGAGGAATTTTAACACGCGGTCCGATTAACTCAAAACTCAGTTTTTATACTTTGAGACCAAAAATGAAGACTAACGTATATCAGGGTTTTCCAAAAATCTACCCCTAAGGGGTGAAAAGTTAATTTTATAGCGGAGGATTTTATTGGGGGCTTGATTAACTCTAAAATTGGTGTAAATAATGTTTGAGTCAAGTTATGGAAACATACCAGACGATTTTTGAAATTCTTTATCTGTGTTCGTGAAAACAGCGATACAGTTTATATGAAAAATCTTATTAATTTGGTTAATGAACTTGAAACTTAGCACAAATACTTGCATAAGTAAGTAATAATGTTTGTCATTATTAGTTTTTCAAAACTACGCCTCAAATGAGGTTTAGGGATGTTAAAGTTTGTATAGAAGAATTTTAAAGCGCAGTCGATTAAAAAAATGGTACTTGCCAAACGAATTTTCACCGATTTTGACGGCATATAGCTGATGTTTTAAGGAGTAACTAAGGCTATTTTTATTTTAGAAAAATAATTAGGGTTCCGCGCAAGAAAATTAAAATCCATGAAATCAGACAACCACGTACAGTCCAGTACAAACTTACTAAGCCTCCGCTGTCTATTACGGCTATAACAACAAATAGTAAAAATAAAGCAAAGTTAAAAATTTAAGGGGTCAGTCCCCATACAATAAACTTTTCATTTTGAAAAAAAAATCTAGCATGTGGGTTGTCATCGTCTAGAACTCATTGAGTAGAGTACAAACACATTTTTTTTTATCTTCTAAAATTAAGAAATTTTAGACCATTTTTGTACGAGCTCTAGCGCAACAATTCAACAAATTAGGAATTTGAAACTTCTTTATACCATGTAGGTACCATAAATACTGTATTTAAGCAACAATACTGAAAACGGTGATTCGTAAGGTATTTTGTTTAAACAAAAAATAACCTTGTAGGTTCACAGTATCATTATAAAATAAGTAAAAAGTTATCTCTGCGATTGTTAAACATATAATATGGTACGGAACCCTTCGTGCGCGAGTCCGACTCGCCCTTGACCGGTTTTTTTTTTTAACTATCTAAAGTACTAAAATTACCTATTAGTCTCTTTTTGCATGGAACATTTGTTCCATTCTGTATCTGAGAAGGACGTTGTTAGCTGCGCTACAGTTTATACTTTTGCAGCTATCATCGTTTTAAGGTACTTCTTGTGTTATTGTTCCAAAATATATTTTTTTTAATTTTGCTGATATTAATATTTTGCCTAGAAGTAGGTACACGCGGCTACACATCAAGCTATACATTTCCAGTTTACACTGACCACTCATTGTTAGGAAATCCTATACAATGCGAGATCAGCATATACTGGAAATGTATAGCTTGATCTGTAGCTGTGCGTACTATTTCATTTTAAAACACCACATCTTTGTTTACTCATGGGGTCTAATTACACGAATCCAAAATAAAATTTATGTAATAGACGCGGCCGCTTGATGCATCGCGACGCCGCCGCCGCCACCCGCCCGCCGCGCGCCGCCCGCTCGCACCCTCTCGCGAGTGTTTCATTTTCATTTAATTATTAGAAATGCTTTAGAGATATTCAGGGGATTTCTTCCAATTTGAGTAGACAAAAATTGTTGGTAGTAAGATTCATAAAAATATCCTGGGTGTCTTTAATGTAACAAGGGTTAAATACAAATTTAACTTCACGAAAAAAAAAGTATAATAGTCACATTGGTGATAATTTACCTAGTTATTTGTAGTAACTATTTAAATACTTTGACAAAATTTCACTCTCTAGGTAAGTACTGTTTTGAAGTTATCATTTATTTTATATAAAATAGTCAATATGGTACTTAATATGTTGATTTTGACCGGGGATAATTATTTCCATAATTAAAACTTTTGAAAAGGAGCAGTCATGTACAAAATCACCAGTGGTCCATTTTTTGTTCCCACTTAAATTTAATGTTATTGCTATAATTGCTAATAACTCAATATATATAAAAAAAAAATCGGGGATTACTGTCAATTTATGTATTTCAGCTATTTATATATTTAATTCTGAATTATCACCCAAAGAGCATTTATTGCAATCTACTCCATACAAATCGATCTATTTTTACTGGACTATATGGCCTTGACAGACATACACACAAAAACAGATACATAACACTTAATAATTTTCGCATTTCGAACTTTATTTGCTCGAACGTAAAACGGACCCGCGAAATCAACAGATGTTTTAAGAAATGGCCGCTCGGGGCGCACTCTGACGGCCGGTAACGGACCCATGCATGGCTGCGGATTCACGGGGCGCGCACGAAAACAACGAACACAGCGATGTATGCGTGTACGTATAGCGTCACGACTAGACATTATCCAATATTTTTGGAATAAAATGTATTGCACGGATTGCGGACCAGCATGTAGATGCGTGATATGTGCATGGTCAATGATTATATCTGTAAGATGATGTTTCTTAGGCAAAATCAATTGATGTTTGGAAACAAACGGTAAAAGTGATTTATGAATTCGCCCACCTACCCGAAGATTATTTTTGTTATCCATGAACGGGTTAAGTCGTCGTAATTTAATTGATGGATACTTTCCATGTGAAATATTATTAATGTCTTCGGAAAAACAAGAATGTTGAACTAAATGGATAAGTCGATTTAAACAAAAATTAAACTCGGATACAGTTATGTATTTTGGATAGGAATTTTGAACTTTCTTACATTTATTATAGAATCGAAATAACAGTGCTGTTATCCTAACAAGTTTACCTAGAGTAGAAAATCTAGTAATATACTCGACCACATCAGGTAGTGCTGAGGTGGAAGAGTTTGACACCATAGACATAGGTAGATTGCGTTTGTCTTCAGTGACTTCTAGTATTTTCTTGGGACTTGGCCAAGAACTAGAATCACGCGCGAGCCACCAGGGCCCATGGAGCCACATCTCATTTTGGACAAAACTTGTAGGAAGCATTCCTCGAGAAGGTGCGTCAGCTGGATTGTCAGCTGACGGGACATGTCTCCAAGTTTTGGCCGGAAGCCTGGATAAGATTTCACTAGTGCGATTAGAAACGAATGTTTTCCACTCGTGTGGTGGAGAACGAAGCCACGCTAACACGATGGATGAATCAGTCCACGCACAAACATGTTCACAGTTTAAGTGGTTATCATACACACTTCTCACTTTATCAATCAACTTTGATAACAAAACAGCAGCGCACAACTCTAGGCGCGGAATAGTAAGAACCGGTTTTATAGGTGCTACACGCGTTTTAGCGAGAAGAAGAAATGTTTTAACGTTATCATTATTATCGGATATACGGGCGTAAACACACGCGGCATAAGCCCGCTCGGAAGCGTCGGAAAACCCGTGAATTTGAATTGCATTCACGTTTGCAAAAACGAAACGTGGAATTTGAAAATTTGATAATAATGGTAACTCGTTAAGAAAACTAGACCAAGCGTTTATAATATCTAAAGGAGGTGACTCATCCCAGTCGACCGCTGAAATCCATAACAACTGAATGAGATGTTTCGCATAAATAGTTACAGGAGATAACCATCCCATAGGGTCATAAATTTTCGCTATTTGTGATAGTATGGATCGCTTTGTAATTTTATCATTAGTTGACTGAACGCTAAAAATGAAAGTATCAGATTCAGGATTCCACTGAAGTCCTAAAACCTTTATTTGTTTGTCATTCTCCATCAGAGCGAAAGAAACGTTATCAGACCGCTCGCCCTGAACGACTGACGTTTGTAAAGCAGCGAGTAACGCTGGCGAATTGCTCTGCCACTTACGTAGCTCGAAACCAGCTGACGAACAAATACCTACTAACTCACGTTGTAAAACCAGGGCCTGCTTTACGTCGCCTGCTCCGGTGACGATGTCATCAACAAAAACCTGGTTCTGGAGAACCTTAGAACCTAACGAGAAGTTAGCAGCTTCATCATGAGCCAACTGTTGAATAGTACGAAGGGCTAAGTATGGTGATGAGCTGACACCAAAGGTGACGGTGCGCAATCGATAATCACGCAACGGTTCAGTGGGTGATTTACGCCACACAATGCGTTGAAAATCCCAATCGGATTGTTGTAATTTTATGTTTCTGTACATCTGCTTTATGTCGGCAGTGACAGCAATAGCATGGATACGAAAACCCAATAAAACGTCTACTATATCCTGGTGCAGCTTCGGACCAGTCAGTAGAACATCATTAAGTGATATTCCATTCGAAGTTTTACAACCCGCGTCAAAGACGACACGAGTACGAGTAGTCTCACTGGACTCTTTGACCACGCAGTGGTGCGGAATGTAATAGCTGTTAGCTAACGAAACAGGTAAATCAACGGGCTCCATGTGACCGAGTTCCAAGTACTCCTGGAGGCACGCATGATAGTCTACCTTAAGTTGAGGATTGTGTTCCAACCTATACTCTAATTTCTTAAACCTGGAGACCGCCGTATCTCGTGATGCGCCGAGGGTGGGTGCATCAGGTTTGAAAGGGAGTGGAACAACATATCGCCCAGTTTCATCACGAGTATGTGAATTTACGAATATAGATTCACACAACGCTTCGTCGGGACTTAGAATTCTTTTTTCCGGAAGAGATTCCAATTCCCAGAACCGTCTCAGGTTGATGTCGTCATCGTAGGATGAGCTTAAACTACTGAGACAAACTTGAAGTGAAGTAGATGTATTTTGGTTGTATGAAACATCACCCATCAATAAATAACCAAAGATACTGCAGTGCGATTCTGTAACCATCTCACCGTGAAAACTTAGGTGAAGTGAGCTGTCAATAGTGTCAATTCCTAGCAAAAACAAACTCACTTCACCTAAGTTTTCACGGTGAGATATTTACAGAATCGACCGGCTGTTCATAGCCATCGGTGAACCGGGTGGACCCGTGATCACGTGACCTAATAAAACTTGGGATAGTATATCCGCACCTAAAAGCATTTCCACTGATTGTGGAAGATAAAACTTAGGATCAGCTAAAGTTAAGTTTTGTATGTGTGGCCATCCCTTAAAAGGCAATGTCACACATGGCATACGTGAAATAAGATTAGATAAAATTAATGCGTTAACTGAAATTGAAGGTTGATCCCCGTGTGTAGGAGTGATATGACAAGATACTACACCCTTTGGGTAAACAGCTCCGACCTCGGTCCCTCCAACACCAAACACCGGAACGTTCGCTTGGCTGCGATGTAACCCTAACCGCTGAACACAAGACTCGGTAATAAAAGTCGCCTGACTGCCTGTATCAATAATACATCGAACTGTGTGTTTTTGTGGGCCAACATGCACATTGATGAGTGCCGTACATAGGAGCACCGTACTCGCGCTAACCGACGGAGCAATAGAACGCGAATCGTTCTTGCGATCGTTCACCGCCGCAGTCATCGCAGCGTGCGAGGTACTGGGAACCGCTGTCTCTGTCGTTTCGTTCACAGAAAGTGAGACCGCATTATCACTACTACCACTAATAACTGATAAACTGTTAGACTTTTCGAAATGAATTAATGAATGATGTCGTTTATGGCATGAGCGACAAACAAAGTTAGATTTGCATTGTTTTAAATCATGACCGACATGTAAACAATTGAAACAAACGTTCTTGTTTTGAATAAAAGAATACCTATCACGGGGAGATAAATTAAGGAATTTCGAACATTTTGTCAACGTATGTTGAGCATCACAACATAAACAATTATTTTTTAAATTATTTTGTTTGGTAGATTGTAAGTCTGTTGTATTCGAACTCGATGAAGCGACATTGGCTGCGAGCGCGCGTCGCGAGCCTTCGTTACCGCGCGATGTGCGGGGAGTACCTACCTTTTCAAGATTATTTTTATTTTGTGGGTGAGAAGAGAATTCGCTTGCAGCTAACTCGCGTTCTAAGAAAGTTATCAATGTACTTATGTCAGGTATATCCGATGGCCTCGATAGTGATAATTCGAAACGTTTTCGAACACTAGACGGAATCTTACGTAGTAAAATCGTCACTATTATGAAACTCCACTGATCTATCGGAAATTGCATGGCCTGCAATGCCTTGATGTTTTCTTGATAAACATTGAGTAAGTTTCTTAGACTTTGAGTCATTTTCTCGGTACTAGGTTCAATGTCTAATATTTTTTCGAGATGTTTCGTGGCCATAGCCCGTTTATTATCATACCGAGAAACTAAAATATCCCACGCAACATTATAGTTTTCGTCTGTAATTGGTATCGATTTAATAAGATTATAGGGTTCATCTTTTAATGACAGTAACAGGTAACGAAACTTCTCTGTCTCCGTGCAGGTATTTTTGTCATGTACTAATGAACGAAACAAATCGTGAAATGGGGGCCAATCCGTGGTTTCCCCTGAGAAGGTAGGCATTGGAAGAATAGGTAATCTACTTGCACAACTATTACTCGTATGAGTAGATGGAACATGTACCACTGAGTTATTATTAAATGACGTACTAGAGGACATTCTTCGTTTACGCTCATTATCCTCTTCCTTAAGTTTATCTAAGTGAACACTAATTGCGAAATAACAATCATTAAAATTGTTACGAATCTTCAGTTGTTCGTCTTTGTCGAAAGTATTGGATTTTATTAAGAATTTTTCTATTTTTGCCTGAAGTTTGAAGAACTTTCTTTGTTGCAAAGTTAATTCTTTTGAGCGTGACCTAAACTGTTGTTCGTCTGAATCTATGAACTCTAAAATACGCTTGAGATCATCGATAATGATCTCACGTTCAAAAATGTCTTGTTGAATAAGTTCCGCCATTTTGGACGCGTAACGCCGCAAATGGACTTTGAACTAAGAACACTAGGAAACTAGGAAAATAACCCCACAACAAGTACCTAGATATAAATCCAGGCTCGAAGAGATCAAACATTTATGTGGCGTAAAGAGGGAAGATTCGAATCAAACTTACCGGTCGCTGCCGTCCCGCCGCTTCGCACACCGATGGGCTGAGAAGGCGCGCTCGATAGTTCTGAATCCTGCATCAACTCCACTACACATATTTTTCCACAGGCGCTGGTTCAGGGTATATCTGGTATCTTGCGGGGATTGTAGCACGTTTTCAACCGAAGGACCTTATTTTTGTAGAAAAGTATATATCGCGCGTGGCGTGTATGCGCCGACAACCGTATGGTACGTAGTACAGTGAAAAAACACGCAGGAGCGCGGCGCTAGTGTGCTCATCCGCAACCAATCAGAAGGCTCCACGAATGGGCGATGAGCAAACACCGGAAGCTTATTCAAATCAACACCCTCGGCAATTACACAAAAAAGCCTGATTACCAGTTGTGGGGTGAAGAAAACACTATTCTAAAATCTCTAAGAATTAATTCAGTAGGTACGTAATACCAACTGCAAAGAGAACGGTACGTAACACACAAATATAACATTGCAATCCCAAAAAAATTTTTTTTTTTGTAATGAAATTACAAAATATGAATAATTTTCTGATTTTTCCTTTACTTGTGCTGTGAGACCTTGCTTCTTGTCAAATTTCATCATTCTAGGATAACGGAAAATACCCTACTTATATTGAGAAGGTTCTTTTCAAATGTTGATTACTCTGGACCAAATAGGTTGTAGGTATGTAAGTTTAATTTCACGCGGTCCATCTGTTCGTGTGTCACTGCAATTAAACCCGGAGGCTATTGACTCTATACAAAATGTATTTTTCAAATCCAAAACTATAACAAATAGCGAAAACAACTCAAAGGAGTGTCGGGGTCGTTTTTAATGAAAACTACATAATAGATTTTTGAATAAAAACAACATTTCAACGCAAATTTTACGAGATGATGTGAAGTCGTTGTCATGATAATTATTATCGGTTGAGTACAAACTATGAAGAATTAAGTGGCCCCAGAAATAACTTTGTACTTCATTTACGGTGCCACACATTTTACACAAAACACAAAACTTATTTTCACTCCCGATAGCACTAAGAATAGTGTGCATGCGTAAAAAAAATGTGCTTCCACCAAAAAATCGTTGGTCTAACTAAATGCCTGTTTTCATCAAAAGTAGTAATTTTGTTGCTATATTTGAAAGTTCCTGAATGTGTTTTATTTATTTTAATTCCATATAGTCTTTTATGCACAGTTTTAATAGAGGGTTAAATATCGTTTATGAAATAACGTTATTTCAGACTCAAGTTATTCGGGATGGCGTGATTCGGGATAGCGTTCATTCGGAATTACGTGATTCGGGATAGCGTTCATTCGGAATAGCGTGATTCGGGATAGCGTTCATTCGGGATAGAGTGATTCGGGATAGCGATCTTTCGGGATAGAGTGATTCGGGATTTCGAGTTTCGGCCTAACGTATAAGAGTCTTGCTTCTCTTTCAACCTGGCGAAAGCAAAGCTCGGAAAAAAAAAGAAAATTTAAATCATAGTTTCCCATTGATGTTTATACATCAATGTAGTTTCCTATTAATTCATGACAAAAATATTTTCCGTTATTTTATTTTATTTCTTCAAAAGTGTATTGAAAAACGTCGTTTGATACTCGTGGACATTGGTTATTGCAGTTCTCGGCTCAAATCACCCGAGCCCCTCGAATGCACAAACATTCTCCACTTGTATCAAAATGTACTATACTTTACTTTCGCATTATAATACCTAGCTACGTATTTTAGTTGGAAGGATGACCAGGTAGGTGCGTAGGTAAGTATATTTACCTGATCAGTCTCAGCAACGGAGTCAGGTACAGGCGGCAGTGAAGCTAGTGGACTCCAGTCTGTAAAAAGCAATGCAACATTAGCAACGCAGGAGTTGCACCTCCCTCTCTTCTATTGAGAACCAGTTCCTTGACCTCCCCTCGCAGCATACGTAAGCTAGCTCCTCTGCTAGGTCTCCTAGGGGTTACAATCGGCATGGTCTCCTACGAATAAAATTATCAACTTACCTTCCAGATCTTGAACTATTTTGTTTATGTTCTTCCGTTTCCTCTTGATAACAGTATCTGAAACATTATAATTGATTAGTTAAACGAACATTTAATTCCATACTAATAATAAAAATTCCAAAGAAAATCTGTCTGTTTGTCTGGCTCCGGATTTCTATAAAATTTGGCAAGGTGATAGGTGCCATCATGGGAAGAATATGGGCAACATTTTGTCTCAAAAATAATACTACAGGGATAAAGGGGATGAAAGTTTGTATGAGAATCTCTGCATTTCTTAAGTTAGGGATATGAAAATTCAAAATGCTTTTGATATGTACTAAATAAAGAATTATTATTATATGTGTATTACGGGTTGTTGTAGTCACTTGTAGTCTTAGAGCATTTAACTATGCTCTAAGCTTGTAGTAGATCCGTATACTCGTACACCGATTTGACGTGTTTGTAAGTTCAGTTGTGTAGAGAAACGCAGAAAAATGTACGGCGATGAGTCCGTACAATGTGTTTCAACGTTTTTGAAAAATGATCCCTTATGCGGGGTATCCCCTAAAAATAGGGGTTGATTTTAAAATTCACAGATAATATTAAATTTTTTGTGCAGGTAGGTAGATTTAAGGGATTGAAAATGCAGTCATATTTTTCACACTCGCCAGTTAAAAACAAGTCTTTCATTTTCCCAAAAAAATAAAAAAGTTTATGCTAACCGTCCTTAAGGTTACCACCAGACCGCGCGGGTTAATCGTCGTTGCGATATATTTTAATGTAGGTATGTATGTAGGTATTGAATTGACTGTGTAGGTTGCACCATAGCTGAGCACGTAATACGTACCTGTATCGGCATAGTAAGTGAACCGCCTGGGAGTGCCGCTAGTGCCGTCTGACGTTCTCTTGAACACGACCTGAAAACATAAATTAGCACTGTACCTACAGTTACCATTATAGAGGCATGAGGAACAGGTTCTAAAGTTCACTCATCCTCCATAGAAAAAGGAGGATCCTCAGACCAGACGGGTGGCGTATATAGAAATGCTACTTCAGTACGTCCCCTCAGGCGGATACGATAGAGTCATTTCCAGGCGTTAAACACACGTTAATGCTAATTCCGCGTAAATGCTACTGAATACTAACATTTAGGTACGTTTGTTTAACGCCTGGAAATGCGCTAACTCTAGGTATTCCGCCTGAGGGAATACCTAGACGTACTGAATTAGCATTTCTAAATACGCAGACGGGTATCAAGTCTGGTGGACAACTGCCCGACGATTGATTTCGGGACGTTGTACGAGTATATTTATACATATATATGCTAGTCGCGCGGTAAACTCTAATTGCGCGATGCAGGATTTTTGCGTGACGTCAGTGAGATGCGTAGTTCGCATGTGGCGATGTAGATGCCGCCACACAATCTATGATCTGTGGTTACCATGTAGTTCATATTGCAGCATTTCACCTGCATTAATAAAGAATGCAACCTATTTTTCTAGCTTTATGACTGGTAATAGTCATCATCATCATCATCATCATCATCAGCATAATATAACGTTCCCACTGCTGGACACAGGCCTCCTCTCAGTGAGAGGGCGTGAGCTGTAATCCACCACGCGGGCCCACTGCGGGTTGGTAGATATCACATGTCTTCGAATTTTTGGTTCGGGGACAAGCCAGTTTCCTCACGATGTTTTCTTTCACCGTTTTGAGAGCAGTGGTGATTAAATAATTTACACAAAGTAAAGCGCCTGTCTGGGTTCGAACCTACGACCTAACAATTCGTAAGTCGCGGTCGTTACCACTGCGGGCCACCACTGCTGGTAATAGTATTTATTCTTAATTCTAAACTCCGTTTACATTCAGCCCATTTCCACGGTAACTTGCAAAGAAATGGGAAATAAAATGGGCAACGAGAATGTCCACAGGAACAACAGAACAATGAGGATGAACAGGTCGCTTCCCTTGCCGTTGACGTTGCAGCTTGCCTTGCCTGGCGAGACCTAATTAGCGGTTTTCTGGCGGACATCAAAGGGCCCCGGCAAAACGAGCGCGAATGAGTGTTTATGTAGGTATTGCTGTCTCGCTCACTTGCTATCGAATTTCTACGTTCTAGACATGAGACGCGGAAATGTACCTCAATACTCATTTCCCTTGACAGTTGCCACAGCAATATTTAGAGAAACATTTCCGGCAGCGCGAATGGCAATGACAATGGCTGAATAGGGCTGAATGTATAGTTAGTGCAATCCACGAAGACGCGCCCCACCCTTGTTCCTTACCGCTTACAGTGCAAGTGTGCACCATTCCGCTAGTGTTTTAGTTTTGTCGATACACACTAATAGTGGGGCGCGTCTTCGTGGATTGTTATTAGGTCTTTACGGTCTTTACCTATGAAATTGCCGTTCTGCAGTACTGGCCATTTCAAATCAAAATAATTTTTGTTTGGCTAAGAATTCTAATTTCAAATTAATTTTATTTTAAAAACATGGATTTTTTTTTCCAAAAGTAGTCATTTGTTTATTGATTAGTGTTACATTTTCATCGCATTTCAATCTTTTTCGTCATCATGGATACGTTAAAAATTCGAGTAATTATGGAATATGAGTACCGTCGTGGCAGCAACGCGGCACAAGCGGCACGCAACATCAACGACGTTTACGGAGCTAACACTACAAACCAACGCACCACCTGTTATTGGTTTGCTCGCTTCCGTTCTGGAAATTTCGACCTGAAAAATGAACCTCGCGGTCGTCCGAAGACTTTGGTCGACAATTACGAATTAAAGGCGATTGTGGAAGCTGATGATACACAATCTACGGCTGAATTAGCAGCAGCTTTCGACGTTAGCGTCAAAACAATATTGGTCCATTTGCGTCAAATTGGCAAGGTAAAAAAGCTTGACAAATGGGTGCCCCACGAACTCAATGATCGCCAGCGCGAAGTACGCGTCGAGACGTGCCTTGCACTGCTCAACAGACACACAAATGAAGGAATTTTGAACCGCATTGTTACCTGCGATGAAAAATGGATTCTGTTTGATAACCGCAAGCGCTCAGCAAGTTGGTTGGATCCTGGTTCAGCACCTAAACAATGCCCTAAACGAAAACTTACCCCTAGAAAAGTGATGGTCACTGTTTGGTGGTCTAGCGCCGGTGTGATTCATCACTGCTTCTTACGAAACGGGGTGAGCATTACTGCAGATGTGTACTGTGAAGAACTGAACACAATGATGGAGAAGCTGGCACATCTCCAACCAGCATTGGTCAATCGCTCGTGTCCGCTGCTCCTGCACGACAACGCGCGACCTCATACTGCACAGCAGACGGTCTCCAAGTTGCAAGAACTGGGGTTGGAAGCTCTCCGTCATCCGCCCTACTCACCGGACCTTGCGCCTACAGACTACTACTTTTTCCAGAATTTGGATAACTTCTTGGCGGGAAAAAAATTCAATACCCGAGAGGCAGTACAAAATGCCTTTGAAGAATTTGTTGCCTCCCGACCAGCTGATTTCTTTAAGAAGGGCATCAATAAACTGCCACTTCGATTAATACAAATAAAAAATACATGAAAAAAATTCGTTTAATTTTTTTCATACAAAACGGCAATTTCATAGGTAAAGACCTATTATAAACAGGCTATTAAATTTGCAATGACGTATACATGGTGTAAGGGACAGCCCTCCGCAAACTAACAGGGTGCATTCAGCTCCTCATTTGGAATCATATTCCACCGGAAATTTTCTCGGGAAAATTTACATTTTTTAATAGTTTTTTCAGTTACATTTTCTTTATTTCAATGTAAAGTTACATTGAGCACTCCATTTATGTAAAAAAACAACTAGTGTCCGACCGAAAGTTCGGTTTCGGTTTCGGATTCGGTCGAGTTTCGGCAAAAAAACGGGTTTCGGTTTCGGCGGGAAACCTGCCGAAACTACGACCGAAACTCATTCGGGAGTTCTCGCGCTGTGCTCGGTCATGTTCGGCGCGGTAAATTCTATCCAAGCGACGAAGATAAGCCGCGACCACGCACGTCCCTAATCATGACATCATGTCTGGCTTGTGTTTGCAGTTTTTTTTTGTTGTGGGTTTTCGTGTGATTTAAACACCTCAACTATTGTAAGTATTTTTAAGGCGCAATTAATATTTTTTTCTTAAATGAGGGGTTGTTATGTTGATTAACTATAAGTGAAAATGTCGAAGACTGCATAGCTATGTGATTTAAAGATAAAAAAATCAGCCAAGTGCGTGTCGGACCACGCACAATGAAGGGTTCCGTAGTTGAAAAGAATGTATCCCAAAAACAAACTTAAAATTAGATATCAAAAAAAAAAAAAATTATATCATAGAATTACAGATTAACAATTTTCGGACTTTTTCCTTTACTTGTACTGAGAGACCTTGCTTCTTGCCAAATTTCATTATTCCAGCTCAACGGGAAGTACCCTATAGGTTTTAATTTACTTGCGACAGTTGCGATTGTCAAAATGTGACGCAAAATAGCCGCATTTTTTTTTGCGTTGACTTAGAAGCTTGAGTTTTTTACAACTCCAAGAGACCATAGACTTACGTATTTGATATTAATTTCAACTTGATACTTCGACGCGTTCCTGAGAAAAAGGGTCTAGACAGACTGACAACTTTGAAAATATATTTTTTTATGTGATAGAATTACAGATTAACAATTTTCGGACTTTTTTATACTTGTGTTGTGAGACCTTGCTTCTTGCCAAATTTTATGATTCTAGGACGATGGGAAGTAGGTACCCTATAGGTTTATATTTACTTGCGAGTATCAAAAAATGTCGCATAATGGCCGTATTTTTTATTACGTTGACTTAGAAGTTGATCTTTTTAGAACTCCAGGGACCATAAACCTACGTGTTTGATATTAGCTTCAGCTTGATACCTTCACGCGTTCCTGTGAAAACCGGCCTGACAGACTGACAGACAGACAGATAGACAGACAGACGGACAAACAAGTGATCCTATAAGGGTTCCGTTTTTTCCTTTTGAGGTACGGAACCCTAAAAATAAAACTGACTGATTATAATAATGTTTTCTTTATTTTTCCCTCAAAACATGATCCTTGTAAGGAAGTTTCGGTTTCGGTTGCGGCCGAAACTGAGCCCGTTGCCGAAATTCGGTTTCGGTTTCAGTTTCGGTCGTAAAAACCAGTTTCGGTCGGACACTAAAAACAACAAAAAAAAAACAGTAAAAAAAAACCAGCAATGGATGTTGAAATACTGTAACGAACAACGCGTGAAATCAGCTGTTCACTTTCTGTCTAGCTACAGAGTTCATCGAACTCACCGCATACCTATTACCTACCCCTCCCAACCAGTAAAAGACGTTCCGATTTGTGCACAAAAACACAAACAAATCAGGTTTATTGGATTCCCACAACTTTCCTGAAATAATTTCATGTACCGGTCATCTTAGTATGATATACTGAATTCACCCCATCAGTCTGCGAAGGGCTGTCCCTTACACACTGTATAGAAATGTTTTGAATTTTTGATAGACAAAGCCCATAAGAGAAAAATTGTTTGTCAGTTAGAGGGTCATTTTTTAAACAGTTCGACGGAGGCAGGTCAAAATTACCTACCTTGTCCTTGTTCTTCGTTTACTATCATCCTGATAAGTTGGTTATAAATCTATTAACTAGGTAAGTATGTGCCTAGCCGTCTATTATTCGGATCATGTCGAACATTCTCTATAAACCGAAGAGCCAGTTAAGACAGGTGCCAAGTCGTATCGGGTTTTCAAAGAAAATCCATGGAACTTGTACTATAAGTTCTAACGCGAGATATTATTTGAAGACGACTTTTCTTAAAATAAGACGGTGTCCAACCATGGGTCAACTTTCGAGTAGCTCTATCCGCGCCATCTTTAAAACATTGTTGCAAGTATTTCTTAGGGCTAATTTTTCAATCGTCAGATAACTTTTATTTATGGAATAATATGGCGGTTTGACAGCTTTTGTATAGAAAATATGTCAAACTGTCATATTTATTATTCAGATAAAAGTTATCTGACGACTGAAAAATAAGCCCTAAAAGAGTTTGTATTTGCGTGCAGACTCCAACCACATCAAGCTACTACAATCTGTCAAACGTTAGGTCGTGGTCGTGAACCAAATCTATGACCAAAAGTAATGCGTCTAAGTTTTTCTCGTGTTACAAATTCATAAAATCAACAACCCCGTCTCCATTTTTTATACTTATTTAAATTTTGATGACCGGTCTTCCTTTTTTTACATATTTTAAGTACCTACTTATGTCGTTTATTATTTCGGTCGGATCGTTTTTATTTTAATAAAATATAGGTGTTACAAGTGGCGAGTTCTTTGTTTTGTTTCGCTAGGTACCTACAGTAAGTAACGTCGCCTACAACTCGACATAGTAACTAAAGTTTAGTTAATATGTTAATACTTATGCAGTTTATGAGTTTAGTTACTAAACTACAAAAGGTGTACTTCCGAAGCCAGAGCTGTGGCCAGAGCAGCAACGCCGCGCCCGCCACCTATAATCACAATGACGACTGCCGCTGCGGTTTGCCGCTGCGGATTGCCTTTGTTGCGATCGCTTTTGGAACAGAAGAGTACCCCAACCAAACCCCAACCCCAACCCCGAGAAGGATGATTTCTTATCATATTTTATGCGTAGGTACCTACCTACTTATGTGAAATAGACAGAATAGTTAGACTCACTTTAACTTCTACATCAACGTCGCTAGTGGCGTGGGGGTAGGGTGGTACCTCGCAGACGATGCCCGACGTGTCGGAGATGTCGTACTTCCTAACACAGTGCTCCCACACGACTTCATTGTTTTCTTCCACGTAAAAAACAACTGCTACGTCATTTGGGTTTAGCTGAAAACAATATAATTAAAAGTAACATTTCGTGACGTCAAGTTCAACAGAAATCTAACTAAAAAAATTAAAACAAAATCCAACATCATTTTATTCATTATGCTACTACACCTGGCTGAGTACCTGTTGCATGGCGCGTTTTGAACGTCAAAATTTGCAAAAAAAAAAACAACCCCCAAACTCACGAATTTTTTTAGTAGATAGAATATATTTGACCTCTGTTACTTATTTTTCAATTTACTTCCTCGAAAACCGGTTCATGTCGCACTACGATTAGGTTCACAATGCAATGTATTTCACACGTGTGCGATTTTTCATTTTCCAACACGTGTGCGGGAATAAAAATTGGCACAGATAACTTACACCTATACTTAGTCCAAATTGGTTCAATGCCTGTATTCACACCATCTCGCGCCAGAGACGGACCTCTCTATTCGGAGGTGAATGTTTTTTTTAATCTCGGCAAAGAGATAATAATATAATTATGCGTTCTTTACGGCGGCGGCGTTAATATTTTCTGAATATTTTAATAATGTTTATAAATAGAATATCATCAAAAACCATGATTATTACAATAAAAAAACCGTTTATGAACAAATTAACATTTATTTGTGTTCTAAACTCAATAATTTTTACCCGACTACGGCGAAGCAAAAAGGAGGGTTATGATTTTGACCGGTATGTATGTATGCATTGAGTTATATAACTAGAGAAGCAAATCTCATTAAAATGTGTAAAAAAAGTATAACCACTATTTAAATGCGACGACGTAGCTTTGAAACCACTAAACATTTAAAAGTAAACATATATCTGTCTCACTTACACAAGTCGCAAGAACAATACTGTCGCTTAGATTAGACAAAGACCGCAATATAAACATGCAATGGCGGGATGGGGTTGCCTACCCATTCGAAATTTTACCCAACTTTTTAAACGTTAAAAAAAAAACGTAACGTTTAAACGGTAAACGTTAAATTATTTTTTAAGTATGTGAATGATGTATTTCTTATTAGATGTGTATTAGAAGGTTATATGTAATGAAAATAATCAAGGCATTTTCTTTTTGAACATTTTTTATTTCCTTTATTTAATTTTCATACATATAATTTACATTTTTAAATATTAAAATATAAAAACATTAAAAAAGATTAAAAATAGTAGCCCACCGGTATCGGGAACAGGGTCCAAGGTACCGGTGGTCAGGGCTGCTGAGAGAGGAACCTCCTAACGATACGTGCGGTGTCCAGAAGTATCGCTTTCTGGAGCAATCTTCCTTAATCCAGCTGCTGATTGCTGTATCACATCCCACATGTCGACAACCTCGCGAGCCAGGTCAAGATACTTAATCTGCTTATCTTTTTCAGCTTTCACGAGGTTCTCGTCATGCGGGACCGCTATATCAATAATCATTGTGCAACGCTCTAATCGATCTATCACCACTATGTCTGTCTTATTGGCAACAATAGTCCTGTCAGTGATGATAGATCGATCCCAATGCAACGTAATATTGCCATTTTCGAGAACTGTGTCGGGCACATACCTACAGTACGGTACTTCCAATTCCACAAGACTGTATTTCAGAGCAAGTTGCTGGTGGATAATCCTGGCTACAAGTTTGTGCCTATGCAAGTAGTCTCCGTTAGCCAGACGAGACCAGTCAGAAATAATGTGACGGATTGATTCCCCCGGACGGTGGAATGCCCGACAGATGTCAACCGTGCCGTCCTTCACAATATATTTCCGGTAGTTGTTCGTCATCATAACTTCGTCCATAATCGCAAAGACAATACCTTCGGTTTCCCCAAAGAGTCAGTTTTCTATAAGTCCTTTCCTTTTTGAAGGTTTTTTTAATTCTTCCATGAATTGCACTGTTTCATCATTTACATTTGGCTGCATTTCGTCTTCTTCGCTCAACATACGTTTTTTTTTCAGTTCTTCTATCGCTTATTTTTTTTATTTCTAGTCTTTTATTTTTTGTGATATATGTTTTTCCTTTTCTTAGTCTTCTAGCCGATAAATTTTTCAAACGGTGAATTATTTTCCTCATTTTGGGCTTTCGGGGCGTTTCAGTTAATTCGACTATCTCTTCGTCGGTTTCCACAGCATCCACATCCATATTTTCTTCTTCTGAAAGCTCCACCTGCTCTTTAGAATAACGGTTGTCCTGAGAAATATACAATTTATTGTAGGCAAAACAGCTCTTTACAATCTAAAAACTAAGTTGAAAAAACATTCAGTACACAATGTAGTTTGAGTCGATATAAACTAATTTGTTGCTGTGGTAGTTCAATGAGAAGGCATTTTTTGTTGGCATTACCTATAATTTTATAATATTAATTGCCGCATAAAATCATTACTTACAATAAGCATTACAATTGCTTGATTGTACAAATAAACACGGCCACATTCGCTTTTTGGGCCTATTTTATCTTGATCACGGAAGTGCTTCAAACAAATGACAGTAGATTTAGTAGGTAGCCAGTCAGTCTCTTTTCTCAGCAATCGGATTATTGATTGAGAAAATTGATTGCATCTTTAGGTACTCTGGAACATTGTTAATTATTATTAAAAAATATTTAAAATCGCTTATTCCATAAATTAAAAACTCCCACAAATGTGGGAAACTAAAACATAGTTTTTAGTTGTAACACTGATCATGATTAAAAAAAAATCTACATTTTATTTATTTTACTGCGTTTTTACGATGATACAGACACAGAAACAATAAACTTACGTGTGAAAAGTAATTCCGGTAGTTTTTGTGATCTAGAATCGCATTCTTTCATTACGCATTTACCCGTTTTAGCGATATTTTTTGTCGCGTGTCACTCGGTTCCAGGGATGGGTTAATGCCCTGGCATATTGGGCGCATTGAATAAACGCCGGATAAATGCCCATAAACGCCCAATAAATGCCTTTTGCCTGGGCAAAAACTTTAACAGAACTTTAATTAAATTTTTCATTCAAATAGCTATATTTGAGTGTGCGGAAAAGGTAAATTCGCAAAAACATATTGGATTATAGCTAATATATTGCAATAAACCAGAAATTTATATAATAAGGTAAGAGATGCTTTACCTGTTAAGGATGATGCGCAGTGGTAGCCCGCGAAATTCATTTTTTTTTTTGGGTTTTTTGCAATTTGCAGGTCCGTGTCAGGTTGTATCTTGATCAATGTATGAGTCGTTAGATTTCGTTCGTTTGACGACTCTGCACGAAATCTAACTTAGAGAGATGTATTGATGATTTTTATGGTTAAAATTATATAAATACATATTATGTTTTATTTCCGCCTATCATACTTTGATCAAGATACAACCTGACACGGACCTGCAAATTGCAAAAAACCCAAAAAAAATCGAATTTCGCAGGCTACACAGGGCAATCATCTTAAGGCGAAAGCGCCAGGGTAGCCCGCGAAATTCAAAATTTCTTACGTTTTTTGCAATTTGTAGGTCAGTGTGAGCTTGTATGTTGATTAAAATATGATTCGCGAGAAAAAATGCTAACAAATGCATGAAATCGCTAGATTTGAGGTAAATGCTAAGTTATGGAGTTGTATTGCTGATTCTAATGATTATAATTCTTTAAAGCCATATTAGCTACGGCCGCGAATCATACTTTAATCAACATACAAGCTCACACTGACCTACAAATTGTAAAAACGTAAGAAATTTTGAATTTCGCGGGCTACCCTGGCGCATCATCCTTAAGCGAGCGTTTCATTCACAGTGCTAAACGAAATTAAGGCGATTTCGTTTAGCACTGTGAATGAAACGCAGCTACAGAAAGAGCAGCTCAAATCACATCTTTGGCATACAATTGGAATTTAAGGCCGCGTTTCCACTGACGCGGAGCTGGGCGGAGCGGAGCGGAGACGTGCAGGAATCGTCCAATTACAGACGAGGCAAGAGACGCGATGAGGATTTCAACCATTATGATTGGTCGATTCCTGCACGTCTCCGCTCCGCTCCGCCCAGCTCCGCGTCAGTGGAAACGTGCCCTAAGGCCCCGGTTCCAAGCTTGGTTTAGCTCGGTGTGTAAGTGAAATGGCTTTATAGCTGTCTAGTTTGACGCACGAGATAGAAGATTCTCACGCGCACCGGAATTATGTCGTAAAAGTGTAAATAAAATCGTATAAAATTAGAAATTAACTATTTAATAAAAAGTAATCCATCACTGGATGGCGTTTGGAATTTGACATTTCATGGTATGTTTTTAATTATAATTATAATTGCTAATGAAGGGATAAACAGCTTTTAAAGATTATTAGGAGGTATGTTTAAAGATTTTTTTGGTGCATTAAAGTATGTTTAATTATGTTTTGGCTTCCATCACTGAATGCGAAAAGGACTTGAAAATATCATATTTTTTTTACATGTCAAAATTATTTACGGTTTATGAGATACACAGTTTTAAAAAACCACCTTTTTGATCATTTCAGGAAAACTGCGCCTTATTGGAAAATAATGATCCATCTAAAAGTATCCAATACAATTTTGATACGGAAATCGACGATTTTTTAAGCGATGATTATGACAGTCAAGGTGGATCTAACTCGATTCAATTCAATACGCCTGAAGGCCTAAGGATTTTGATTCCCGCTCATCAACATCCACTTCAACAAACCGAAACCTAGAATTGTTGATGTTGCATCTAATATCAACTTTAGTGATGATGATGATGACTGAAGCTGTCTACATTGTATTGAGAGATTATTAGTTTACGTAATAGACATCAAAATCAAGCCAAAATTATAATTAGGACCACGATGATCGATGATGGTTAAAGTTGACAAACATTTATTTTATTTCATTCGGAAGTCTTACAGATTATTGTAGTATCAAAGCCAATTACAAAACTTCACTTCATTTTTCATTTTACGAGAGTTAAAATTATATTTTCTATAATTACGTATTCGAATTTTCAACTGTGATTTTTTTAACAAGACTGATAGACTAGACTGACTGAATATTTCATTAAAATTTTAATTTACAAAATACCTACTGACATTAAGTTTCATTTTAAGTTAATTTCCTGCTTTATTTTTTACAAAACAAAGTTATTCATTTTTATGCCCAGTGATCGGGCATTTATTTGGGCGTAAACTCATTTATGCCCAATATGCCAAGTTTATGCCCATTTTGTCCATATTTGTTTTTGCCCTCGACCCATCTCTGCTCGGTTCACTTCGGCTGCCGTCATACAGAGCACTGAACTGACGTTAGCTACGCATACGGCCGTGGCCGTATGTCCAGTGGCAACGCCTTGGCGCGGTAATTGCTAATCTAGTGTATATATATCAATGTATGTATGTATGTTCATCTGTTCCCCCATAACTTCTAAAATACTTGTAAAATAATTTGAATAAAAAGTAAATTTAAAAACTAAAACCCGACTACTGAAAAATCTCGCTCTAAAAAGTATGAAACAAGAAAATATTCTCATCTGAAATTAGATAAAGACAGACAAATTAAAAATCCGGAGTCACACGTACCTAATCTGTTCGATTTATTGTAATTTACATGACATGTGACTCCGGATTTTTAATTTGTCTGTCTTTTTCTAATTTCAGATGAGAATATACTTTTTAGAGCGTGCTTTTTCAGTAGTCTGGTTTTAGTTTTTAAACTTAATTTTTATCTATTTTTCATATTAGCTATTATTTATTCTGTGATATTAGGCTGTTTATCGGCTTTATACCTTTGCTTCTTCTTCAACCTGGCGAAAGCAAAGCGCGGAAAAAAAAGAAAATCCACTTGGACATTTGTTATTGCAGTTCTCGGCTCAAAAACAACCTCGCCTACGGCTCGGGTATTAATTCCGCCTCGAATGCAATAACAAACGTTCTCCACTTGTATCAAAATGTACCTACTATTGTACATAATATTATACAGGATATTCATATTACTTTGATAAGTACCTAAGTAAGTTTGGGTTTGTATAAACGTAAGTACTTAGATCATAATTAGTTTTAACGTAAAGCTTATAAATACCTGATGTGGCTTAGACAGGAAGATAACTTTTGGTCCACTTGGAGCACAACAGCTCCTGCACATTATTATCATTTTAGTTATCTCTAGGCAGCCTAAAGTGGCGTTCTTCTTGCAACTGTTCTTGTGGTGGTAGATGATGTCAGAGACCACCGGGTCCAACTTACGCCCCTGTGCCAACTTCACTTGGAAACATAGTCGCACCGCTTCAAGGTCGTCACGTTTCGGGTCAAATTTATGACTAAACCCCTCTGTGGAAAAAAAAACAGTCAGTGTCAAATCGACAATTTTACAAGATTCTTTCATACATTTTCATGTAATAAACACCACCTGACGAGAATTTTTGTAATTTTATGACAAGTGTATATTCGCATTGTAATTAAATTATCGTGTTATTCTCTCTACATTTGGCAAGGCTAATTTTTTGATTTGGTAAGGTCTAGGTGATTTGAAAACATTGGCAATTATTTGTTACAAAGTTCATAGTCGGTACCTAGTATTCGCGGCAGTCTCGACTCGACCTTAACCGTAAAATGTTTTAGCGTTGCGTTGGTCGAAATTAAAATATAATTTATTGAAGCCTATCTATTCATAGAGCGCCCAACCAGTAGTAAACACTGACTGCTGTATGGATGTTACTGTGGCGGCATCTACATCGCCACATATGAACTACGCATCAATGACATGACGTCACGCAAACCTGCATCGCGCAATTAGAGTTTACCACGCGATTAGCATATATACAACGTCCCGACAACAACCGTCGGGCAGTGGCCCACCAGACACAACACCCGTCTGGTCGGAGGATCCTCCCTTTTCTATGGAGGATGAGTAATAATAATAATAATAATAATAATTCGCTCAGCTCCGCCTCGCCGCCGCCCTTACCCAGCCTCACTGTGAGCGCTGTGTCGACACCGGCCACGGTAGTTGCGTCGAGCTCGAGCGACGAGTATTTCTCTCCGCCCACGACGCCACCACCTGTTCGTCGACGGGGAGGACGCCGGCCGCCGGATGGCTTAGGACCTCGAGGCCCACCGGCCTCTGATAGGGTCCCAGCTCCCGGCGGAAGTGTGCAGCGCATGAGATGGACGCGAGCCATTAATGAGAATGTCATGCGCTCATACTATGGGGCTACAGAGGGAGGAAACAATCTGACCGCGTACCGTGTTCGGATGCACTCTCTTTTTCAGGTGCTTGAGCCAGCTCTCAACGTTTCGGCACAACGACTGTCGGATCAGGTGCGGGTCATCCAGCGTAATCATATGTTGGATGACACTGTACTTGATCGCCTGCGAAGTGAAATGCAGAGTAGCCGTGTGATCGCCCCCCTGTCGCAGACTATTGTTGCACCACCACCACCACAGTGCAACACAAATCAAGCTGACGAGGGGAGTGATGACACGGCTGCAAACGTAAGTACCCAGTGCAATGAGGAATTGAGGAGTGCTTTGGAGGGTGCGATTCAGGAATATCGGTTCGTATCGCCCGAACTTAGGCCACGCTTACCTCGTTTGCCCATGCATAACAAAAATAGGGCGCTGGTGGCGGCTCTGGATTCGCAGTTGTCAAACTATTTTGATGACTGCGAAGACCTCACCGATACTCATTCGATTCTGTACTGCGCGGCTGTAGCGGCATGTCGTGTAGCTCACGTCAAATTTGCTAATGACTCTAGAGCTACACGACCGAAACCAGCCGTACCAGCTTGGCAGTGCAGGATTGAGCGCCGTATTGGTGGGGCCAGAGCGCTCATCGGCAAACTAATCTGCTTCAGGGAGGGCAATACTCGCCCCAGAGTGATGCGCTTTGTGAGACGGGCGTTCTCAGGGACTGATGTCAGCCCTCAGGACTATATGTCACGTGTCACAGAGCGCATCGACTTCCTGAGGCAGAAAGTATATGCATGGGCAAACCGTATTCGTAGGTATAAGCGGCGGGTGGACCGATACACTCAGAATCGCACCTTCCAGAGCGATGAAAGGTGGGTTTATAGGGGTTGGGAGCGACCGGACCAAGGTGTGACTGACACGCGCCTGCCGGATGATGATGCCATGTGTTCTTTCTGGCGCAGTATCTGGTCGGTGCCTGTCGGTCACACCGAGGGTGATTGGGCTCGGGAAGTCGAGCGAGCCTGCGATCCAATACCAGAAATGGGGGCTATTACCATCTGTCCCCAAGATGTAGCTCGTGCGGTTCGTCCGTTGCCAAATTGGAAGTCTCCAGGGCCGGACGGACTGCATAACTTCTGGATAAAATGGTTTCCCGGGTCGCACGCTCGCTTGGCGGCTCAGTACCAGTCAGCCTTACAGTCAGGGTCGCTACCCCAGTTCCTAACGACAGGAATAACCCACCTGCTCCATAAATCAGGTAGTACTGCGGAGCCCAAAAATTATAGACCGATCACTTGTCTACCGACGGTCTATAAGGTTCTTACATCCATTTTGAGAGCTAAAATTAACGAACATATAGACACCAACTCCATCATGTCTGTCTCTCAAAATGGATCTAGGAACGGGTCCCGTGGTACTAAGGAGCTACTCCTCATTGATATGGCCATTAGCCAACAGGTTCGTCGTTCCCGTAAGGATCTGTCGACATGTTGGATAGACTATAAGAAGGCCTATGACTCGGTGCCACATACATGGCTCATGAGGGTGCTGGAGTTGTATAAAGTAGATGCAACTCTGCGCACCTTCCTGATGTCGTGTATGGGGCAATGGAGGACGGTCCTTCGCTATCCAGGATGTCGAAATATCCAGAGGAATAGCGAGCCGATAAGGATCGAGCGAGGTATATTTCAGGGCGATAGTTTGAGTCCACTTTGGTTCTGCTTAGCCTTGAATCCTCTAAGCACACTGCTGGAGGATTCAGGTCTAGGCTATCGGCTCAGGAGAGGTGGTCAGGTTATATCCCACCTCCTCTACATGGATGACCTAAAACTCTTTGCCCCCAACAATTTGCAACTGATGGAGCTACTGAAAGTAACTGAAACTTTCAGTAGCGCCATCAGGATGGAATTTGGAGTGGACAAATGTGCGGTCATGCATGTAAAGCGAGGGGAGATTGTGGAATCCGTGGGAACCCAACTCTCGGATTCCATAAACCTTAGAACCCTCTCCGCAGCCGAAACCTATAAGTATTTGGGTATGTCGGAAGCGTTAGGCATCAATGTTACTGACATGAAGCAATCGTTGAAGGAGCGCTTCTTTGGCCGCCTGAAAAAAGTATTTAATAGTCTTCTATCAGGCGGAAACAAGGTGCGCGCCTTCAACGGTTGGGTCATGCCGGTTTTGATGTACTCTTTCGGCATACTCAAATGGACTCAGACTGAACTCGATGCCCTGGATCGGAGGGTCCGTACGCTGTTGACTGCATATCGAATGCATCACCCACGGTCATCGGTAATGAGACTGTATATCCCACGAAAGTGTGGAGGCCGAGGCTTTTTAAACGCTAAGACCCTCCACAATCGCGAGATATGCAGTCTCAGGGAATATTTCCTAGAAGCCGACGTGGGGATGCATCGAGATGTGGTCGCGGTGGACAAGGGCTTCACCCCGCTCTCCTTGGCTAAAGAGAACTGGCGCAAACCTGTAGTGCTTGACACTAACGATCGCATGGAGGTATGGCAGGGTAAGGAGCTTCACGGACGCTTTTTCCGGGCCCTACATGGACCCGATGTAGATTTGCTAGCGTCCGTAGCCTGGCTGCGTTCCGGTGACCTCTTTGGGGAAACCGAAGGTTTTGTCTGTGCAATTATGGACGAAGTTATCATGACGAACAATTACCGGAGATTTATTGTGAAAGACGGAACGGTTGACATCTGTCGGGCATGCCACCGACCGGGAGAATCAATTCGACACATTATCTCCGGATGTTCTCGTCTAGCTAACGAAGAGTACTTGCATAGGCACAACCTTGTAGCCAGGATTATCCATCAGCAACTTGCTCTGAAATACAGCCTTGTGGAATCGGAGGTGCCATACTACAGGTATGTGCCCGACCCAGTTCTCGAAAATGGAAATATCACATTGTACTGGGACCGATCCATCATCACTGACAGGACTATTGTTGCCAATAAGCCTGATATAGTGGTGGTGGATCGAACAGAGCGGCGCGCAATGGTTGTTGACATAACGGTCCCGCATGACGGGAACCTCGTGAAAGCCGAGAAAGATAAACAAATCAAGTATCTTGACTTGGCTCGCGAGGTTGTCGACATGTGGGATGTGGACTCAGCAATCATTGTGCCGATAGTCGTATCAGCCAATGGCTTAATTGCCAAGAGCCTCGACCAACACCTAAGGAGGCTCTCGTTGGGCAGCTGGATCAAGGGCTTGATTCAGAAAGCGGTGCTTCTGGACACGGCCCGCATTGTTAGGAGGTTCCTCTCTCTGGAGCCCTGACCGCCGGTAGCTTGGACCCTGTTCCCGATATCGGTGGGCTACTATTTTTATATTTTTAAATGTTTTTATATTCTTTTTATTCTAATATTTAAAAATGTAAACAGTATGTGTAAAATGAAATAAAAGAAATAATAATAATCTTTATTTATATAAAACAGATTGTAGAACATGTAACCTTTTCTAACAAGTGGGTAGTGTTGAATCTCTAACAATCATGTGGGTGACGTGCTGCTCTCCTTGCTAGACTATGAAATAGCCTGTATTAAGGAGTAACAGTGCCGATCCCCTATAATAGTTGTATTAATTTAATTTTGTTTTTACAAGTTACATTTATATATATTTAAATAGGTACATGTATTGGTGCGCGAGCGCATTTGCGTGAGTGTACTTGTGTGTATGGGGTGCATGTGTGATGTGCGATGTGTGTACGTGTATGGATCTGTGTGTGTGTGTGTGTGTGTGTGTGAGGGTGAGAGTGTTTGTGTGTGTATGTGTGTTGTGTGTAGGTGCGTGAGCATGAGCGTGCGTAAGTAATGGGATTGGATTAGTGTGGGTCTATGCTTTGGGTGAGTGGTACAATATATAAACTTATCATAAATTAATTATTTAAATTAAATATTTTTCTGTGTCCTCGTAGGTATTATCTTGAAGAAATGTGCGGACAGACTTCTTACAATTTTGATAAGACAACTTATATATTGGACATTTCTTATTTATTGTATTGTATAGAGTCGGACCTAGATAATAAAAGAATCTTTTAGTAAACGGCAAGCGGGTTAAGGGAGGAGTACATATTATATCTTTTCGACGTTTGGTAATTTCAATATAAGGGGTTATGCGGTGTTGCAACAGAACTGATTGTAAAATAAAGTGTTGTCGCACGTTGAGGACGTTGCAGTCTTTGTATAACTGATTAGTAGTTGGATATAGTAGTGGCCGGAAAGTAGCTACTTTCAGTATGGCGCGATGCGCAACTTCCAATGGTTTCAGGAAGGTTTTTGCAGCACCACCCCAACAGGGAATACAATAGGTAATAATAGATAGGCATAAGGCAAAATAGACATTACGTATTATTATAGGATTTGCAATATTTCTTAAGGTTTTAAATATATATATTAGTTTGCGAACTCTGCCAGTCAGGACATTAATATGAGATTTAAATTTAAGGTTCTTATCTATGACAATACCTAGGTATTTGATTTCATCCGCAGATGATATAGGTGCACAGTGGCATGAAACCTGAGTTTGCAAACTACATGTGTGAGCTTTAAGTGATATCGGTGGGTTTGGTTGGGAAGCAGAACTGACTGAGTAGGTAATGAACTTGGTTTTGGAGGTGTTAAGTGTAAGCGTATGGAAATAAAGCCAGTTTAGCGCTACATCAAAGCCCTGCTGTGCTATTCCCTCGAGTTCAGACCACGTATTGGCGACGAAAGTTATCGCAGTGTCATCAGCGTAAGATGTTATCTTGGCATTTGGGATATTTAAATTGCATAAATCGTTTATGAAAATGAGAAATAAGGTGGGACCCAAAATGCTTCCTTGCGGAACGCCATAGTAGATGGGAAGCTCGCTGCTGCTGTGACGATCAATCTTTACCACTTGGGAGCGATTTGTGAGGTAGCTTTGAAAGAGATCAAGTTGTAACCCCCTGACACCCATCCTTTCAAGTTTGAGTAAGAGAGAACGAACGGGGACGGTGTCGAACGCCTTCGCAAGGTCTAAAAATATTGTTAGGACTTTTTTATTACTGTTTAGGTTTTGTACGATATTATTAGTTAATTCATGAACTGCATCACAGGTCGACTTGTTTTTACGAAATCCAAATTGTTGTGGTGATATTAGTTTGTAATGTTCTAGGTAGTGTACAAGTCTTTTATTGATAAGACGTTCTAATACCTTGGATAGGGCAGTCAGAACTGCAATGGGACGGTAATTACTCGGTAAGTTTCCGTCGCCTCCCTTGAAGATCGGGTGAATGATGGCCTTTTTAAGAGAAGAGGGAAAGACGGCAGTCTCGAAACAGAGGTTAAAAATATGGCATAGTATGGGTGCTAGGGAGGTTGAGTACCTCTTCAGGATGTAGGGTGATATCCCATCCCAGCCAGTTGCAGCATCAGAGCGCAATGAATGGATGACTGTTGTGATTTCGTCGAGGTCAATAGGATCGAGGACGAAAGATGAAATCGATGCGTTATCAGAAGTGGGTTGAGTGACTGTCAATGACTGCGTAGTACTAGTGCGAATTATATCATTTGCAAGCCTCTCGCCAATGCTAACGAAGAATGAGTTTACAGTGTTGCAGGACTCGATAGGTGAAGATGACAAAGTTAGTAATTGAGTAGATGTATTTTTAGTTTTAGTAGTGTTAGTTACTCTTTTAATAGTGTCCCATAATGTTTTTGGGTTTTTACTACCTTTTTTTAGTTCCTCTGTATCATAAAGTCTCTTTGCTTTCTTTAAAATTCTAATACAAAAATTTCTGTATCGAAGGTAGGTAATTTTTAGAACTTCATTTCCTGGGAAATTTTTAACTTTAGACCTTAACCGTAAAATGTTTTAGCGTTGCGTTGGTCGAAATTAAAATATAATTTATTGAAGCCTATCTATTCATAGAGCGCCCAACCAGTAGTAAACACTGACTGCTGTATGGATGTTACTGTGGCGGCATCTACATCGCCACATATGAACTACGCATCAATGACATGACGTCACGCAAACCTGCATCGCGCAATTAGAGTTTACCACGCGATTAGCATATATACAACGTCCCGACAACAACCGTCGGGCAGTGGCCCACCAGACACAACACCCGTCTGGTCGGAGGATCCTCCCTTTTCTATGGAGGATGAGTGAACTTTACACCCTGTTCCTCATGCCTCCAAACTACATTTGTTCGATTAATAAAGCCGACCCGAGCCAAATACCACAGATTTTCGTTTCATTTGGCTCGTGCCTATAGACAAACTCCCCCTGGCTACCCTCGCTGAATCATGTTCGGTTCGGGTCTGCACCATTCAAGCTAAGCCAAGCGGATTTTTTCTGAACATAGATAGGGTTACTGGTAATTAGTGACCGATACTTAAACACATAATTGTGCTCATGATAACAAACAACTTTTACTATGGGACCAAAACTAAAATCGCGAAAAAAAAAAAATACAGCTGCTCCCTACATTTTGACGAGAGCAAACATGAATGTATGGGGCAGCTGATTTTTTTTTCGCGATTTCAGGTTTGGTCCCATAGTAAAAGTTGTTTGTTATCATGAGTATTAATTAATCATGTGTTTAAGTATCGGTCACTAATTACCAGTCACCCCATATACATATGTCGCAACCAACTGGTGTAATTAGTCGTTTGGTCAACCGCCTAGCCTTTTCACTAAACGGCGCTGTTCAACTAGCGGCCTGAATGATAATCAGCCAGTCAGTCAGCTTCTAATACAAAATTTATTGAATTGGCTCCATCCATCCATCGTCCATCCATCCACCCATCCATCTGCCATTTGCTTTTGCAATGTCTTCGACGAGAGACGACCAGCAAGCCGAAGCTGCGGAGGTGAGCATGTTAGGGGTGGGGGGGGTGGGCGGGAATCTTACGGTTCCCGTGGATAATTTCCGACGTCCACGCGGGTGAAGCCGCTGTCAAAAGCTAATATACAATGATAGACTTCTTATAAAAAACCGGTCAAGAGTCGGACTCGCGCACCGAGGGTTCCGTTCCGATTTCTGAAAAAGTGTGCTATTTAGAGACATCGTTTTATTTTGCCTGTAATCTACATATATATATCTATAAAAGGAAAGCGTGACTGACTGACTGACTGATCTATCAACACACAGCCCAAACCACTAAACGGATTGGGCTGAAATTTCGTACACAGATAGCTATTATGTTATGACATAGGCATCCGCTAAGAAAGGGTTTTTGGAAATTCGACCTTTAAGAGGGTGAAAAGGGGGGATATTGTTTGTATGAAAAATCTTATTCCTTGAGTTAATAAACTTGAAACTTGGCATGAATATTTTGTCTAAATAAATTATGATTTTTGAGATTTTTAGTTTTCCTAAAGGGGTATTGGGGGGTGTCAAAGTTTGTATGGAAAAATTTTAACGCGCAATTCGATTAACTCAAAACTCAGTACTTATACTTAAAACCAAAAATAAAGAATAATGTGTATCAGAGTTTTTCGAAAATCTGCCTCTGACGGGGTGAAAAGGGGTAGTAAATTTTACAGGGGTGGATTTTCTACGTGACTCGAAAATTGGTATAAAATGATCTTTGAGTCAAGCTATGGAAACATCTTAAACGATTTTTTAAAATTCCACCCTTGTGGGGTGAAAACAGGGAATACAATTTACATGAAAAATGTTATTCATTTCGTTAATTGACTTAGAACTTGGCACAAATACTTTCCTAAGTTTATGTAATAAAGTTTGTCATCAATAGCTATTAAAACTACCCCGGAGGGAGGCTTAGAGGGTGAGGGTGTAGGGGGTGGTGAGTAGGGTGAGGGTGGCGGGGGTGGTGAGGAGGGAATGGGCGAGGGGAGGGTGTAGTTAGGGAGTGAGTGAGGGGTAGAGGAAGGGGAGGGATGGTGAGGAGGGAGAGGGGAGGATGCTGGAAGGAGTGGAAAGGGGCAGGAGTTGGTGAGGAGAGGAGGAAGACCTGGTGAGGTGTGAGGGGGAGAGGGAGGGTTGGGGTGGTGAGGGAGAGAGGGGGAACGGGAAGTGGTGAAGGGAGTGTGAGAGTGGGTGAGAGAGAGGTTAGCGGAAGGGGATGTGGTGAACGCTATTCTCTGGAACTACCAGTCGGACTTTAAAAATTCTTTTTGCGTTAATGATAGCCCAAATCTTAAAGAAGGTTATAGGCATATTTAACATCACTCTAGGACACTTAGGTGCCAAGCAAAAAGAAAAGAAAAAGTCAAAAAGAACGGTAAGCGAAAATGAACTAATATCGTGGGAAGGCAATGCGATGCGACGGGGTGGGTCAGGGGAGCAATAAATTTCACGCGGACGAAGTCGCGGGCTGAAGCTAGTCTTAACATAAACTTCTATCCCATAGAATAATTTCAGATTTTTCTCTTTGCAAACTTTGGAGATAAGGGGGGGGGGGGGGGACGGTATTTTTTTTACATTTTGCATCAAAGTCGAACACTATGCGGCCTAAAAAAAAGAATTAAAATGTTTGAGAATGTGCAAACAGCGTTCTTTCATATGATATTCCACATGCCCTAGTAGCTCCACTTTGATTTTTTAAGACCCCCTTTCAGTCCCTGTTGCAAAAAATAATATAAATATTTTAATTTCTTTCCTATTTGCAAAATAGTTGGGTCAACGTCATCTAAAACTATTCTAAATTTCAAGTTGATAGCATTAGTAGTTCTTGAGATATCCAGCTGTGACAGACAGACAGACAGACAGATAGACTGAGTGACACCATAAGGGTTCCTTTTTTACCAGTTTGGTACGGAACCCTAAAAAGGAGGACTCCGCGCCACGCATATCGCAAGTGAAGCACAGTAAGTATCGGACCTTTTGTACAAACACGCCTCACGCACACATTTCATCACAGTATGCCGACTGGCCGCCATTCAAATCACGCACACATAGTTTGGTACGGTGCTTCACTTTCGATATGCGTGGCGCGGATTCCTCCTTTTATTATAAGTCTATGTATACACTATGATCTTGTCGCCTGGCTGGCTGAACCATATATCAGGAGGTAATTTTCAAAAGTGGTCAAATCCATAGTAATCAATACTTACCATCCAAAGCGTCTCAACAGCGTACACATGCATGAGGCTAATCCAAATTTCACTTTTCTCAATTTGGCATAAAAGTGGATTTGACTGCCATTGAAAATTACCTCCTGATATGTCGACTCCAACTAGTGTGAAGCATGCTTTTGTTGCTTTCAACGTCACTCACGACCAAACGGATCAACGTTCTGGCTCTCCCTGAGCTGCAGCGCTTCTTCTATCAGGTTTCTCTCTTCTCTCTTACAATTGGAATTGCTTTGCACAAGTCGAATGCCGAGGTGGTTGAATGGAATTACGCAGTGGTTGCTTGTGACTTGCACTCGTTTCTCGTGTATGTAAGTAAAGCCTTCTTTTAATGACTTCTTGCTGTCCACTATGCCACTGGGGTGCACCCTGGGACAGAGAACACATAACGTCACGCTTCTATTCACTGAAGGTTTAGGCAGATGTAGGTACATCCACATTTCACCAGTAAGTCGGCGTTCCCACGAGCGTAATAAAATCGCGGCGGGATTTTATCGCGCACTGGATTTTCAACTCTCGTTGTTGAGCCAAGCGTTGAGAATCCAACCTAACAAAAACAGAGTGCATCCCAGCGCGATGAAAAACACACTGTTGGATTTTATACTCCCGGCGCTAAGCAGAGAGTTGAAAATCCAGTGCGCGATAAAATCCCGCCGCGATTTTAAGGGGGATGCGCTGTCGCCGCGCCGGGGTCGCGAGTTGTTCCAAAAAGATACCGCGTGGCCCTGGCATAGGCAACTGAAGGAACTCGAGTGGGTGTTAGTCAGTCAGTAGTAAAAGAGCGGGGGAAGGCATTTGATAATTTCCCATACACAAAAAAAAGGGGATGCGCTAAGGTAGCCCGCGAAATTCAAAATTTCTTACGTTTTTTGCAATTTGCAGGTCAGTGTCAGGTTGTATGTTGATTAAAATACATGATTCGTGGCTGTAACTAATATGGCTTTACAGAATTATAATCATTAGAATCAGCAATACCATAAGTTACAATTGACCTCATTCAATAGGGTAATATGAACTTAGAGTTGTATTTGTGATTTTTATTATGATTACCTATAATTCTATAAATAAATATTTGACACGGCCGCGAATCATATTTAGTTCAACATACAACTTATTACTGATTTGCAAATTGCAAAAAAACGTAAGAAATTTTGAATTTCGCGAGGTAGTCTGGCGCTTTCGCCTTAACAGCGATCAAAATACAGAGTTGTTCACTAAATGTCGTCTCTTACCTATAGGGCTTATCTTTGCAGACCAATGACACGGTAATCTCAGCTGGTCCTTCGTAGTTCTCTATCTTGATCGTAGGGAACGACTTTTTATCCTTCGTACTTCGCACTCCTTGGATAGCTCCAGCTGATTTTATCTCACAGTCGTAGCGAAATCTGGTAACCAAACGTAATAATTATGTAGGGATATAAGTATGATAAACTCTGACCCGACAAACGTCCTGTCAAAATTTCAATAACGGGGTGTTCTGCGTGAGCGACGAATACGACGCGACGCGACGCTTGCGAACGCGACGAACGCGATCAGCTCCACGGGATACCCTGCTTGCGGCCTACGTGGCAGCTCCACGGGATACCCTGCTTGCGGCCTACGTGGCAGCTCCACGGGATACCCTGCTTGCGGCCTACGTGGCAGCTCCACGGGATACCCTGCTTGCGGCCTATGTGGCAGGTCTACGGCGCGATACGCGACGTAGGTAACGCGTACTTGTTTTGAGGGCAACCAGACACGACACCACGAACTACGAACTGGTTGATTCAGAAGCGTTGATCGCCGCAGTGCGTGAGTGAAGATTGTTGTCGGACAAAAAACATAAATAGATATTAAAGGAATCGTTTATTAATACAAAGAAGTTGGATGGAAGCAATGAACTTTCAAGAAAAACTGTACTGTACTTCTCCATGATTCGAGAAGTAATGACCAAAATCACGTACAGTACCCGGCGATAAATATTGCACATCGACCATTGGAAAGAGACAATCGGCTAATTTCGGCTTCGTAGAGCGTTATCTCTGTCGCACACTACCTATGTGACGTTTTGTCAGTCGTTGCTCAAGTGCGATAGAGTGTTAGTTCAAAATATATATTTAGACTTGTTAACACCCCCAAATTTAAATAATTTAAAGTTGTACTATGGCATCTTCAGGAAAAAGAGGGAAACCTTTACGAGGTCAGTCACGCGAAATTATCTACAATGTTTATAAATATTTTGTAACCGAAGCTGACAGATTTAAAAACAGCTGTAATTTTCCAAAATAATTAAATACGTAAACATAATGTGAACATGTTTTTTATTTTATTTTATTTTACCCCAACCTAAAGCCATCACTTATAGAAAAGTTGGTGTATTTTATACAAAGAATAAAAAGAATTATCAAAAGAAGCAAATCATAATTGTTTTAACAGCTCCTAATAGATACCGGACTGTTTGTATTTCGTGCGACAGAGATAACGCTCTACGAAGCCGAAATTAGCCGATTGTCTCTTTCCAAAGGTCGATGTGCAATATTTATCGCCGGGGACTGTAGGATATTTGTCGCGTGTAGCATCGCGTCGCATTGCATCGTGTCGTGTTGCGTCGCGTCGCGTCGTATTCGTCGCTCACGCAGGACACCCCGTAATTCATACAAAATTCCCATAGAAAATGCACTTTCAGTTTTCCCGAATTTTTAAATTTTCCCCAAGTAACATGGGACAAGGTCCAAGGACTGGCAGAGTGATCGTAGACCAGTAGACATTTCGTTGTCATGCATTAGTTTTGTTATCGTTATCAGATCACTTAAGGTATACTGGGGTTACTTTGATACGGGTGTTTCTCAATTTTGGTGCATATTACGAGTCCAGGTTAAAAATCTTTATTTATTAATTAAAAATCTGTATTCCTTATTAAGGAAACCAAACATAATCAAGTTGTGCTTACATGCATGGAACATTTACAGGTCAAAACAACACAATTATTATATTATAAATAAAAAACTTAATGTATTGTCATTTCCTTCGGCGTCCATTTCCTAATTTACCGGTATTATTGAGTGAGTATTTATGATAATAATTATTCAACAGCTAATTATCATTTCTAATAAGTACCTTCGTGGTTTAGAATATGCATGAAGCTCGTAATGTTGATAATTATTTAAGAAAAAAATAATCAATGTGTAAAACCTCATTATCTTCTTCCTCATTGCCTTCGTTTACCGTCGTTTTTTTTCTATATAATTTCTTTGTTATCCGTAAAAATGAGGTATAAATCACAAAATCATGAAAGATTATCTATTATTAATGATATAAGAAAAAAAACAACGTTATTCGTCAATTAATCTGAAACTTAGAAATATCACGGAATATGCAAGAAATTTGAGAAACACCCATACATGGGGTTACTTAAAACAATTAACTTGGCCATATACGATTTCTTGCATACTGTTAGGACAAACATGTATAAAAATACACCAGTCTGTGCCATTTTCTGCGACATGACACAGGCATTCGATAATCTCCAACATAATAAATTACTAAATAAACTTGATTACTTGATGCAAATGGGATAAGAGGAAACATATACATCTAATACAATCGTACTTACATGACAGAAAACAAGTAACGCAAATTAGTAGAATAAATATGATGAATATGAAGAGATTTTCACGTCATGCGAGCGTACCGCGTCCCTCATGGAGTTCCGCAAGGCAGTGTACTCGGACCACGCCTCTTTACACCCTGTATTAATGACTTCCATAAATCCATTAAACATCCCATGACACTGTTTCATATTTTTCTCACCGATTAAATAATCCACGTTTTAGTATAGGTATCTCATAAACCACGGGTGACACCGCGGGGCGCAGCTAGTAAATGTAATACTTTCAATTACCTTCTGAATGGCCTAGGTTGTTCAACAATCTTCACAGTAGGCTCTGGTTGCTGAACGATTTCCGGAGGTTGGACCGGTGGCGGGGAGGACCGGGAAGAGCCTGCGGTCTCAGTACTATTGCCGATTATTTGGTCCAGCGCGTTGCGTATAATATGATCTAAGTAGATAAAAAATCATTAATTATCTATCATTAGTAATTAAAACCACAGACAGATCTTATCATAAGTAGGTACTTCAAGGTACCTAAGTACAGGTAGGTACTGGTATCAAATCAAATCAAAGTTCATTTATTCGAACTAGGCTGACCCAAGGGCTGGCTTTTATCTTGGCCAGAGGCTTAGCATTGCCATACAACGTGGCAATGCCGCCAGTCTCTTGGGTACATCACCAGTCGACAGCGATGCGGAGGAATTTTTCGACGCCATGTTTTAGTTTTTTAATACCTAGTTTAAGTTAGGTTACGATATTTATTTTTAACTTAATTATACTCTTTAATAACTAGGCTGAGATTGCTGAGAATCAGCACTTTTCGAACGTCAACATTACATAAGACAGTCCCCCGGCACTTCCCTTCACCACTTCCTAGTGCTTTAGCTGGGATTCTGGGAAGACGTGACGCTACAAACTGCCCAGCAGCACAGCTGTCTGTTCACTTGCCGTGGCCGTGGGGCCGTGGGGCCGTGGTAGTTTTGTATCGTAAAAGATATTTACTCTAGTATCTACCATTACCTACTCATTAGGTAGGTACCCAGGAAGAAAACAGGAATATGTTTGTATGGAATGACCTTGTTTCCTTTTAACGGTAACACAAATCTTATTCAACATACCGACATCGCCCTACTTAGGTACTCCACGTCTGCTCATAGCGGACTGACTAAAAAAAAACTTACCGATTTCTTCCATATCCACTGATTCCGATTGCTGAATTGCTAGTGGAACGCGGGAATGCGCTGCAAAAATAAGAAAAGATTCATACTTCAAAATCAAAAGTCTAAGTAAGTACCTATTCAAATTAGGCTGAAGGTCAAAATTACATAAGACTCAAAACGCCCGCCCTTCGGGAAGAAGAAGTGGCGCAACAAACTCCCCAGCAGCACAGTTAGAGTGAGGTTTAGAATGAAGTTAAAGAATGAGGTCTGAATGAATTAAGTTTAGAATGAGGTCTTACAGAATCACACGGCTGCCGTGTGATTCTGTAGAAGACCTCATTCTAAACTTCGAATATCCGCTATGAGTTTCTTGATTGGCGTTCTAAATTCAAAGTGTCAAATAAAAAACAAACGAGAAAAAGTGATGCAAAGTGAGAGTGAATAGCGATGTGAGAGAGTTGTTGTTTGAATTTTACAGAATCAACGTACAGGCTCGGGTGAAAATAGAGAAAACGAATTTTCTCAGATAATATGAGACCTAGCTAGATCGACAGCTGTATCTTCAGTTCAGTGTCTTCCTTCAGATTTAGGAGCTCTAAAACCACAATTTGGGAAGCGACAAAAGCCCCATGCAGTTTGACTAACATACTCGACGTGAACCTGTTCCTAGCAAAATCTTAACTAAGTAGATGGCACAATTCAGAAGCATAATTACTAATGTAGCGTCTACGTTGCTAGATTCTTCTCAAAAATAAATTAGCCACTCAATTTTTTATTAACTTTGACCTTTAATTAAAATGTTATCGCGAAACCGTTGAGCGATTTTTATGTGACTTATTCAACATGGATAAGAAAGGATAGGTACCTATTGTTGGCGACGACAAGACGAAGAACTGATTGTAAGCCGACATACGCACGGACGTAAAAAAATCGCGGCGGGAGTTTATCGCGCTCTGGATTTTCAACTCTCGGTGTCGAGCCGAGCTTCGAGAATCCAACCTAATAACAACAGAGTGCATCCCAGCGCGACGAAAAATACACTATTGGATTTTCAACTCCCGGAGCTAAGCAGAGTGTTGAAAATGCAGTGCGCGAAAAAAAACCGCCGCGATTTTTTTACGCCCGTGTGAACGTGGGCTAAATCTCAAACTATCGAATGCTAATACACACACACACCACATCACACACACACTTAGAAAGATCGAACAAAGCCCGAGAACATGTCACAACATGACGAGTGCAAAATGGACTCGCCCAAATATCCTAGCTTCACCATTGATGCTGACCCGACAGACGTTGTCCTGTCCCAATTTCAATATTCCCATATAAAATCCACTTTCAGTTTCTAGAATTTTCCAATTTTCCCGCCAACTTCTCCAATTTTTCTCATCGTTTAAACCTTCCCTGGACTAGGTACCTACGTCAAACATTTCAAAACCAAAATCAGCTAAATCGGCCCAGCCGTTCTTGAGTTATAAAATTACAACGAAAAGTGGCATTGATTTTTATAGATATAGATAGATTGTGATACCTGTGTAATGTACTATGTGTGAGTAACTTAAGTACTTAATAAATCTACAAAAGTGAAAATCAAGAGGAATTTTATTAAAATCCCAGGTATCAACATAAAATTATCATCTCCGTGACTCCGTTAATCCGTTCATAATTCGCGATGTGGGGAGTATAAAAATAAACCGACTTCAAAAACCGAATTTTGACAAAAATATAATTTTAATGTATTGTGTTGCGTAAATTATTTTGCATAGGTACTATTGTATAGAATCAAGTTCTTCTAACTGAACAGACAGCTGTGCTGCTGGGGAGTTTGTTCCGCTACTTCTTCTTCCCAGCTAAAGCACTAGGAAGTGGTGAAGGGCGGGCGTTTTGTGGGGACTGTCTTACTGTAATTTTGACGTTCAAAAAGTGCTGATTCTCAGCCTAATTTGAATAAAGGACTTTTGATTTTGATTTTGATTTTGAATAAAATAACTTTCTTTTAATGAAGTATTGAAGACTCCGACTTCAGAAGCTGTTAAGTTTTTTATGAAAGTTATTGTAATAGTTTTTGGTTTTTGAAGTCGGTTTTTACTTTTTTTATAGTAAATTAATTTTTCCATTTTTAGTTGAATATACAATTAAGTACCTAAGTAAGCCCAAGACGAACGAAAAGAAGAATTGTCAAAATCGGCTTAGAAATGCCGGAGATACAGTACATTTATGCATACAACTTCGTACATAAGAATAATTACATCCTAAAACCTTCCTGAAAGTAAGTATGTAGATCACGTTACTGAAGGAATCATCAGAATTATTTCATTACTTTTTGAGAAAATCGCGGACAAACATACATACATACATACGGGTCGAATACAGAACCTCCTTTTTTGAATTCGGTTAAAAAACTTAACAGCTTCTGAAGTCGGTGTCTTCAATTCTGCAATGCACCTTGGCTTGGCACTCACTTCAGAAGCTGTTAATTTTTTTTTTAAGTTATTTTATTCGTTTTTGGTTTTTCCTTTTCAGTCGTTTTTTACTTTTTTTGCTAATGCTATCAACTTGAAATTTGGATCAGTTTTAGATGACGTTTGCCCAACTATTTTGCAAATAAGAAAGAAATAAAATGTAACTAAGTATATTTTTTTGCAACAGGGACTGAAAGGGGGTCTTAAAAAATCAGTTTTATATGAAAGAACGCTGTTTACACATTCTCAAACATTTTTTTTCTTTTTTTTTTAGGCCGCATAGATTTCGACTTTTGATGAAAAATGTAAAAAAAATACCGTTATCTCCGAAGTTTGCATAAATAAAAATCAGAAATTATTCTATGTGATATAAGTTTATGTAAATTACAGGAAAAATAAAACGATGTCTCTAAATAGCACACTTTTTCAGAAATCGGAACGGAACCCTGCCTCGGTGCGCGATTCCAACTCGCTCTTGACCGGTTTTTTTTTAAAATAGTTTTATCTTACAGTGAACACCTCTGCCCAACCCTTCGGGGTAGTACAGGCGTGCTGTTATATTATGTAATTGAATGTCAATAATATAAAGATCATACGAACCTATAATCCGTCTCGAACACTACGGAATGGAACACCATAGAATTTTTCAGAAATATTTTACGAGTATATTTTTGTCACTGCACGCCGCGCCGAACTTGCGAACTCCGACGCCGCGACGCTTCGAGATTAAACGGACTGTCGGTTCCACTCGTACGTAATGTTACATTAGATAAGTGATAACACCATACACTAGTTACCGGGTTACAGCCGGCCGCTGACTGACATACAATACATTAAACTTTTTTATACTAAGATAAACGTCCAATGACTACATCGAATTCGTACGTTACCTACGAATATTGGCGACATGATTTTAGTACAAACAAGTTGGTTCTTATCGCTCGTAGGTACAGTCTACCCCAAAAAGATTTATACACGGACGAAGGATGGACGGAAGACCATTTGATTGTGAACAACTTTTGTTTCATAACATTGGATGTTTAAGGACCAAATGTTTACTTTGTTTTGGTAAAATGAATTGCATACTATTTTTTGGTTGGGCGTAATCAACTACTTTTGTAATCGGATTAATAATCTGATTGAAAGTAATCATGATTACATCAATCATGATTACTTTTAATCTTGATTACTTTCAATCATGACTACATTTGTAATCATTAGTTTTGATTACAATAGTCAGTAATCTTAATTACATGGGTAGATTTGATTAATTTTTGGAACGACGGACGGAAAAAATGGGAACGAAAAGTTGTCACGACACTTTTTGCTATAGTAAGCTATGTATGTATGTATTGTAAGCCGTGCGGCGTGCGCATGTTTCTCTGTCTGTCTCTCTCTCTCTTATAGAAAGCAAGCCAGATATTTTCATTTCTATTTCGCATTGAACAGTGTGGTGTCGCGATGATGATGATGATGGTGATGGTGATGGTGATGATGGCGATGATGATGATGAGGGTGATGATGATGATGATGATGGTGATGATGATGGTGATGATGATGATGATGGTGGTGGTGATGATGATGATGATGATGATGATGGTGATGATGGCGATGATGATGATGAGGGTGATGATGGTGATGATGATGATGGTGATGATGGTGATGATGATGGTGATGATGATGATGATGGTGGTGATGATGATGATGGTGATGATGATGATGGTGATGATGATGGTGATGATGATGATGATGATGATGATGGTGGTGATGATGATGATGATGGTGGTGATGATGATGATGGTGGTGATGATGATGACGATGATGAGTATAAAAATAAAATTCTTGATTGTTTTCTTAAGTATAATAATTATTAAAAAAAATTAATTCATGAGACTGATCAAAAAATAAAGATGATTTACAATGTTAATGATTTTATTTTTCGAATTCCTAAATGAAGTTAGTATGCATCAATCAAAAAAGTAATCAAAATAACGATTACAAACTAATAATCATTAATCACACCGATATGATTACTTTCTTGATTAATTTCCGTAATCTGTAATCTTGATTGATGATTACAAAATGTAATCGTAATCCTTAATCATTAATCTGATTACAATTTGCCCAACTTGAACCTAGTCAGTGGATACAAAAAAAATCAACCTGCCTAGCCTTTTCCCAACTATGTTGGGGTTGGCTTCCAATCTAACCGTATGCAGCTGAATACCAGTATTTTACATGGAGCGACTGCCTATATGACCTCCACACCCAGTACTGGCTAATACGATACCCCTTGGTAAGACTGGTTGTCAGACTATCGGGCTTCTGACGAGCCGTAACAACTGTCAAAGATACATGAATGACAGCCGGGACCAACGGCTTAACGTGCTTTCCGAGGCACGGAGGAGTCTCGGTACCTATGTAAAGATCCATCCAGTCAGTGGATACTCGTACAACAAAAGTTGTTGATAATAAAATGGTTCCTTTTCCGTGTATACGTCTTTTTGGGGCTGACTGTACTATGCGACGCATAGTGCTTGAGGTCACGGTCATGATATTGAGCAGATCTCGAGGCATGAGCGCCTCTGGCAAGATTTGAATAAATGTTATAGCGAAATTAATGAACGATGCGCCAGGGTAGCCCGCGAAATTCAAAATTACTTACGTTTTTTGCAATTTGTAGGTCAGTGTGAGGTTGTATGTTGATTAAAATATGATTCGCGGCCGTAACTATGGCTTTACAGAATTATAATCATTAGAATCAGCAATACAGCTCCATAAGTAGTTAGCATTTACCTCAAACCTCATGATTTCATGAAATCGCTAGATTTGAGGTAAATTATAACTTATGGAGTTGTATTGCTGATTCTAATGATTATAATTCTGTAAAGCCATATTAACTACGGCCGCGAATCATATTTTAATCAACATACAAGCTCACACTGACCTACAAATTGCAAAAAACGTAAGAAATTTTGAATTTCGCGGGCTGCCGTGGCGCATCAACCTTAACAACTGGGAAAGAAAGGTTAAGTAGGTACCTACTTATCTATTAATCATGGTGGCAACATTTTATTATTACGCCCAATTACTTATTTTCTAGGAAGAATAACGACACAACTTTGAAAGTTAATTTAAGTTAATTATGTAGGTATTCATTTAAGCATTAAAATAGTTCTTAAAGTATAATGGTTTTACACTACAAAGTGAAAAAGAACTTTAATTTTGGAAGTCGGTGGCTAAAAACTAAAATACACCGACTTCCGAAATTAAAGTTTTTTTTTTTTGGAAATCGGTTGTAGTTTTTTGTATACTTAAGTAAAAGTTTTTTATTTTTCACTTTTTAGTGGGTCAGTTTGTAATTAACTAAGTTACAATAGCCTAATGTCAACTGCTCATCACCTTATACAAAATATTGCTTTTCTCGGTACAGGGACGTTAATTATTGAGGAGTTCTCTTAGTAAGAACCAGGAGAACTGGAGCTGATGGTGAAGTCACCATCATCAAATGCATTATGACGAGCATAAATTACTTAGCAACCATATTAAAGTAATTCAATCGCAACCCGTGTAATACTAAGGTATATGATAGTCATTCAATAAAGTAATTTTAACTATGAAAATTTTCATGAAATAACCACATTCAGTAAATATATAATTCAGTAGTTCCGATGGCCATGTGTGGTTTTCACCATCAGTTCCACTTCACCAAATGGTGCTTTCCGAAAGCAAATGCACGAATTACTATAAAAAAACACCCAAATCGCTGTAGTGTGCCTATAAAATTTGAGGGTTTCCATCGATTTCCATGGGGTCCCTTCATCAGGTTCTGATTTGGTTACAATGGGACCACCTCGAGAGAATACCCTTTCAAACAAAAAAAATAATTTTCAAAATCAGTCAACAATTGACGGAGAAATCACGTAACAAACACACAAAAAAAAACTACAGTCGAATTGATAACTTCCTCAGTCCTTTTGGAAGTCGGTTAATAACTTTTATGTACAATATCCACTTTTAAATAACTGTACCATTTGTTGCGTTATATTGCAAGTAAGTAGCTGAAATACGATGCGTACTAAAAAGTAATCGTATATTTATTTATTTGTTTAAAATAGGTACACCAACAGCGCTATACATTGTGCATTAAATAGGTACTAAAAATTAACAGGTATGGGTTCTTATGTATATACCAATTTATAGGTGTAACTACTTACACGATATTCACATAAAATAAAGCAACCTTCGTAAATTATATCAAATTAAAATTATTAATTAAAATGAAAAACAAAGTTATAAACAAAACAGCTTTCACATACGTCTAAAAAATAACAAAAAACTGACAAATACAAAAAAATATATAAAATATTATGCGTGCTAAATAAGAATAGTACTGACAAGACGCCATTTTGTACCGCAATAGTATGGCAATACTCGCGAACTTTATTAACCATGCGTACTAATCATGACAGCTATCATATGAAGTTGAAGCAAGCGCGATCCTATTCTTATTTGGCACGCATAGTAATACATACTAACTGAAATAAGCTTAAATAAGTATGACATTGTTCATGTAAATATCTGTTTATAAGCAAGCTTCTGATATGTAGGATATTTTAATTGCAATTTGTAATACATCCCATGATTTTATGAAACGAAGTAACAATTTCAATAACATGCATTTAATGAGCACTGTCTACGAGCTACGAGCGTAGCTACGGAAGGTAAACGTTGTAGGAAGTGCTACGAAGTGCCTACGTGTGTCGCATTGCTACGCGCTACGCCGCAACTTTTGATAGATGAAATGAAATGATATCGGTTATTTTAGTTAAATTGCTAATTTTAGTTAATTGGTTCGATAGTAATATTTTTTTTTTTTTTTTAATATTTAATATATAATATTTTTTTAAATATTTTTTTTTATTGTTCAACAAGGACTAGATTACATGGCAAGGTAGATAAGATAATGTATAAAGCACAAGCATACGTTCTTAATCTAGTTAGTGGGTGCCGTAGGGGAGACTGGGTACGGTTGCAGCAGGGTACGGTTAAACCAACGCTAATAACTCATAAACTATTAGCGGTGTGGTGAGGGGTACAAGGGGAGAAAGACGCGGCTGGCGAGTCCGGACATGAATCACAGTGACGCGTTGCACTTCGCGCGCTCTGTACGTTTCCAGGGGACCCTATTATATTTTTTCGACAAAAAGTAAGTATTTTCTATTGTTTTCTTTTTCAAATTACTTTGTTGATATTAGCATTTGCATTTTGAGTGATTTTCTGTTTTATTGTTAGATTTTGAAGGTTCGAAAACCGGGATTAATTTTTGTTTATGTTGTTTTGTTTCGACGCTATGTTTGTTTTATTAGCGGTTGAGGGGTATGGGGACGGATGAAGCAATTATTGTGGGTACGATTGAAACAATGATAACCGTTGCTTCTTTCGTTGTAGATGCCCAGACAACGTATCAAAGAAACTTCAAGAGGCAAGTGTGATATAACTCAGTACGAAAATGCGTATGAAGAAGTCAAAAAAGGGACTTCTTTACGAAAAGCTGCAGAGATGTACGGAGTTCACCATTCTTCTCTTCTGCGATACAAGAAAAAAATAGATGCAGCGATTGAAGAAGGTAACCAGGCTGATGTTAGTATGGGGTATGTAGCCCACAACCGAGTATTTACCCCTGACCAGGAATTTAAACTGTCAAAATATTTGATGCTGTGCGGATATTTACTTTGGTCTATCTGACAAGGAAGTAAGAAAATTAGCATTCCAGCTCGCTGTCAAATATAATTTAAACATAGAAATGGTGCCATACTAGAATTTAACTATTTCTTGTTGATTATTAATAAAGAAACCGATTTTTATTACTTATTTGTTTATGTTTCAACTGACCCCCATCGCTGTTTCAACCGCCCCTGGTATGGGTACGGTTGAAACAGTGGCACATTATTTTATTAAACTCTTCCTATCTAGTAAATATGGCAGTTGAGCCTCTAATTTTGACATGTATTTGAAGACAAAAGTCTATTCCCTCATTTTATGTGTTTTGTTGTTTGTTATGTTTCAAAATGGCTGTGCTACGAGCGTTCAGAGCAAAATTGTTTCAACTGTACCCAGTCTCCCCTACTGTTCTCCTAGATAGGTTACAGTATAACATGTGTTTAGGAGAAACAGTTCCGATCCCCGTCATAAATGGTTGACATAAATAAGCACGTGTTAAGAAAGTTAAAAATATCTAAAAAGATCATTACAATAAGCTACTAATAATAGACAATTATTTAGGCTATTAAACAACAGAAAACAAAAACATTAAATAAATAAAAAAAAAAAATAGCAAAGTCGGAAAAGACAAATTTATAAGTACCCAACTTAAAAATTAAAATTTAAAGAGCAAAATAATAAATAAATGTTCAGTATGTTGGTGTGGTGAGTATTTTGTCAGTGTGGTGAGAATTTTGTTAGTGTGGTGAGTATTTTGTTAGTGTGGTGAGAATTTTGTTAGTGTGGTGAGTGTAACGTTAATTTATGTTGTGTGTGATGCATGTAAGTGTTAGAGTGATCACTTCTTTAGAAATTCCTCGGTTTCGTCGTAGTTTAAGTTTAGAAAGAAAGAGCGAACAGTCTTTTTGCAGTTAAAGTTTGTTAAGCCGTAAATTGGAATTTTTGCGTTTATTTTATTGTAGAGTGAAGGGCCCAGATAGAATGCAAACTTTTTTATAAAAGCTGAACGTAAATAAAATAAATAAATAAATATCCTTGGACATTTCACACAACGCCATCTAGTCGCAAGCTAAGCAACCTAATGCTTGTGTTATGGTAACGAGATGGCTGTAAACTACTTATATACATTTTTTTTTGTAAATACATACATATTATAGATAGAAAAACACCCAGACTCGGAACAAATACTTGTAGGTCGTACAAATATTTGTTCCGTGCGGGAATCGAACCCGCGACATGCTGCGCAGCAGTCAATCGCTCAACCACTGCGCCAACCGTGTCGTCAAAACGGTGTCAAAACGTGTAGGTGGTATTGTGCAGATTAGGTCTTTGCGGCGTTTGGAGATAATTTTGAAAGGTGTTCGTCGGTGTTGTAGTAGGACAAATTATGTAGAATATATTGCTGCCTTACATTAAAGCTGAGCGTCCACTGGTCCGCGCCGGCCGCACCGCCCGCACGGCACGCAACGGATTGAACGGATTTGCCGATGGCATGCGTCCACTGTCCACCTGGTCCGCCCCGGCCGGCCGGAACGGATTTGCCGGTGTCATGCGTCCACCATTTTTATTTATTCTGAGTGTTTTTGTTGTTGTCAGTAGACGTCGCGCGTTGTCATGGAGATTGACGAAGATTATCAGTGTTGCTTGTTCGCAAAAGATGACTGCAGTTGCCAGGGGGGTGAAACCTCAGAACAATAACAAAGCATAGAAGTAGAGCTAAAATAGCAACTGAACTCAATATATTTGTTTCATTTTGACTTATGGAGCCGATATGATGTTAAAGAAGGACACGTATACAGAAGACGTTTCGAAATTTTGTAGGTTGTCATTCATTTTATTTCGACTAGTGATGTACCCACTAAATTTCAACGTCGATAGAATTTACAATAACATTCTTTCTTATACTGCCAAGAATAATAACCGGTACACACGGCTACACATCAAGCTATACATTTCCAGTTTACACTGACCGCTCATTGTAAGGAGATACTATACAATGCGAGATCAGCTTATACTGGAAATGTATAGCTTGATCTGTAGCCGTGTGTACCAAAAATTTTGAAGTAACTAAGCATACTTATGATCCCAATACTTAATATATTCGTTCAAAATGAAACAATACTTTAAGTATGAACTAAATAGTTTGTCATCATCATCACCAAAGTCTTCCTTGGTTCCCGACAGCTCTTCATGTATTAAATCTGACCCGGCTAAACCCGAATGTATTTAATTGCCATAATAACTGATGAGTTTATTGAAAAGAAGTGGGAGACATTCGGTTTTGCAAATGTTTTTAGCAACTTACTTTCTCATATTTATTTGAATTTTAGATTACATCATAGTCTACTCAACAAAGTCTAGGGAACAAGGGTATTCAAAGTAACTAATAATTTTTATTTTAATACTTTTTATGTAACACATTATTTTAAATCAGTAGAAGCGTAATTTAATAGAGATTTGAATTATTTGATTAAATAAAATGGTTGTTAGTGAAAAAATAAAATTTATTATGAAAATTCAAAATGGTACCAAAGCGACAAAAACTTTTCGTAGGTACATAAAAAAATAAATAACGACCAGATAATATTTTAAATAAAAAAATAAAATGCCTAGCAACTTTAATAATCTGTTACGCGAATTCCAGCCCACACCATAATACGGATGAACTTCCTGAGGATTCTGGAGTCGGCTCTGGCGACCAGGAACTCGCCAAAAGCGCAGTCTTCTTGAATCGGGATGGAATCCAATTATTTCTGAATTTGTTTTTGTCATCTGTGTCAAGGATTCCTAAAACGAACAGTTCTCAATAAAATTTATGTAAGATTTTTTATCATCATTTTTATTTAGGTAAATAGTTTTATTTGTATGTCTTACCTGACTGATGTGAGATGATTTCACGAGATGTCAATATCAGTGGCGATTCATTAATCTGTACCGATGTACTAGGTCCTGTTTCAACTTCCATTGCTACGGGATCCTACAATTACGTATTTTTTATTAAAAATAAATTTGCACACGATTATATTTCCGACTGGGATAATTAGAAGAATAATATCGCATCAATGATATTTTTAATATAATATCATTGTATCGCATATATCAAGTGAACATATTTCTGAAATATGTTATACCTGTCTTCATGTTAGATTGCTGTTGATGGTGAGCGGTTCTTTTAATTTGCAGTACTGCGCTATGTCCTTCTTCGCAGACTTCCATAAGTATTTCCTGTAATGTAATAAATCAAGTTTTAATTTGAACGGGATACTATTTATTGCCAATAAAATACCTTAATTATATCATAATACTGGATGATTTTTTTATCATGCACCAAATCGAAATGGGAGATTGTACTCATCATTATGAACAACTTTTACTATGGGAACATACCTGAAATCGCGAAAAAAAAATCAGCTGTTCAGTACATTTATCTACATCAAACTCGTCAAAATGTACTGAACAGCTGATTTTTTTTTCGCGATTTCAGGTTTGGTCCCACAGTAAAAGTTGTTCATAATGATGAATAAAATCTCCCATTTCAATTTGGTGCATGATAAAAAAATCATCCTGTATATATATATCAGACTATTTCATCTGTTCTATCCATAACAAATAATGTAGGAACATCATGTTCTCTAAGTGACGACTTAAAGAACATGCTACATACATTTCATAGGTTCATTACCAAATGAATACAAAGTAAAATGCTTGGAGCATATTATGTGTATTTTGTCCAATTTCGTCTACCAATACAATTTATCCATTTTTTTTCACATCGTCTAGGAAATCTGTAAAAGAAAAGTATCGACAACATTATTTACGTCACTATGGCTGATCAAGATAACCCCAAAACAATTTCCGAATATTCGCTAATAACTTCTATTGGAATAAATATTACGACTGGTTTCAGCTATATAGTGACACAGCAATATTTGTTATGTATTTATATTCGTTTATCAGATCATATGCAACAAGAAATTGAGCAAAAACTTACCGATGGAAGGTCAATATTTATTGTTCATTTTATTTTCGCTATGAATGGGACTGGCAGCCCCCAACCACACAAGAAATTGCTCCACAGCGTCCACACACTCACTGTTTGTAGTTAAACAAAGAATTCATGCAATCTAACAGTAGAAATATTATTAAAACATCGCAAAACCATGGAAGATTACGACAAACACGTAAACAATGAACACGCGAATAAGTCAGGTAGTTCAATGAACGAACTGTCAGACATTGAAACAAAGTACTATCAAATTTGGCCGCGTCATACTATAACTTTTTTAACCAAATGACAATTGATCTTGTGACCATGCCAAGAAAGTAAAACAAAGAGTAAAACATTCATCTCTTTCCCACATCCTTTATCGTACCTTTATCGTACCTAATAATAGAACGGGAATAAAGGTAGTTACAGAATTCTGTTTTTATCCTTCCTTCTATGCTTTGTTATTGTTCTGAGGGTGAAACCACCATACATCTGACAGTAAATATTAAATGTATGGAAGGTGGCGACATCCATAGTTCACGTTTTGAAAACTTTTAATAAAAAGTATACTATTGCTTGATAGATGGAGCTTTTAATAATAATAACTTGCAATAACAAGATGACAGATTGGCACTTGACACAATTAAAATTTCAAAGTTTTTTGAAGTTTCCGTGCTGTCGTTCGTTCGTTACTGCTTATAACTATTTTCGGATTTCTCGAGAGATTTGCATTGATTGTTGGATTTTGTGAGACCTGGCTTTACTGTTAACTCTGTTTTCGACCCTGATACTTTGTTCACCGATTGACCCATAGGCTGCTTCCGTCCCTGGACTTCGTGATACTTTCCTACTGATTGACCCCGCTTTCTCAACCTGCGGTTGTGTACTCGATTTGGATATTGTTGGTTACATGCAGACTAAAAACATGCAGAAAAACGCTATTTTGGATGTGAAAAAAAAAAAAGAAAATATTGAAAAATAGTGGTTAAATCAATTTGTGACTTCTAACCTGCACGTTGCATAAAAATAATAAGCTAGATTTTATTGTTAATCGGGCTATTACAAGAATCATTGGCTCCACTGTACTATCACACCCGCGCGTCCGAAACTTCACATTGGTGAATCATTTGGGTTAGGTTAGAATAGTGACCATTACCTCTATTGCTGGTGAATCATTTGGGTTAGGTTAGGTTAGGTTAGAACAGTGACCCTTAACGCACGACGGCGAGCGAGCGAAGCGAGCGGTGCCGCGGCAGCGGCCGCCGAGCGCCATATCCCCTCTATTTTTGGTGAATCATTTGGGTTAGGTGAGGCGGTGAATGTCTCGTATATTAGACGATGAAAGCCTCAGGGTCATTGACCTTGATTTCAAGGTCAATGGTACTCGTACTGTAAATTTTTTTTTTTTTCGGCGTCTATTATTTTGCGCACTTTGTTGTTTTCAATAATACACTAAAAAAGGTCTATTGTACCCAAAAAAAAATAGCTAGTATATAAAATCGCCGGGTGCGTTTGTACAGTGGTTCCGTAAATATTATTAAGGGAATTGTTCTTTTATTTAAAATAAATTCCTACCTAAATACAAATAAATACATGGCACCTACCTAGTACCTATATCCATTTGCAATTAAGTATACTGCCATCTAGCGGATAATAGAATTAATTGTCTAGTTGGTATCAGTGCCATCTATTTTTCACGTAATTTACATACCAGACCGGTATTTACTATTCCAGATATTAGTGTATAGTCTATGGCAGTTGCCTCTGCCGTTGACGCGTGCCGCTCATGTCTATGAGCACGAGTCTAAACATTATTATTATTTTTTAATTTTGATAATAAAGCACAACAGAAATGCAGTCAGAAACCAGAAACCCGCGGCTTCGCCCGCGCGGATGTCGGAAAATATCGCACGGGAACATACTATCGGGAATTCCTTCCTTATTCCTTGTCTTCATTTTGTTTTGTCAATACATATACAGGGTTATTGGTAAAACACCAGCAACCTCTTAAGGGGTCGTTGTACTCATCATTATGAACAACTTTTAACATGGGACCAAACCTGAAATAGCGAAAAAAAAATCAGCTGTTCAGTACATTTATCTACATAAAACTCGTCAAAATGTACTGAACAGCTGACTTTGACGAGTTTGATGTAGATAAATGTACTGAACAGCAGATTTTTGTTTCACGATTTCAAGGTTGGTCCCGTAGAAAAAATTGTTCAAAATGATGAGTAGAATGACCCCTTTTCGGGTTTAGTATAAACAAAAACGAATGTTGTATAGACTAGTCTTTATGCATATAAGGACTAGTCTAGATAAAAAAACATTGTAAATGTTATGCTTCGTCAATCCCTAGAATCAGTAGGATGACACTGACAGATACGATGAGTTCAAAAATGCGTTCCGTGCCGGTGACGTCACCGGCATTCCTTATGACGTCACCGGCACGCATCGCCTTTTTTGCTCATATATGCCGGCGTTCGGTGCGGCCGGTAGCGATAGTGGACGCAGTGCTATATAAATTCATAGATAGCAAACCGAAATCCGTTGCGTGCCGTGCGTGCGGTGCGGCCGGCGCGGACCAGTTGACGTTCACCTTAAGTACGCTACATGATTGGTAGAGTTCAATAGTTGGTGAGAGTATCGGCCTGAACGTAGCCACTCTCAGAATGTTGTATGTATGGTCTTTGCAGCACCACCCCAGCATGAGATACAATAGATTAGGATGGACTGACAGAGGGCATAATAAACTTTTCGGATGATTAAGGGCTTGGTTGGCTACATGTCGCATGGTTTTAAAAATGTAGATTAACTTTCGTATGCGACCAGAAAGAGTGTTAATATGGGATTTGAAATTTAGGTATTTGTCCAGAACTATACCCAGATATTTAACCTGCTCAACTGAGATTAAGGTAGGACATTGACAATTAAGTTGAGTTTGTGAGGGACAAGAATGAGCTTTTATAAGGATTGAGGTTTTTGGCTGGGAAGTATTGGTCATTGAAAAAGTGATGAAGTTAGTTTTGTTGGCATTGAGAGTAAAAGTATGAGAGGAAAGCCACTTTAAGAGGAAAGGCGGGTGGCCAGACTTTTGAAAATTAGGTATTTTAAGAAGGTATTGCTGTCGCTCTGCGAGCGCTCCGCCCTCGAATTCGTGCGATAAGGACAACTGCAGATCCGACTAAATAGCCTATGTAAAAAGTCACATTTCGAGGTTAATTTGGCTCTCGCCTATTTCCTCCTCCAATATTGGACCAATTTAAAAGATATTTCATAAACTGAATAAGAAGGATATAATATATCCTTACCAATCCGTACCAATTTGACAACTATTAACGAAAAAAGATACAAACGCTCTCGCCTGTTTTCTTTCTGGTTAATGACCATAAAGCAATGATTTTTTACAGAAATATAAATATCAGTTACTTGTATGCCCCTATGTTTTCCTTTTTGATGATATATTATTTTTATAGGAACTAGAACCCTCCAAAAATGCTATAATATATCATCAAAAAGGAAAACATAGGGGCATACAAGTAACTGATATTTATATTTCTGTAAAAAATCATTGCTTTATGGTCATTAACCAGAAAGAAAACAGGCGAGAGCGTTTGTATCTTTTTGTATGGAGAAAAGAGCACCCACATTTCCTCTTAAGGCAGAGTTAAAGCCGTCTTGTGCAGTAACTTGGAGTTCCGACCATGAGTTTGCGGTGAAAGTGATGGCAGTGTCGTCTGCAAATGAAACTATTGTGGCATTTGGAATTTGGAGATCGCAGAGGTCGTTAATGAACACAAGAAAGAGTGTGGGCCCCAAAATGCTGCCCTGAGGTACGCCATACTGAATAGGAAGTGCTAAACTTATTTTCATAAAATGAAGGCAATTTTACAAGTTTGGCATGTGTGTGTGTGTGTTTGTGTTGTGTTGCAACTTTTATCGATTTATGATGTTTTTAAAGGTTAATCTAAAAAGAAACCGGCCAAGTGCAAGTTGGACTCGTACACGAAGGGTTCCGTACCATATATGTTCAACAATCGCAAAGATAACTTTGTATTTCATAATGATACTGTGAATTACAAGGTTATTTTTTGCAGTTACTATATATATACTTTATGAATCGTCGTTTTCAGTATTTTTTTATTAATACAGTACCTACCTATATGGTACACTAGCTTTTGCCCGCGTGGATGTCGTAGAATATGCCACGGGAACGTACTACCGGGAATTCCTTTCTTATTGCTTGTCTACATTATAAAGGGAACCTCTGTGCAAAATTTCAGCTTTCTAGGTCCAAGGGTTTGGGCTGGGCGTTGATGAGTCAGTCAGTCAGGACTTCTCTTTTTACCCGACTGCGGTGAAGCCCAAAAGGAGGGTTATGTGTTTGACCTGTATGTATGTCCGTTTTTGTTCCCTCGTAACTCCTAAACGAATGAACGGATTTCGATAAATTTACGTCATTAGATTTGTCTTGGTGGCGCGAGTGTCACTGGCTATATTAACATAAAAAATAAAGTAAAATGGCCGATTTGGGGTGACATATTGTGGAGTGCGATATTTTTTTTGTTTCTAATACCATCGAGTGGGGTATCAAAATGAAGGGTTTTAAAAGGTCCAACAAAAGGCATATCTCCGGATATCTATGGGGTGCATACTCTGCAGGCTCATTATCCCCTCCATATCCTAAGGGCACGTCTTCCCTACCATTACCACGCCCCCGGTATACTCCTTGATATGCAATGGTTTCTGTTGCACCATGTAACATGAGGCAACAGGGGGCTAGTAATGGCGGGGTTAATGATTGGGTTCATTCGAGTAAGTAATCGAGTCTAGTAAGAGACCACGCTCGAGTTCGGTGCTCTTCATTCATTCATCATAATTCAAAAGTATCCCATCATTTTGCAAAATTCAGTTGAACTTACTCACTTACAAGGTAAAATGTAAGAAAAACTGCAATTTTCAAATTATATACTTTTATTGTATTTTTTTTTTCTCAAAAATGTAACAAAACTGGCATTTTCAATGCTTTCATATCATTGCATATTCGATCATAACATATAACCTTGTGATGTCGGGTCTTATACTAAAATACTTAAAACGAGGAGGTTGTAATGACAGTAGACATACGTTTTATAACTAGCTTGAAACAACGTTTGTTCATGTCACAATAGGGAAACAAAGTTTGTGTCATCAGTTAGGTGTTGCGCTTACACGGGAAACATAGACGTATAAAAAAGGAGGACTCCGCGCCACGCATATCGTAAGTGAAGCACCGTACCGATCTATGTGTGCGTGATTTGAGTACCTGCAAAGACGGCGTCGCTCGTGTCACTTAATGGCGGCCGGTCGGCATACTATGATGTAAATGTGTGCGTGAGGCGTGTTTGTAGTACAAACGGTCCCGGCATACTTACTGTGCTTCACTTTCGATATGTGTGGCGCGGAGTCTTCCTTTTGACGGGCAACAATTGCGGGCGTCTCTGCAACACTGAGCAGCAATTCCAATATTGTATAGAAATAGCCAGGAACTGCGTTATTTTATTTTCCCGTGTAACTACTTCCATTAAGTATTTTTACTAGCATTGTGTATTAAAAACTATTTCAAATAGAATGAAAATTAACCTGAGTTTTGATTTTAACTTCCGTTAACTTATGGGTTTGAAGCGAGTTGCCGGTCATAAAATGGTGTATCCATAAACACAAAATACTTATATTCTTTTTATTTTAGCAAATATTTACAAACTATTTGGTAACAAATCATAACCAAAATAAGAATTTAATCATAAGAACTAGACCTTAAATGAGAAGAAATCTTTAAATAAAAACAATTTTCATTAAAATCAAGATTTATAAAATCTCATCATTACATAAGGAAAAATATAATAAAACTATTTTCAACATATCCCGTGCTTTTCAGTGGCTAGAAAAATATATGGAAGATACAACAATCACTTTGTTTTCAAGACAAAAATTCTAAATAGTTTTTTATAAACACTTTCCCTCAAATACAACCGTTTTTTTATCACGTCATGACGTCACTAATACCGTCCATTTCTCAATCTCAATGCCTTCTAGACATATTTACTACCCTTTCGCAATTCGTTCATTTACGTGCACATTTTTAGGAAGAAGAATAGGGATGATGCCTGGGTAAAAAAAAAAAAAATCTATTTAGTCCGTCAGTCAGATAATAAAAAAATATTAGACACGTATTTTTTGCTTTATCATATTAATAAAAAAATACTTAGCTATCACGCATTAAAGTTGGGGAGTGGGGGCTCGCAACGTCACTTGTACGTATAAAACCTAGCTACGCGTGACGTCATGCCATACTTTAACTCAATGTATCGCCGTAATTTTTTGATTACGTAAAAAAAGAAAAAATACGTGTCCAATATTTTTTAATAATCTCTATGACGGACAAAAAATAAATTTTTAGTCATCATCCCTATTAGGTAGAGGTGTACAGTACCCCACATTTCGCCAATAGTGTTTTGTCAGTTGTGTTTTGTTTTCGAATAATCGAGAAATATCTTACATCATAAAATGAAATCTTAGAGCATGTTACCAAGAAACTGCATGCATCATTTGAAAAAAAAGACTGGACAATCATAATCTGCTAATTTCAAGAAAGACGATGCTGAATGAAAGTTGGTTAGTCGATCATTGATTCATTTTCGAATTAGAAAAGTGAAAATCAACACACTCGATATGAGTTTGACGGTCTTCATTTATTTATTGTGTTGATTGCCTTTCAGGAACTTGTGTGCAAAGCTGTTTCTCAATCACATGCTCTTAAGATTTTCTAACAAACAGAATCCCAAACAGTCATTTCTATCTAGTAGAAATGGTATTGGGTGAAATCAACATTAATATCAAAGTACATAATCTCTTAAATGTTAAAATATTTCATAATATTTAACGCAGAAAATAATGTAGATGCAATTTAAAAGTATTTTGATATTTACATAAATGTTTTGATGAATTCAATAAATTAGAATTATTTTTTATCTCTTTTCTATTATTTTCTGGTTCAATAATGACTGTATTAAGACTTTGAAACATTTATAAAAACATAATTTGTAGAAAAGCAGTTAGTAAAAGCACCAAGTAATAAAATGATATGTGAATCCCTTTTGGAGATCGACTACTCATAAAAATAAACAACAATATTCAGGGATCTGGAAGACATTAGTGTTATTTGCAAAAATGCCTTCTATTCAAGCATTCAACATTACAGCAACATAAAAAAAAAAATAACTGTAAGTAAATATTAGTAGACATACCAAATTTTAATGGTTTAAATCTGAAAGACTAAGCTATTGAAAAAAAATAGAAATTCTGACGAAGCTGCGTCCAAAGGTTGTAACAATGTTAACATTCTCTCACACTTTGTGAATTACTTACTATAAAATCCCAGATCGGTAAAAATATAACTATTTAACGTAATTACCAACTAAACAAGAAGTCATAGATTACACACTCGTCGGTCAACTATGGTCCGTGAATTAAATTCTTAAGTCGTAGCTTATCTCAGGAAACTTAATTATTACATTAAATTAATCTCCTTTATCAAAAATATTTAATGTCAAACATTTTCATAGCAAGAACTAGTTACTATTCTAAACTATTTACAGCACCCACAGAGACCGCGCCCTGCAAAGGCAAACTTTATCTAAAGGATCTTTTACACGTAGAAATTCAATTGCCTTTCTTAACTTTCGCTAAGCAACAATCCAATTTGAAGCAGCAATACAACTCCATAAGTAGGGCGGCCTTGGGGTCCGAGTGCTCATCGAGTATTTCGGGACATCGCCAAGCGGTTGGTCGACTCCACACGGGACCAGAGGGCTGGCCTATTTTTAGCCCAAAGAATTAGCATTGCCATCCAGCGTGGCAATGCCGCCAGCCTTATGGGCACTTTTCCCACTGACAGCGATGCGGACGAATTTTTTGATGCCCTATGAGCTCTTCCACCACTTTTTATTTTTTATACTTACCCACTTGTACATATTATAAATAATTTAGTAATAAAAATATAAGTTTACTCCATAAGTTAGAACCTCAAATCTAGCGATTTCATGAGGTTTGAAGGTCAATTCTAACTGACTGAGTTGTATTGCTGATTCTAATGATTATAATTCTGTAAAGCCCCATTAGTTACGGCTGCGAATCATATTTTAATCAACATACAACCTGACACTGACCTGCGATTTGCAAAAAACTTTAGAAAATTTGAATTTCGCGGGCATTAAATAGGGCAACTAAATAGCTTCGTGTAAATGTACCTCTACTCGACATGACAAAAGTAGAGTGTTCTAGGGTTCTTGTGGCGCCTGAATGACATTCACAGGTGTGGTTGCTAATAGTTGCAATAATAGGGATGATGAAATGACTTACATTTTTTTGTCCGTCATAAAAAATATTGGACACGTATTTTTCCTTTTTTTACATTAATCCAAATATTACGGCGATACCTTGAGTTAAAATGTGGCATCACGTCACGCCTTGATAGATTTTATACATAGTGGTGACGTAGCGAGCCCCCACTCCCCAACTTTCTTGAGTTATTTTTAAAGCAAAAAAAAAAAGTAATTTTTTTAAAGCAAAAAAATACGTGTCCCATATTTTTTTATTATCCGACTGACGGACTAAATAGAAATTTCTTTTTTTACATATCGTCCCTATTGTATTGTGAAGTGACATTGAAATGTATTCAAAAAAACAAAATGGCGGCGTTAGTTCAGATTTTGTCCACGCGTCAAAAGAACCTTGTAGCGCTGTAGTACTCATGCATCTGCGCGGGCGCAGGTGAATTGCATCAATGAAACCGAACGCGTTCAGCACATCTAAACTGCGTCCAAGATCTGTCAGTGTCATCATTGTTGTGGAACATTGACACTGACCACTCGTAACTTAATGATAACTGGCGCACGGCTCGATCGAAGGTTAAGCTACGCTTGCCGCAGTTGGATCGTGGATTGGTGACCATCGATGACATATCGAAACCCTCCATGCCATTCGCAGATCTTTACGGGTAGACAGAAGCGCAAAAATCTGACAACCAGTCTTACAAAGGGTGTTATCGTGTTACCCAGTAACTGGGTTGTTGAGATCAGATAGGCAGTCAATCAATCTGCCTAGCCTTTTCCCAACCATGTTGGGGTCGGCTTCCAGTCTAACCGGATGCAGCTGAATACCATCATTTTACATGGAGCGACTGCTATCTGACCTCCACAATCCAGTAACTGGGTAATACGATACCCCTTGGTAACACTGGTTGTCAGACAACCCGTAACGACTGTCAAAGATCCACGAATGACAGCCGGGACCAACAGCTTAACGTGCTTTCCGAGGCACGGAGGAGTCTCGGTATGTAAAGATGGTCACGCATCCACGGACAACCCCGGCAAGCGTAACTTAACCCGATGGATCGACGCGTGCGGCTGTTATTCACTGACTCCTAAGTCACAGGAACTTACACCTAGTTTAGGAGTCTGAGTATTTAAACATTGAACTTTGTAATAAGCCTATTAGGTGTTAGTCATAAGGATATTGTTACGAGCTTTTGGTGAAATAAAGAATTTATTTATTACTTAGCTACGAGGGCAGTCGCTCCACGTAAAATACTAGTATTCAGCTGCATCCGGTTGGATTGCAAGCCGACACCAGTTGAGAAAAGGCTAGGCAGATTGAATGACACTGACATCTCTAGAACGCAGTATAAACGTGCTGATCACATAGTTTGTTGGGTGACACAGTTGGTCAGTAGTCGAGCGGCTGCGGCTCGTGGGTGCGGTCGCCCAGCAGCGCGGACAGCCCCGACAGCTCGCTGGAGTTGAGCAGCAGCGAGTTGTCGCCGCGGTCCAGCAGCAGGTTGGTGAGCGACGCGGCGCTGTGCCCCTCAGTCTCCATTAAGTTCTGCTGAACTTGCTGCTGCTGCTAAAACAAATGTTATATTAATAGGTAGTAAAGTATGAAATAAACTGTATGGACATGGATCACTGTAACGATAACAAGTTGGCAGGTCAGGGGGTGTCTTTCGTTCTAAAGAGATACCGTGGTCCTGGCATAGGCAACTGAAGGAACACAGGTGTGTTTTAGTCAGTAAAAGTCTGACACGCCCATCCGCTCCACCCAGAGCGAGAGAAGTCATTTGATGATTTCCCATCCACAAAAAAAAGGTCAGGAAAGAACATGCCACACAATACCTAAGTCTTAGGACATGAATAATCTAATGATATTGTGGCTGAGATTTTCGAATATCTCAACAAAAAATCTTTTACAACTCGTGAAATAATGTGGTACAATTATTTCTCTTTCTAGTGCCAAAAAGGTACAGTCTACTGCCATAACCATGACCTTGTTTGGAGTAAAAAAGTGCGAAACGTTATTGGAACGAAGTTTTTTAACGCTGCTTGTGGTAAGATTGCACTAGTAGAAATCGCCACGTAACGAAAAAGCGTTATGTTATGTTCCATGCGACTTTCTCGAAAGAAATAGACAGAATGTGTGAATTCGGTCAAAATCTTGTTTTTTTTTAAAGTTTTCATCCTCGGAGTCGTTTTCATGGTTTTCGAGGGTGCTAAAGCCGATAGTGAAGTCAAAATGAAAATCCAAGATGGCAACTGCGAAAATTTTCAAATTTTTCGTCTTGGGTGTCGTTTTCATAGATTTCGAGGGTGTTAAAGTTGACGTGTTGCGCAACCATTCAAATTCAATGGAAATAGGATACGAATAAGATAATTATCCAATTTCCATTACATTTTTAACTAACTTAAATGTACAAGTCGTCGATTGAGTGTAGAGTACAGTCAGTCATCGATTTTTAGTCTATTACTTTTATAAGCTGTAAAATTTTTGTAGTTTAATTACAAGTCCAAAAAATTTTGTTGAGAAAATGTATATAAATTAAAACTAACCTGCACATAGGTAGGTTGCTGGTGCTGCACCAGGTTGGGGGATATGTGGCCCATGTTCGGCGGCATGTTGGGCGACACGCGGCCCACTGCGGGCGCGCCGTGCAGGCCAGGCGACATGCTCTGCGCGTGCGGCGACAGCGCGCCCATGTTGGGCGACATGCGCTCGGCCGCGTACGCGCGCTGCATGTTGGGCGACAGAGGCTGCATGTTGGGGGACATGGGCTGCATGTTGGGGGACAAAGCCGACATGTTGGGGGACATGGCCTGCATATTCGGCTGTAACACTTGCAGGTTTTGCGTCATAGTTGTGGGCTGGAGGTGGCCGGGCGAGACCTGTCCATAAGGCTGGTTCTGCCACATTTCCTGCACGAAAGGGTTTCCGTGGCCAGCTACGGCTGGGTTGATGTGGCTCGGACCCGGGGTTCCCATACCAGCCTGCATGTTCTCTAGGCCCCAGTTCTGCAATTAAAGGTTTTTAGGTAAAAAATAAGGTTCATCTTGCTAAAATTCTTTTTTTTAGTGAGTGTATTAGCAATAAAACAAAATGAAAATGGTTTCCTAAAATCATAATTTTAAGTACCCGGCTGATTTCTAGTATCGCCATCTAATAATTATGAATTATAATTTCAAATAAAACGACGTGTTTTTAGGGTTCCGTACCAAAATGGTAAAACGGAACCCTTATGATGCGACTCAGTCAGTCTGTCTGTGTAGCTGTCACAGCTGGATATCTCAAGAACTTCTAATGCTATCAACTTGAAATTTAGAACAGTTTTAGATGACGTTTGCCCAACTATTTTGCAATAATAAGAAAGTTTTTTTTGCAACAGGTAAAGGTGTCTTAAAAATTCGAAGTGGGGCTACTAGGGTATATGGGGTATCATATGAAACAGCGCTATTTGCACATTCTCAAACATAATATTTTTTTAGGCCGCATAATTTTCGACTTTTGATGAAATAACACCGTTCACCCCCGTTATCTGCGAAGTTTGCATAGAGAAAAATCTGAAATTATTCTGTGTGATATTGTGAAGTTTATTTTATATTTGATGACAGTAGGTACCTGGTCATACTGTGGGGCGTAGGCATGAAGCGGCGGACTGCTAATGTTATGATGAGGCGGAGTCCGGTCTGTAACGACACATATTGAACATTAGCACAACAAGCAACATTCCATCAACGAGGAAGAATTTTTTTTTGAAGTGGTTTATGTAAGGTGGATCTTAGCAAGTAGCGTTCTGTAGTTTTAACCTCCAACCCCCATGGGAAAAGGCGTGAGTTTATGTATGTGTGTGTGTGTGTGTGTGTGTGTGAGAGAGAGAGAGAGAGAGAGAGAGAGCGAGAGAGTGAGCGAGAGAGAGAGAGAGAGAGAGAGCTTCTGTGTGTGTGTACATATATAACATAAAAGCGAGCTAGTTTTTGTCCAAACTTCAACAATGGTTGTGAAATGGAACATTTAATTGAAAAACAGAGACATAAGGACATAGGCACAGATTAATACAGATGGGACGCTCCGCAGTTTAAGTACGAAGCTACAAGTACGCGGCGGGCTCATCTCACTGGGTCGATTCAGTGTGGGCTGCCGCGCACCGGCCGGGGAGCACGTTAGTTCGATACTCACTCACGCGCCGCGTCATAAAAGAAGACAACCCTAACGAGTCAGAAGGTATAAGAGTTACGCGATAGAAAGAGAGGCAGCTTGTAGGTGAATATAACTGCAGGTAATAAGCGTTGTGCGACCTTAATTGCACTTTATTGTGTCGTAGCAAGAGTCGCTTTTTATTTAAATGATTTTGCGGAGTGTCCCATCTGAATTAATCTGTGACATAGGCTACTTTTTTATCGCAGTAACGCGAGCGAAGCCGCTGGTCAAAGCTAGTTTAACTTAACTTCCTTTTTCATGAAAATTCTTCCTGTTCTTATAATTTCAATGAAGTTATGATGAAGGAAGTAAAGTTATTAAGTTAAAGTAAATCATGCTCACCTCTGGGCTCTGACTTGATTGGCTGCTGCTCTGGCGAGTAGATCCCTGGAGACGGTCAACAACATTAGTTTTGTGATCATTTTGTATACAGGGTGTAAGTGTAAACAGTGCCAATCTTTTAAGGGGTCATTGTACTCATCATTATGAATAACTTTCACTATGGGACCAAAACCTAAAACAGCGAAAAAAAAATCAGCTGTTCAGTACATTTATGTTCGCATAATTCGTCAAAATGTAGGCAACAGATGATTTTTTTTCGCGATTTCCGGTTCAGTTCCATAGTAAAAGTTGTTCATAATGATGAGTACCATGACACCTTAAAACATTGCCACTGTTTACAGTTCACTATACTGCCCTGATGAGCCGAAAAGCGCTAACTCAATCAGAGTAAGTTTTGAGAAAAACGACTTTTTGTGAATGGATTTTTCCCACCTTCAAACGGGGGTTAAAACTTCTTAGTGGTTTATTTTAATGTTTTAATTTAGATATCGCTATTTGGCTTATACCATTAGATGCGAAATTATTCTAGCTATTGAATGGTATAAAAAAACTAAAAGGGCGTATCTCAGAGATAGCGCCTTTCGGCTTAGCAGGGCAGTATACTACTATTAAACAAATAACACCAACACAAAACATGCAGTATTAAGGCTAAACAAAATTATTATGGCTAATAGGATAGTCTACAATAGTCACACTCCATAATTCCAGTAGTGAATGTTAGAAAAAAATTGTTACAACTGCTGCCCGACTCAACTTTAGCTTTAAAAACTGAGACTCAAACAAATAATTGTTACAACTGCTGCCCGACTCAACTTTAGCTTTAAAAACTGATAGACTCAAAACAAATAATTCAAACATTTCTGGCAGAATAAGCCCGAATCGGTAAGTTCCTCATCAAAACTAGAAAAAATTGTTGAAACATTTTTTTTTTAACATAGAAGTGTGGTCATAAAATATCAATTAATTAAGCAGTAATTTTCCTTTAGTGTAATTGTAATGGACTACTTCCAATACAATGCTCGATGACCTCAGTAGAGCTTCTGAAAGAGTGGCTCTAAAAATGAACATGGATAAGTCAAAGGTCACGCCAAATGTCCATGTAGCACCCACTCTCATGAACGCTACACTCGAAGTTGTGGAGGAGTATGTTTACCTAGGACAAACTGTCCAGTTAGGTAGGTCCAACTTCGACAAAGAAGTCAATTGTCGAATCCGACTCGGCTGGGCAGCGTTCGAGAAGCTTCGCAATATCTCGTCCCACATACCATACACTTATGTTTTTCTTTTATTTTTTGTATGTTGGCACCTTGTTTTTAAATTTTTACTTAAATTCTTGTAAATTGTAATAATTTAATTGTACTTTTGTGTGTTGTGCTGCGTCTTTTGTGCGCACCGAATAAATGTTTTATCTATCTATCTACCGCAGTGTCTCAAGACAAAAGTCTTTGACCAGTGCGTGGTGCCAGTGATGACCTACAGCACTGAAACGTGGTCGCTCACAATGGGCCTTATTGGAAGGCTAAAGGTCACCCAAAGGGCAATGGAGAGGGCTCTGCTTGGAGTTTCCCTACGTAATAAAATCAGAAATGAAGAGGGTAATTCTTCGAGCGTTTCAACCGCCGTCATTACCCTCCCCCAAAAGTTGATGAAAGATAATATATTTAATGAAATATTTTAGCAATTCCCAGAATCTGCTAAAGAACCAGAATCTAAGAATTCCTGAAATATTTAATTAAACATATTCTTTTTCATGAACTTTTGGGGGAGGGTAATGACGGCGGTTGAAACGCTCGAAGATTTACCCAAGAGATCCGCAGGAGAACCAAGGTAACCGACATAGCCTGGTGAATTGCCAAACTTAAGTGGCAGTGGGCAGGGCATTGCTCGCAGAACAGATGTCCGATGGGGCCGAAAGGTCAGAACGCGCACCGGAAGACGTAACGTTGGAGGGCCTCCTACCAGATGGACCGATGACCTTGTGAAGGCCGCAGGAATCCGCTGGATGCGGGAAGCACAGAACCGGTCGAAGTGGCGGAGCTTGGGGGAGGCCTATGTCCAACAGTGGACATCTTTCGGCTGAAATGATGATGATGATGAATTTTCCGTTCAAGTCCCTATTGTGCCAATTATTTTTATCGATACAACAAATTCCATGGTAGTACAAATTATGAATACACCCTTGCAAACAATATAGAACATGCTTTTAAAATATGCCTATCTACATCGAGATAAAGCTAACATGAATATGTGTGAACATAAAAAAAAAAACAAAAGAACAAGCTTATAAAATACGAAAAAATAAAACACCAAAATCATGCCACATGAAAGTATTCGTACCTCTGACGTCATTCGGGGTTTAGGGTTCCGCGATCAGTAAATAAAACCCACGTATTTTATTAGCATATTAATATAGAATTTCGCATCAATCAAGCTTCGCTATTCAACTCTTATCATTTACAAAAACGTTAAAAAAAGACAGATTTTATATAAATGGTTTTAAAATCTTACAAATGCAAGTAAATCGAATGTTACTTAGACTATGGGGGCGATCTGGCCAACAGCTTGGCTGCATAAACGAAATTTAGGCCTCAGACTATTCTAAAATAAACAATTTTGACAACACTTCCGGCTGAGCCGCTACAAACCAAAAGACAACACTGTTATTTATTTGTAAATTCATCTAAAATTTTATCTAATATCTGACATACATCTTCAAAGATATGTTTGTACCTTATTTTACTCAAAGCATGTACTTACCAAAAACTATGTTTACAGGGTGTTTTCGTCATGAAATGAATCAAATTGAACCAAAAAGCTTTACATGTGTTGTGATAGAAAAAACACCCTGTAAAATCGCACAGTACTATAAAATACATAACCGATTTAGCAAAAATAACAATCGAAAATAACCGATTTCTACATCAAGTACACAAAAACCTATTTTCTAAAGTGACCACAAAATTCAAAATCGCCCAAACATTTTGGTTCGAATATCCTTTCTTCACGAGAATGGTTTTAAACAATATTTAGCTTGTTATTAATAAATACTATTAGACTCTCCCTCACACACATATCCACATTAGCTCGCTGTTATGTGAAACTAAACTTTGTACTGATAGCAATTTGGTTGAAAGTTGCATGCTATTATAGGCCATAGCTGCATTTTCATATCCATAAAATAATATTTGCCTCTTATAATTTCTGTATACAGGGTCGCAAATGATTTTTCTCGGACTATACTCAGAAAGACGCCGCTAATAGCTATATTTATTTCATTTCATTCGTCGTCGCTGTCATTCGTGGATCTTTGACAGTCGTTACGGGTCGTCAGAAGCCCGAAAGTCTGACAACCAGTCTTACCAAGGGGTATCCTATTACCCAATAACTGGGTTGTAGAGGTCAGATAGGCAGTCGCTCCATGTAAAATACTGGTATTCATCGACATCCGGTTAGACTGGAGGCCGACCCCAACATGGTTAGGCAGATGATGAGTCAACCCTGTATATTTACATTTTCTCTAATAAACAAAAAAAAAATGTAACAAAATAAACAAAACGTCCAATAGATATTCAAAATATTAACAAAACAATAAATAACTAAAACAAGAGATAACAAAAAACTTCAAATAAATAGACGACTAGAAACTCGTAGGAGGCAAAAATTACGCTTATTTTTAAATAGCGTTGCTTAAAAACCATCGACATTTTAGTAACACCTACATTATTCTCCTGCCCTTATCCTAATGTTTTATACATACATAAACTTAGATCATGTTATCAAGTTAGTAATGAATATGCAATTATGTAAATACAAATAAATACATATTAAAATTAATATTGTTATTATTACAGGTCGCAGCGACCAAAAGGTCCATATTAATATTGTAGCTACTTATGTCGTACATTGTTCATAAATAAGTAACGTCGATGTTAATAATATCATTACTTTTACTACTTAATAACTAAATTTTTATTAGTAAAACCACCATTTTTCGACAAAACCAGACCTAACCTACGGACATTATCAAAACAAGTACTTTTTTTTTGTTAAACAACATTAACTTATTTAATATGTGCCTTAACGCATAGCTAAAATAAAAATAGACACGATAGTCTATGGCTTAGCCATAAGAGACAACATGACATAATGTCATGTTACAACTTACACCAACATGTTACAACTTGGCTTTGAAATATCGATGGACACCACATTGACACCATATTAAAACTTTTCGCACCAACCCACCCTTAAACCCTAGACAAAGAAGTATACAGGATGTATAGAAACCCAAGCAAATTTAGAACCTCGATTTATTAAATAAATACTTTTAAGTAACTACTCCCGATGTATTTGACAGTCAAAATAAAAAAGTCCACTCTGGCACTGACAAATACATCGATTTAGCTGCTAAAAACAATTTCATTATGAATAATACCCTTGTAATATTCAAGATTACGTTCAAATACATTCTGTATATAGTCTGTGGCTTAGCCATAGGAGGCAACATGACATAAGAGAAATGTCATGTTACAACTTACACCATAAGAATCATTTTTTTAACGATGGCTTTGAAATACCGATTGACACCGTGTTAAAACTTTTCGCACCACCTACCCATCCTTAAATCCTATACAAAGAAGTATACAGGATGTATAGAAACCCAATCAAGTTTAGAACCTCGATTTATGAAATAAATACTTTTACTTCCGATGTATTTGGCAGTCAAAATAAAAAAGTCCACTCTGGCACTGACAAATACATCGATTTAGCTGATAAAAACAATTTCATTATCAATAATACCCTTGTAATATTTAAGATTAGGTTCAAATACATCCCGTATACTAACATAAGTAAAATAAGCTGGAACTTACTGTCAAGTTCGTAGTTTCGTAACATGTCGCTTACGACCTTCCGCCGCTTAAGACTCACATTATCTAGAACATTCAAGTTGATATTGTTATTACACATTGCTTACATTATCACTTATTATAACAACGTTAGCATACAAATTTCTTAGGCAAAAATCAACCAATTTTACAAGAAAACATACAAGTTAATGCATAATTGCTTTATTCCTCCGTAAAGACACCGGGTGCGTCGAAGACTACCCGGTTATTTTACGGCAAATTTTTTTCTAGTGAGGTTGTAAATGCTTTTAGTCAAATACTTTTTTAGGTAAATTATACATTTACAGTAAAAAATGTAAACACGTCGAAAACCTGTAAAAAATTAGTATATTTGGCATTATGGGCAGAAAAATAGAGCTTATAGAGAGACTTATACCGTCGCAGCATCTTTAACTAATACAGTACTTTATAATACTCTTACGATTAGAAGATTCGTTCCCAAATACCTACGTTTTTCTCAAGATGTTAAACAAATTAAATCATATCCATTGCTTTATATCTCAAAACCGCCTTAACAAACTCGGACAAAATTAAACGAAAAAACTATTAACTCGTAAGCTAATTTAACTATTGATTATTTTGAAACTTGCTGCCATCTATCGGCGAGTAATAGCAACTGGTTTCATCAAACTCCGACACTGTAGCGTGCGGGGCGACCGCCATATACAACGCGTAATGTTCTGCGTCAGTAAGATCTAAATCGTCTTGTAACTTTTTAAATTGAATTGCGTCTAGAGCTAACACGCTTTCAGCAACCAGTATAGTGCCGCCATCTGTCGGCGGCAGCGGAGCCAAGCTGGCAGGACGTCGCAAAGATGACTGAGAAGCTGTCTTATCATTCTCATCTCCATGGAGGGAAATATGAGTGATGCTGTCCGCGTAACTCAAGCCTGTACCGGACGCGTTATCTTTTAACGAAGTGTGGGATACTGAAGATTTGAACTTTGATGGACGCATCCCTGAAATGCTGCTGACAGATCGACCTACAGGCTTAGTTTTTGCCTCTTTCCTACCCTCGGATTTCACACTAGGAGCGGGCGACTTATCCTTTCGTCTAAATAGACGGGAGAAGAACGAACGTTTCTTTACGGGTGGCAATGCTGGCTCGCTTTTAGCTACTGTCATTTCCGTGTTAATTTTCAAGTTATCCGGGTTACGGGTGACAGGTATCTGACGACCAGGTTTCAAGATACTGTCGACAGAAGTCTGACTGGTTTTAAAAGGTTCTGTGGAAGTGGCTTTGCGCACGCGTTTGGGGGGTAAAGGAGGGGCACGTTCATCGTCTGTATCGCGTTTTAAAGGACTGAATTCGATGATAGGACCGCGGTAAGTCTGCACCTGTACGTCTTCGTAAGACATCGGGTCTGGTTCGGAAATATCTACGGGATTTTTAAAGGCAAGCTGCAAGCTAGTGTAAGTTCCCGCATCATTGAAATCTTCTATTTCCTCATTATCGTTAGTTAGCGAGGTGGAAATATTTTCTAAACGCGTTCGGTTCTCAGAGTAAATCTCATCTAATTCCGCGACCTGATCGAGAAGCTCGTTCAAACTTTTTTCATTAGTATCAATGATTTCAACGTCCGTGACTTCGAGGTTACCGTTAACATCGGTAACGGTCGCGGAGTCGGTTTCATCGGAAACGTTAACGCTGACGGAGTCGGTTGTGGAGCTGACGACTTCGGGCTTGTCTTGCTTGTTGTTGTTGGTGTCGGTGCGCTTGTCGAGGAGGAGGGAGAAGAGGGAGAGGTCGGGGAGGGGCTTACGCGCGGTACCTGTGTACTCGGGGATGTACTCGAAGGGCAGGGAGTTGCTGCGCGCGTTGTCTGATAGTCTCTTCAGTTGGAAGTGGACCTGAAATGTAAACAAAATTGTTTGGTGTTGGTTCTTTTAAAATTGAGCCAAATTTATCAAAAAACGAACTAACACACATGATAATTTATTTTCTGTAGTAATTCCACTGTTTTTCGAGTGTTATAATTAATTTGAAATCTATTCTAAGAATATGTTTGAGTTGCATTCGACTTTTGATTGGTTTTGTTAGATAGTAGTATACAGTCCGCGAGGTCTAAGCTGAGCTCTGCATTTGTGTGAGTACACATAGATAGTGTAGGTGTGACGTCCGGCATAGAGCGCGACGCGTTCTTTGTTTGGTTTAAAACCGGTTTATACTGTTTTTTAGCAATTGGCTTTTGTTCTTTTAGTACGAGAGGCCATGACCAAAACCATGTCGTATTGTTGTAAAACGTAAAACGATAAGACGATTAAAGATTTTGTCTTACGTAAAACAGTAAGATAAAAATTTTGGTCATGGGCTCTCGTATCATTTTGGTGATCACTCACAGAAATGCAAAGCTCAGCTTAGGCCTCGCAGACTGTACCAAATTTGGAATAGTGGATTAGTTTGAGGAACTCAACCAACAAACTCTCAAAAATTCAGTTAATTATTACAACTGAATTTTTGAGTTTTTTAGTTGAGGTTATACACCATACACGTGAGAACCAAAGACGAAATAGAATATAAAACGTGCTTTGCAAATAAATAGGTTTTTTTTAATATAAAGTACACTTACATTGACATGGTCAGCGGTATGAGGGAACTTGTAGGCAGGCGTCTCGAAGGCGATGGCGACCTGTTTGTGCACGAGGATGCGGATGGCCATCTCCTCCCACACCACCATGCCGTTCTCCTCCTGGTAGAACACTACTTCTATGTCTTCGCGAGTCACCTGGAATATTCATAAAAATATTTTTAATAATTGAGAATCAGGATAGCGATAAAATACGAGCTCTTACTGCAGTTTAAACTACGAAGCTGTAACAACTCTAAGGTCCGTATTACAGAAGGAAACTCAAGCACTGATCTTTGTTTAAATTTAGTTTAAAACTAGTTTCAACCAATCAAATGGCTTGAATCTAGTTTTAAGTAATGCTTGAGTATTGAGTGACGTTCTGTAATACGGACCTTAGAGCTTGTCCAGATGACGCGATTTACGTGCGAGTCGAGTCGCGCGTAGACAATCGCGCGATTGTGAGGTTACTAGTGGTTCATACAGGGTGTCCCGTAATTAATGGATAACCTCTTATGGGGTCGTTGTACTCATCATTATGGATAAATTTTACTATGGGACCAAACCAGAAATCGCGAAAAAAAATCAGCTACAATACCTACATTTCAATGTTCGCTTAACTCGTCAAAATGTAGGGAACAGTTGATTTTTTTTTGCGATTTCAGTTTTGGTCCCGCAGTAAAAGTTGTTCATAATGACGAGTACAATGACCCCTTAAGAGGTTATCCATTAATTACGGGAGAGCCTGTATATTCCGTCCACATGCAGTAGCACGTTTTGATACTCGCGCGTAAATCGCGTCATCTGGCCAATTCATAAGGGTACTTAAGTCAAAATAATTTAGACAAATGGCACCGTAAGTTTAGGAGCATCACCAGTGAAATGCCACCGACCTAGCAATATCATTAGATTCAGGGTGTACAGTGGCAATCTTTTAAGGGGTCATTGTACTCATCATTATGAACAACTTTTACTATGGACCAAACCTGAAATCGCGAAAACAAATCTGCTGTACAGTGCATTTATGTTCGCATAATTAGTCAAAATGTAGGGGGAACAGCTGATTTTTTTTCGCGATTTCAGTTTTTTTTTAAATTTATTTGGCTCACCAACAATTGAATACACTGATACAATGATATGAGATACATCCAATATACATGTATACTAGTGTACCAATTTCTTATAGGTAAGCACAACATGCAAGGTCCTTTAACAAAAGTTGTTCCCCTTAAAAGATTGCCTTGACTGTTTACACTTACACCCGTATATCTACAGCAAAGAAGATCTTTGTGCTAATAGAGGAATTGAGTGAGGTAATTGAGGATTAAGGCCTTTGTCCTGCACTGCGATCATTATATTACAGGCTCAAATCAACAAAAAAAGGAAGATGAGGCGCCGCGAACATCAAAAGTGAAGGGTTGCCATTTGTTGTTTCCCTATAATTTGCTGAATAATATTGTATGGGTAAGATATCATATTTATATTTGTTTAATCAAATGGGGAAATTTTAAATATTATTATGAGGCTGCGTTAGTTCGTTGAGGTTTTTTTTAAATCCAAGTAACCTTGTTTATTAATAAAAAAAAAACGATGTTATTTCAAGTACTTACAAGTGAAAAGTGATTCCGTGAGACTTTTTATGTGATTTGCTATTGTTTTTACAAATTTTCACTACACAGGAAGGCATATTTTTTTAACTATGTCAACTAGATGACGACTCGTCAGGTACTAAGAGTGGTGAGCATGGTTTTAGTTGTATGTGTGTGCGTGAGCGTGTATTTACGGTTTTTTTTGCTTCACTTTTAATGTTCGCGGCGCTCCATCTTCCTTTTTTTGTTGATCTGAGATTACAGGTCACCATGCGGGCTTGATGGAGGATATCTAATATTTGTCACCTTCTCGCACAGCAGAATAACTTGCGTGCCGCCTCTGGCGGTGCCAGAACAGTGGCTGGAGCGCATGATGAGCAGGTCGCTCATGGCCTTCTTGTCGTAGATGACGTCGGACACCACCGGCACCAGCGGGCGCCGCAGCCGGCCCGACTCGTCCGGGAGGAACACTTGGAAGCATAGCCGGACTGCATTCAAGTCTATGCTTTGAGGATGGTTCTTGTGGTCGAAGTTTTCTGGAGAAAAATGAAAAATGTTCTTTATAATCAAATCAAATCAGGCGGCGGCGTATCAGCACTTATTGAACTTCAAAACTACACGAGACAGTCCCCCAAAATTTATTTATTTATTTTAAAGAAGGCTTACAGACTAACAAACCAATAATGAGAATAATGTAATATTGAAAAAATAGCTAATAACAAGCCTCCACATATAGCCATGGAAAAAGTCGATAAAAAGAAAATACATACAAGTTATTATAATTATATAAGATAATAATAGATAAAGTTAATTATCATTGAAAAAAGACTGTGCCAACAGCCGTCTTAAGGTCGCCACACTGGTGCAGAACAAGTCGACATTAAGGTCCCTAGGAAGTCTATTGAAACTAAGAGCACTTCTAATTGAAAAAACATTTCGCCTATAATTAGTCAACGCGAAAGGTACATTTAACATTGGCCGTTGACGTAATCCCATCAGATTCGTACGTAATGACAAATTAGCAACGAGTTCAGTTTCAAATGCCCGCCCTTCACCACTTCCTATAACTGGGCGCAACGAACTCCAAAGCTGGCATTAGGGTAACATTGGGAGTCCTGTCTTTTTTTAGGAAAAGTGATGTCCTAATTATTTTTTTTAGGAAAAGTGATGTCCTAATTATTTTTGTTTAGGAAAAGTGATAAGTCCTAATTATTTTTTTTAGGAAAAGTGATGTCCTAAAATTTTAAATTACTTAGTTGCGATAAAACAAATCCATCTCAGTCGTTTGCGAGCTATGGGAATCATAAAACATTGATAAAATATAAGGGGTACGTTTTTAGGAGATTTGCTTTCGTGGATGTTGATCAGTTCCAATCGTGTCTGATAATATTGCAATGACTTTAAATAATAATAAAGAGAATGACAATTAAAATGACTAAGAATTCAATTACATCAAAGACTTATACTATCTTCAAGTAAAACTCAAAACACTTTATTGCATTCATGTGTAGGTTCATCTAGTTGTTACAATTTAATTAAGTTCCAACATGAAACCCGGTTAGGGCACGGCAACATAATGTCAATTTTAACACAATTTTTAATTTAGTAATTGAGAATGACCGAAGTCTGTGGTTATCCTATAAGAATAAAACTATACCTGTGTTTATTATTAATTGTACGTTTTCCTGGTACCGACTACTTAAGCCATTCAATAGTAGGTTGGTACCTACACAGATACCTAACTACAGATAAAAAATAAATATACACAACATTACAAAATCATATTTTATTTACCAGGAAAATGTAGGTAGGTACACTAGACAAAAGGTAAGATAGATATCACGTATGCACCTATTCATAATTGAGAATCTGGAATGTAGTCGTGGAAATGGTCACATTTGTGGTCGATAAGGAGCTTTATAACGATGAAAAATCGTCATCACCTTCCTGTGCTAACCCAATTAGATTCTGGCCACACTGACGCGAATCCCGGCTATAGTGATTTGGAAGTCACACGACTATTCGTGATTGAACACCTCTACAAAAGTAAGTTGATACAATCGGCGCGAGCGCATTTTGTTCGCATCCCGCGCAGGATTGACCTGTTTGGCCAGAACTTTAGTTTTGGTCCTGCATCAACCCCGTTCTAAGCATACCCTCTGACACACCTCCATTAATATTATCCTGAATTTTCCCCTATTCTCACTGCCAAAAAATGGACCGTGCACGTAAAACTGACATAATTTTGGAGTTTAGGAATACCAGTTATATAATTGATGACATTCCAAAAGTTTTGCCCACAATAACCTACTGAGCTCGGCAATCTGCTGCCGCGCGTCACACCGGCGCGGGCGCGCGTTTATTTGTTTATTTTATAACTGCGCGACTGTGCAGGTGACTGTAGGTTAGTGTTAATTCATCGGTCATCGGTACAGTTATGGCGGCCAACGGTGTCCCGACCGAGTGAAAGTGGCCTGGGATTCCCTGCTCTGACGTCAATGTGACGCTAATGGTGTTTTGATTAACGGCTTGTTTTCAAAATATAAACCTTAGATGTGTGGATATGTGCTTGTAATGAGAGATTAGTTCTTTTCGTGCTAAAATAATACATCCACTGCACATATTGGCTGGAAATTCCAGGATTATGAAAGTTTACTTTAGCACTTTCTAATTCTGTTAGAAATTGGGAGAAGGCTGATGTAGGTTCAACATTAATAACTGCTGGTTCAAGAAACCCAAAAGATTTGACCAATATGTTAATCCCACAGTAGCTACGAGTAATCTCTCATACACATAATACAGTGCCGAATAAATATTTTGCGCCATATGCTAATATTTGTCCTGATGCGGAAATCGATGTCGCGATTACAGACACTACATCCACGGACCACGCCAGACACCGCACGAGGTTATTTGGTACTCGGGCATAAACAAATGACACGTAAATAGTGTAAAGCTATTGCCCACCAAATGTTATTTAGAATATATACGAGTATAGGTAAATGTAATGCTGTTCGTTGGTAAGCGCATCACTTCAGAACGGCTGGACCGATTTGGTCATTTTTTATTTTAAAATGTTCGTAATAATCCGAATAGTTTGTGTTTGTCCGAGGGGCTTGTGGCTAAGTAATAACAGCCGCACGGGTCGATCGATCAGGTTAAGCTACGCTTGCTGGGGTTGGTCCGTGGATTAGTGACCATCTTTACATACCAAGACCCCTCCGTGCCTCGCAAAGCACGTTATGCCGTTGGTCCCGGCTGTCATTCGTGGATCTTTGACAGTCGTTACGGGTCGTCAGAAGCTTGAAAGTCTGACAACCAGTCTTATCAAAGGGTATCGTATTACCCAGTATTAGGTTGTGCAGGTCAGATAGGCAGTCGAAGCCGACCCCAATGTAGTTGGAAATAGGCTAGGCAAATGATGTAATAGTCCGAATAGTTTTAACGGAAAGAAAGATTGGAAAATTCGGGAAAACTGAAAGTAGTACCTACATTTTCTATTGGAATTATAGTTTGGACAGGACAACGTCAGTCGGGTCAGCTAGTTAAAAGTAATATTCATCATCATCGTCTACTTGCTGATGAAACAAGAGACGAACAGAGATATCGAATTATTTTTGTTCAGATTTTTTTTCTATAAGTTACTTGTTTTTCGTAAGCGGTATAGTGTGTGACCTATGTGGTCCACACCCAGGTTTAGTCTAGGCTAGAAAGTACTTCCGCCGTCTCTATCGTAAACTAGTTTGACAGGCAGTTCTAAAGTCATAACTTCTGCCATCTCTCTCTCTTATTCTCCCTGTTAGTAAAAGATAGCAATACCTTTTTCTATAACTATGTAGTTTTATTTTTCGCCAATTGAAAAGCGCTATGTGCTGCGATTTGCAAGGCCATAAGACGACGTTCGCACAGACGTAAAATTATCGCGACGGGATTTTATCGCGCACTGGATTTTCAACTATCGGTGTTGAGCCGAGCATTGAGAATCCAACCTAACAACAACAGAGTGCATCCCAGCGCGTCGAAAAAACACAGTGTTGGATTTTTAACTCTCGACTCGACGCTAAGCAGAGCGTTGAAAATATAGTGCACGGAACAAAATCGCCGCGATATTTTTACGTCCGTGCAAACGTCGACTAACCAACAATGAAAATTGTATTGTGACTATGATTGCTGCACGTGAGAGAGAGGAGCTCGTGGCTCAGTAATAACAGCCGCACGGGTCGATCCATCAGGTTAAGCTACGCTTGCCGGGGTTGTCCGTGGATGGGTGCTTCGGAATGCACGTTAAGCCGTTGGTCCCGGCTGTCATTCGTGGATCTTTGACAGTCGTTACGGGTCGTCAGAAGCCCGAAAGTCTGTCAGTCGAAAGTTAGACTGGAAGCCGACCCCAACATAGTTGGGAAAAGTCTAGGCAGATTGACTGATTGCTGCACGTGAGAGGACAATATCCGTGGGATACATCAGTTGGCAACAGCTCTCGATCCTCAGTCTTCCGCATTTAGAGTGTTAACTTAGCTACCTTCACCAGGTCGTCGGTACATTTGGCGTTGTGCCCACCATTCTCATTTTTGTTTATACGAGTATTCATTATTGAGCATTGAATCGTCATTCTGACTGGCACAATTTACCGTGATCAAGATAAAGGCATCATAAAACCATGTAAGTACCTACCTACCTACCTAACATGAATGATAATTTTTAACCGACAAAAAAAATGAAGAGGTTCTCAAGTCGACACGGTTTTTTTTTATGTATGACCACGCATAACTTTTTACAGAGTTGTCCGATTTGAGAGATTCTTGTTTTATTCGGGACGGTATATCTCGAAGTTGGTCCCATGTAAAATTTATTAATTTTGCTTCGGTAGTTTTTGAGTTAACTTCAATAATACGTATTTTTTTCATACTTTTATGTCGATGATGTTCTCATTTCTTTTGCAGGTTGTGGTATTCGAATTTGTGTGAGGTAGTACCACAACTAAAAAGTGAAAAATAATAACTTTTTTACTAAAAAAAACAACCTACTTCCAAAAAAAAACACTACAAAGTGAAAAATAACTTTAATTTCGGAAGATGGTGGCAAAAAACGACAATACAAAACCAAAGACACCGACTTCCGGAATTAAAGTTATTTTTCACTTTTTAGTGATTTTTTTTGTAAAAAACTTTTTATATTACGATTACGAGTGAGAAGTCGTGTTTAGTGTTTTGAGATGATAAGTAGGTAAGTACCTAAATAAGTAGTTTTTTTTTTAGGAAAAAGTAAATGGTTTTTGAATCAATAAAGCTTAGAATAAGGAAAATGATAATTTTCGTAATATATTTTTAAGACCATCAAATGTTATTCTGAGAAATTTCGAGTTCCGGAGGAAAATATGCGCCATAGTGGACTTGGCTATTCTTGTCATATTTGCCACTAGACTACTAATTACTCATTAATTCCATAAAGATATTGTATCGATGATGTTTGACGTAGACAATAGTGGCGCACAATTCGTAAATCGTAACCAAACCGGTTCGATAGCGTGCGCATGCGACGAATCGTAAAGGACAACACTTTCCCAGCTTATAAGTCTTAACGTGTTTTGTTTACAGTTTTCCTGTTGTATAAATAATTGAAATACTTTGAATGGATACAGATTTATAGGTACCTATGTCCTTAAGGTTCATTCGCTGTGGTAGCCCGCGAAATTCAAATTTTCTTAGGTTTTTTGCAATTTTCAGGTCAGTGTCAGGTTGTATCTTGGTTGAAATATGATTCGCGACAATAAAAAATATGTATTTACATAATATGAACCATAAAAATCATCAATACATCTTAGATAGTTAGATTTGCCGTGGTTTGGTCTGATTTCAGATCAAACCACGGCAAATCTAATTTAGAGAGATGTATTGTTGATTCTTATGGTTATAATTATGTAAATACATATTTGTTATTGTCGCGAATTATATTTTAATCAACATACAACCTGACACTGACCTGCAAATTGCAAAAAAACGTAAGAAAATTTGAATTTCGCGGGCTACTCTGCGGATTTTATTTGAATTCATAAATTTTCTCGATTTTTTTTCCTGTTGATTATTAGATTCAATGCCGTGGGGGATGGGGGACAATTTACACGATATTAAAAACGTTAAAAGCATCTTACCAAACAGCATATACCAATGAAAAATCTTGATGCTATTCTCAATTTTCTTCTTACACTGTGGGCCAAACAAATACGCGATCCAAATTCTTCCAAACATTTCTTGACTCAAAAATAGCCCTTAATAACTTCCTAATGAGACAATTTAGACCGGGATAGCAGTCAACAAGATGTAAGTAAATGTTCAGCGGGTTAATAGGTCGCAGAAAGAGGCCGGCCGCGGTTTATGGATATTTCTGGCAGCTCGGCTATTTCTGTATCGACGGCTAACAGAACATTTTACCGAGTTCCAACCTTAATTCGAACGTTTAAAGTCTAATTTGTATTGTGTGCAGTTGTTCCAGTCAATCGCATAATGTGATACGATAGATGTGGTGCGCTCGGCACCTGAACGCGTTTTATTGTTGAAATCTTTCCGTAATGATCGCAGATGTAAGCAGTTTCGTTAGGAATTAGTGAATTTTTTATGGGTTTCATAAGTGGTAATTGTGGTTAATGAAGTCAGGAGAAATTACAACACATAATAATAATAATAATAACCCCACCGCAGTATCTCTACGTTGACGTCGTGGTGGGGCTTGCGCGCTCCGAATTCTAGGTCTGTTCCTGTAGAGTTTACTCTGCCGGAACAGGTCTAGGATGAGGAGCCAGACCAAGAGAGATACAGAAACCCGCAGGGCAGCATGTGGCGAGCTGTTGGGCAGTAGCGACCCCACGGACCCTATCTCCCGGGAGAAGTCTTGTTCCTCACCTCTCGCTTGCCTTTATTGGCCGGCTGGAGTGAACAATGACGGGAACAGAGCTCCCACCTCATTCTTGCCTTTATTGGCTGGCTTGAGTGGAGATTCGCAAGAGCAAACGTGCTCGGAGGAAGGAAGTATTCCAGTAAGTGTTTGTAGGGATCTTGACCATCTTCCGGGCTCTGGGATTGTTCTGAGAACCGTGGAATACCTCTCCACTCCTCACAAGCACCTCAGGACATGTTGCTCCCTTGCCGCTACGACACTATGTGCTAGCGACCGTTTTCGGGGGCCCATTATTGAGTGTGCAAGTCACCCCCTGCCATTTTTTTCCGTGTATAATAATAAAACATTGATCAGGCAGGGGCCATAGTCCTTTCATAGTTCTAGGTAACCAGTCCACAGCCACCCAAACCCATAGCCCAATATGTTTTGTTTCCATGTTCTGCAATAGTCCTGCACCAACCGAGGGTTGTCCTTGGGTGCACTTGCATAGTGTATACAGGGATAATCGTCGGTTGGTGCCTCCTCATAATTTAAAATTGTCTAAGGGGCCTCTGCGAGTTGGCTTCGGCCCCTCGTACGCCTTCCAAAAGTCCGGGACCCCAGGGTCCCGAGATACGTCAAAGACACTTTAAAAATAATAATAACCCCACCGCAGTATCTCTACGTTGACGTCGTGGTGGGGCTTGCGTGCTCCGAATTTTAGGTCTGTGCCGGTAGAGTTCACTTTGCCGGAACAGGTCTAGGATGAGGAGCCAGACCAAGAGAGATACAGAAACCCGCAGGGCAGCATGTGGCGAGCTGTTGGGCAGTAGCGACCCCACGGACCCTATCTCCCGGGAGTAATCTTGTTCTTCATCTCTGGCTTGCCTTTATTGGCCGGCTGGAGTGAACACTGACGGGAACAGAGCTCCCACCTCATTCTTGCCTTTATTGGCTGGCTTGAGTGGAGATTCGCTAGAGCAAACGTGCTCGGAGGAAGGAAGTATTCCAGTAAGTGTTTGTAGGGATCTTGACCATCTTCCGGGCTCTGGGATTGTTCTGAGAACCGTGGGATACCTCTCCACTCCTCACAAGCACCTCAGGACATGTTGCCCCCTTGCCGCTACGACACTATGTGCTAGCGACCGTTTTCGGGGGCCCATTATTGAGTGTGCAAGTCACCCCCTGCCATTTTATCTGTGTATACAAAACATTAGTCAGGCAGGGGCCATAGTGTTTCCATAGTTCTAGGTAATCAGTCCACAACCACCAAAATCCATAGCCCAATATTTTTTTTTGTCCATGTTCTGCAATAGTCCTGCACCAACCGGGGGTTGTCCTTGGGTGCACGTGCATAGTGCATACAGGGATAATTGTCGGTTGGTGCCTCCTCATAATTTAAAATTGGCTAAGGGGCCTCTGCGAGTTGGCTTCGGCCCCTCGTATGCCTTCCAAAGGTCCGGGACCCCAGGGTCCCGAGATATGTAAACATATAGAAAAATAATAATAATAATAAATGTTTATTGTGTCTCAAATTATTACATCAACTTAATAAAATTAAGGCAGCCCCTGTAACTAATTAAACAATACTTGTATTGGGGCTGTCTCCAACACGGGTGGGTTGTGTATAAAAGGGTGTAAGCAAATTACAACACGGGTGGGTTGTGTATAAAAGGGTGTAAGCAAATTACAACACGGGTGGGTTGTGTATAAAAGGGTGTAAGCAAATTACAACACGGGTGGGTTGTGTATAAAAGGGTGTAAGCAAATTACAACACGGGTGGGTTGTGTATAAAAGGGTGGAAGCAAATTACAACACGGGTGGGTTGTGTATAAAAGGGTGTAAGCAAATTACAACACGGGTGGGTTGTGTATAAAAGGGTGTAAGCAAATTACAACACGGGTGGGTTGTGTATAAAAGGGTGTAAGCAAATTACCAAAATATGTTGTCTGTATACAACGTGTCGTTTGATGGTCTATCTATACCACACACTTTTTGACGAGGATGCAAACCTCGTCAAAAAGTGTGTGGTATAGACATACCATCAAACCGAACAACTTTTTCCATGGTACCAACATCGTAATCGCGAAAAAATAATCAGCCGTCCCATACATTTGCGTCGAGTAACTTATTGAAGTTTTCTATGGAACAGTTAAAAATTTTTTCGCGATTACGATGTTGGTACCATGGAGAAAGTTGTTCGGTTTGATGTTCTGTATCACACCCTGACAATTTGACGAGGATGCCAAATGACACGTATATTTTCCAATCGCTGTTTATCAGAAATTTTGACCATGACCTTGACCAAGTCATTAATCGAATAAATAAGTAGGTAAATGAACAAAACAGGACGCAACAAAAAATATTCATGAATTCAAAATGCAAAAGATCTTTGCTGAAGCCAGTGTTACATTTAATTTACATAATTTCAGTCGAAAATGCACACATCAATGGAAAACACAACAAGTATTCTAAAAACCGTGATTCACTTTCAGAAGATTACTGAATAATGCATTTTTTATTACTCATGTCAGTTTCATAGCTGTTTATAAACATGTTGTTCATGCAACAGGTATCCTGGGGCAGTCATCCACGTAGACTGGTATTCCAAACCGTTGCGTAAAAAAAAAAAAAAAAAAACTGAATTTGAATTATTCAGGAAAATGCATTGTAAAGCAAATTCACTCATCTTCATTATTCTCCTGGTATCCTGCCCTTCAGTCAATCTGCCTAGCCTTTTCTTAACTATAATGGGGTCGGCTTCCAGTCTAACCGGATTCAGTTGAATACCAGTATTTCACATGGAGCGCCTGCCTATCTGACCTCCACAAGTTCCACAACCCAAGTCACTTTAACAATGTTATCCCAATATATTTTGGAGTCGGCGCAACATAATGTCTTTTTCTTCCATACTTCTACGTACGCACGGCTACAGATCAAGCTATACATTTCCAGTATAAGCTGATTTCGCATTGTATAGGATTTCCTTACAGTGAGAGGTCAGTGTAAACTGGAAATGTATAGCTTGATGTGTAGCCGTGTGTACCAATTTAAATTGTCCATAAAATCACAAGTGTCATTCTTTGTATGAAATGACTATAATACGGCAAATTGACGTAAGGTGTTAATTTGCTTAACAAATATTTTGCCTGACTTTAAGCACCTACATAAAATACTAATATATGTAGTTTTGTTGCAGCTGAGCTGCCTCTGATAAGATCGTCCAAGGATGAACAACAACATACAAGATCCTTTTGCAAAGCAATATTATTCCGTTCCGGTTTGAAGGGATATTTCATCAAAATTACAGACACTTAACTTTTTTCTCTTAAGACTATCAATCCACTGCTCATGTGTATATGCGGCGCTATACACTTTCTATGAAATGGGCCGTCGCATCGCGCGTCGAACGAACCGTTTGCCAAACAACTATAACAATAAATCACGGCATTCTGTTGCTGGCAGAACTATAATAAAAAACTATAAACGCTATCCTTAAACCTCGTTTGTTACTTTCTCGTTCATATTTACTACTTCACGCGCTGTGGCTTTACATTTACAAATGGATGCACTCAACGCTTACTGTACACGCATTCGCGGAATATAAGGAGCCGTATGCCAAATTGATGCTCATGAGTTTGGATTTAAAAGCTACGGACAAATCAGAGCAGGAAAACGCGGCGAGCGCATTGTTTTGGAAAATGTGACATGCAATGAAAAACCAGGAAGAAAAATGGTCTGAAATCGCCGATGCACAGTAGAACAAGTGTGGTGATTAATGCTGAATAGAAAATACACATTCCTTAACATCATATCATCACTCCTATATTTAGGAGAAAAAAACGCGCGTTTGCACGATCGATCAGCGGAAATAATAAAATTATGAGCGTGAAGAAATTTTTCTCGGCCTTTTGACAGATTTCATAGGGACTGATCTAAACTTAAATATGAATTTAACTCGAGAACATAGCCTTATAAAAAAGGAGGACTCCGGGCCACGCATATCGAAAGTGAAGCATAGTAAGTATGCCGGGACCGTTTGATAGATCGGTACGGTGCTTCACTTTCGATATGCGTGGCGCGGAGTCCTCTTTTTAACCGACTTCTAAAAAAGGAGGAGGTTCTCAATTCGGATGTTTGTTTTTTTTTATGTTTGTTCGCGCATAAATCCGTCGCTTGCCAACCGATTTCAAAAATTATTTTTTTGTTGGAAAGGGTATACTTCCCAAATGGTCCCATTTTTGTCAAAATCCAGTTCTGATGATGGGATCCTGGAGAAATCGAAGGAACTCTTCAAATATTATAGGCACACCTATAGCGATTTGGGTATTTTTTATAGTAGCTCGTGCATTTGCTCTCGGAAAGCACGACTTGGTGAAGTGGAACTGATGATGAAGACCATAGATGGCTACCGGAACTACTCAATGATAAATATTTCACGGGTTGCGATTCGATTACTTTAATATGGTTGCTAAGCAATTTCCGCTCGTCACACAATGCGTGGCGTGAGTTCTTACCAGCAGAACTCCTCAACAATTAACGTCCCAGCATCAGGAAAAGCAATATTTTGTAACATGTGATGAGCAATTGACATTAGACTGTTGTAACTTATACAAATTATAAACAGACCCACTAAAAAGCGAGAAATAAAAACTTTTTAACAAAAAAAAACCGACTTCCAAAAATCACTACAAAGTGAAAAATAACTTTGATTTCGGAAGTCGGTGGCAAAAAAAAAAGAAAGTAAATAAAAAACGAAAGACACCGACTTCCGAAATCAAAGTTATTTTTCACTTTGTAGTGATTTTTGGAAGTCGGTTTTTTTTTTGTTAAAAAGTTTTTTTTTTATACGTCTAGCTCGAGAAATACTAAACACAGTTCTAGAATATAGCCTTCATACTCTGAATCATCTAAAAACATTCCCATTCACCAGAAGTCGTTGTGTTGTTTTTGTGTGACTTAGGGTAGTCACACAAAACCTCAACGAACAAAGTCCACCTAATATAATATGATACAGGTTACATAGCCGAGCCCCTACCACTTAAGAAAGCGGTTAGGTAACACTAGTCTGTAACACGGTAAGTTCCGGCTCGCGTTCATATAGCAGCTCCGAATATGGACGCAGTTTCCAACCAGACGCGTATGGGTATCATTAGTTTAATAATTACTGAGCTGTATACGGATGAATTGTAAAGGAGTTGTGGGGATCGGTTTTGTAGAGTGATATGGCATACTTGATGAAGAGTTATAAGGACGATGTTGAGTTAGGAGCCCACATGTTACGGGATTTATAATTAACTATCCCTTGATATAGATGTTAAGAAATAAAGTTTTTATCCGGTGGTTGAAAAGCCTGTTATAATATTTTATAAAAATCTAAATTCTGTAGGTCCCATATTATAGCAACAGATATCCGTAAAAATATAGACTGAGGGGTTAAATATTAAAAATACATCCGGCTAATAATTTACCTTCATCTATCTTCCAAAAAAACCCAAAATCTATTATCAATTGAAGAACCAATACACACAGCATGGACGAATTCCACTGCAATTAACATTTGACCTGCACTCAACATTTAGCTGAGAGTAGCACAGAGCTTGGCATCAGACTAATAGACCGAGTTCCAAACGCCGAGATCCAAAGACGTACGAAGGTTTTCGATATCGGTAAACGAGTTATGGAACTCAAATGGAGTTGGGCAGGACACCTGGCAAGGCGTAGTGATGACAGGTGGAGTAAGTCTGTAACAGAGTGGCGTCCAAAGAAGACGAGATGTCTGTCGTCCGGCGGCGAGAGGGGCGGACGAAATTGTTGCTATCGCGAGCAAAACCTGGATGAGGAGAACAGGAGCGTGGGGATTGACACAAGAGAAGAGAGGCCAATGCCCAGCAGTGGGTGAAGTCGGGCTGTGGAAAACATTTGACCCTCTCACACGATATGCTAGAGAAGAGGGTCTGGACAATTGCTTTCAAAGCATTTCGTATTTCTACAAAGACTTTCAACAGGATTGATATGCTCTTCGGTAGCTTTATGGCAAACCAATACATTTTTAACATTTCCAACATCTTTATCGCCGACTACCACTTCCCATGCGGCTTCGCCCGCGTGGATGGCGGAAAATGTCCCACGGGAACAAAAATCCTTCCTTTTCCTTGCCTTCTTTATTTTTTGCCTTATAAAGGGAACCTTTTAATTTTAATTTTATATTTTTCTTTTTGTGCCATTTTTTTGAGTATCATGTATGTACCTACATTATTTTTACACACAATATACACACACACAAACAAACACACAGACACACACACCCTCACACACACACCCCTACACACACATTACACATTATTATTTTAAACACAATACATAAAGTAGCTTAGTTAAAAAAAAAAAAAAAAATTATTTGTAACCCTAGCGATGATTATTATTTTCACTGTTTGTATTCCTGTAGTTAATCTGTGAACAGCGTTGTGGGCTGCAATATTGTCTATAAGTTTTGTGTATTTCCTTTTCTATGTTTTATATTGTAGCTGTTAGTTGTTCCTTATAAATAAAATAAAAAATAAAAAAACCTCTGTACAAATTTTCAGCTATCTACAACGGCTATCTAGGTCCAATGGTTTGGGCTGGGCGCTGATGAGTCAGTCAGTCAGTCAGTCAACACTTTTCTTTTTATATATTAAGATTAATGTAACTTTGTCTACGTCTTCACAGCAGAACTGTCCGTCACAATAAGCGCTCAATAAGAAGTAAATAATCTAGTTTATTTCGATGTGTTAGAACACGTGTATTTTATTGTGATCGTAAATCTGAGACAAGGAACACCCGCTTCAGATTTATTAGTGTAGCTAACGAGCGATATTAAATAATGTGCTATTAATAGATTTACTAACTAGAAGCTTGAACAGAAGACATTGTCTATTGTACATATTATTGTAAGTTTGAGGATGGTCATCACCTCACCGTTTATAAGGCCGAATTTCACCAATGCCACTGAACGCGATCAGCACATCGAGTTCTAGAACCGTCAGTGTCAATATTCCACAACAATGATGACCGCAGTTTAGATTTGCTGAACTGCTGATCAGTTTCATTGGTGAAATTTGCCCTAACGATCCTGACGATTGATGATCGCAGTTTATTCTTAGGGCAATATTATATTACTCCGCAGTCCGAGGTTGCGGAGTATCCAGGAACAAAATCCTGGTTCATTCGAACCTTTCCTTTCGCTTGACTCATTGCTCCATTGTATTTTGGCAGTCTATTATAAACCGTTTCATAGACCGATCGTAATCATGACATCATTTTATAATCTCATTATCATTATCCCAAATCTTTATTGATTCATGCAAGTAGGTATTCCCACGCTAGGTTATTAGATCGCTGTTCTGTTATCAGCGCGTAGTTGGGAAAGCCAAGTTCAGCAATAAACAATGCTGAAGATAGGCTTTCCCCATAAAACTGTGACAATGCCCGAATTAGACCCTTATCATACCTAATACAAGGATTATAATTTTAATTTGCAAAGTTTCGTCATCAATGAAGTTAATGTCAATGATCGTGATAGTGCCGCTATCATGGTGTAGACAGCGCTGATATGAATGATAAGCTATCTCCTCAGATGGTAATTACGAATAATATGGATCAACACAATTTGTTTATTGAGTGGTGTTTCCATTTTTACGCGTCATCATATTTTATCTCTATTAGTGAAGCAGTTTTGGTTTTTACTTCAATCATCATCATCTGCCTAGCCTTTTCCCAACTACGTTGGGTCGGCTTCCAGTCTAACCGGATGCAGCTGAATACCAGTATTTTACATGGAGCGATTGCCTATTGTACTTCCACTACTCAGATACTGGGTAATACGATACCCCTTGGTAAGACTGGTTGTTAGACTTTCGGGTTTCTGACGACTGTTAAAGACTGTCAGAGATCGAAGAATGACAGCCGGGACCAACCGAGGCACGGGGGTATGTATGTATATGTATTTTACCTCAATGTTCGACATTAAAAGTTGACAAATAAACATTCACTACGTTTTTATTTTTGTTAATGTTTACTTAACGAATATGTTTGTTTGTTTGATTATGAGTGTGGATGGCTATACAAGTAGGGAAAGACCAAAGAAACGATGGATGGACTGTGTGAAAGATGATATGGCTAGAAAGGGAGTGACTACCGAGATGATGACTAATAGAGAAGTATGGAAGAAAAGACATGTTGCGCCGACCACAAATAAATATGGGCATGAGATTGATGATAATGTTTACTTTACGTAAATATTGGCGCCCGCTAGTCAGCATTAGTTCGTTGCCTAACTACGAATACGTAAGTTACACTATTTTCCTCAATGAAACCTTTCGACCACGCAACCGATATCAGCTCCATTTAAAAGTAACAATTTCGAAACGTTTCAACGTTCTACGAGGCAAAGTTGGGTGGCCGTCTAGTGTTTAGAAGATGCTCGGATTGGTGCAAGGGCCTCCTTGCTGGAGATTAATTGGCAGAGTTTGGAAACAACCCGTTGAGAGCAGAAAGAAGAAGAATATTTTCTGAACAATATTCGAGAGTAGTCTGAATGGCAAAGGACAGAGCTATTTTCGCAGAGCTGATTGCCAGGCTTCAATAGAGAAGTGGCGTCTAAAGAAGGTTAATGAACACTTGGATTGTCAATCTCCTGACAGGAATTGAAGCCTCGTGTGCTTGTAACTTCACCAGCTCCATACACTTCAAACCGGAGCACTCCAACGCTGATCGACTTACTTACGTCACAACTTGAAGAACCTAAGATCAAGGCAACAGCTTTCTTCAACAAAACAAAGAAACTAGCACACGCTTAGCAGACATGTCAATAGTAAAGGTCTGAGACAAAGGAGGGTCATCGACCGGCCTTGACGACTGGTTTAACGGGTAAATTATGCGACATTTGAGCTCAATACTGTGTTGTGATGAATGGTCGGCTGCGACTGCGCAGGAAATTAAGATCAAGAGATGTTGATGATGAAGTAGGTTTGGAGAGCCTGCTAAGAGTGACCAAAGTATTTTGAGCTGATGTTTTGAAGATAGTGTAGTGTTGGGACAAATCTATGAAGAACACGAATTGAAAGATAGAATATGACAATGGTATTTTTGAGTAATCCTTCAGGCTAGGTGTAGCGACGATGTTCGCAAGATGGCCGATATTAGATCAATGATAGACGGGCGAGGATCGAGTTCAGAGATGTGTAATTGGTTCAGATATGTCCAGCAGTTGTCTAAAACACGCTGACGATTTTAAATGGTAACTTTTAAGTGCCAAAGATGACATTATACCGGCCTATTCTGTAAAAAGCTCACCGTGATAACTTGGTGAAGAGAAGTGAGCTGTCATTCCAGAAAATGCTAGGGATTGACACTAATGACAGCTCAACTTCACCCAAGGTTGAGATTTTGAGATTTTTAAAGAATAGAACGGCAGTGCACTTCTGTGGTCTTTTAGGATTTCTTTATTTAAATGTTTTTGGCATACTACCAAAGCTTGGTTTGCTATTGATGCGTGAAACTTTGGTCAACATTAATTGCAAGTGCAACACTCAATACTTTAATTGTCTTACAAGTCATTTCAATGCAATTTCAGTGGAAGTAAGTTTTATTGGTGTCCGTATGACGTCAACTCGCTCGGATGTCAAAAACGATTACGTACGTCATGAAGTGACATTGGCGCATGCCATTCAAGTGAAACAGCCTCTTATTCACTGAGATGCAATTATAACATTAGGCATTGGGTCGTCGGAATGACTTGAAAGAAAGTTGGTATCATTGGTATCATTCGTATGCACCATAATGTTCCCACTGCTGGGACCCACTCCTCTCTATGAGACGCATGGAGCTCTCACAGAGAGGAGTGGGTCCTCTCTGTGAGAGCTCCGTGCGGGTTGGTGGATGTCACGTCTTAGATTTTTTGGTTCTTCTAGGAATCTAGGACATGCCGGTTTTCTCATGACGTATTCCTTCACCGTTTTGAGATGAAATAAATTACACAAAGTAATGTGCCTGCCTGGGTTAGACTAGAACCTACGATCTACGACACGAAAGTCGGGGCAGTTACCACTGGGCGACCACTACTCATTCGTACTTATTATGATATTTTTACAAGCGTAAGTAACGTTTTAACATGTTCCAATTCTGTATTTGGAGTTGCATTGTCTCTGCCTGCACGTGTGCGCATTCATTGTGTGCCTGTGCATGACACGTAGTTCAATGGACAGAACGACCGATTAATGTAACGAGATACTTTCAATGACAATTTAATCAAAGAATGATGGAAAGGAAAGAACGATTTAAATCAACTGGGGGTTTCATCGGTTAAGATCATGAGGGACATGATTATAATATGTACATGAGTTGGACCGAAAATTCTCCTATTTCAAAGCTGATTTTTGTTCTTATTTTAAACTGTTTTTTATTAAGCTTTGAGAAACAGGACTTGAGTTAAGGACTAGATCTAGAGCGCGGTCAAATTGAGAGCTATTATAGCAGCTATTTAAGGGGATACATCGATAATTAATTCCTATAAAACCAAATGTAAGTATACATAGGGTTAAATCATTTGTATTTCTGTGCAGGGCTTGCCTGGAGGCTGAGGAAACCGTTAAGCACGTGCTTTTTGAATGCACAGGCGTCGCACATATTAGAACAAAAGCTCTTGGAACACCCGGATCCTTCACAGATGTTCTGAACAGACTAGGAGACTTGATTGACTTCTGGAGTGAGGTGGGCTGGTTGGAATAAGCCCCGACGGCCGATATGGCCCACGCACAATGGTCCAAATAAAGGACTCAGTGCGGAAACCATACTCTAACATAGAACATAGACATCATTTGTATTTTCCATATTTGCGTTACTGACACATGATTACTTGACATCTTTTCGATAGAAAAAAATCCAAAGTAGAAAATAGACGGTGCTCTATTTTCTGTTTTATACCTTATTTATACATCAATGGTTTTATACGATTCCTTAGTGTGCATTAAAACTTGCGTTAAATCGCACGCAAAAACTATCAAGCGTAGTTTTAAGCTTTCACCTTCACCATTTTAAAGATAATTTAATAATTTATCATTTTGTACACGTGTTTTAATATTCATTTTGTTGTATGTATAATAAATTAATAATGCGTCTAATTTGGGACAGCGCTCCTTGATGGGCGAGTCCTACACTGGGTGGACGTACGACGCGTTGCGTGAGCTCAGCACAGAACAAGCTCCACTCAAGGCCATGGCTTACATCTCCACTTACTTCTAAAGGGGTCGACCCTCAGCTTCTCCCGCACCGTGAGCGCGTCGCCGATGTCCCGCCGCTTGACGCACTGTATGCCGAGGTTCTTGAACTGGTACTCGCACGTCTCCTCCGTGACGCGCAGGGGGATGGTGCATACGCCCCTCTCGCAGCGCTCGCGACCCACCAGGTTGTGGGGGTGAGCTCTGGCGGAAGATGGGTTAGTGTAATTAACTGGAATTGGTATTTTTGAAGTGTGGGCTTCCTATCTTCCTCCTACCGATACATACCGCACTAATGTTCTGAAGAATTCCTAAAAAGAGTTTAAACTCTTAATAGCTATTGATTCGAGAAAATTATTTATTTAAGCGAATTCTTTCAGATAAACCCTCCATAGTAAATCACTGGACTTTTAAGCTAAATTCTTCCTTAACGAAGTGTTCCGAACCACGATATCGAACCAATAATAATTTATAATTAATAATAATTTATTTCGATCCTTTTACAAAGTTTATTAATCACTATGGAATGTATAAACTCCGTTTAAAAACCTCATCAGAAATCGGGCATTAATGCTGTCATTCGTAGATCTTTGACAGCCGTTACGGGTTGTCAGATGCCCAGAAGATTGATAACCAGTCTTACCAAGAGGTATTGTGTTACCCAGTAACTGGGTTGAGGAGGCCTGATAGGCAGTCGCTCCATGTAAAAAACTGGTATTCAGCTGCATGCGGTTAGACTGGAAGCCGACCCCAACATAGTTGGGAAAAGGGCAGTTTGATTTACCCTCACTCAGAGATTAGACCATTTTGAACAGTCCGTTCGTCCCGATATTATTGACGCTGACTGTATTAGAACATTAATTGGCAATTTTTTTTCTTGTAATGAGATTACGTATGGGTTATTCATTTCAAAGTAGTGGTAATAGACAAGGGCCAATCCTGTTTGAGGAAAAAAAAAAGCAGTATACGAGTGGTCGGAAAATTTAGCTAATGATGTAAATAACGAAGGAAAAATAGACCAGACTCGGAAACAGTTCTGGAAGAGGGGTGGGGGGCTAATATATACGGTTTTAGGGGTTTGTACTCGTTTTTTCCGATTTACGGCTGAACTATGCATCCTATCGAAAAAAGTTAAATGTAAAAGTGGTAGATAATAAAAAAATCTTTAACTTTTTTCTCATACATTATTACCAATAACCTTAAATTATCGAGAAAAACGCAAAAAACCGTTTTTTTGGTTTTTAATTTATAACTAAAAATATTATTATTTTTTCATGAAAATTGGTGAAAATGTTCTTTTTTGTGTTTCAAATAAGCCTAAATTTTTTCAAAGCGAAATATTTATTTGTCGATGTTTTATGCAGAAAATACAAAAAATTTACCTTATTTTCAATCGAAAAATTTGGTTAGTAAATATTAGATAAAATTACCTTTACCAGTGCTCATTTTTTCGTTGAAATCTCAGCTTTCATATGGAATTTCATATAAAATATAATATTATTTACGTACAAAAATATCGTTAAAAAAGCGAACAACCGAAAAAACTACTTTTAAAAATCGATTTTTCGTATATCCCTGGTCTATAAGTATATGCGGTAAACAAGCAGAACCACAGATGGAAGAACTAAAAAAAAATATTTCTTGTTAAGTAACAATAACAATGATTTGGTTACCAATTTATTATGAGCCGTGTTTGTGTCACAGCAACCTCGGGGCTTAAAACAGCCACATTAAGCAATTCCTCTAAAAGCTATTCATTTCCTGAATTCCCAGCAATTTATTATGATTGACGTATTTGACATTAAACTTCATTAAAACAATTCATAATTTGTGGACCATTTTACGAATCTCTATTAGCCCAGTAAAAATAGATCGATTTGTATGGAGTAGATTGCAATAAATGCTCTTTGGGTGATAATTCAGAATTAAATATATAAATAGCTGAAATACATAAATTGACAATAATCCCCGATATTTTTTTTATATTTATTGAGTTATTAGCAATTATAGCAATAACATTAAATTTAAGTGGGAACAAAAAATGGACCACTGGTGATTTTGTACATGACTGCTCCTTTTCAAAAGTTTTAATTATGGAAATAATTATCCCCGGTCAAAATCAACATATTAAGTACCATATTGACTATTTTATATAAAATAAATGATAACTTCAAAACAGTAATTGCCTAGAGAGTGAAATTTTGTCAAAGTATTTAAATAGTTACTACAAATAACTAGGTAAATTATCACCAAGGTGACTATTATACTTTTTTTTTCGTGAAGTTAAATTTGTTTTTAACCCTTGTACATTAAAGACACCCAGGATATTTTTATGAATCTTACTACCAACAATTTTTGTCTACTCAAATTGTAAGGAATCCCCTGAATATCTGTAATGCATTTCTAATAATTAAATGAAAATCAAACACTCGCGAGAGGGTGCGCGCGGGCGGCGGGCGGGTGGCGGTGGCGGCGTCGCGATGCATCAAGCGGCCGCGTCTATTACATAAATTTTATTTTGGATTCGTGTAATTAGACCACATGAGTAAACAAATGTGGTGTTTTAAAATGAAATAGTACGCACGGCTACAGATCAAGCTATACATTTCCAGTATATGCTGATCTCGCATTGTATAGGATTTCCTAACAATGAGTGGTCAGTGTAAACTGGAAATGTATAGCTTGATGTGTAGCCGCGTGTACCTACTTCTAGGCAAAATATTAATAGGTATCAGCAAAATTTAAAAAAAATATATTTTGGAACAATAACACAAGAAGTAGGTAGGTACACAAGTAAAACGATGATAGCTGCAAAAGTATAAACTGTAGCGCAGCTAACAACGTCCTTCTCAGATACAGAATGGAATAAATGTTCCATGCAAAAAGAGACTAATAGGTAATTTTAGTACTTTAGATAGTTAAAAAAAGGCGATTTGTACCAATAGTCGTCGGATTGGTACTGTTACTCGTCAAAAGGACCCAGTCGTGTCAATTTTTTGTGTTAATGTGAACTCTCAGACCTTGAACATACTGTACGTGTTTGTTAAGAGTCTAAGAAACAAAAGGTAAGTAGAAGACTGAATGCTAAGATTTACTAAAGGTTGTAGCAGAGCAGGAGGTAATAAAAACAGCAAGGTTAATTAAATTGTAACATATTTTTACTTAAAAATTTTAAGAGACGTCTGGCAAAAAAATATGAGCGATCAGAATAACAGAATCAGTTTTTGTCCGGAATTAAGTCTGTGCTTTTGACTCGATGGTTGAGCCGATCAGACGTCAACTCCATGCCCAAAAGCTCTAGGCGGTCGGTAACTAGTACAGATGCTCCTCGGAAAGTAGGAGATAACTGAAACTGGCTCCTTTTGGCAGTGAAAAGACACACCTTTGTTTTCAGAGCATTGAATTTGACCAGATTGCCATCTCCGGCATTGTGGAACTACAGTGGGGTATGTTAGAGGCCGCATCAAGGCGTGAATTTTCGACAAAGATAAAGGCTAATAAGGTTGCACTCTCTTGCGCGGGATGAGCCAGCGTTCCATCAGACTTAAGCATAAGAGGCAGCAAATGGCAGAAATTTGTTTAGACCGATTTAGACAGCGATCAGAACTCCTTGCTATCAGAAAGGTATAGGATGCCAACTTGGCCCCAATTCGTCCAACATGGTCAAAACGCGCCTTCCGTAACACCCGTTCGCAATACTTGGCGGGAGAATTGAACGCTCTTTTAACATTGCGCGAGCACGTTGACTGTCGCACCTGTCATTACGGGCCGAAGCCAAGACGCGTTGTACCAGGGCTGAGGCTCGCTGCCAAGTGGAACGTCAGAGAATTGGATAAAATATTGCATTCCCTGACGTATCACGTATACGGGCCGAAGCCCAGGCCTGGTATACCTGCAGTTTTACCAGCATTTGAGCAATTGTTGAAGGTTAAGTTCATTAATTGAATGAGAAAATTTTACAGTTTGTAGTAACTTGACCTGCTGTTATAATATTATTAGCATAGTTCGTAGTGACTTATTTTAAATCGTGCCCCACCCTTACCAAACGCCTATAAATACGGTAGTCATTGTGCGGTGAAGTCCATTTGCTCGAGCGACTCCTAGCGGTGAGGTTGTTGGATTGGTAATCGGCACGATTTGCAGTAAGTCACATTTTTAGTTATTTTTGTGAGTAGTGGTTCTTCTTTTAAGTTAGTGGCTGTTCTTTTTGATTTGATATGTCATAAATCATAATTATTGTAGTAAACGAATTTAGGTTGTGAAAACTGTTGTTTTTTTTTAATACTACCCGCTTCTGGTTCCTAAAAATATAATAATATTTTACCTGGTCACCGTAAAAACGTGTTAAGAATTCAGTTGCTTCCTTGCCAGACGCTTCTGTTTTTGCTAAAGCTTTTGCGACAGTCTGTGTGCCTTCCGGGTTGCCCTCCGACATAGGTAACGATTTTAGTTGCTATATTTCGGTTTTGCCGAAGATATACGCTGGAACAATGTGGCTCAACGCATGACATGTTCTTAATAATTTTCTCTTTGGAATCAACTGGCTTCTTTCCAGAATCAACAAGATTAGGGCATGTGAAGGACCCGCCGAATCCAGTGGACCAGTTCGGCCCAGTGGTGCTAATCATTCTTACCACTTGCACACCCTTTATTACCCATAAATTTATCTTAGGAAGCAAATTCATTATGACTTAAACTAAACCGTAAATATATTAAGTAGTTTACTACTGCAAAATATTATTTTCTAAAAATTTAATTAATGTTGTGTGTACAAATACAAAAGCGTTAACAACTATGTTGCGGTCACAATAATAGTTATTATTCGCATTTTGTGGCATAAAACACTAAAATACCTAGAATTTGGCGGGTTTAGAGGCAACTATTAAGCGTGTCCCAGTAATCGTTACAATAGTACTTAAAATGACGAGATCTGGGTCAAGTAGGATTTTTTAGGTACCAATAGATGTCACGTTCGAAAAAAAATACTTTTGTGATTAAAGTGTTCCAAATTTCAAGTTATTCATATCGTTAGCCAATTAACTTAACTAATTCATCAAATAATCAGACTTACCGTAGACCCAACTGAAGTTTCACAAATCGAAAAACAAAACTACGTGCCGACTTCACATTTAGCAGCTGAACTTGCAAAAAAATTAAATTTTTGTCGGACACACTTTTCAAGTAAAATATTTCAGATGTTGCAATATGTTACCAAGAATAGGTTGCCATAAAATCGGCAAGTTTAATGTTTAGTCAATGAGGTATTATAATACTAGAGGCGCAGCGTCCTACAAAATAATTCAGAAAAACGTACCGACTTACCGACTTGTACGAGTTTAAACACGTAGCTTTGAAACGGATACATAAATATGTCAATCTGTCAAAATAATCTATGTTTGTCTCACTTCTTCCACCGTCAAACTAATTACGTTGGAATGAGACAAGACATTGTTACCCGAAAAACGGCCAGAGTTTCCAACGATCAACATCATTTCCCAAGAATTTAATGAAGGTTTTCATTGAATCAATTATAATGAAAGATTGTAATATGGAATATTTCCATGTGCTTCTGATCTTTAGGTACCCTGGAAAACAAATAAGAGATCACTCTGTCTAGCACTGCACCTATTGACGCGTTTATGATGAATTTACATACGTTGCGATGAAAATTAAATAACGTAAATTACTATAGTTTATCTGTTTCGATCCATTTTAATAGTAAAAAAACCGGCCAAGCGCGTGTGGGCCACGTAAAATGAAGGTTTCCGTAATTGAAAAGAATGTATCCAAAAACAAACTTAACATTTGTAGCTGAAAAACAAGAAATGTTTATGCGATAAAATGACAAAATAACGGTTTTCGGACTTTTTCTGTGAGACCTTGCTTCTTGCCAAATTTCATGATTCTAGGTCAACGGTAAGTACCCTATAGGTTTTGATTTACTTGCGAGTATCAAAATATGTTGCAACGTATTTGATATTCATTTTAACTTGATACCTCCACGCGTTCCTGATAAAAAAGGTCTTGACAGACAGTCAGACAGAAAGACGGACAACGAAGTGATACTATAAGGGTTCCGTTTTTCCTTTTGAGGTACGGAACCCTAAAAAAGTACGTCATTTAAAAGAAATTACGACGACTGTTCTTGGTTTCACTACTGAGTTAGACAAGTTTGTCAATCTTAAAAATTCTGAAAAGTATCTTGGATTTATAAACTAACTTGTATTTGATCGTAGTTTAACAATTCGGTTTAATAATCGATTACTAATCACAGTAATCACATCACACTAATATTATAAAGGCGAAAGTTTGTAAGTGTGTGTGTTTGTATGTTTGTTACTTCTTCACGCTCAAACGGCTGGACCGATTTGGATGTTTGGTAAGTAGATAGCTTATATCCCGGATTAACACATAGGCTACTTTTATCCCGGTCTACGCGCAGGGCGCAGCTAGTTTACTTTAATTGGAAATGAACCGGTTTATTTTCGCACAGCACACCACTATATAACACAATGTGATCATAAACAATCTATTATTTTTCATTTAAAAATATAAACTCATAGTCATTAGTCATTACGTATAAGATTATTTATTGCTAATAAAATTAATTTTGGTGGACGATGCAGTGATATATTAGGTTAAAACCTTTGACATACTTACACGTGACATGTGTTACTTTTGTATTCAGTGACTGTTTGGGTACTTTTCCATTCAGTGAGTGTTTGGGTACAGTACAGTATGTTTAATCCAAACAGACTACAATAATAATTTAGACTTACAGGAACATACATTCGTCATTCACTAAACTCCCAAAAGTCGGGCAAAATCAAAATCGTTTTTACTGGTAACACTGATGGCATAAACAATGTTTGATAAATTTTTAGATAATCTGAACAAAATTCAGCAAAATTACTTGTGAAATGCATTACCACTTGCCTTAGTAATCTTTTCAGACCGTGACATACAAATTTTAATCGCACATTTCACTATTTTGATATTTTTATCGCTAAGCAATTGCTCACTTGACGACAAGCTGACAACTGAACTCGGATATGCCTGTGGACATATACGATATAGTAACGCTTCGGCGCCGTACACTACTGATCTAGTACTATTAACATCATTGTGTTTAGTAGAAAAAGATATTGATGTTTTTAGATAATTAGACGACTACTGGGTCACTGTCGACTTCACCCGCGTTTACCTTATATGATTCGAACCAGAAAGCGGTAGTTGATAGAAAAAATGCGCTTATCTTGGATGTAAAGCGCATTTATTATATCCCATAGGTATAACTGTGTACTGAGTTTATTAAAATCCTAACAATAGAATAATTTCAGATTTTTCTCTTTGCTGACGTAACAACAACAACGTCAGTTTCGTGTAGTCTGACAATCCTGGCTTTTCGTTCCGGTACAGTTTCGTGCAATTGTCGCGCGAGTGGGTAGATTGCAGAGTAGGCATGGTATTATACCTTTCGCATTTTTGATTTGTGTACTACTGTTTTCGGCAATTTGTATGTAAAATCACTGGTACATTATCCGAGAAATGAAATAAATTGTCTTTCCGAAGCTCACTAAAACATAGAGTTTTAAAACCTTTACTGCCAACGGTGACAGAATCACCATCTAAGGGCTTTCCGCATAATACGCAAGACATAATAAATAAGTACCAAAAATCCGGGCGCATAGTAAACAATTTCATTGCGTAATGAGAAGAAAATGTTCAGTAATTATTTGAGCAGTTAAACAATAGCTCCATCTTTTTCACATCCGATAACTTCGTCCCTCTCGCACACCGACGCGGGGGATGCAAGGCGCTCGGTCAAGGTTGGCATTTTATATTGTGTAGGTAATTTAGGTTTTATGCATTTTGCGAAGAATCCTTATCACTTAATCAGGGGATTATGACACTTACATATGAAGAATGAAAATGTTAATGCACAGCCTAAAAAATATTTCAAGTGTCTTTTATGTACAATATACAAAACATGATAAAACACTTTTTAACTATGTTCCTGAGAAGTCACCAAGGTGAAAACTGAACATAGGTTCGAGGCTAACGTTTGGAATGTATAAACAGAAAAATCCCCGAAAGTGCGATTTTTTAAGTCTCATTTATCACACCATGAAAGAAAAAATCTCGTAATGTTAAGAATTTTGTACCCAAACCGAGGGATTACTTATGTACTATAATTTTAGGCTGGCTGTAGACGATAATCTTACTTTTCACCTAAAGTGTATTTTTTGTTTAACGTTAAACAGTAAAAACACAACTTTAGGTATTTCTGAGGTTCCTCCGACCATATGAGCACAAAATTGCCACGAATGCATACGTAAATAACTATACTATTATTTCAAAACCAATTTACTAAAGTGTCTTTAATGCAATCTCAAACACTATTTTTACTGGACTATATACAAAACAGTCAAACAGATGAATTGCGTGCTAGATAAATTAGGTATGAATTCTTAGTTTGTGACCGTTTTACGATTTCAAATATGATTCATAATACCTATTACTTATCCTATTATGATTCTGCCAAAGTGGCCGTTTTAGCTCCCCAGATCTGTCTCAATCTGTCAAAAATTGTATAGCATTTACCTACATTTTTGCCATTTGATTGTCACTGGCATGAGATTGCGACTTGAATTTCAACGTTTATAGGTACGAGAATGGCCTTCAGTTAATTAAATGTTGTATTAGACGTATCGGCTGAATATCATTCAGGCCGCTAGTGGAACAGCGCCGTTTAGTGAAAAGGATAGGCGGTAGGCGGTCGACCAAACGGCTAATTACGTGTACCAGTTGGCAGCGACATAATTATGTACAGTCAGCAACAAAAGTCGATTAACACTTATTGAGAAAAATACTTCATTATAATCGGAACAGATGTAAATTTTAAAGAAAATTAACTCTTATCTAATAAACGAAAAAAGCAGGATATCGTATCATTTTGTGTTAATTTAGATGATGTCAAAAAGTAGCAGTGTTAACCGACTTCTGTTGCTGACCGTACCTATCACTTATTTTGTATTGTTATTTTATATGTCACGTTCTAAAACACTTTGTTTGGTTTGTAATTAGTATGTGATTCGGCATACTGGTCAGTGACCAGTATGCCGAACACGGTGACTCGGCACGATATAAAAAAAAACATCCATAAAAACTCTATTAGTTGAGTTCAACATTAAACCAAGTTACGACTCAACGAATCTACATCCCCATAGTAACAGAACAGCAGCACCAGAATATTTTAGACCGGGTTTAAAAATACCCGTTGTAAAAATACCGGGTGTAAAAATACCGGGTGTAAAAAGACACTTGCCGAAGCCGAAAACCACATATTCTATCCAGTATTTGTAGTTTTTTTACTTCTATTATTGAGAAGTCCTGACTGACTGACTGACTCATCAACGCCCAGCCCAAACCCTTGGACCTAGACAGCTGAAATTTTGCAGTTCCCTTTATAATGTAGACAATGAATAAGGAAGGATTTCCCGGTAGCAGGATCCCGTGGGGTATTTCCACGCTGGCGAAGCCGCGCGAGAAGTGCTAGTTCGAAAACGAGTGATATCCATACTAATATTATAAATTCGAAAGTAACTCTGTCTGTCTGTCTGTCTGTCTGTCTGTCTGTCTGTATGTCTGTCTGTCTGTCTGTCTGTTACCTTTTCACGCCTAAACCACTTAACCGATTTCGATAAAATTTGGCAAGGCTATAGATGGTATCCTGGGGACGGACATAGGCTACTTTTTTTTTCAAAAATAATCCTACAGGGGGTGGTATAGGGGATGAAAGTTTGTATGGGAAACTCATTATTTCTTAAGTTAGGGATGTGAAAATTAAAATGTATGCTTTTGATAGGAAATAAAGAAATATGCGGTTCAGCGTTTTTGAAAAATCATCCCCTAAGGGCGTAAAACAGGGGTTGATTATAAAATTTACAAAACTGCACGGATTGCGACAAAATTTGGCAAGGCTTTATATAGCATCCTGGTAAAGGACATAGGATACTATTTTTTCCATAAATATTACTACAGGGGGTGATATAGGGGATGAAAGTTTCTATGGGAAATTCAGTATTTCTTAAGTTAGGGAAGTGAAAATTAAAATGTATGCTTTTGATAGGAAATAAAGAAATATGTGGTTCAGCGTTTTTGAAAAATCATCCCCTAAGGGGGTAAAATAGGGGTTGAGTTTAAAATTTACAAAACTGCACGGATTTCGACATAATTTGGCAAGGCTTTATATAGCATCCTGGGGAAGGACATAGGCTACTTTTTTTTTCAAAAATAATCCTACAGGGGGTGATATAGGGGATGAAAGTTTGCAAGGGAAACCCAGTATTTCTTAAGTTAGGGATAACAAATTTATTTTATTGGTAGGAAATTAAGAAATATGCGGTTCAGCGTTTTTAAAAAATCATCCCCTAAGGGGGTAAAATAGGGGTTGATTTTAAAATTTAAATAACTGCACGGATTTCGACAAAATTTGGCAAGGCTTTATATAGCATCCTGGGAAAGGACATAGGATACTTTCAAAAACAATACTACAGGGTGATATAGGGGATGAAAGTTTGTAAGGGGAACCCAGTATTTTTTATGTTAGGGATAACAAATTTATTCTATTGGTAGGAAATTAAGAAATATGCGGTTCAGCGTTTTTGAAAAATCATCCCCTAAGGGGGTAAAATAGGGATTAATCCTACAGGGGGTGATATAGGGGATGAAAGTTTTTATGGGAAACCCAGAACCACTGAACGGATTTCGATAAAATTTGGCAAGGTATCCTGGGGACGGACATAGGCTACTTTTTTTTTCAAAAATAATCCAACAGGGGGTGATATAGGGGATGAAAGTTTGTATGGGAAACTCAGTATTTCTTAAGTTAGGGATGTGAAAATTAAAATGTATTCTTTTGATAGGAAATACAGAAATATGCGGTTCAGCGTTTTTGCAAAATCATCCCCTAAGGGCGTAAAATAGGGGTTGATTTTAAAATTTACTAAACGGCACGGATTTCAACAAAATTTGGCAAGGCTTTTTATAGCATCCTGGGAAAGGACATAGGATACTTTTTGTCTTAAAATATAATCCTACAAGGGGTGATATAAGTGATGCAAGTTTGTATGGGAAACCCCGCATTTCTCAAGTTAGGGATATGAAAATTCAAATTTATGCTTTTGGTAGGAAATAAAGAAATATGTGGTACAGCGTTTTTGAAAAATCGTCCCCTAAAGGGTACAATAGTGTTTGACAAATATTTGTGTACCTACCTCTTTTTAAGAGATTTAAGGGATTGGAAATGTAGTCATACTTCGAATTTTGAGGTAACATTTAGTCTTTATTTCATTCGACGTTTTTAAGAGGAAATTATTTGAACGAGTGGACACTCGGACAAAAGTTATTTGTTATTAGAGCGTGACTGGCATACTAAATTTTAAGTAATTAACAAAGTCCCCCCGCCGCGTAAGTCTGTCTGTTTGAATGCGATAATGTCAAAAAGTACCGAACGGATTTTCATACGGTTTTCTCCAATGAACGGAGTGATTCAATGTAATTAATTATTTTTTGGTTTAAATTGGCTGAAATGTGACGAAGACTGTTGAAGATGTCGGAAAAAATCATGCCGACTGGTAGCTTTATGCCTACTGTACACGGTAACGATATATCGTAGCGATTTGAGTTTGCACAGTTATATCGGACGGCCCTATGTTTTCCACATAAACGTTCCCATGGGATATTTTCCGACATCCACGCGGGCGAAGCCGCGGGCAAAAGCTAGTATGTACTAAACTTTTTCCGACAAGTACCGTAGAGCGAAAGGGCGGAGCATAACTCCGTTTGCCTTTTCCCAACATGTTGGGGTCGGCTTCCAGTCTAACCGGATGCAGCTGAATACCAGTATTTTACATGGAGCGACTGCCTATCTGACCTCCACAACACAGTTACTAAATAATACGATACCCCTTGGTAAGACTGGTTATCAGACTTTCGGGCTTCTGACGACTCGTAACGACTGTTAAAGATCCACGAATGACCTTTCCGAGGCACGGAATTAAAGTTATCAATACTTACATTTTATACTTTAATGAACATACATTATACATTGTGGTTCTTTATGATATAACCATAGATAGACGTATAAAAAAGGAGGACTCCGCGCCACGCATATCGAAAGTGAAGCACCGTACCGATCTATGTGTGCGTGATTTGAGTACCTGCAAAGACGCCGTCGCTCGTGTCACGTAATAGCGGCCGGTCGTCATACTATGATGTAAATGTGTGCGTGCGGCGTGTTTGTACAAACGGTCCCCGCATACTTACTGTGCTGCACTTTCGATATGCGTGGCGCGGAGTCCTCCTTTTTTATACGTCTATGATAGCACCATCCTTTTTTCACATCGGAAAAATGATGTATACATGATCTTTTCACGTCATAGTACGGCCCCTGGACTGGCTTTCAATTACCATCGACACGCTAAGAACAAGGAGTAGTTAGTGTAATCCATTCTTACTTATAAGGCTCATCTTTGGTGACACAAGACACGACGATGACCACCTGTCCCGTGTAGCCGCATATCTTAATAGTAGGGTAAGTCTTGTTGTCCGAAGTGCTGTTCACGCCGGGAATCGAACCCGCTGACCGGCCTTCGCACTCGTAGCGAAATCTGTGGACAAAAATATGATTATGAATAAGAGTTCATTATTATTATTTTTTTGTTTTTTAATGGTTTTCTAACTAACAACACTACGAACGCCATCTTTGTAAACAAAGCATATAGGACTGTACCTAGGACTGAAATATACGAGGGCTGCTATTTATGTATCCGGAATAACAAAGTGAGACAAACATTTATCATTTATTATGGTTTTATTGCTTTTCAAAATATTCGCCATGATGATTGATGCACTTTTGCATACGTTGGAACCAATTTTCGTAGCACTTTTTCCATTCGGATTGAGGTATTTCCAGAACTAGACAGCATTTGACGCACCCTGATTGTACTTTTGCAACATTTTTTTACAACTATGTTCGTGTAATATTTTATATATACTCGTCATACTTATGCCCAGAGATGCCTCTATCTCGCGAGATATAACATGACGATCTTGCATTACTAGTTTCCGCACAGCATCAATATTTTGAAGTACAACAACCGATTTAGGGCGACCTTCTTTAAATTCGTCCGTGAGCACAGACCGCCCACGATTAAACTCACTAAAACAGTGATACACAGTAGTTTTCGATGGTGCTTCGTCCCCAAAAGTCGAAGTGAGTTGATCGATGCACTTTTTTTTGAGTTAGCCCTCGGTGAAAATCGTAATAAATTATAGCACGAAAATTTTCACGCGTTAAATCCATGGTGATTCAAAATGACGCCACAAAGTAAAAACAAATGACAGCTACATGAAACAAATTGTATTCTTCATCCAAATAGTTCTATTTTTAAATGTTATAATTACTTTTCCGGATACATAAGTAGCAGCCCTCGTACATAAATCAATAATTAATGCAGGTAATTGGACACCATATTATTATGTACTTAATTCCTCAATATAATTAGATCTCATATATTGATACAACATATTCTACACATTCTACACTGAATACATACAATGTGTAGAAAAGAAAGCAAACAGAATTGCTCCTTCTCAAAATAATCTCCCAAGTGTAGCGACCTATTTAACAATGCATTCTGGGCAGCCGCCTGCCCATTCCCGAACGGAACCGGCTGCTCCAGTGTAAACATACTAAATTAACTTAGTTTATGAAGCTATTAGTTCGCAGTTTTACTTTAAAAGACTTGTGTCGCTTCCTGTATTTGAAAAGTCATTAAACATTTACACATACAACATTAGTTTTTGTGTATGGAACAGCAGATTTTTTTTTCGCGATTTCAATGTTGGTCCCATAGAAAAAATTGTTCAAAATGATGAGTACAATGACCCCCTTTCGGGTTTAGGGTAAACAAAAAATAATGTTGTAAGTAAGTACATTTTTTTACAGGTTTTTTTTTAATATTTTGATGGGCAGTGCATTAATAAGGCTGAAGTATGACTGCAGAAAACGCAGCCTTAGGAAGATGTTAAGAATTCATGTGAAGTTCGCCTTATAAATATTGTTATTGGTGTTAATTGGCATGGCTTTAGGTCATTATGAACACATCAATTATAAATAATTTATAAAGCCAAGCGTTACGTTAAGCTGTGTTTGGGTCACCTTGCGTTTATAAGACAACACGGATTGATATGATCAACAAAAGCTAAGCTTTCGGCCAGATTGTTGGAAGTTATTTTACAAACTAGAACATTTTAGCAATTCATAGGCTGACCGCTGAATGTTGATCCCACCAGCCAAGTAACAATAACAGTCAAATTAAAAAGTAAACCGAAATAGGTCAAATCTGACAAATCTTTGTTCTGGCACAGATTAATACTCGTACAGATGGGATACTCCGCAGTTTAGGTATGAAGCTACAAGTACGCGGCGGGCCCCGTCCGCGGGGCCTGATTCATTGATTTGGTCAGAAGGTATAAGAGTTACGCGAGAGAAAGAGAGGCAACTTGTAGTTGAATATAACTGTAGGTAATAAGCGTTGTGCGACCTGAATTGCACTTTATTGTGTCGTAGCAAGAGTCACTTTTTATTTAAATGATTTTGCAGGTTCATTCCCGATGACCACCACCTGTTTGGCCACCACTGGTGGACAGCGAAACAACTTTAAAAAATTATTCCCGTTGTCCACCACTGGGGGGACAGCGGCACAACTTTGTTCGCCACCACTGGTGGACAGTGACACGGATTTTTAAACATTCCCTATGGCCACCACTGGGGGACAATGCCACAACTTTTGATCCAATTCCCACTGGCCATCACTTTAAATTATTTTATCTAGAGACCGGTAAAGGATAGCTTAGGTATATACTCACGGATTTCGTTTGTGAAATTATTTTTTTCCAATTCAAATGCTTACATAATAATAATAAAATAATATTTATTTTATTGTATTTAAGGTGACTGGTAACTAGTGACCGATACATAAACACATGATAACAAACGACTTTTATTATGGGACCAAAGTACCAAACCTGAAATTGCGAAAAAAATCAGCTGCTCCCTACATTCATGTGCGCATAAAGGCTCTTACAGACAGAGGCGATATCGCGAGCGATATTGCGATATTATCGCGTCACAACACCGCTACGCGACACGTCACGACGCGATATCGCCTCTGTCTGTAAGAGCCCTAACTCGTCAAAATGTAGGGAGCAGCAGATTTTTTTTTCGCGATTTCAGGTTTGGTCCCATAGTAAAAGTTGTTTGTTATCATGAGCACAATCATTAGTGTTTAGGTATCGGTCACTAATTACCAGTCACGTTATATAGTTTTATTAAACTGTGACTATGATTGTACTATTCTAGTCGATTTTAAAAATTGCTAATTATAACCGGCTGTGGAAATTATGTCAGCTAATTACCCACTTCAATAAAAAATAAGCAATCAAAGCTTTAATGATGATTTATTAATATTTTAGTGAAACATTTAATAAAAAATATGACTTTATTAATTACCTACCATATAATTTAGAAATATTTATATTAGTCCTCCCACCCTTAACCCTGCTAAAAAACCAAATCCGTAAGTATATATTAAGCTATCCTTTACCGGTCTCTAGATAAAATAATACAAATTGATGGCCAGTGGGAATTGGATCAAAAGTTGTGGCATTGTCCCCCAGTGGTGGCCATAGGGAATGTTTAAAAATCCGTGTCACTGTCCACCAGTGGTGGCGAATGATAATTTACCAAGTTGTGCCGCTGTCCCCCAGTGGTGGACAACGGGAATAATTTTTAAAGTTGTTTCGCTGTCCACCAGTGGTGGCCAAACAGGTGGTGGACATCGGGAATGAACCATTTTGCGGAGTGTCCCATCTGTATTAATCTGTGGTTCAGGTTAAATTCTTACGCAATGACTCACTGAAGGGAATGGGGAGCCACACGCAAAGCTGTTTGTAGATGGCGCTCTGAACGACTGTACATTGTTTTACAAACAAATCCATACAATTTGACAATCGTTCGTTATGTCAAATCAATGAAAAAAGGACAGTCGATCATGTGCCACCTAGCGTGATAAAAAGTTAGTTTTCCTCCCCATTAGTAACACATTCATCTGTATTTCGAAGGTTACAATTTTATATCTCACCGCATTTCCAACAGTTTATTTATTTATTAAAACTTTATGCACTAGTAAAAAAATACTGTACAATGGCGGAGGCATTTTCTACCAGTCAACCTTAGGGTGATGCAGAGACAAAACATGGTAGGTGCAACATAAGGGATAGATAACTCGAAAAAAAAATACTAATAAATACATACATACATAATATACATACAAAGTAAAGTGCCTGCTTGGGTTCGATCCCACGACCAAAAACAACTCGGTAAGTCGCGGCCGTTACCACTGGACCACCACCACAATAACATTATTCAATTGCAATGAAAAACCACTGACGAAAATGACGAGGCAGATTATGACGTACGTTTTCTGATTCATTTCTTTACATTGCAATTGTTATGAAATACTTTTAGAACTGAGTGTATTGTATAATGTCGCAGTAAGATGGTTGAAGGCGTGATATAGGTAGCTATTTCCTGGGGATATAGCTATATACCGTAATATAGTTATATGAAAGCGGTTCATAACTGTCTTACTAGGAATATAACTATGATACGAGCATGATCGAGTAATATAACTATTAGGGCACTCCGACAGATGAACTGACGGTATACAGGGTGTTAGTGTAAACAGTGGTAATATTTTAAGGGGTCATTGTACTCATCATTATGAACAACTTTTACTATGGACCAAACCTGAAATTGCGTAAAAAAATCACACCTTAAAAATTGCCACTGTTTACACTTACAATAAATAAAATAATTTTACTTCGGATTACTAGAGATCCATAAATTGTTAGTAACAGGATTGGAACTTAAAACACTATTGTTAATAACATAAGCTAAAGACAAATTAAAGACAAAGACACAATTAATAACAAGACTGTACCTACACAACGAGAAATGGACACTATGGTATCAGCCTTCTCACAAATTGTCTCATTATAGCAGAGAAAGTGTCTGCCGCCACAGCCTTCAGGGCTTCAACCATCTTGCTTCGACATATAATATGACACGAGATCTTAGAAACAATAGCTCTAATAAGAACTTTATCATCGTATTACGTTTCTATTAGCAGTGATAATGATTTTCCGCGAGCATTGCTTCTGTTCACGTGCGCGGCCACGATGCCTCTGACATAACAACGCAAAGTAACGTGAGCCTTGCATACTAAGACAGAACGACCTGGCACTTGAACCGTTTAGAGCCTAGCAGCCAGCCGCCTAGCTATGAGCTGTTTGTGGAACGCTTAGCATTCGGTGCGAGTGTGCGAGTGAACTTGCTAATTGCTGGGCGCCTCGGCTGTAGAACAGAATGTTGTTAGATAACTGTCGAGATTTATGTATGTAGACGAAATTAACGTTTTCGGTACGAGTGTTAGACAGTGTGTAAAAATACACATCACAAAGCCGTCAACTATGCATACTGTACATCTAATTAAGTAGCTTTGCGCACAAATTATTGCTGGGAAACGACTTTTATTTTTAGGTATAAAAAGTAACTTTTTATTACGCGCATTGTAACGCAAACTCGGACAAACAGACTTAAGCCCCGCCCCTTCGCTCTACGGTACGCGTAGTACTTGTCGGAAAAAGTTTAGTAATATTAATCTGTGGTAATACTCGTAACACTTGGAATACATTTTATTTAAAAAAAAATGCGACTTTGACCTTCAATATGTCCAGAACCAGTGGATTCCCAGGTATGGTCTAGTGAAAAAAAAAAACTTGAGAGGTGTCAAGGGACACCCGGATGGAACGAAGTTCCTTTCGATTAATTAGTGAAGGAATTGTAACAAAATTTTATTTCTATACTTATCATCATCATCACCATCATCATCATCATCATCATCACCATCATCATCATCATCATCATCACCATCATCATCATCACCATCATCATCATCATCATCATCAACATCATCATCATCATCATCATCATCATCATCATCATCATCATCATCATCATCATTATCGCGACACCACACTGTTCAATGCGAAATAGAAATGAAAATATCTGGCTTGCTTTCTATAAGAGAGAGAGCGAGACACAGAGAAACATGCGCACGCCGCACGGCTTACAATAGCTACCTATAGCAAAAGTGTCTGTTTTTTCCGTCTAGCCCCCTTTCACAACGCGCGATAAGGAACTTCGCTTCGTTCCAAAAACGATCCAAATAATGGGTAGAATATGTGGCTTTCGGCTTCGGCAAGTGTCTTTTTACACCCGGTATGATGGGAATTACTCTAAGAGACAGTAGGGCGAACACAAAGAAACGATAAATGGATTGTTTATGTGTGAAGATGATAATGACTGGAAAGGGTATACTGAAAAACAGAATACCTGCTGGAGATGATGGCTGATATAGAAAACATGCAGGGCCGGTTCTAAATAAATTTGGATAGGGAATAGGTCCACTTATTTGATCAGCGGGGCAATTCTGTAATACACTATCAATCGGAATCGGTTTCATTTTGACAGTGCAATGAACGTTGCGGCGTTTTCCCCAACGTTTTGTAATACGGGTAATGTTATGTCATCTGCATTAGAAACTTCAGTTAATTACAAATAAATATTGATATCGTAGCACGAGAATGGGTTTTTTGTTGCTATCAGTCGATATTCATGAGTGTTCAGTGGGATATCCTAAAGCTATTTGTAGACCTTGTCATTTACCTCATAACTTGGGTATTTGACATTGCGATCAGTTGTGGACTTGTGGGGTTTATTTGTACCTACTCTATACAATTTATTACCTATTTTGTAAAGTATTTTTAACATTATTAAAGAGATACTGCGATATCTCATTTGATTATTTTTGTAAGATCTTCAAACTTTTCTTTCCATATTTATACAAAATTCTGCAAGCCTAGACTGATTTCTTCCTCGATTTGAGTGTTAATTATTAAACTAGGTATCAGGGGGCCTACTCCCTAAGTCCATCCGTCTTTCCGTCCGTCCGTTCATCCGTCCGTTTGACATTACGATCAATCAAAACAAGTAAAAAAGTTAAATTTTTCGGACGGGCAAAAGCACACCGGGAGTAGGGACTACTGGCAAATCCTGTTGTCCTTCATACTTCGTTCGGGCCTCGAACCAATCATCCATCCGTAGGTGATACGGAGTAAGAAACGCCCGTAACGAAAGCCGAAACTACGGGCTTCGTGCTTAGGGAGTAGGCGCCCAGAAGTGAAAGTACTTAACCAATACTCTCAACAGGGGCGGCTTTGCGTGTGCGGTGCACGCGGGCGCCGCGTCCTAGGGGGCGCCACTCGCCACGCAGTGTCGTGCAATTTAATAAATGATTGTTCAGTCAGCGTCTCATCGACCTATCCTTATCTGTCAAATATCTGCAACTGTATTTCAACCTAATCTTGAAAGCTTAGAGTTCAATATTAGTTGGGATATTTTGACAGATTTGGGTAGGTCGATATGATGCTGACTGTGCTACTCCTGCCTCCATAGCCCAGTGGTTACGAAGCCAGGGTCGCGGGTTCCAAAATGTCTCTTTGTACCCATTGCATTTTGACCGCGCACTTACTAGAGGGCGCTAGAGTAATGATTGCACACGGGCGCTACATACGCTAGAGACGCCTCTGACTCTCAACTTGTTGCTAGCATGTAAACCTGCTTACTAGACATGTGCGCCGATCGGCGCGGCGCACGCCGCCGGTCAATTTAGCCACGCCGACGCCGCCGAATTTTTCATCGGCGTCATCGGCGTCAAAATTAAATAACACACGCACGCACTTAATTTAATAAATTATTTTTTTATTTACTTAAACAGTAACAGAAATCCTATCCACAGGCTCCTTGTTAGACTAAACAAGTCTGATTTAAAAATTGATGACTCTGAGTGGAAACTTCTGGGCGACTTGATAAAATTTTTGAAACTTTTTCGGGACGCTGTTAATATAATGAGTGCATCAAACTCAGTCACAATCAATGTTGCACTTGTTTTTAGGTGTGAAATAGAACAAGCATTAAAACAACCTCTTGGAGACGATGAAGTTCTAATAATGAGCCGCATGAAGAAAAACATGTTGGCGAAATTAAATCATCGCTTTCCCATTAATAATCTGATTATCGCGGCTGCCCTTCTCGATTGCCGTTTCCAAGGAATGTCAGTAATTGACAAATATCTTGAGGAAAGGGGGGAAACGAGAGTTTCCTTTATGTCAGCATTTGTGAGAGAACACGTCAGGGAATCTGATATTATGCAAGAATTTTGTTTTAAATTTGTTAGAAGTAGGTAATTAGGTATACAAGACAAATAATTTTGTCATAATTTAAAAATGTGATTTATTTGATCTCAAACTTACCATATTATGTTCATGTAAGTGAATAAATAAAAGTTTATTTTGAATTAAGGCATATTTTACTTATTTTCACCATCCACGCCGATTACGCCGATGACGCCGCCGCCGCCGACATATTAGAAGCCAGACGCCGCCGCCGGTCAAATAAGCATCGGCGCACATGTCTACTGCTTACTACTTATTACCTGGACAATAAACCATTTTCTATAATACAGATTGCATTTTGCATTCACGAGAGGATATCTGCATATTTAATAAGATTTCGTGGTTTTTAATGTCATATTATTAGGGTTCCGTACCAAAATGGTAAAAAAGGAACCCTTATGGTGTGACTCAGTCTGTCTGTCTGTCTGTCTGTCTGTCTGTCTGTCACAGCTGGATATCTCAGGAACTACTGATGCTATCAACTTGAAATTTGGAATAGTTTTAGATGACGTTGACCCAACTATTTTGCAAATAAGAATGAAATAAAAATAATTATATTTTTTTTGCAACAGGGACTGAAAAATTTAAAGTGGGGCTACTATGGCATGTGGGGTATCATATGAAAAAAAGCTGTTTGCACATTCTCAAACTATTTTTTATTTTTTTTAGGCCGCATAGTTTTCGGCTTTTGATGTAAAATGTAAAAAAAAATACCGTTCCGCTTTGCAAACTTCCGAGATAAGGGGGGGGCCCTTATCTCCGAAGTTTGCAAAGCGAAAAATCTGAAATTATTCTATGTGATAGAAGTTTATGTAAAGATTACAGGAAAAATAAAACGATGTCTCTAAGTAGCACACTTTTTCAGAAATCGGAACGGAACCCTCGGTGCGCGAGTCCGACTCGCTCTTGACCGGTTTTTATAATGTGGCATTCGTTGAACTTGGCGGAGCATTGATATCATAACACTAACAACACGACGAATTTTAAGTGGTGTTAGGTACTGCTGATGGTGCAACAAGTATTTTAAAACCGCCTTCCAACAAATTAACTTTCACAGTGTAAAACAATCCCTCACAGCCGTTATCTACGTATTCTTAACCGACTGCGGCAAAGCAAAAAGCTCCACCAGCAGAAAACTCTAAATAATTACAAAAACTAAAACTAACTAACTAAAACTAAATTACTCCAAAACTACAAAAAATCGCGGAATAGGTACAAGATAATAAGATAATCATTTATTCAAATACTGTAACATAAGTAGGTACTAGACATGTGCGCCGATGCTTATTTGACCGGCGGCGGCGTCTGGCTTCTAATATGTCGGCGGCGGCGGCGTCATCGGCGTAATCGGCGTGGATGGTGAAAATAAGTAAAATATGCCTTAATTCAAAATAAACTTTTATTTATTCACTTACATGAACATAATATGGTAAGTTTGAGATCAAATAAATCACATTTTTAAATTATGACAAAATTATTTGTCTTGTATACCTAATTACCTACTTCTAACAAATTTAAAACAAAATTCTTGCATAATATCAGATTCCCTGACGTGTTCTCTCACAAATGCTGACATAAAGGAAACTCTCGTTTCCCCCCTTTCCTCAAGATATTTGTCAATTACTGACATTCCTTGGAAACGGCAATCGAGAAGGGCAGCCGCGATAATCAGATTATTAATGGGAAAGCGATGATTTAATTTCGCCAACATGTTTTTCTTCATGCGGCTCATTATTAGAACTTCATCGTCTCCAAGAGGTTGTTTTAATGCTTGTTCTATTTCACACCTAAAAACAAGTGCAACATTGATTGTGACTGAGTTTGATGCACTCATTATATTAACAGCGTCCCGAAAAAGTTTCAAAAATTTTATCAAGTCGCCCAGAAGTTTCCACTCAGAGTCATCAATTTTTAAATCAGACTTGTTTAGTCTAACAAGGAGCCTGTGGATAGGATTTCTGTTACTGTTTAAGTAAATAAAAAAATAATTTATTAAATTAAGTGCGTGCGTGTGTTATTTAATTTTGACGCCGATGACGCCGATGAAAAATTCGGCGGCGTCGGCGTGGCTAAATTGACCGGCGGCGTGCGCCGCGCCGATCGGCGCACATGTCTAGTAGGTACTAAAATTTAAAATGTATCTTTTTAAGATTCACTGGTAAGGGATCTCGCCAGCACCATTTGTTGTCGCGAATCCTTTACCTTGATAGATGAAGATTACTTTCGGGACTTGCCATTTTTTCTCACACGCGTTTGGCCACCTTCCGTGGAATACGTTCTGATTGTAATTTTATGTTACGTATGAGGAATATGAGGGTATGAGGAATTCAGATTTTTAACATCACGCACTGTATAATCATCTTACAAAGCATTTCATTGCATGCAGTCTGCCACTGCAGGAAAACAGGGGAAGTAAATAAATATCAAATTATCAACAAACAAAACTTTAAAGAAAAAATGCCAGCTACTAGGTACTTACTAATAGATAGTGTACAATTATTGCTACATTGAAATTGTGTGTAGGCACGTTATGTACAGCCACCGCACGTCAGCTAGAACTATGAAAATCGTTCTTATGACAACGGAAATAAAGGTGCGGTCAAAGTAAAACTGTTATACATGGACATGCGGTTGACTGTACTGCTGTCTGCAGCCATTGTTTTCCTGTGGTGATTTGTGGTTAGGAGACACGACAGTGGATCATTTGATATTGCTGAATGTCGCACAATCTACATTATGTGTACTGCGATGGTAAAAAAAAGTAAACCGAGTGTTTATAAATGCCGCGAGACTTTGAAATTACGTTGCATTCGGAAAATGAGTTGACTCTCGAAAGTTGGCTCAATTTGAGCAACCCAAATTACGCTCAACGCAGTTTGAAAGCTGCAAACAAGTTGTTGTCAAGCAAGTAAAAAAAAAAAATAAAAAATAAATCGAATAAACCGTTTTCAATGATATTTTAAAGTCTAGCTGAAGAGATTAATTGTTTTTTTTTTTTTGTTTGTTTGAACGAGCTAATCTCTGACACTAACCGTCGGATTTGAAAAATATTTTTGGTTTTGATAGCCCAATTCTTGAGGAAGGATACTATTTAATATCACGCAATACGACCTTTAGGAGCCAAGCAAAAAGAACAAAAAGTCAAAAAAACGCTAAGCGAAAACGAAATAATAGACGCGGTGGGTCGGGGAATATGAAACTTCACGCGGACAAAGTCGTGGGCAAAAGCTAATTTTAAATAATGGATGATTTAATGTCGTCTACGCAAAACACATTTTTTAACCATAGACTAAAAATAGTCGCGTGTTCGTTTCGTGCCCTTGTGAACTAACAGCTTTAAAAAATAAACACAACTTTTCCATGCAGGGTCAAATTAATTTAGCTAGAGAAACTTCGCAGACGTGATGGGTTGGGTATCATCGATATACAGGGTGTTCGGCGCATGGACCGACACAATTTTTTGGGGCATTGGGGGGGTCATTTGCTAGGTTTCACCTAAAGACCTCCATGTCCTAAGTGTGACGGTAATTGAGATATGTTTTTTTTGGTTCTTTCTTTGAATTACCCAAAATCTCGCCTTTGAATCGATATATTTTTTTTGTTTATGGTTGTAAAAGAATAAAATAATTTTTATTATAGTCTACAATGTATTATTATTCGAAATAAAATAAAAAAATATAATTACCGTAATAAGTCTTTTCTTAAAACACTCCATAACTGACTCTCTAACTAGTATTTTGACTACATTTGAATTGTTTTTCATAGCGTGTAGCATACCCTTAGAAAGGGTACAAGCTAAAGAACTTTTTGAGATAAAAATAAGGTCAAAATGGCTTCATTAAAAAAAAAAATGAATTTAAGAGTAGTAATTTTTCATACATTTAAACATTTTTAAGACTTTGGAAGCACATAAGTCATTTTCTACTGATCAATTACATCAAATAATAATTTATTTAGAATAAAAATACATTGCAGACTATTATAAAATTTATTTTGTTCTATTGCAACCATAAACAAAAAAAATATATCGATTCAAAGGCGAGATTTTGGGTAATTAAAAGAAAGAACAAAAAAAAACATATCTCAATTACCGTCACACTTAGGACATGGAGGTCTTTAGGTGAAACCTAGCAAATGACCCCCCCAATCCCCCAAAAAATTGTGTCGGTCCATGCGCCGAACACCCTGTATAAACACGACAAAATAAAAATGATTTGATAATTTTTTTTTGGGTCAACGACCTCTGAGTGTTGTTTGTTACTTGGAGTATAAGTTGAAAAATCTTTTTTTTTTATCCTGTTTAGATAACGATACCCAACAGGAGGAGCTCGTGGCTAAGTACTAACAGCCGCACGGGTCGATCCATCAGGTTAAGCAACGCTTGCCGGGGTTGGTCAGTGGATGGTTGACCATCTTTACATACCGAGACTCCTCCGTGCCTCAGAATGCACGTTAAGCCGTTGGTCCCAGCCGTCATTCGTGGATCTTTGACAGTCGTCAGAAGCCCGAAAGTCTGACAACCAGTCTTGCCAAGGGGTATCGTATTACCCAGTTTCTGGGTTGTGGAGGTCAGATAGGCCGTCGCTCCATGTAAAATACTAGTATTCAGCTGCATCCAGTTAGACTGGAAGCCGACCCCAACATAGTTGGGAAAAGGCTAGGCAGATTGGTATTATCGACATGAAAGGAGTTTCGCTAGACAATTTAATTTGACCCTGTATATTCTCAACAAATCGATAAGGAAAATGACAGGAAAACCTATTTTTTTTCCTTGTTTCTATAATAATTTTGTATTGTAGTTAGTGCAGACTTTCTTGGCAAAGTGCGAATACTGAGGAAAACTTTTATGTAACCACGCCTAACTGTTTACGCAACTCATGTAATGCCCAGACACAATATTGGTCGAACGTCTGTGGCACAACACAATGTAAGTTCAGAAAGCCAACGTACTACGGATCTCCTGGACAGTTTGTTGCGCTACTTCCTCTTCCCATCTAAAGCACTAGGAAGTGGTGAAGGGCGGACGTTCCGGGGGACTGTCTTATACATGGTGTTAGGTTAAACAGGGACAAACTTTAATGGAGTCTAGTACTCATGAAAATGAACAACTTTTACCATGGAACTAACCCCGAAATATGAAAAAAAAAAAATCGGCTGTCTCGTACATTTTGATCGCGTAAGTTTTGTACTTTGTAGAGAACAGCTGATTTTCTTTTCCATATATACCATTGTAAAGGTGTGTTCATTTCATTTCATTTCATTTAACACCTGTATAATGTTGACGTTCGAAAGGTCTGATTCTCAGCCTAGTTAGAAGAAATGACTTTTGATTATTATTTTAATTTTTATCCCTCTTACATAATATCCTCACGACTAGATACTTAACAGAGTCTGAAGACTATTGAAATAAAAAATATAAAAAAAAAACAAAAAACCGTTTTCACTTTTCATTGTTCAAATCTCACAAAATACATTCGAGTCAGAGGTATCATCAGTACAAACACAAGCGTAATAAAATCATCAGCATCTCATCGAGTAGGTATTCTAGGTATGTGTGACTCATTTAGTTTTTGCCGCCAATATTATGAACTCTTGCTATGTGTAATGCTTCTACACCCATTTCATAGAGAGCACTTTATACCAGCATTCATAAACAATAATTATTTTTCCAAAAATAATAATAAACACAAAAGAAGCGCTCTTCCTCCTCTCTCCTACTTTGCTATGCCCGATAGGGTACATAATTGTGTCATCAATTTTAAACTTACCAACTGTTTTATACATTACTAGCTTTTGCCCGCGGCTTCGCCCGCGTGGATGTCGGAAAATATCCAATGGGAACGTTTATGTGGAAAATATAGGGCCGTCCGATATAACTGTGCAAACTCAAATCGCTACGATATATCGTTACCGTGTATATACTGGCATAAAGCTACCAGTCGGCATGATTTTTTCCGACATCTTCAACAGTCGTCGTCATATTTCAGCCAATTTAAACCAAAAAATAATTAATTACATTGAATCACTCCGTTCATTGGAGAAAACCGTATGAAAATCCGTTCGGTACTTTTTGACATTATCTCATTCAAACAGACAAACTTACGCGGCGGGGGGATTTTGTTAATTACTTAAAATTTACTATGCCAGTCACGCTCTAATAACAAATAACTTTTGTCCGAGTGTCCACTCGTTCAAATAATTTCCTCGTAAAAACGTCGAATAAAATAAAGACTAAATGTTACCTCAAGATTCGAACTATGACTACATTTCCAATCCCTTAAATCTCTTAAAAAGAGGTAGGTACACAAATATTTGTCAACCCCTATTGTACCCCTTAGCGGACGATTTTTCAAAAACGCTGTACCATATATTTCTTTATTTCCTATCAAAAGCATACATTTTAATTTTCACATCCTTAACTTAAGAAATACTGAGTTTCCCATACAAACTTTCATCCCCTATATCACCCCCTGTAGGATTATTTTTGAAAAAATAGTATCCTATGTCGTTCCCCAGGATGCCTTGCCAAATTATGTCGAAATCCGTGCAGTTTTGTAAATTTTAAAATCAACCCCTATTTTACCCCCTTAGTAGATGATTTTTCAAAAACGCTGAACCGCATATTTCTTTATTTCCTATCAAAAGCATACATTTTAATTTTCACATCCTTAAGAAATACTGAGTTTCCCATACAAACTTTCATCCCCTATATCACCCCCTGAAGGATTATTTTTAAGACAAAAAGTAGCCTATGTCCTTTCCCAGGATGCTATATAAAGCCTTGCCAAATTTTGTCGAAATCCGTGCAGTTTTGTAAATTTTAAAATCAACCCCTATTTTACCCCCTTAGGGGATGATTTTTCAAAAACGCTGAACTGCATATTTCTTTATTTCCTATCAATGCATGCATTTTAATTTTCGCATCCCTAACTTAAGAAATACTGAGTTTCCCATACAAACTTTCATCCCCTATATCACCCCCTGTAGGATTATTTTTGAAAAAAAAAGTAGCCTATGTCCGTCCCCAGGATACCGTCTATAGCCTTGCCAAATTCTTTCAAAATCCGTTCAGTGGTTTAGGCGTGCAAAGGTAACAGACAGACAGACAGACAGATAGACAGACAGACAGAGTTACTTTCGAATTTATAATATTAGTATGGATGGAATGCAATCAATCAATCTGCCCAGCCTTTTCCCAATTATGTTGGGGTCGGCTTCCAGTCTAACCGGATGCAGCTGAATACCAGTATTTTACATGGAGCGACTGCCTATCTGACCTCCACAACCCAGTAACTAGGTAATACGATACCCCTTGGTAAGACTGGTTGTCAGACTTTCGGGCTTCTGACGACCCGTAACGACTGTCAAAGATCCACGAATGACAGCCGGGACCAACGGCTTAACGTGCTTTCCGAGGCACGGAGGAGTCTCGGTATGTAAAGATGGTCACCCATCCACGGACCAACCCCGGCAAGCGTAGCTTAACCTGATGGATCGACCCGTCTGTTATTACTTAGCCACGAGCTCCTGAGCTCCGAACATTATGGAATGCAATAAAGAATTCAATTGAAAAAAATCCGTAACATGTCGTGAATTTTAATAAAAAGTTTGAATAAAAAAGTACAGTAGTACCCAACTGATAAGGCGCGTCGTGAATATTCGTTCGCACAGAAAAGAAAGTATGGCCCCGAAGATTAACGAGAATGCTTAAAACTTACAATCAACCTTAGATCACTACTATAAGGTTCATAATACACTGCAGCTGTTTGTTCCGTCTCACTCGCAAGTATGGCGGCTGTCAAGCGGCGCGCGCTAACATGGCGGCAGCTACCGACCAATAGCGGCACAGGAAAACGCGTGGAGTGTGCCGATTGGTCAATAACATTTCCCGCGCTTTGAAAATTCATCTTCTGCGCAGGTACATCGATAAGCCATATTAGTTGGGTACTACTGTAGTATTAAAATATGCGTGGGCGCCGGAATGCGTCACGCAGTTCTCGTTTTCGGTATCACCTTCAAGGATGTTATTGTACCGAGTTCAGTAGGTAAATCCCCGCCGTTAATTATGCTACTTCCTCTTATGTTGCTGTGCCGGCTTTAGGAGCAAAAAACTATTCACGCTATGTTGTGTACGGATGATTCGCGAAATGTGGAAATGAAATGGCTCATGAACCCTGAAAATGAAACGAATGGATGCACGAGAAATTAAGGCGATACCAAAATAAATTGGGGGCTTTTTCGTAACCATTTATTTTAGTGTATGGATTTTTTTTTTTTGGATATATGTTTATTGACTATTTGATTAATACTCGTGACTGAAGGAAAACGCAATTGGGTTAATTTTCTTCGATATAATTTAATTCCGAAAAACATTACTTTTTGTATTTTTTTCTGTAATCCTAATATCCCAAGTACTTTCATTGCGAAATTGCATTAAAAATGTGCGTATTAAGTAATTCAAAACTATAACTGAAAATAATTTTTAAACAATTTTTATTTGGTTTGGCGCCTTTATTTTGGTTCCAGCAGCGCATTGAGTTGCGCTCTCTTTTTTTCACATGTGGAAGTAATTAAGGCGACGCTATCTGACTTTTGATGATTTTAAACTGAAGATCACGTCTAAACGAGTAGTGTTAATGATTTGGAAAAAATATATGTTAAATTAGAGCATTTTCTTAATATCTTAATATGTGAATATTTTAGATTAGGTTTATATTAAATACTGTAATTAATTTGTAAAGTTATGTTAGACATAACGCAGATAAAAAACTGAGAATCACGCAAAAACTGTCGGGCGTATTTTTATGAAACCTTCACCATTTTAAAGGTAATTTAATTATTTATCTTTTAGTATTTTATTAAAATACGTGTTTTATTAAAATACCTTTTGTTTTATGTAAGTATAATAAATTAATAATGCGTCTAATTTGGGACAGCGCTCCTTGATGGGCGAGTCCTATTACTGGCTGGACGTACGATCGCGTTGCGTGAGCTCAGCACAGAACGCGCAAGCTAACCACTCAAGGTCATTGGCGTATAGTTCCACCTTAACTGTCAGTTTCTTATTCCCGCCCAGTTCGCTTTTTACATATCGCCTTAAAAGAAAACCTGAGTTTCCTAAGATTCCGGAAAACCTATTAATATCGTAATTTACATTTTTTTTTTTAACTTTTAATTGCCATACCAACTCAATCGTTTAATATTGCAACACATTAGAACAGCACCAGTTGGCTGGCCAGCACTTGAACCCTGAAATAGCTCGGCGCGTCACCATCAGAATGAGCAGCGGAGTAACGGAACAAAGCCGAACGGTTCTGTATTGTAATGCCCCATCATCAGTCCCAATATGTGATGTGACGCAGACGCAGGAACAGCACATTGACGCAGGTTATGTGTCGATGGAACATGACCTGACGTAAGTTTAATTAACATTTGACAGTTAGTTTGCATGAATAAAAAAAAACCGGTCAACAGCGAGTCGGACTCGCGCACCGAGGGTCCGATACATCCGATCCGATTTCTGAAAAAGTGTGCTATTTAGAGGCTGAAACACACTGCAAACATCAAAAGTCGAAAACTTTTCAGCCTAAAAAAATAAAGAAATGCTTGAGAATGTGCAAACAGCGCTTTTTCATATGTTACTTCCACATGCCCGACCTAATACTACTTCGAATTTTTCCCTGTTGCAAAAAAATATTTTATTTTTTTAATTTTATTTTTATACAAAGCGCGTTTAGTTCCGATGGGCGTGAGAGTCTTATCTATCCTTCTATCTCTATCGCGTCAAACTAGCCAGCCATAACGCCATTTCACTTACACACCGAGCTAAACCACGCTTCGATGTATACTCTTAAAGAACAAAAATTCGGTCATTTTCTAATTGAAGTACAGCTACCTAAACATTGATTTTAAATCAGATATATTAAATTTCGAAATGCACATTACATAATTAGCTATTGATATAACATAACAACATGGCATTTGTCCAAATCGATTCCGCTGTTCGTTCTAAACTAATCCAGTACATAAACATGAATTAACTGATAAAATAAATAATTGTTCAATGCATCATATTGTTAGCTTGATGTGGAAGGTCAGTTGCAGTACCTAGCTCGAATTAGAATCAATGAATAATTTCCAGAGGCCCTTCAATTTAATCGATTCATTATTTCTATAAAATTTTATGAGCACCAATATAATGTTGTCATTAACACACTCAGCGCCAACCGCCAAGGGACCTTTGAGGCAAAAAAGTAGTGGACTTTTCATTTTTTTTTGCAGAATTTGCTTCTTTTCAAAACGTCCATATTAAATGTTCGCAACGGTGTATAAATCCATATACACCGGCCTTTGAAGTGTGTTCTGTAAGTGTATTAGCAGTTATACGCTGGCCTGGAACAAAACATTAGGGTGTATATCAGGATAACCACCATTAGTTCTAGTGTGAGTTTGAACGGCTATAACAGTAGTGAAAGAAACAATCAATGGACGGATTGTGTGAAAGATGATATAGCCAGAAAGGTGTCCTTCACCATACAATCTTCACCTTTGAAAACTTCATGAAAATCAATTTTGAGAACGCCAAAAAATAGTCACCAAAGTCAAAAAAATAGTCTCATTATGATTCCGAAGTTATAGCTAAGTTGGTGAGGATTGTAGAGTGAATTGATTTTCATAAAGTTTCAGTCGTTCAGCGCGCTATGGAGCGGGGGGGCTATGCTCGGAGTTTCTTTGCAGGATAAATCATCCGGAAAAAAACCGGAGTAACCGACGTAGCGTGCAGAGTAAGCAAACAGAAGTGGCAATGGGCTGGCCATGTTTGTCGAAGGACCGATGGCCGGTGGAGCAGACGAGTCCGGGAGTGGACGTGCACGTCTTTCTACATTGTTCTCACATCTATATTTTCAATATGAACGATGTAACCAATATTATGTAAAATATTTGATTTAAAAGAGTGTCCGTGGAGTTTCTTGCCCGTTCTTCTCCAGGATCTACGCTTTGGAATGGGCAACTAGCTTCATTTTTCTGACTGACCGACCCAAGACCGACCCTTTGACAATTCAAAAGTGCCTGTAATTGGTTTATTTGAAATAAATGCTTTGAGTTTGAGTATGAGTTGAGTGGAGACCGCGTATCGCTAGAGAAGATACATTTAACCAGACACGACTTCCGAAATTAAAGTTATTTTTCACTTTGTGCTGTTGTTTTTGGAAGTCGGTTGTATTTTTTTGTAAAAAAGTTTTTTAGCTACAATTTGAAACATGGCTCAGTCCTTCCTTGGAAACAAGCTTTTAATAACTAGGAACTTTGATTGCATTTACCGCAACTGGTTAGCAGTGTTTAATAAGTGCTGGTAATGACTTCTTAGAATTTCTATGTTTATATAACTAACTTCTAGATCTAGACGATTATTATGTTTTGTAAGTATGTAAATATTATATCACAGCGAATGATTCATGTCTTGTTTACACTCGTATGTTACTGATATGATTTTACTGATTCTATCTCGGTCAAAATAGTTTATTCTCTTATCGTAAGTTTTTTTTTAAATAGCTTTTGTATAATGGATGTAACTTCCGTTAATTTATCTGACCTTTCGGATATCTTAAATTAGACCATCTATGATTAAAGGTCAGGGTTATTTCTCATCGTTATTGGATTAGACGAAATAAGCATGTTTATTTTCTATCTCCTACTCGGTAGCTGTTACCCGCGACTTCGTCTGTCTGCGATCGAGGATGAAAAGTATCCTATATCCTTCTCCAGGCCATGGCCTACTCATGTGTCAAATTTCATCCCAATACATTCAGCCGTTTTAGCGTGAAAGCGCAACAATATTACTAGCTTTTGCCGGCGTGGATGTCGGAAATTATCCCATGGGAACGTATTACCAGGATAAAAAGTATCATATGTGCCAAATTTCATCCAAATCCATTCAGCCGTTTTAGCGTGAAAGCGTAACAAACAAACAAAAACTTTCACATTTATAATATTAGTTGGGATTATTATATCACTAGCTTCCGCCTGCGTGGTATGTCAATAAAAAGTAGCATAATAATATGTCCTTTGCCAGGTCATGGTCTACCCGTGTGCCAAATTTCATCCAAATCCGTTCAGCCGTTTTGGCGTGAAAACGTTACATAATTAATTGTGGCTGGCGTAAAAATATCGTTGGCTTACATACATCTTTATACTGCCTATATCTTAATGTTTACTTATCATTAGGTGCTCTTTCTACACTTTGGTTGGCCCCTTTTCTTATTGACTCGCAAGTAAACTCGAATGGTAAAGTAGGTAGGTACCTAAGTCAAAATCATGGAGTTTCGTTTAGTTTAGTTAGTTTAGAATCTTGGGTACCTAAGGAACTTTGAACTTAATAAGTGTCAAGGCAATAAATTAACACGTGCTGCAGGAATAATCTTACGACTTTGACTGTTTAAATATCACGGTCACCTGATTAGTTTGGGTTTATCCTCGTCCTGTTGTGAAATAGCGAATTGATAAGGTTAATGAAAAAATCAAAAAACCCGACTGCTTATAAAGTAAACTTTAAATAAACTTTTTTACAAAAAAATTCAAACGACTTCCAAAAACAACACTACAAAGTGAAAAATAACTTTTATTTCGGAAGTCGGTGTCTGGTTAAATGTATTTTCGTTTTTTGCCACCGACTTCGGAAATTGAATTTATTTTTCATTTTGTAACTTAGTGTTGTTTTTGGAAGTCGGTTTATTTTTTTGTAAAAAAGTTTTTATTTTTCACTTTTTAGCTGTGGTATACCTACCCCACACATATTGTAATACCACCACCACCTGCAAAAGAAATTAGAACATAAAAGTGGGGAAAATACGTATTATTGAAGCTAACTCAAAAACCACTAAAGCAATGTTAATAAATTGTATGAGACCAACTGAGGTAGGTATACCCTCTCGAATAAAACAATTTTTTTTCAAATCGGACTACTCTTTAAAAAGTTAGACATAAAAAAATTGAATTTAAAAAAATACGTGTCTCATCCTTTTTTTCGAAACGAGATGACGCTATTCGCAGGCGGAGCCTATCAGACGTTAACAAATAGTTAATGCTTGGAAAGTGTTGTAAGTAGAATTTAAAGGCACATCATCAGGGCTACAGGAGCTCAGTGCGTCAAGTTAGGCAGATTGAAAAGTGGCCACGAACCATAAAACCAGCTCGCTCTAAAAACCAGCGTGTTCTGAAACCCTAATAGATTTACATCTCGCAGATTTTCTACCGTTATTTTATTGATTCGATAAACACGCGTGCGTAAAAATAAAAATTCCAGTGATTCAACAGAGTTTACTAAAAATAGAATGAATGGACTTTTAGTATCGTTTTCCTTTATCCGGCCGTAAAAACATTTTGCTAAGAATTATAAGTAACATTCCATTGTTATAGTGACAACAGCACGACCGCAGATTTTGGATGTAACCATGTGTAATTATGTAAATGAGTTTTTCAATAGGAAAATGGAAGTATGAATTAATGAACTCGGAGAAGATGAACAAAATGAAACAATAATTATTTATTTATTTAACACTTCAAGCACAAATGTACAGAGGCGGACTTAATGCCATAGGCATTTTCTACCAGTCAACATTTGGGTGATGCAGAGACAAGCAGTGGCAGGAGCAATTTCGAAAAATTAAGGAATAAATATTTATTTAAATATAAAGATACACATAATACCTATTACAAACTATAAAATCTTATGTAATATATAATTATCTTAGTAAACTGTTAAATGTCGCCAGGAAAGTTGAAAGGAAGAGTATGAATGTGGAAGGCTATACGAGTAGGGGAAGAGCAAAGAAAAGATGGATGGACTGTGTGAAAGATGATTTGGCTAGAAAGGGAGTCACTACAGAGATGATTATGATGAGCTCTAATCCTGCCGACTAACTGTCCTGCAGTTTGGCAGGTTTGTATAATTTGTGAAGTGTTTGGTCCAAATAAATAATTTTTTATTTTTTTTTATTTTTAGAGAAGCATGGAAGAAAAAAAAAGACATTTTGCCTACCCCGAATAAATTGGGATAAGTTAGCCTGTATCATTCCAATGCCTTGCAAATGGCTCTCCCCATGACTTCCAAGTTATCTTATTCTAATTAAATAAGTAATACCTTCACAGAACCCAAAGATCGATGCTAATAGTTTTCGGAATGTGTCAAGTCAACTGGTTCACGGTCTTTATTATCGGCTTATAAAAGGGCAACACACATGCTGTCTGTCACATTATCTTATCTAAATGATAATCAAATCTTATCTGAGAACTTGATGAAAGAAATACACAGTAATATGCAAATGACAAATTCCACAACCGGGACATAACAAACTTATGAACACCGCGAAATGAAAATATCTCTAGAAATGTTAATAATCAAGTAAGTTATTAATTAAGAAAACACACAGATAAACAACTGTAGTGAAGATGAAGAAGAGATAATGTAGAAGAAATAGGTCAACAATACATAAAGAAGACTTACATATGGCGCATACACTTAGTCGTTGTCCCGAATTCGATTGCCTATGGAATTCGGGCAAACGACAAATGTAAACGAACGGGGTCGAGTACGCCTGTCTTCGGACAATTTTTTTTTGTTCCTGGTCAAAAAGCCTCATCGATGTCCTCAGACTGTCAGATTTTTACTGACTAAAAACCACCCTGGTGTTCCCTTCCCACACTTGGACCGGGGATCATGGGAACTTGTGCGCCTTCCACGATCTCCGGCTGATGGCGGGCCGCGGGGGTGTGAGATGTCTTCGGACAATCTAGTCCAGGTTTCTTTGCCAGTCGTCACATTATAGTTGGTCTTAGAACGCGGGCGCAGGTACTGGGATACGAGTAGACCAGTGTAATTAATTCATCGGGTGCCCGAATTCGCGTAGTCTTTCGAGATCCCGTATACGTGCTAGCAACTAAATCACAGATTAATACAGATGGGACACTCCACAAAATAATTTAAATAAAAAGGGACTCTTGCTACGACACAATAAAGTGCAATTCAGGTCGCAGAACGCTTATTACCTACAGTTATATTCAACTACAAGTTGCCTCTCTTTCTGTCGCGTAACTCCTATACCTTCTGACCTACTGAATTGGCCCCGCGGACGGGGGCCGCCGCGTATTGTAGCTTCATACCTAAACTGCGGAGTGTCGCATCTGTATTAATCTGTGACTATATGTAATTGCGCCTTAAGGAATATGACCAGTGGGGTAATTACGTAACACAATTGTAATGCCAATGCAATTAATTTTGACAATTCAACAATATTTATCGCGCTATTTACGTTGTCGAGCAGACGTATTTCTCAAACATGTGAAGCAATGGATAGGGAATTTCTTTCAAAATCTTCAGACGAACTAATCAAACGAACGAACGAACGTGATGAACGAATCAAAAGGAGTACAGGTACGAGTATGTTAGGATCGTAGCAGGGTTCTGTTATTTCTGACAACCCCCATGGGGAAAGGCGTGAATTTATGTATGTACGATAAGGTTTTTTATCATTTATCAGATTGATAGGTGCTCACAAAAATATAAATATGGAGTATATAGGCGAGGTGGATGACCTAATAAAACTCGCACAGAATCAACTGCGGCGAGAGAACGCCCCCGACTTACACGCTCGCTGCCAACTTGTTTTCGTTGCTAAGTGGTATATCTAGATAATAGTTATCTTTATAATATAAAATATTATTATGTATGAAGTATGCATAACATTATCAGTCAAAAGCATGCAAAATGCCATCGTCACTTTTACAGTTTTAATATTAATAATAGGATTTTCTTTGTCTATTTTGTTAACTAGATGCATTCTGGTTATATCTTTGGCAAGTGTACATCGATGAGAAACTCTCATTGAGAGTCCTAAGTCGTCCTTAAGGATGATGCGCAGTGGTAGCCCGCGAAAGTCAATTATTTTTGAGTTTTTTGCAATTTGCAGGTCCGTGTCAGGTTGTATCTTGATCAAAGCATGATACGCGGCAGTAAAACATACGTATTTATATCATTTTAACCATAAAAACCATCAATACATCTCTCCAAGTTAGATTTCGTGCAGATTCGTTAGATTTTGTTCGTTCGAAGACTCTGCACGAAATCTAACTTAGAGAGATGTGTTGATGATTTTTATGGTTAAAATTATGTGAATACATATGTTTTATTACCGCGTATCATATTTTGATCAAGATACAACCTGACCCGGACCTGCAAATTGCATAAAACGCAAGAAAATTTTGAATTTCCCGGGCTACACAGCGCAATCACCTTAATAATACTTAATAATAATTATTTATTTATTTCAAAAAGTGTGGTGCATTAAGTTAAAATAAGTAAATATATTTTTTCAATTTGGGGAAACATCGCAAAGAAAGTAACAAGGATATCAAAAGCAACACGTTTTGAATCTCAGCAGCGTAACGAAAGATTCTAGAACCAGTCCTGAGCGAAGCGAGGGTGGTGCAGAATCCTGAGTGCAGCGAGAGATACAAGCTCGCCCAAGACGAAGAAACCTTTATCCCTGAGGAGGATACTCTACTTTTCACACCTTTTGCAAGATAATAAAAAAAAGGAATTCAATTTTCGAATAAGTTATTTTGTAGAAGTTTTCATACCAATTTTTAGTTGAGGTTCCAAATTCACATCACATTATTTCAGCAGCGGGTTATAATAAAATTCAGTACAATATCAATATTAATATTGTACTGAATTTCCGGGTATAATCTATTTAAAATCATCCAGGTAAACCCTAGGCCTAGGGCTATGATGACTTACTTTAGGTTAGGTTTACATGACATAATATTATATTGTTTGTCATTAATGTCATAATCAAGTGAGGCGACGAAAATGTAAATATTTTCAAGGTGTACTAGCTTGATAGGTACGTCTATGACTACAACTGTAATAAAACTGAGTGCCCGTCACTTTAAAACAATCCTCATTAAATAATTGCAGGTCCTGAGGTCCGTCAAGGATGTTCGTATGATATCAAGCTGATTACATTATCATTATCAGGTTCACGAGTGCGAGTTAGTTCCGTGCAATAAACTCTGACTTGACAGTTACGATAACCGTGCATGATAACAAGTGCAGTTTAATTACCCGATGATAACCATGACGTTACTAATCCCACGGTTTAACTATCCATGCTTCAGGAGGAACACCTACTCCTCTACAATTTTTTATGAAAATTTTGGGTACAGTATCTACTTTTATATCGACATCCTAAAAAGAAGATAGGATATATTTTATGTTTAAAAAAAAAAACACGCGGGCGAAGTCGCGGGAAGAAGCTACTACTTAACTAATATGTATAAAGTATTAGTATAAGTAGATACGGCAGAAGAAACTAGCAGGGGGACATAACATTATTCATACATAGGCTTTTTAAAAGTGGTAAGTATACCTACGCGACGAATTAAGCGGTTTTCAGACTACGCTATAATATAATAGCATATAGTATATAGCTATAATATAATAGCATATAGTATATAGCTCATAGCACAACAGTATCGCGCACCATACATTGTCAATAATATACAGGGTGGAATTTTGTAATGCCACCTGAAGGGAAAGTACTCTTAATACTGTAGATAGAAAATTTTACTCAAAGAAAACATTCCTTTATTTTTGAATAGAAAGCAAACTGCATTCAAAGATTTTCAAAAATTCGCTTGAAATTTAAGATTTAAAAAATATTAAAAAATTAAAATTGAAGATTTCATGGTTTTCCTATCATTTAATTAATCAAGTTTGTTAGAGAGATTTCATACTAAGGGTGTAATTTTTACAGATTTTAGTCGGTTCGATTCCCGGGTGTGGCAAACGAATTTTCGAAAATCTTTGAATGTAGTTTTCTTTATATTAAAAAGTAAAGGAATGTTTTCTTTGAGTAAAATTTTCTATCTATAGTATTAAGAGTACTTTCCCTTCAGGTGGCATTACGAAATTCCACCCTGTATAGTACAGTACATACAGTTTGAACTTGTCCATAACAATGTATGGTGCGCGATATTGTTGTGCTGTGAGCTATATACTATATGATTTTATATTATAGCATAGTATGAAAGCCGAAAAGAGGAGCTCGTGGCTAAGTAATAACAGCCGCACGGGTCGATCCGTCAGGTTAAGCTACGCTTGCCAGGGTTGGTCAGTGGATGGGTGACCATCTTTACATATCGAGATTCCTCCGTGCCTCGGAAAGCACGTTAAGCCGTTGGTCCCGGCTGTTATTCGTGGATCTTTGACTGTCGTTACGGGTCGTCAGAAGCCCGAAAGTCTGACAACCAGTCTTACCAAGGGGTATCGTATTACCCAGTTACTGGATTGTGGAGGTCAGACAGGCAGTCGCTCCATGTAAAATACTGGTATTCAGCTGCATCCGGTTAGACTGGAAGCCGACCCCAACATAGTTGGGAAAAGGCTAGGCAGGCAGGCAGTATGAAAGCCGCTTTTTGTTGTCTGTGCTCGTCATAAATTGGTTAAAACTAGTGAAACGTCAAACGTCAACACCACCATGACGTCATCCCTTTTAGGCTATTCGGTAATTCCCCGAAAAAACGAGTTAAGGAAAGCATGAATTTGTCAATTGTTTTCAATTGAAAACGACTGAACTACAATGGTACATTCATACTTCCATAGTAATAACTATAGGTAAGTAGTAATTATTAGTTTGTTTATGTCCACGAAATCCCGTCACACATTCTGAGTGAAATGACGACATTAATTGTTTATAGAGGAAAAAAATATTGAGGTGAATATTCGATCTCTGCGGTCAACCAATTATCAACTGAACAATAGTAGATTTAACCAAAACACAAGAACAGTAAATAATTCAATAAGTATAAAATTTAAGTACACTATTTTACACACGACTGAATTTCCTCTAGATAACGTAAATATATGCCTTCGGAAATTATTTTCATAGGTACAGGGTTCATGAATATTGCCTCTACTAAACTATGAGGAAGTTCCTGCTTTCATATAACTACTGACACGTGATTAACCCGCATGCGACGGACATCCCTGTACACACGGCCACAGACCAAGCTATATACATTTCTAGTATAAGCTGATCTCACATTGTATAGGATATCCTTACAATGAGAGGTCAGTGCAAACTGGAAATGTATAGCTTGATCTGTAGCCCGTACATACTTTTACTAAATAAGTAAAAGCACTCTGTAAAGTTGTAAACATGATGCGCGCCAAAATGCAAGCGCACGAGTAGGTAAGTACCTACTTCTCACTTTGTTTCAATTCAATAATTTAATATTCGTCATAGGTACAGTTAGCAAAGAAAGTTGGTTAACACGTAGTATTTTTAAAGAAAAAAAATATAAGTACTGGTTTTAAATTAAAAAACTAACTAGAACTCAGGACTGCTACGTGAACAGCTGAAATTATGAAAAGGAGTTTATCGAATAATTTTGTGTCAAATGTTTTTATGAAAAAGTAACATGTGTTCCAACTTTCGATACCGACACTACGTATGATCAGTTCCTAAACTATGTGATGAAAATTTAAAGAAATGGATCATAAACACAGAGTTTAACCTGAACAGAGTTTGTTTAGATTTTCATCAGAAACTTTTGGACAGACCATAGGTAATTAGTTGGTTGTCATAATGTTCACTAGAGTTACTAACCTGAGCGCCTTACTGGCAGGCTGCTCGACGATCTCTACGTAGGGCTGGTCGCGGCGCGCCATGTTCTCGTCTACGGCGCCTGCGCCCACGTCGAACGACGGGTCCGCCAAAGTGATCGCCTCAACTGGAGGTGGAGATAAGAAGATTAATTCCTCATTCACGTCACGAGATTCAACATTATTAATGTAATCATAAATTGTCCTGTATAAAAATTTCCTAAAAAACATGCTAATTTGCTATTATATTAAATCTGTAGAGATTCGCAATACAGGAAAGTTTCAAATCACAGAAGAGGCCAGAATATAAAGCGCGCGTAGCACGACCACGGTTTTCTCGACGGAAGAATAGACAAAATGACAGATTGCAGAAATATTTCTACGCATTCTACGCGTTTAACCATGGCTATGTGTCATTTTGTTTATTCTTCCGTCGACAAAACGTCGTCATGGTGCAGGTTAAAGAAACTACGCAAGCTCTTTAAAGGAAAACTGAAATTGCAAATCAATTTCTATTTAAACTGCATTCGTAGTAGGGCCAGGCGTTGGATACTGTATATTTTACCAGTTAAAAATACCCTGTATAATTGCAAAAATAACTCACAAGCGTCGAGGCGTTTTGTTAGTTGATGGAAACGTGCATTACAACATCAATCATCAACATACTACAGATTACAGTCGGATACAATTTATAGTTTTCCTTAATCTCGAGGTTTAGCGCCAACGCCAATCGCGAGGTTTAGAGCAACGCAATTTGTCAATGTGTTTGCAGCCTTATATTAACTGTCATTAACTCATTGACTCACGCAAAACATGGATGTGGAAATGTGGACCTATTTCTAAGATTTATAATATTACTAGCTTTTGCCCGCGGCTTCGCCCGCGTGGATGTCGGAAAATATCCCATGGGAACGTTCATGTGGAAAACATAGGGCATATCCCTAACTTAAGAAATGCTGGGTTTCCCATACAAACTTTCATCCCTTTTATCACCCCTTGTAGGATAATGTTTGAAGACAAAAAGTAGCCCATGTCCTTTCCCAGGATGCTATCTATAGCCTTGCCAAATTTTATCGAAATCCGTGCAGTTTTGTAAATTTTAAAATCAATCCCCATTTTACCCACTTAGGGGATGATTTTTAAAAAACGCTGACCCGCATATTTCTTAACTTCTTACCAATAGCATAAATTTTTTATCCCTAACTTAAGAAATACTGGGTTTCCGAACAAACTTTCATCCCCTATATCACACCTGTAGTATTGTTTTTGAAAGTATCCTATGTCCTTTCCCAGGATGCTATATAAAGCCTTGCCAAATTTTGTCGTAATCCGTGCAGTTTTGTAAATTTTAAAATCAACCCTAATTTTACCCCCTTAGGGGATGATTTTTCAAAAACGCTGAACCGCATATTTCTTTATTTCCTATCAGAAGTATACATTTTAATTTTCACATCCCTAACTTAAGAAATACTGAGTTTCCCATACAAACTTTCATCCCCTATATCACCCCCTGTTGGATTATTTTTTAAGACCAAAAGTAGCCTGTTTCCTTCCCCAGGATGTTATATAAAACCTTACCAAATTTTATCGAAATCCGTGCAGTTTTGTAAATTTTAAAATAAACCCCTATTTTACCCCTTAGGGGAGGATTTTTCAAAAATGCTGAATCGCATATTTCTTAATTTCCTACCAATAGCATAAATTTTTTATCCCTAACTTAAGAAATACTGGGTTTCCTTACAAACTTTCATCCCCTATATCACCCCCTGTACTTGTTTTTGAAAGTATCCTATGTCCTTTCTCAGGACGCTATATAAAGCCTTGCCAAATTTTGTCGAAATCCTTGCAGTTTTGTAAATTTTAAAATCAACCCCTATTTTAACCACTTAGGGGATGATTTTTCAAAAACGCTGAACCGCATATTTCTTTATTTCCTATCAAAAGCATACATTTTAATTTTCACATGCCTAACTTAAGAAATACTGAGTTTCCCATACAAACTTAAATCCCCTATATCACCCCCTGTAAGATTATTTTTTAAGACCAAAAGTAGCCTGTGTCCTTCCCCAGGATGTTATATAAAGCCTTGCCAAATTTTATCGAAATCCGTGCAGTTTTGTAAATTCTAAAATCAACCCCTATTTTACGCCTTAGGGGATGATTTTTCAAAAATGCTGAATCGCATATTTCTTAATTTCCTACCAATAGCATAAATTTTTTATCCCTAACTTAAGAAATACTGGGTTTCCTTACAAACTTTCATCCCCTATATCACACCCTGTAGTATTGTTTTTGAAAGTATCCTATGTCCTTTCCCAGGATGCTATATAAAGCCTTGCCAAATTTTGTCGAAATCCGTGCAGTTTTGTAAATTTTAAAATCAACCCCAATTTTACCCCCTTAGGGGATGATTTTTCAAAAACGCTGAACCGCATATTTCTTTATTTCCTATCAGAAGCATACATTTTAATTTTCACATCCCTAACTTAAGAAATACTGAGTTTCCCATACAAACTTTCATCCCCTATATCACCCCCTGTAGGATTATTTTTTAAGACCAAAAGTAGCCTGTGTCCTTCCCCAGGATGCTATATAAAGCCTTGCCAAATTTTATCGAAATCCGTGCAGTTTTGTAAATTTTAAAATCAACCCCTATTTTACGCCCTTAGGGGATGATTTTTCAAAAACGCTGAACCGCATATTTCTTAATTTCCTACCAATAGCATAAATTTGTTATCCCTAACTTAAGAAATACTGGGTTTCCCTTACAAACTTTCATCCCCTATATCACCCCCTGTAGTATTATTTTTGTAAAAAATAGTATCCTATGGCCTTCCCCTGGATGCTTTATAAAGCCTTGCCAAATTTTGTCGAAATCCATGCAGTTTTGTAAATTTTAAAATCAACCCCTATTTTACCCCCTTAGGGGATGATTTTTCAAAAACACTGAACCGCATATTTCTTTATTTCCTATCAAAAGCATACATTTTAATTTTCACATCCCTAACTTAAGAAATACTGAGTTTCCCATACAAACTTTCATCCCCTATATCACCCCCTGTAGGATTATTTTTTAAGACCAAAAGTAGCCTGTGTCCTTCCCCAGGATGCTATATAAAGCCTTGCCAAATTTTATCGAAATCCGTGCAGTTTTGTAAATTTTAAAATCAACCCCTATTTTACCCCCTTAGGGGATGATTTTTCAAAAACGCTGAACCGCATATTTCTTAATTTCCTACCAATAGCATAAATTTGTTATCCCTAACTTAAGAAATACTGGGTTTCCCTTACAAACTTTCATCCCCTATATCACCCCCTGTAGTATTATTTTTGTAAAAAATAGTATCCTATGGCCTTCCCCTGGATGCTTTATAAAGCCTTGCCAAATTTTGTCGAAATCCATGCAGTTTTGTAAATTTTAAAATCAACCCCTATTTTACCCCCTTAGGGGATGATTTTTCAAAAACACTGAACCGCATATTTCTTTATTTCCTATCAAAAGCATACATTTTAATTTTCACATCCCTAACTTAAGAAATACTGAGTTTCCCATACAAACTTTCATCCCCTATATCACCCCCTGTAGGATTATTTTTGAAAAAAAAAGTAGCCTATGTCCGTCCCCAGGATACCATCTATAGCCTTGCCAAATTTTATCGAAATCCGTTCAGTGGTTTAGGCGTGAAAAGGTAACAGACAGACAGACAGACAGACAGACAGACAGACAGACAGACAGATAGACAGACAGACAGACAGACAGAGTTACTTTCGAATTTATAATATTAGTATGGATTTTTATGATTTTTGACATTAAAATTGACACTAATCAATTTAATTTACAATAGTAAAAATACCACATAGCCGGCTTTAGGGAGAAAAATCGCCAACAATATAAGTTACATCAAAACGAGTTAAAAATAAAACATTTAGCTGCGAAGGTCGCATGAGTCGGAACCATTTAGCATATTAAATTATTAATAATATTTATTGCAGAGACGGTGTTAAATTAAAAGAAACTAGTTTTTGGTGGAGTTACGGATCGTGGACTACTTAGTTCACTTTTTCTCGTTTGTCCAAATCATACAATTTTCATATACCTACCTACCTACCTTTTTTAGTACCTACTTTCATGAATAATTAATTGTATTGAGTTTATGAATGTTAAATTAAATACTACAGTTGTAACAAAGCACTGTTGCCATGTGGTGTGTTCACTTATTAAGGTTAATGAACTAAGAGCACACCCAAATAGGATATCCAAATCACTTTACTTAACACAATCAATCTGCCTAGAGGCTTTTCTTAACTATGTTGGGGTCGGCTTCCAGTCTAACAGGATAGCTGAATACCTACCAGTATTTATACGCAAAACACGCATAAGTACGCAAAATACGCGCACTGACGTGGAGTTGCGGATCCCACCCCGTATTACCTACCTACCAGTATTTTACAAGGAGCGACTGCCTATTATTTGACCTCCACGACCAAGTAACTGGGTAAGACTGGTTGTCAGACATTCGGGCTTCTGACGACCCGTAACGACAGTTAAAGATCCACGAATGACAGCCGGGACCAACGGTTTAACGTGCTTTCCGAGGCACGGAGTAATCTCGGTATGTAAAGATGGTTAGACCCATCCACGGATCAACCCCGGCAAGCGTAGCTTAACCTGATATATCGACCCGTGCGGCTGTTATTACTCAGACACGAGCCACGAGCACTTTAACACGTTATATTAAAATAAGCTAGATGAAGTCGACATATCGTATCTGACCACCCGGAGAAGAAATGGCAAAACCAAATCAGGGGTCAGTCTCTTTTAAAGTCCAGGAATAATTTGGTCAGATCATGTGAGGATCATGTAGATTAATTAGTGTCCGAAATGGTATTTTGAGCATAAAAGGTATTTATTAAAAACATAGTTACTCACAAACATCACTAATATTCAGCTGTTCCTCATTGTGGGGACCGCCTATACATATGGCGCTTTCTGTAAAAAAGAGAAAATTATACATTAAAAAATGTCTGATGTAAATAAAGTAAACCAATTAAATACTTAACTACAATAAACGTCAATTATACATAGTGAAAACATTGCTCTAGGAAGAGGAAAAAAAATAATAGAATTGCCAAATTATACATTTTGAAAACCAATAATCTTACAAACAGCACAACAGTAAAAGAAAGTAGGTACTAACAAAAGTATGTATGTAACATGGTTAGGTACAGTCAGCGACATCAGTCGATTACCATTTCAGTTTTTTTAATCAAAAATATTTAAGTAATTAAAATCTAAACAAGTAAAATTAATAAAATATTAGGTAATTCTTAGTTAGGTCTTACATTATAATTATGGAATACTGAAATATTTCAATGGTATCGAATAATTTTGTGTCAATTTAGTTGACGTGTAAAATTAGCAATGTTTCCACAAAGTGTAAGTGTAAAAAGTGGCAATCTTTTAACGGGTCATTGTACTCATCACTATGAACAACTTTTACTATGGGACCAAACCTGAAATCGCGAAAAAAATCTGCTGTTCCCTACAGTTTGACGAATTATGCGAACATAAATGTACTGAACATCTGATTTTTTTCACGATTTCAGGTTTAGTACCATAGTAAAAGTTGTTCATAATGATGAGTTCAGACCCTTTAAAATATTGCCACTGTTTACACTTACATCCTGTACATGGACTTATGTCGCTGTTCGCTGACCGTACTGACACATTAATACAAATCTTAGGTTATTTTATTATGCAAATACAATACGTATGCCAAGAATGGTAATGATATACAATAATGAAAACAGTTATTTTCAGGGTGAAAACAATATGAACAACAAAATCTTACAAATAGAGGAGTTCGAATGGTCACATAAAAAAACATATTGTGTACCTACTACCTATTATTCGACACGTCATGTCAGTACGTAAATTAATTAAAAACACATTAAAATTCAACAGGATATTTAACTAATTTCGTCTTTATCATATAGCCAAAAGTACCAATATTAATTAAAATAATAATTAAGTACGACTGAACCGAGCCAATGATTGCATTGTTATTAAAGGCTATATCAATAATTATAGAATGAAATTAATAATTATTTTTTTTAATGAACCAACTTGTTATAATAATGTATTAACAAACCGGTTACAATGACAAACTTTAAAACATTATAAAATAATGTAGGTAAATAAATAAAGAGAGTATTTAGAATATGTAGGTAACAATTTTAGTTTCACACAATTCAATTAAATAACAATTATTGTATTTGTAGCTAAACAAATATTGTGTGATAAAAGTAACAAACACATTCAACCAAAGAGATAAGTATGTAAACAGATAACTATGATCTGTTCCAATAATATATACTTAATGAAAATGTAAACAAATGGATCAGAAAAATTAATACTAGTGGATACCAATTTGTATTGCCACTTACAAAATGAGTGCTTTGATTTCATTATTTGAATACGGTAAGTATTCCCGAAATTCAAAATATAAATCACCTTGAAGATGTTTTTCATTAGAAAATTAAGGTTAATTTTATTACCTCAATAATCGTCAATGATTTTTCAATTACAAATTAATAATGTTATTTTTAAACGATAATTGTTGGAAAAAGAGGAGAGAAATAAGGTTGAAACCTTCTAAATATACATGAATTTGTTACTAATTCTCTTTAGTGAATGATAGCGTTATTCATTAGTAACCTTAAGGAGTAAGCTCTAGGTAGCCCGCAAAATTTAAATTTTCTTACGTTTTTTTGCAATTTGTAAATCCGTATAAGGTTGTATGTTGATTAAAAAAAGTATGATTCGCGACCGGAACATACTTATATGTATTTAAAAAATTATAAACATTATAGAATCAGTATAATAGTAAAATGTAATACATCTCCTTAACTTAGTACTTATAATCCTAAATGTCAAGATGTCACGAAATAGTCATTTATCACTACATACTCGTAGTATAAAACAAAGTCGCTTCCCGCTGTCTGTCCCTATGTATGTTCAGATCTTTAAAACTAAGCTACGGATTTTGATGCGGTTTTTTTAATAGATAGGGATTCAAGAGGAAGGTTTATATGTATAATACATGCGCCGGCGAAGCCGCGGGCAAAAGCTAGTTAGGAGTATAATGAACTTAGAGAGTTGTATTAATGATTTTAACAATTATAATTTTATAAATACGAATTTATTACGGTCGCGAATCATAATAGATCAATATACAATCTGATACTGACCTGCAAATTGCAAAAAACGTAAGAAAATTTGAATTTTGTTTATACTTTCATTAGGTACTTTTGGAACAGACTTATGTACAACTGTTCTATGTTGAGCGTATGCTTTGTCGTCAAATCTTTGATGCACATAGTTCTTATGTTTAAAACTATATAACAGCATGAAAAAATCATAACGAAATGTGAAAACATTATGTGCAACATGTATTGTAATGTATCATGCCAGCATACCAAACACTTTCATCGACTGTACTTATGTAAAATGCATTTCTTGAGAAGTCATTAAATACAAGTACTTAATTTCTAATTTATCATGCGTTAACATGTTTGTGGTTTATTTAAAACAACGTTTACAAGTACAAAGAAGACACATTAATCAAACAACATTGAACAAGCAAAGCCATACTACGTGCAAGTGAGTACAGTCACCTACCTTACAGCACAGATTAATACAGATGGGACTCTCCGCAAAATCATTTAAATAAAAAGCGACTCTTGCTACGACACAATAAAGTGCAATTCAGGTCGCACAACGCTTATTACCTACAGTTATATTCAACTACAAGTTGCCTCTCTTTCTATCGCTCTCTTATACGTTCTGACCTACTGAATTAGCCCCGCGGACGGGGCCCGCCGCGTACTTGTAGCTTCATACCTAACCTGCGGAGTGTCTCATCTGTATTAATCTGTGCTTACAGTAACGCCCGATTCAAAAGCGATTTTCTCCTAAAGTATTGATTTATGTATTATTAATAGTATTTTATGTTGTTACGAACATAACGTTATCGAAACCACTAGAAAAACGTTTTTGAATTTTGCATAACTGCAAGGTATTATCTATGCTCGTAACTGTACACACAGCTACACATCAAGCTATACAGTTCCAGTTTACACTGACCTCTCACTGTAAGGAAATCCTATACAATGCGAGATCAGCTTATACTGGAAATGTATAGCTTGATCTGTAGCCGTGCGTACATGTAAAAATAATAATAATAGCGACTCCACCATTATGTATTATAGCAATAAAAGGTAATAAGTGCGCAGAAAATATTGTATTATAGTCATTAACATGATTCCATAATTGAGGTAAATCGCTAGTGAGTGCATACAAATGAAACACGTGGGTGCAACAGAGCAGCTCATGCAATATTTTGATCACTATGAAGGTACGTGGTTCGTGGTGGTGGCATGTGGACGTATACCTCTGCCTAACCCTTCGGGGATTATAGGCGTAATGTTTTTGTGTAGTTTACCTTTACATACGAATTCAGAGTAAAATTAGAAAAAAGAGAGATTAAAAAGAAATGTCGCTAGATAAATAATTGTTTCCGGTTACATTGTCATAAACATAGGAATGAAACAAATTAATTATACCTAGACGCATAATTTACTTTTAATCTAATAAATATTATATATCTTATCTAATAATAAATATATAAAAATGAATCTCTATTTCCCTTGGTCATCGCATCACGCGTGAACGGATGTAACAATTTCGCTAATTCTTTTTTTGTTGTGTTTATTATTGCCAGGAGAAGGTTCTTATGAAAGAAAAAAATAAGAAAATTGTGCAGAAAAATGGAAAAGTTCAGAAAACTTAACGACTATTTTCACTTCGCGCGTTTACATTAGCATATTCATAGCTAAGACAGGATAACGTCTGACGGGTCAGCTAGTATTTTATAAATCGACAAGAATTTTTGATGGACAAGCTATTCGTACGTCATAAAAGTCATAATTATGGACTATAAAAGAAACAGCAATAATAATAAGTATGACAGTCAACTGATTCGCATTAATATTATTATAATTAAAATAAATAAATAATTATTTTTTTATTATTATAATTATTATTTTCGCATTCTAGGTATGTAAAAAAAATGAAAAGCACTTAACGCCAACACACAGAAAATAAAATTTTCAGAAGTTCCAGTTAGTTCCAATGAAGAGTTAACGCATCATACACTACGAGAGCACAAGTCATACCTACACACAAATTCACCTTGTTTCCGTGCCATATGGGTGTCACCGTGTCATTGCCAAGCAGTAACGTGAAGCTTTCCTTACAATGGCCGATCCAAAAATGGGTGCAAACATTGAATGTTCATTAAAAGGGAAACAGAACGAAAATAATACTGCTAAAAAACTTTTTTACAAAAAAAAAAACCGACCGTTTAACAAAACGTTTTTGTAAAAAAGTTTTTATTTTTCACTTTTTAGTGGTTCAGTTTCTAATTTATCTAAGTTACAATAACCCAATGTCAACTGAGGGGCAATTCTCGTACCTAAAAACGTTCACAATCTCATGCCAGCGTCAATCAAATGTCAAAAATGTAGGTAAACGCTATACAATTTTTGACAGATTGAGTCTTGAGATGATATTGCGAACGTTTTAAAAATACGAGAATTGCCCCTCTGGTCATCACGTTTTACAAAATATTGCTTTTCCCGATGCAGGGACATTAATTGTAGAGGAGTTCTCCTAGTAAGAACCAGGAGAACTGGAGCTCATGGTGAAGTCACCATTACCATTATGCATTTTGACGAGCATAAACCATATTAAAGTAATCGAATCGCAACCTGTGATATACTTAGATATAATTGAGTATTTCCGATGGCCCTCTGTGGTCTTCATCATCAGTTCCAGTTCACCGAATGGTACTTTCCGAGAGCAAATGCACGAGTTACTATAAAAAATACCGAAATCGATACAGGTGTGCCCATAAAATTTGAGGGTTTCCCTCGATTTCCATGGGATCCCATCATCAGATCCTGACTTGATGATCATGGGACCACTTGGGACGTATACCCTTTCGAACAAAAAAAGAAAAATCCAAATCGGTCTAGCCATTTTCGAGTAATCGGGGAACACACATAAAAAAAAAATAAATAAAAAAAAAAAAGGTTCCGACGAATTGAGAACCTCCTCCTTTTGGAAGTCGGTTAAAAAGGAAACAGAACGAAAATAATACTGCTAAAAAAATGATGCAACACAAAACTGGAGGTTTCTAGAGGCCAATAAGCAGTTCAAAACCTGAAAACTAACTGAGACGAGCAGAGCTAGGAGTCGTCTGCGGCTGCAGTGTTATGAAAGCTGCTGCTAACGACTGTCACTGCCAATTTGATTTGCTCCGAATGTAATGCACCGTATAAGTTAAAATTTGGTACACATATGGATTTCTGTGACCCAAACATGTACGGCTAAAGTAAATAAATGAATTTTGAATATGGGGATCACTTTTATTGGGCAAATAAGAAAATTTTAAAAAAAATTGTTTTGCAAACTGTACCGTGTGATATATCAAATGAAAGGACTTATTAGGAGGGTCTTAAATAATATTTTTTTTTATAATTTTAAAAGAAATCGTTTTAAAGTTATTTAAGAAAACAGACGAAAATTGACTATTCTGAGCCCCCCTTATCTCCGAAACTACTGAACCTAAAATTTTGAAAAAAATATAGAAAATAGTTCCTGTAGATTACAGGAAAAATTTTGGTGAAGTTTGTGGTCTTAAAATAACATGGTAAATCTCTCAATATTGTGAGTACAAACTTAATTTTTTTACTGTTGGAATGTACGGGAGAAAATGTTTTTCAACTGGAATGTTATGTTTGTTGTTGGGATTAATTCATACCAATTACGGAACCCTTCAATATGCGTGGTCCGACACGCACTTGGCCGGTTTTTCTGTAGTAATCATTGTGTTGCTAGTTCAACAAATAATATCACCTGCCCACGCGCCGCGCATTATCACTTTATCAGACGCAGTCTAGTCGATGACGCGTGCGGGCTGCGTGTGCGCATAGAATCTCGCGCTAATATCATTAGCTATTCATATTTTTAGTTGCCACTTCACTAATTAATAGTAATAGTAATAGTAATATTTCTTTATTTCTCCTCACAATGACAAGCTTGTCCAGGTTTCACATATAATTTGTTGTTATTTGCATTGTGAGGAGCTGGTGTCTGAAGTAGGCATAAAAAACCTGTATTACAAATCACCAGGTCCCCACCCCACGGAAAAACAGGAAGTTTTATTTACCAAAAAAAATATGTTATTACAATCTAACGTTATGTATGGAGGAGATTATGACTAAAAACTTAAATTATTATAATTATGGGGGTAGAAGTTAAAAAGAAACTATAAACAAAAAGTTAATCAAGGCGCCTGAGTCTGTGTGTATGTGTGTGTCTATGAGAGTGTTTAATGTTAGTGTGTAGTGTTTAGTATCAGGTGTAGTGTGACGATGTGTAGGTACGTGAGGGGTGTTTGGTGCAAGTTATAAACTTATATCGTACTAATTTAATTTGAATGAAGTAGACTTTCTGTAAAATTATAATCCAAATTTTTCAACCAGCCTGAAACCAAAGTCTTACATTTGGTTTTTGGCAAGGGATATATCGTTATGGCCCGATTTACCTTATTGTATAAATTTGCACCCTGGTAGCAGAAAAACCGATGTGCAAACTTAGTCTTGAATGACGATGAAGAACAGACTGCATGTTTGCGACGTTTGTTTCTGATTTTTTCTGGTTCAAAAGTTGTTAGAGTATGTTGTTTCATAACCGTTTTTAGGATGAAGAGCTGCCTCACAGTAAGTACCTCCCATTTCGAGTAGAGATCAGTAGTTGGATGATAAAAAGGTAAAAACAAACTGACCTTTAGGAGTGCTCTTTGTGCTCTCTCAACTTTTAAGAAATGAGTTTTACATGTTCCACCCCATGTGGTGATACAGTATTCAAGCTGAGACTGACAGAGAGCATAGTAGACTGATTTTATAACCGATTTTGGTGCAGTGCTTCTTAAGGCTTTAAATATTACTATAAGTCTACGCACTCTCGCTGATAGAAGATTAATATGATACTGAAATTTAAGATTTCTATCAATAATTACTCCTAAGTACTTTGTAGATTCACTATTTTTAAGATGTGGACACTGACAGATTGTATCATTTGCATTTAGGCACGAATGGGAGACAATACTCAAAGAGGGATCCGGTTTGTCATTAGTTTGAATGGAAAACGTAATGAAAGTCGTTTTTTCAACATTTAGTGTAAGTAAATTCTTATTTAACCAACTGATCACAGTGTTCATGCCTATCTGAGCTTTAGCAAAAACTTCATGCCAGGAGTTACCACTGAAAAGTAAAGCCGTATCATCAGCAAACGCAACAATCTTTGAATCGGGAAACACTAACTGACATAGATCATTTATATAGACTAGGAACAGTGGTGGTCCAAGAATACTGCCCTGTGGAACTCCAAATGTCACTGGGACCTCTTCACTAGTTACATTACCGATTTTAACACATTGTGTTCTGTCGGTTAGGTAATCTTTAAAAAGGTTTAATTGAAGATCCCGGATACCCAGGGCTTCGAGTTTTGATAACAGAATAGGGACAGAGACTGTGTCAAAGGCCTTTGCTAAATCTAAGAATATTCCAATGGTTTTTCTCTTTGAATCTATATTGTTAACTATATAATTTGTTAGTTCTGACACAGCGTCGGCAGTGGATCTCTTGGCTCTGAAACCAAACTGTGCTTGTGAGAGAAGATTTTTACTTTCCAAGTAGTTAACAAATCTTTTGTTAATGATACGCTCCAAAATTTTTGATAGGGTAGGGAGAATTGAAATTGGCCTATAATTATTGACACAGTCTCTGTCACCACTCTTATGTATCGGGTGAACTCTTGACTTCTTATAGATCTTCGGAAATATACCGGTTGTGAGCGACAAATTACAGACGTATGTTATAGGTACTGTTAGAATATCAATATTTGATTTCAGAATGTCACTAGATATCAAATCAAGGCCCACCGAACAATCACTCTTTAACCCTACTATTAACGACCTAACCTCATCTTCATCCGTAGGGAGTAGACAAAAAGAATGGCTACACGAGTTAATGGTGGTGGGTCCCGTTTGTAGATTATTCTTAATGATTTTTTCTGCTAGCATCTTACCAACATTTGCAAAGTATTGATTAACATTGTTTGCCGAATTTTGGGGGTCATTGGTGCTTATAAGTTCAATCGGGCTGTCTTTGGGTTTAGTTGAGTATGTAATCTCTTTAACTATTTTCCAAATTTTTTTACTATTTTTCCCTGCGTTTTGGAATTGTAGCTTCTCATATTCTCTTTTAAGTTTTTTTAGTAAAGATGAACAAAAATTTCGGTATCGTTTGTACGTAGTTTTATATGTCTCATTGTCGGGGTGTTTCTTTACTTTTTTATATAGGTTATCGCGGTTTCTAATGCACTTCAGAATGCCTGGGGTTATCCACGGTTTTAGAATGTTTTTCTTGTTTGATATTTTGACTTCTTTGGTGTTGTTTTTGATAGCCCTATAAAGAATACTGTGGAAGAAATCAGCAGCCTCGTTAGCGTTATTAATTGCGTATATTGGACGAAAGTCAACACTTTTAAGTTCCGCATTTAGTGATTTATGATCTAAGTAATTTATAATTTTGGCAGGTTTTGGTTTAGGAAGACTAGCTATGTACAAAGCAACACTATTATGATCTGTTATTGTTGTTTGGAGTATAAGACAACGGGCCGTTAGTTTTGTCTTTAAAAACGTGTGATCCAGACATGTTGTATTATGCGTTGGAGATGTGTATGCAGACATCATACCGTGGAATGCCATCATATCTAGATATGCAGAAAGATTGCCGTCAACACTGTGTTCGGCAATGTTAATATTAATGTCCCCCACTAATATGACATTTTGCATAAACGAATATTTTAATAGTACCTGATTTAGAGATTGTAAAAAATTATCGATATTTCTGTACCCGGGTGGTCTATAAATGGCCAGGGCTACTGTATCTTTATTTATGGTAATAACAAGACAGTTTGCGTCCTCAATTACAGGTTCTTCAACGGTGATAAACAAACCGTTCTTGTAGTACACAACAACACCTTCATTTTGCGTAAGGTTGTTAGTGGTGGCAAAACTGTCATATCCATCCAAGGAGGGTAAGAACACAGTTGATGGCAGCCAGCACTCTGTTAAAACAATGCAATCCCAATCCACCGCAGTTCTGGCTATTATCGGTAATAATCCAGGTAGGTTACATTTAACACTCCGAATATTTTGTTGAAACATTTTAAGACATTTTTTGGAGTTTGGTAGCAGCCCCGAGCAGTCCTCCGCATCACAAATGACAAAATCAGCAACATTAAAAGAGTCTATTTCACTTTGTAAATGCGTTAACTCGTTGAATTTCGCCCAAACAACAATTTAGCAGGATCATATTTGTAGGTGAATTCGGCCATAGTATTAAGTATATTGTTGTTTAGTATATTGTTATGTAAAATTACATTAATACATATGAATTCCAATATTGTGAAATGATTGAGAAAAGTACTTAAAATAGTATTAGGTACGACATAATATTTTAGAGGTTGTGTGACATTTTTGAGGCGTGGATGTGTTATGTGAGTATATTTTGATGGAATATAGTGTAGAGTAATATCAATCAGTTGTAACGTGAGTGTTATTGTTTTATCCTTAGGTATGCGGTGTAAGTGAACAGTGTAGTGGTAGGCGCTTATTAAATAAATTATGTAAAAAATAATGCATGCAGTTGAAATGTATACAAGCCGTTCAGAGAGGAAAACTAGTCAAATATTTTTTTCTATGTTTAGAAGATCTTCTTCGCAATAAACGCGTAGACGGGGTTGGCCTTCTTTTTTCTTCAGAAACACCTTGCCAAACGAAGTCCAGCAGTGCTCGTAATTATGTTTTATGGCAAATAATCGGATGGCACCGTTGTCGAGTGATTCGGCACTAGTGAATTTATAAGACCATTGGCCCAGGAACGTGTCAGAATGAGATATGTATTAGGTAAAAATAATGTATTTTCTACTCAATACTTCTTTATTATTCTTGGATTTTTAATAGGTTTTTAATTAGTTAAAGTCCATTACATAATCGAATACTTTATTTAATGATTTTCCGATACTATTTGTTTTATTCATAATCTATCAAGAAGAAGAGGAGCTCGTGGCTAAGGGAGGAGCTCGTGGCTAAGTAATAACAGCCGCACAGGTCGATCCGTCAGGTTAAGCTACGCTTGCCGAGGTTGGTCAGTGGATGGGTGACCATCTTTACATAGCGAGATTCCTCCGCGCCTCGGAAAGCACGTTAAGCCATTGGTCCCGGCTGTTATTCGTGGATCTTTGACAGTCGTTACGGGTCGTCAGAAGCCCGAAAGTCTGACAACCAGTCTTACCAAGGGGTATCGTATTACCCAGTAACTGGGTCGTGGAGGTCAGATAGGCAGTCGCTCCATGTAAAATACTGGTATTCAGCTGCATCCGGTTAGACTGGAAGCCGACCCCAACATAGTTGGGAAAAGGCTAGGCAGATTGATTTTTATCAAGAAGTAAGTAAAGAAGATAGATTATAAAGAGTGATAAGAAGAATCAGGCACGTGGCGGTCTGTAGTTTCTGCCTAAAGGCTATACAACAGTAGTCATTGTACTCATCATTATAAACAACTTTTACTATGGGACCAAACCTGAAATCGCGAAAAAAAAATCTGCCGCTTCCTAAATTTTGACGAGTTTGATGTAGTTAGATGTACTTACGGAACAGCTGATCTTGAAATAATTTAAATAAAGTCGACCAAGTGCGTGTCGGACCACGCACAATGAAAGGTTCCGTAGTTGAAAAGAATTTATCCCAAAAACAAACTTAACATTGTAGTTGGTAAACATGTTCTCCCATACATTGATAATACGTCATAGTCTATTCTCCAACTGCAAATTTAAGTTTGTAATTTAATCCAAAAAAAAATTGTTTTTTGGACTTTTTCCATTATTTGTGCTGTGAGATCTTGCTTCTTACCAAATTTCATGATTCTAAGTCAACGGGAAGTACCCTGTAGGTTTTGTTTTACTGGTGAGTATCTACAGAAGCCAGTAGGTATTACATAGTCGTCATTTGACTAATGGGTTGGTTCCGGGTAGGTATAATAACAAACGTGTTAAGATAGGTCTTCACTTACCTCTAAATAATTACGACATCGTCAAGTAGAAGTCTACTGACGTCCATAACTACTTGTCTTATGTACTACTGGGTTTACCATCATAAATTTTATTTCGCCATTGGGTTATTTTCGGAATTATTTCGCAATTGGAGTCACCGTTTTCCTTATTTTTATGTAATCGCTACGTAACGGCGATATTCATGAGTTCCTGTATACGTTTTACTAGCTATATTATGAAGAATCACCATCAGATATTTTGTGAAGTGACTAGATCCGCGTGCAAGCCGGAAAACCATTTAGGGTTGAGACTTGAGAGTATAAAAATAATTTGTAATGAGTTGGTCAAAAACTACAACCATCTGCCTATGGCGACAAAAAATTATTTGACAACTTAGGGTGAGGCTTGACAGAGTTACGTTATGATAGAGCATAGATAATCAGTGCGGCCCCAGCAGGACAATGTCGCCATCAAATCATTGGATACTAACTCAATCTGCCTAGCCTTTTCCCAACTATGTTGGGGTCGGCTTCCAGTTTAACCGGATGCAGCTAAATACCAGTGTTTTACATGGAGCGACTCCACAGCCCAGTAACTGGGTAAATACGATACCCTTTGGTAAGACTGGTTGTCAGACTTTCGGGCTTCTGACGACCCGTAACGACTGTCAAGGATCCACGACTGACATCCAGGACCAACGGCTTAACGTGCTTTCCGAGGCACGGAGGAGTCTCGGTATGTAAAGATGGTCACCCATCCACGGACCAACCCCGGCAAGCGTAGCTTAACCTGATGGATCGACCCGTGCGGCTGTTATTACTTAGCCACGAGCTCCTCTTTTGCATACTAACTATAAGAGATAAAGCCAACGAAGCCAAGTCTACAAATAATCTAACATTGACGGCTTCTCTTTATTCCATTCAGCTAGCAGAAATTCCGCAATACTCTCCCGTAAAACAAACAAGAACAAAACCACGCACAGTGGGTTCCGGACTTCCGTAACGGGGACGAATATTTACGCATGCACAACATTGTTATTATCGAAGTAACAAAAATAAGGTAATAACTCATAGTAATTTAAAAAAAAAAACTGTGAAAAACAAACATTATCTCACTAACTATTGACAGAAACATTATCATCTTTTTAATTATGAGATCCAACGATACGCCAGAGGCTTTATGTTATGAGCATTGAATTATTTTTTTCGTAATTTCACTATTTTCATCTCTAACGCCAAATAGTTTTCGAGTGAAATGGCTGTGTTCATACGCACGGGCCGACAGACGAATAAATCCAACAGATCACTTCAAAACTTTTTACTGTTAATTAATATTCTAAATGTTTAAAATAACGACTAGTCCGACGAGGATGCGGAGGAAACAGCAGAAATTCTACTGACGGAAATAGAGGTGTGTCCCAATTCAACAGGTACATAATGACTTAGGCCATTCTTGCCGCGCAAAAACTTGACGGCACGTGTAGTGCGAAGGTGAAGAACCTGCTACATGAAACAACCAAACAAGTGTACCTACCTAAACAAGTTTACAAGTTTGTCTGTTTGTTTGGGCTACCAATTTTAAGAAGTTGAGCGACTCATAGTGTAAACTCAAACATGGTAAAAAATAATTTTGACGGGCGCAGTAGGATCGAGTGCCTCGGTGCCTAATTGTATTGCGATTCCAGTACTTGCTTGGGCAGTGGCCACACTTTCAATCAACGAACCCTTAGTATCTTTCTTAATTACTCTCTCAAAAAACTAATCACATCCATCCATCGATCTCTAATGAACTCGAAGAAGTAACGAACGGAAATTCAGTCCATCCTGCAGGTTTACAAGAATGTCATACATGATTATTATTATCGCTTTTGAATATAAACACACATAAATACAAACTTCCGCACAGTAGGTATTGAAAAACTAAAACGGTATTAACCATAATGACGATACGGAAGGAAAACCCAAAGAGATCAGAGCTTCTGGACTAGTGCGATATTATAACGGAAACTTCCTTATTCAAGATCAACGGAAAAACATTTCATGTCGTATTATTATTTGCAGGATAAAGGCAAAAAGCCAATCCAAAACGATAAACTAGACATAAGATTAACGTGTATCGAGATTCTGAGAACCGAATGCATTGTGCAGGTATCTGCTAATAGCAATATGCAAGTTAAGTAATAACAAATGCACAGATGTCGACACATAACTTGTCTAAAACGTGAATACTTTGCCAGTAGACTGTTTATCTGCAAAAGGTGGATGTCTTTTCAGAAATCATCATCTTCCTGCCCTTATACCATGTCACGTCGGCGCAACACGTTTTCTTCTTCCATTCTCCCCTGTCAGCCGTCACGCTATCATTCACTCCCTTCTCTTTCATATCATTCCTCACACAATCCATCCATATTTTCTTTGGCCTTCCTCTGCCTCTCCATCCATCAACAAATTCTAAAGAGATAAATGTCTTTTCAGAAATAAATGTTTCAAATCGATTAGCATTAAACAGAGCTATGGTCGAAAACACAGTGAGTCCCAATCAACAGGAAAATATTATCTTAGAAAGAGATGGAGTAATTAACAGGACTCACTATAGAGAACTAGACCCAGAAGGCAGTATACAGAAAGAAGCGGCAATAGGGAAATAAGAGCTTTGCCCTACAGTGGCATGCTAAGTAGGTAGCTCTTAATAGTAAAAATTTGACGTCAAAACTCAGTAACTTGCTTGTGGAGGTCAGATTAGTCGCTCCATGTAAAATACTGCATCTGGTTAGACTGGAAGCCAACTCCAACATAGTTGGGAAAATCATGCGGATGAGAGATAATAAAAACAACAGTAGGCACCTACATAAATCCCAGTACAGACGATTAAGAACCTAATAGTCATGAGACTCAGCAGTCATCACAATGATTGATAAAATATGTAGGTCCATTTCTAGCGTTAGTCACTCCGGTCAGCCACTTGAACCAGATAAAACTGCAGCTGTCATCTTACCAAATGTATCAATCAATATGAATTACACATTCACAGCAACTGGTTAACATGTCTCTACCGAACAGTCAGACAAGGAAATATAAGATGTGAAAGTGCAAGAAAAAAAGGGGATCATGAAAATTATATGGTTGGGGAACTTGGTGATGTGAAGTTTTTCAATAAATTACAATTGTTGATGCTTGAGGAAAAGCGCAATAAGTCACTGATGATGGAGAAGGAACCCCGACATAACCAAATCTACAAGTAAATAGGAATATTCCATGCATGTTGATGTTAATTCTAAGCTAGAAAGTTAATCTTCTTGCCCATTCATCTCCATAGAGATCTACGTTCTGGAATGGGTGGTATGACTAACTGATCGACTTTTTGACATTAAGTTTATTGATGCCTCAATCTTATGTCGACGACACACGACACGACGACACGGTTGGCGCAGTGGTTGAGCGATTGACTGCTGCTCAGCATGTCGCGGGTTCGATTCCCGCACTGAACAAATATTTGTACGACCTACAAGTATTTGTTTCGAGTCTGGGTGTTTTTCTATCTATAATATGTATGTATTTACAAAAAAAAAATTGTATATAAGTAGTTTATCAGCCATCTCGTTACCATAACACAAGCATTAGGTTACTTAGCTTGGGACTAGATGGCGTTGTGTGAAATGTACAAAAATATTTATTATTATTTTATTTATTATTTATGTATGTTATAAAAAACCCTTATTCAAATCTCCATCGTATTTCTGATATATTTAGTCAAGGTTCAAGCTTAAACGCTATCTTAATATTACTCTCAACATCATCATAATTTATATCATTCACGATATTATCAGTTTGCAAAATTTAGCAAAATATCTATGACTGGCTTACGGGATGCGAGCATTTTCCTCATAAACGTAACGAGGATAAGTTATGGTTACTTCGAACTTGTTTCAAGTATCAGGTTCATTTATATAATTGATATTTTGGTTTGAAACGCGCAGGCAAGCACTGTAAAAGCTGGGACATATTAAGCACTAGCCCAATTGTTTGGATTAAGTACCTGGTTCTGAAATGAAATTGTTTATTCTGTAAATAGTTTATCGGAATCACTTTTACACGTCATAATAGATTTAAAAAAATATGCTAGATGAAGTCGACATTTCCTATCTGACTACCCTGAGAAGAAATGGCGAACAAACTCAGGGGTCAAAGTCTCTTTTATTTAAAGTCCAGACATAATTTTGGTCATAATTATGAGGACCATATAGATCCATGTCTGAAATTATATGAAAAAGGACCCCCGCTTGTAATCATAGCATTACAACTAGCAGACCATTGCGGAGCTTTTGCGTAACACACTTACAGTAGGAATCGGTTCCATTTGACAGTTCAATAACATTCATCACGTTATTTACGTTGTTGAGCCGACAAATTTTTCGAACATACGAAGCAATGTTTTAGCAATATGCTTCAAAATCATTCAGATTGTGATTGATAGTCCGTTACGCAATTAGCAGACCCGATAGTGCAATTATATCTTTCAGTTTATCTTTTAATACTATTACCTAATCGTGTTAAAATTAAAAAACTGATTTAAGTATTTCACCGTAGGTGGTTCTGTCATTATCAATTTTAAATGTAGGTACCTGAATATAACCCCAATCATTGATTTTAATCGCGTTATACTCTTGAGAAAGTGAGAACCCGATCTGAAACTGCCTAAGAAGTAAAGTATCAAAATTCAACCTTACATTCAACAAATTGATTAGGCCACATCTAGCTCGTTACTAACGCTAGTCAGTACAAACATCAAGAACCTATTCAAATACACAACAACAACAACAATAACAACAACAGCGAAACAGCAACAATAACAGGGAATCAGCACTGAGATCAAAAGCTACAAAACCCAACCCCCAAACTTCAGTATGCCATTCGGAACATGCATTATGTATTATAGATGAAGAATCTCACTGAAGCCAAAACCAAAGTCAAATCATTTATTTCAAATAGGCACATGAGAGGCACTTTTCAACGCCAAAATTTACAAAAAAAAAAAATTTTATTTGATTCTAGTCGCCCCTTCCAAATGGTTTCATATGGAGACTACAGAAATAACCCAGTTCCTCCGTAACTGCACAGTTGGCCTTATCGGTCTGCTGTCCAGCTTAAGTCTTGAAGAGTCAATGTGAATGTCAAAAGACATTACAGTTTCGTTCATTTAATTATCATCCACAGACGCCGCCGGTTTGTCCAGTGCCAGTCATTCATCAAATGTAAGTAATTGACACCGACGATAATAATATTAATAATCCACAAGCCATAAAATGTCTGATGCACTAATATATTGCATTAAATGTCTACAGAACTTATTGAAGAATATGAATCTATTAATATCATCATTTTTTTCGTGTCTGTCTGTATGACCACGTTATTCTTCTAAACTACGCAACGGATTCAGATGCAGTTGTCACTCTCATTTAGAGAATTTATTCAGGAAGGTTATTATTATTATTATACACATAAGCATAGATATCCGTGCACATAAGTGTATATAATACTTACATTAAAATTAATCTTTACACATAATAGAAATCTCGAAGTTTTGTCAAATCGCAAAACCCGTGCGAATCACGGGCATTATCTCTACAAAAGAGCCCATCTAATAATCAGTGCACATAAGCCTAAATGAAGAGCAAAGTAAAGCAGTGTGTAACACGATGCAGTCTGCAGTGCGAAACTGCGAACACCTTGATTGATGTAAATTGCCCTCTGAATAGCGTCTAAATTGGCGCAACAATTACTGTGTAGCAGAAATAGCTAAGACAGACAGTGATACGACGATAGATGGATAGAAAGACGTCAATGATGAGCAGTTGCAAAATAAAATAAAGTTTTGGTTCATGATATACAAAGACAATAAACATAGCTAAGATACAAAATTAGCAAAGATACAATCAAAGATGGACAAGACAGCGATACGATGGAAAATGGATAGAGAGACGTCAATGCCGAGCAGTTGCAAAATAAAATAAAGTTTTGGTTCATGAAATACAAAGACAATAAAAATAGCTAAGATACAAAACTAGTAAAATATACAATCAAATATGGACAAAACAGCGATACGATGGAAGATGGATAGAAAAATGTCAATGATGAGCAGTTGCAAAATAAAATAAAGTTTTGATTCATGAAATACAAAGACAATAAAAATAGCTACAGATACAAAACTAGCAAATATACAATCAAAGATGGACAAGACATCGATACTATGGAAGATGGATAGAAATATGTCAATGATGAGCAGTTGCAAAATAAAATAAAGTTTTGGTTCATGAAATACAAAGACAATAAAAATAGCTAAGAGGAAGTGTCCGAATAGACGAAATCATATTTTTTTAATTCATTGCACGAAGAATCTGTAACTATAATTCAATTAAATACTGATGGAACACGAGTACACGACACTATCCGGCTATTTTATGGTCGATTTAATAACTTGTAAGTCTCAGACAATCTGTCGCAATTTATGCGCTGGTTGACCTTTACACTGCGCTTATCATTGTATTATACTAAGTAGACATAACTCCTGACGATAATTATGGTTTCATTTGTAAACAATAAACGACGTAAGTAATAGTTTTTATCGATTCTTTCACCTGCTGGGAGAGGACTTTTAACGACAGTGACTCAGTAAAACAATCAACAACCTTCGATCTAAGATCGGCAGGTTTATTTAGTGCAGAAAGTACTCTTTTCACCTGTGTCAACAATACTTTGACTTCACATGCCGCGACCACATTAATGGGATGTGCCGTTGATAGTCGCGTTGAAGGGCGTTAGCCGGCGATAATTTGATCGAATCTTGACCGTATTTAACTACGCGATGTTTATGACGTTTATAGGCATTGACGTTGCCGTTAATCTGACCCGGGCAACACAGAATGTTACAACATATTCAGCATATAATGCTCCCACTGCTGGGACACAGGCCTTCTCTTAGTGAGAGGGGTGGGCTGTAATCCACCACGCGGACCCAGTGCGGGTTAGTAGATGTCACATGTCTTCGAATTTTAGGTTCTAGGACATGCTGGTTTCCTCACGATGTTTTCCGTTTTGAGAGCAGTGATGATGAAATTATTTACACAAAGTAAAGCGCCTGGCTGGGTTCGAACCCACGACCTGCAACTCGTAAGTCAGTGAGACTTACGAGTTGCAGCTCTCATGACAAAACACAGAATGTTAAGCTTCAGAGATTACCATCTTAGTGGGACTAGATCAGCAGATTAAGTAGAATATCAATGATATGTATTTGGATCAGTGAATGAGAAATCACTGAATATAGAATCTCTGCTGAAGATACCGAAATTACGTCAACGAGTAAAAGTACTGGGGAATAAAGACGCCTACGATCGTCTACGCAGTGACGTCAGCCAATAGAGAGCTTCAGACAAACCCGTCTGGATGCGTCATACATCTCCCGATGACGTCAAAGACGCTTGCTAAAGCTCGCGGCCCTTATTGATCCGAGATTATGAAGTTCAGAATAACTGTAATTTAATTAATCTACAGTAGAAGCTGTAAATGGTATCTGAGATAAAAATTAATTACGTAAAAATAAAAGCTTAATGAAATCGTCAGAACTTTGGTTGGCGCCTTATTGAAATTGTGTTTAAATATCTTGGTGTTATTTATTTACAAGATTACATTTTGCTTGCCCGGTAGCAAAGACAGGTTCAAAATGGGAGATATTATACATTAGGTACATACAGTGCGCGTCAAATAACTAAGCTAGACCTAAGATGGCGTCGTCAATCGGACGTCGATGCACACTATATAGGTACCTAATATATAATATTCTAACCTTTAGACTAATGTCTTTTGATATACACACTTAAAGACATTATTGATCATTTTGAATAATTGCCTAAAAGTGACGAAAGAGTACAAAAAACTAAACAATAAATAAATTAAATACAATTTATTACTCGAACATTAAACGTATCCTCAGCATACGAAATGAGAAGGTAAACACTTGTTTACTTCGCGGCAAGCACGGCGTACCAAACTGGTGTTTTCTATGGACAAAAGCTGAATTAAGCTGAATAATGGACTAAATACCCTTAATCAGCTCAATTCAGCTTTGTTCATAGAAAACACCAGTTTTGTATGAGATGCGTACGCATCCGTTATAATACTTCTTATCCCGATAGTCACTCGTGATCGAGAATTATGCGAGAGAAACCGCGGGGCGCAGCTATATTATAAAAGTACCAAAAAAACCATATCCGAAGTCAAGAATTAAATATGCTGTTAGTAGCAAGTTAGTAGTAGAATATACCATCGAATAAGGATTTGTAGCAGGGCAGGGTTCATTTGGCAGAACAGCACCCTAGTTGCGTAACACATTATCAATCGGAGGATGAATCATTTTGAAACAAATTGCTAATCCATTGCTTCATATGTTCGACAGATTTGTCTGCTCGGCAACATAAATAACCCAATGAATGTAGTTGAACTGTCAAAATGAAACCAACTTCGATTGGTAATGTGTTACGCAATAAGGGTGCAGATGGCTATTTTCACGACGATCGTTTTAGGAGACCACGAGATATTATGGAAATATGAAGAAAGCTAGAGATATTCGTTGAAATTCTGAAAAACAAGTAGAAAACCTCGCGAGGGGCGAAAGAGCTAACAAAAATACCCTAGTTCAAGACAGTTTAACTGTTAGAAAAGACAGAAAATAATTAAAGTATAACCATTGATATATTATTTACCGAATTTATGTATACATCAATAAGTGTGACGGTTAGAACAGACTAGAAAATCAAAATGTCATGAATCAAAATCCGTGAACAATTAATAAAAAAAAACTATAATAAACGTCTGATTCTGCTGAGTGCAGAGTTATTTATCGCAGTTTCTTCAAAGTGCAAGACCGGTTACAGTACAAGTCTGCTTTAAATTAAAATAAGTTAACGAATAAAAATAAAGTTCAGCTATTAATAGGAAAATGTAAAGGTCTCATAAAGTCATAACCCAAGTTCATGTTGTCGGCTAGCAACGAGTTTCTGCACACAACACATCCATCCAGTACTAAAGCGAAATTAACTCTGTCTGTCTGTTACCTTTTGTGTCTTTACGATTGAATCCGTTCAATTGGATGTGCACACAGATAAACCATGACGTTAGGAGCTTAAGACATAGGATTTTTATACCGGTGGGTGGTAGTACCATAGAAATATAAAAACAGGAGAAGTGGCAAGCGGACGAAAATGTGTCCGCGCGACATGCTAAAGAAAGCCGTTCATAGTACAAATTCCGTCTCCGCGAACTAGTGCGCTTTCAACTGTGACCGTGACAATTTATAAGAATGCCGTGTTGTTCAGTGGTTTCTTCTAAAACCGAAGCCATGTAAATCATGGAATCACTTTCCATATGTAAGTACAAGTATTTTACCGTATTTGTCTTTAAAATCATGAAAGTGACAAAGGCACAAAGTGGAGACACAGGGTTCCAATACATTATAACGTACTGGGCACATCTTCTTTCTTATATCTATGGTTAGTACCTACGTTCCCGTGGGATAACTTCCAACGTCCACGGTAGCGAAGCCGCAGGCAAAAGCTAGTAATTAGTAAAAGTTAAAGAATGAGGATCTGAAACCGATGAGCCTTATTTTCAAAGACAAAAAATCTGTGAATGTTGAAGTAAAGGAAGATGGCAGGAAAAAGCATGAATGATGAAACTTTTTGGCACCTTTACTTTCGGTGGAACCAAAGGATAGGACTATTATTCTCCAACGAAAGATGTGTGATGGTCGCAAATGCTCTGTGGTAGTCCGCGAAATTCATAGAGATGTATTGAATCAATACATCTCTATGAATTTCGCGGACTATTGATGATTTTTATGGTTAAAATTACGTAAATTACATATTTGAAATTTATACAGGCGCAGATCATATTTTTATCAACATACAACCTAATAGTGACCTGCAACTTGCAAAAAATACAAGAAAATTTGACGTAAGCGTATAAGTTTCGAAATTTAGCAAATCTTATAGGCTGATTATGAAATGAGGAAAATAGCATTATTTTCCTCATTTCATATTCAGGCTATAATAATAGGTATTTTAAATTTTTAAAGGAAGTTCAAAGGCTATGACTTCACTATGACCGGGACGGATAAGGGAAACGATAAAACGGGAATCAACTACCGTTGAGAGCTCATAATATTTATGCCGTAACGAAAAACAGTAATTACCTATAAGAGAAAAATGCTTACAAAAGACATTACGGAAATTGATATTCCAGGAGTATCCTTATACCAAGCTACCATAACTTGGCCTTCTAAGGTAAAATGTAAAGAGCAAAGAAGTTTGAAAATGGGTGGAAGAATTGATCAAGTTCTTCAACGACAGAGACGTGTTGCTAGGGATTTTTCTCTCAATATAAACAGTAAGGGGTGATGAAGGGAGTTTTTGGGGCTGTATGTACTTTTGACCTTCAAAGAGTGCTTATTCTCAGCTCAACCTAATTTGTGTTTTGATCGGAGGAATGACTCAAACATCGAAATTACAATTGAGCGACATTTTGCACGGTTTCCTTAAGTGTTGACAATAAAAGATAACAGTACATGAACAAGTGATTGCGCTAGAAAATAGCCCTTATTACAATGCACAGAGGATGCCTTACTGCACTCGTACTGCATACAAATGACCCCTTATTAGTTTGATTCACAATTCTGAATTCATACGCGAGCACATTGTATGCGTGTATGATGAGTTATAATTTAAGCCTAACCGCTATAACTTAGTTGAATTCAACAAGGATTTATGGCAAGATAAACTTGCCAACGACATTAATTTATATGTGGAGTTGGTAGCACATTGATAAGAAGAGGAGCTCGTGGCTATGTAATAACAGCCGCAAGGGTCGATCCATCAGGTTAAGCTACGCTTGCCGGGGTTGGTCCGTGGAAGGTTGACCATCTTTACATACCGAGACTCCTCCGTGCTTAGGAAAGCACGTTAAGCCGTTGGTCCCGGCTGTCATTCGTAGATCTTTGACAGTCGTTACGGGTCGTACCAGAAGCCCGAAAGTTTGACAACCAGTCTTACCAAGGGGTATCGTATTACCCAGTTACTGGGTTGTGGAGGTCAGATAGGCAGTCGGTCCATGTAAAATACTGGTATTCAGTTGCATCCGGTTAGACTGGAAGCCGACCCCAACATAGTTGGGAAAGGCTAGGCAGATTTGATTTGAGCACATTGATAAGAAGCAACAGGGAGTGGATATTTTGATGTCGCAGGTTCGCGCAAAGAGTTTACCATAGACCATACTGGCCTATGGTAGTTTGGTAAGCTCTTTGCGCTGGCTCACTGCACCTGGCTGTGGTTCGTTGGTGCAGTACGTTTAAGCTGAGCCAACCGCAGAGATGACTCATTTTATCTATTACTAAACATGTGTCGATCACATAATACTCGTACGCATGTGCCACTCTACAGACACTCAAGATGATTATTTTTGTTGTGAAAGGAATCTATATCCAGAACTATGACATATGGACATTAATCATCTCAAGATGGACCTATTCCCCTTTTTTTTCCGGAAGATCCACATGGATACCCTCCGTCTGGGGAGAACGGAGGATTATGTCGGACTTCTACCAACTAAAAGACTACTGTGCCTTCTAATACCATAAGTCAGGGGCGCGGGAGATACTTGTACATTCGCTGCACACCCGACTGGTCCCGACTGGTGGTGGACGGGTGCTGGCCAGCACATCCCCTGACAATGACCCGAGATTCATGACAGACTTATTAGGATGAGGAAAATAATTAAATTACTCACATTAGTAACCCGACTGTGATAGAGTAAATAACCATTACAGGTAAAATAAACAAAAAGCTAACAGTTACAAATATGAACTGCAAATTATTGCAAGCTAGCTACAGCTCCGGCTGCGTTATGATCAGGATCTCTTCTTTAGCCGACGTTCGCACGGACGTAAAAATATCGCGTCGGGATTTTATCGCGCACTGTATTTTCAACTCTCGGTGTTGAGTCGAGCTTCGAGAATCCAACTTAACAACAACAGAGTGCGTGAGAAAAAATCGCCGCGATATTTTTACCTAAGCCCGTGCGTAAAAAATCGCGGCGGTTTTTTTTCGCGCACTGCATTTTCAACGCTCTGCTTAGCGCCGGGAGTGAAAATCCAACAGTGTGTTTTTCGTCGCGCTGGGATGCAATCTATTTTTGTTAAGTTGGATTCTCGAAGCTCGGCTCAACACCGAGAGTTGAAAATTCAGTGCGCGATAAAATCCCGCCGCGATTTTTTTACGTTCGTGCGAACGTCGGCTTAGTCTGCGAACTTCCCATTTTTAATAAACTCGAAATTTCCGTGAGCACCCATTGACTTGTCCATCTATCTTAGCTCGGCTTTACTTATTGTTAGTCTAATTGTTTAAAATTCACAACCCTTATATGGCACGGCGGTGTCGGTAACGCGATGTCTGCTGGCAGGGTCGCCATGGAAGGTCGAAGGTATTTGTGGAGCGAAATGATATTTACGACTGCCCAAATAATACTCTCCTTTATTTTAGGATACTTTATATAGGTTTGATTACTTACACATAGGTACAACATACTCGTACATTGTCATCAACTATACATAGGTTCACTACAGCCCGTTTTCACTAACACTAGCGACACCTAAATTAATGCCTAGATTTTCAAAGTGCGATAATATTTAGGCATTAAATTTAGGTGTCGCTTAGTGTTAGTGAAAACGGGCATAGGGGTGTAAAGTGAGCACTACTTTATGGTTCGAATGAAACTTAGGGTGGCTCCCTTGTGTGCATAATTTAAAATGTCCTTGAAATTATTTTTTAAGTTGTTTGGTAATGTTCTGTTTGCATGTTCAGACCGTTAAAAATTAATGAATTTTACTGCGAGGGTTAATAACCCTATTCTTAGTATCTAAAATTAGAAAATATTATTATTTGAATGCATATTTTTTCGACATAAATTGAGTAAGGAAGGAATATGAATGATGAAGTGAGGTAAGCTTTCAGTACCTAATTTGTAGAGGTAATTTCACTTTGTATTTAATTAAAGCAAAATAATTAGCTAACCAAGTGAAAAATTCAATGAGCAAAAAAAAAGTTGCCAGTGCTGTGTTCAATATTCTAACCAACTCTTATTAAGAATCATCAATCAATCAATCTGCCTAACCTTTTCCCAACTATGTTGGGGTCGGCTTCCAGTCTAACCGGATGAAGCTGAATACCGGTATTTTACATGGAGCGACTGCCTATCTGACCTCCACAACCCAGTTACTGGGTAATACGATACCCCTTGGTAAGACTGGTTGTCAGACTTTCGGGCTTCTGACGACCCGTAACGACTGTCAAAGATCCACGAATAACAGCCGGGACCAACGGCTTAACGTGCTTTCCGAGGCACGGAGGAATCTCGGTATGTAAAGATGGTCACCCATCCACGGACCAACCCCGGCAAGCATAGCTTAACCTGACGGATCGACCCGTGCGGCTGTTATCACTTAGCCACGAGCTCTTCTTCTTAAGAATCATCAATTTACATAAAAACAAAAATTAAGACTAATATGTAGCAAGTAATTTAATACAATAAGTTTAATGTCACAACTAATACCTAATAGAAATGTTTTAGTTTATTTGATTTACTGATTTGCTTTAGAAAATTATAAATCTTTAGAATAAAATATGATGACAACTTAGTACAACTCCTAAAAAGAATTTGAAAAAAAAAACTTTTCAGCACATTTTAATCATTTTGTATTAAATACTTAATGTTTGAAATAAGGCATATAAAACATAAACGAAATTAAAATAATTTACGAAGTGCCATTTATACAAACAGACATGGTATGAAAGCCTCAGGCCTTAGGTACTTATTTAAAAATCTTGTTTTTCTTCTTTTCTAAGCGAAACAGCAATAATATTCTCCAATTCTCTATCAGCGGTGTCAAATGTGTTAATAGAGCACCAGTATCCACAATCATAACGATAGATAATAAAGTTAAACAAAAACATACCCAAATACTGAATGATGTTTTTTACCACCTCCTCGAAATGGTCCAAAACCATGTTTGGCATTATTACGGTTGTTGCTGAGATTTGCTGGCACTCTTTGACTGTATACATTAGGCTACCACTCTGTGCTCGCGGGATTGCAGCCGGACACTGACTGCCATAGCTACTCGAACCAAATACATAGGTCAGATGACCGATCCTAACAGAAGAGATAACAAGTCGCCCTCACATGGTCGGCAATCAAAACAAAAATAGGGAAATCCGAAATTGCAGAAAACAATGATTGATGTGTGAGTTTTTTATCCCACATTGATTGGACTAGCAACACTCCCCATGTTATGCATGTGTTTGTGTGGTGAACATTATGTTATTATTATGCTCAAGAGATTGAGCCAGGTTGAAAGTTTATCTTTTTATTATTGTTATAGAATAATAAATTGTGTGTGCCTTCTTTATTTTGAATTAGGAACTTATTAGGGAAATCTTTTTTTTTTTTACCTATTTAAACATTTTATTTGGATGATTGGTTTCAAGTCATTCATCATCAAGATGAGAAACAATTATTTGTTGTTTTTGACCTGAATTTGAGTCTTTGGTCAAAGGTTAAGGTTACCATGTGACCTGTGATACCAAGCTGTCGCGCACAATGGTCCACATGAAGGACTAAGTGCGGAAACCAAATCCTTAACATAGAACATAGATACCAAGCTGTTAAATGATCTAATAATGTTTAGTCATATCCTTAAACTCCGAGATCTCTAATGGGTTTAGAATGCTACAAGGGATAAGTACGTAAGTACTTTTTCATAGCAGACATAATTTAAATAAAGATAAAGTAAAAATTCAGTAGGTAGATGCTTAAATTGTTTTACTTATTTACTTTTTACTTAGGCAGGGTATTGATAATATAATACTGAATTTATTATGTTAATGACACAGTACTGATATCTAATTAGAAGTAAACTATCAAGTAGGTATTTAGGTAGTTGTATATGTTATGGACCAAGTAATAAATAGGGGCATTACTCATAATGGGTGCATTATGAATAAGACAGTTCCCGAGAACACCTGCCCTTCACCACTTCATAGTGTTTTAGCTGGGAAGATGTAGCATCACACAAACTCCCCTATTATGCTCGTACCTAATCATAATAGCCTGCTTAGATTTTTTAAATAGATTCTGCCTACACATTAATTTTCTATTTTATGTCCGATATCTTACTGTGGCCTCGTAATGCATCAGATAAACCTGTAGTGAACTAAATAAGTAAATGCCCTTACTACATGTTGCCACCCACGCTGAGTGATATAAATAGCCTGAGATATTTTATTAACATGTTGACGGTTTACCAACAAGGTAGCTTTTAAATGTTTCATAGATTTAAAGAACTTGTAATAAATTATGGACTTAGTGCTTACTTAACATTTTAAAATAAATATTATAAGATAGAATATATAGCTATGCCAATGAGAAGAATAATAAGAAACAAAAAACATGCCACACAACTTCAACTCGGGATTCTATTACAGTTTTCATGGATAACATTGAAAAGTATCAACTTTACATAGATAAAAATAATAATAAAGGGATACTTATGGCTATACCCCTTTAATATTTTTTTGTGTTTTCTGTGACTAAACAGGGCTTGGTCACAGAAGTAATTTATAGGTCATTAAAAGGGAAAGCAGAATCCATTACCAACGAAGATGATGGACAGGTTTCATGTCACTACATATATTCCAACAATATGAAACATAGCTGTAAAATTATGCAAGAAATGCGATGTGGGTACGTCATTTCCGATAAATGAGGTCATGCGACTAGTGTGAAAACGTTTCTCTCACATTTTTATGCATCATGTTCTACCTTTGCAAATCAATAAGTAACTTTTTGCATGAATTACATTTACTTAAATTATTTTCTTTGACCCGAATTGTTTTTAACACCTATCAGACAGAACTTGAAAACTATACTTAGCTAAGTTTTTTTGAAAAATTTTTAACCACCTAATTTTTTATTCAGTCACTAAATATTCCATATTCAACATATTGTAAGAAATTAGAAAGAATATAATGAGGATAATATAACAATACAAAGTTTGGCTCCACTGTACTATCACACCCGCGCGTCCGAAACTTCACATTGGTGAATCATTTGGGTTAGGTTAGAATAGAGGACCTCCATTTGGGTTAGGTTAGAATAACCTAACCCAAATGATTGAACCTCTATTATGTTTATTTTTTTGCGCACTTTGTTGTTTACAATAATACACTAAAAAGGGTCTATTGTACCCAAAAAAAATAGCTAGTATATAAAATCGCCAGGTGCGTTTGTAAAGTGGTTCCCAAAGTTTCTTTATTCAGAACATCAAGTGTAAAAATTATTGTATGTTAAGTTATTTCTATCAAAAAGTGGTTTTTGTTGTATTATTATTCCTGCTATGTTCTACAATACTTTTTTATTATGCTTTTTTTTTGCTTTTTTTGCTGTTTTTTTAGTTTAGGTAGGCATCAAAAGTGATTTGAGTTAAATATGTAAGTACTTACATGAAATCTGCTTACCCTAACTGCAAGCTTTGTCTATTTTAGTTTCAAGTATTGCCTTGGCACCCAGTAACAAGCTACTAAAACATGTAAACTTATCAAGTTAACACTCACAAAAAATATACCACAATAATGAGGACTTAATCAATGATTTTGTTTACTAAAAAGCTTTTTTCAAGCCAATGACCATGCAAAATGAACCATAAAAGTTGAAAGGAGGGTAGATAGATTTAAAACTAAATAAAATGAGATTGTTTTTTTTTCAAGATTTTGAACACAGATTAAAAACATCATCTGTCAAACTCAACCCTATCAACTGTCAAACTTTGACATTCATTAGAGAATAAAATTCACAATCTGTGATGCCAAGTCTTTGATAATTTTAAAAATATTATGTAATTTGACTGTTGTTTACAGAAAAAGAAAACATTCGCAAATGAAATTACTTCTGATAAAGTGGGTAGATATCACGTAGATACATTGACTTAGAATTCTATATATTTAGTGTCTAGGTTCTGCTTTTGTCTGAGATTATGACCACAGATAATAGAAAAGTAAATAAATATGTGCACAGTGAGTATAGGTATATTTTACGAGTCAACGAAACTAGAAGCTAAAAATAGATCAAGGAACAGAAAAAGTATTGACAAAAGATTTAAAGGCAGTGCGAAGAGGCAAAGAAGAGATGAATTGAAACTACAACATGGAAATAACTAAACGTACATTGAAAGCAAATTTATTATTTCCACAGTGTGCGGCCAGCTTTTAGGATATAAATAGAACATTACACTCAACCACCCAGCTAACTAGAACATTGAGAAGCTACACAAGTACTGGCTGAAATGCACCAACATTGACCAGACTAGGCTGAATGATCCGTTTCCTTTGCTTTTAAAACTTTTAAAGTGCAACCAAATAGTGCAATGACGGATGCGGATCGCCAGAAATAAAAATGTATGGCATATTACATGCATGTCGTACAGTTTACCTCCGCCGATGTCCATGTCACGGTACGAATAGGCCGCGGGCCGCGGACACCTCACAGCGGTCCTTCCGCACGCGACAATATCAAAACGCACATTTATAATAACTTCGTCATAGCTCGTTTCGTTTTAAAACATATCACTTCCCACTTTCAGAGTGTACTTTCATGAACTTTGAACGCACTAAACCTCACTTTTTAACTGAATACCGATTTGCAAACACACACGATGTACTTCACAAATTGTAAACTATAGACGTACCTCCAGCATGAATGATCCTATAATAATAACTGTGAACTGTTTCTTCGCTCTCGCTCGGCCAAGGAACTAGTTATCAAGGTCTCTCGTCTCGACGCTGAGCACTTCCAAGAATTGTCACAGATTATGTCGTGAACTCTTAACACTTTTTTAACGCGCGGCACTAATTTTGATAACTACGGTTAATTAATTTAGTTAAAATATTCAGATAACGAATGTATCGTAGTGAAGTAACACTACTCCGGTTAGTGAACGTCAAAAACTCTAATGATAAATCTTAGATGTGTGCGTGACGATCCGACATCACACTAGCAACGACTGCCGGCGATTGGCCGCGAACTGTCACATGGCGGCCGTGTGACGTACGCGGACATGGCGCATGCGTATGGTGAATTATAAACTTTATTTAGCGAGTGCGAGCGAGAAAGAGATAACGGTTGTACTATTCAGGCGCCACTGACAAGTGATGAAGTGACAGACTATCGGTGGTATAAGAATTCCCGCCAAAATTAAAACTATTATTTTAATTTTAATACTTATTACTGTTGCAATTTTATTTATGAAAAGAGTTGATTAATATAAATCAAGCTATCAGTTTCAGTTTGTGGTTTTTGTAAGGGCAAACAACAAAACAGAACCAAGAGGGAGACAAACACAGTTTACCGTATGTATTAATTCGGTTTAGGCACGTTTAGCTGCTGGCATTCGTTTAGAGGCATTGAGTTATATAACTAGAGAAGCAAACCTCATTAAAATGTGTAAAAAAAGTGTAACCAATAATTAAACGCGACCAAACGCGACGACGTAGCTTTGAAACCACTAAACATTTAAAAGTAAACATACAGGGTGTCCCGTAAATAATGGATAATCTCTTAAGGGGTCATTGTACTCATCATTATGAACAACTTTTACTATGGGACCAACCCTGAAATCGCGAAAAAAAATCAGCTGACCAGTACATTTATCTACATCAAACTCGTCAAAATGTAGGGAGCAGCTGTTTTTTTTTTCGCGATTCCAGGTTTGGTCCCATAGTAAAAGTTGTTCATAATGATGAGTACGATGACCCCTTAAGAGATTATCCATTATTTATGGGACACCCTGTATATCTTTCTCACTTACACAAGTCGCAAGAACAATACTGTCGCTTAGATTAGACAAAGACCGCAATATAAACATGCAATGGCGGGATGGGGTTGCCTACCCATGCGAAATTTTACCCAAATTTTTAAACGTTAAAAAAAAACGTAACATTTAAACGTTAAACGTTAAGTTATTTTTTAAATATGTGAATTATGTATTTCTTATTGGATGTGTATTAGAAGTTTATAACTAATGAAAATAATCAAGACATTTTCTTTTTGAACATTTTTTATTTCCTTTAGTTCATTTTCATACATATAATTTACATTTATAAATATTAGAATATAAAAACATTTAAAAATATAAAAAATAGAACCCCACCGGTATTGGGAACAGGGTCCAGGGTACCGGTGGTCAGGGCTGCTGAGAAAGGAACCTCCTAACGATACGCGCCGTGTCCAGAAGTACCGCTTTCTGGAGCAATCTTTCTTAATCCAGCTGCCTAACGAGAGCCTCTTCAGGTGTTGATCGAGGCTCTTGGCTATATGCCATTGGCCGTCACGACTATCGGCACAACGATTGCGCGAGACAGGTCAAGATACTTAATCTGCTTATCTCTTTCAGCTTTCACGAGGTTGGCGTCATGCGGGACCGCTATATCAATAATCATTGTGCGACGCTCTAACCGATGTATCACCACTATGTCTGTCTTATTGGCAACAATAGTACAGATAGATCGATCCCAATACAACGTGATATTGCCATTTTCGAGAACTGGGTCGGGCACATACCTATAGTACGGTACTTCCAATTCCACAAGACTGTATTTCAGAGCAAGTTGCTGGTGGATAATCCTTTTTACAAGGTGGTGCCTATGCAAGTAGTCTCCGTTAGCCAGACGAGAACAGCCAGAAATAATTGACGGATTGATTCCCCCGGACGGTGGAATGCCCGACAGATGTCAACCGTGCCGTCCTTCACAATATATTTCCAGTAGTTGTTCGTCATCATAACTTCGTGTCCATAATCGCAAAGACAAAACCTTCGGTTTCCCCAAAGAGTCAGTTATCTATAAGTTCTTTTTTTTAAGGTTTTTTTAATTATTTCATGAATTGCAGTGTTTTATCATTTACATATAACTGCATTTCGTCTTCTTCACTCAACTCAGTTCCTCTATAACATCGTTTATTATTTTTATTTCTAGTCTTTTATTTTTTGTGATATTTTTTTTTCTTAGTCTTCTAGCCGATACATTTTTCAAACGGTGAATTATTTTCCTCATTTTGTGCTTTCGGGGCGTTTCAGTTATTTCGTCTATCTCTTCGTCGGTTTCCACAGCATCCACATCCATATTTTCTTCTTCTGAAAGCACTACCAACCACCACCTGCTCTTTAGAATAACGGTTGTCCTGAAAAATATACAATTTACTGTAGGCAAAACAGCTCTTTACAATGTAAAAACTAAGTTGAAAAAAACATTCAGTACACAATGTAGTTTGAGTCGATATAAACTATTTTGTTGCTGTGGGAGTTTAATGAGAAGGCATTTTTTGTTGGCATTACCTATAATTTGATAATATTAATTGCCGCATAAAATCATTACTTACAATAAGCATTAGAATTGCTTGATTGGACAAATAAACACGGCCACATTCGCTTTTTGGGCCTATTTTATCTTGATCACGGAAGTGCTTCAAACAAATGACAGTAGATTTAGTAGGTAGTCAGTCTCTTTTGTCAGCAATCGGATTATTGATTGGGAAAATTGATTGCATCTTTAGGTACTCTGGAACATTGTTAATTATTATTAAAAAATATTTTAAATCGCTTATTCCATAAATTAAAAACTCCCACAAATGTGGGAAACTAAAACATAGTTTTTAGTTGTAACACTGATCATGATTAAAAAAAAATCTACATTTTATTTATTTTAATGCGTTTTTACGATGATATAAACACAGAAACAATAAACTTTCGTCTGAAAAGTAATTCCGGTAGTTTTTGTGATCTAGAATCGCATTCTTTCATTACGGATTTACCCATTTTGGCGATATTTTTTGTCGCGTGTCACTCGGTTCACTTCGGCTGCCGTCATACAGAGCACTGAACTGACGTTAGCTACGCATACGGCCGTGGCCGTATGTCCAGTGGCAACGCCTTGGCGCGGTAATTGCTAATCTAGTGTATATATATCAATGTTTAGAGGTATGTTTGCGGCTAACGCTTGTAGCTGCTTTGCGGGATAATCCGGGATATGCAGGCTGAGAGAGGTCTGAGGCTGCCTACGTCGACGTTATTGTACAAATATGTTATAGGTACTTAATCAATTTTTTTCTCAAAAAACCATTGACTTATATATTACTTTTTATATCAATGCAAAAAACCTTCTTTTTTTTTCTAGCGTTCGGCCTTGGGTTGTAGATAGTACTACTTAAAACCTTTCACAATCCAACTAATACGACGACACAAAATAATCAAATAATGTAACAAAAATACCTGATTTACGAAACAGCACACCTCTGCCAGTCATGCCTTGAATCATCCTTGAATGGCATCATTATGTCACATTTAAAATTATAATGGCGCCGCTTCACAATCGTCGGTCAAAAACTTTCATCCCTTTTATCACCCCCTTTAGGATTATTGTTCAGACAAAAAGTAGGCTAATGTCCTTTCCCAGGATGCCATCTATCCACATGCTAAATTTTATCGAAATTCGTTCAGTGGTTTAGTTTAGTTTTTCAGGTAAGATCGTCTATGATCGTCGATTTTGAAGAGGTGCCATAATACCGTACCACAGTGATGAGCAGGATGCAACAGAAGCTCGAACGTCTGACAGCTCGACCTATAGAGAACCTATAACCGTATAACGTACAGAACCTTATTATTAGGTTCTATAAGGTACACCGGAACCAGAAAGTACCTGTAGGTCCATGATTTTTTTTAGGGAATAGTCAGTCCCTGTGAAAATATTTATGAAGCCAAATAGTGAAAGAAAGATGAGTCAGTCATTATAATGTAATGCTACGAGTCCAATTTTCTTTAGAGCACTAGTATGAGTCACCAAACTCACCAAAGGTCTGAATAATACCGTGGTGGGAAGGCGGGGGAGGGGTAATGCGTCTCGATTTCAGGATGTTTCAGTAAGCTCGGCCTCTGAGTCACCACCCACACACACAGGGTGCGTTACGCATTCTATAGCAGAATAACGATATTTTGGGGATGGGTAGGTACGGCCAGTCGTAAATGCTGAATGAAATTGTTTCATTCATGGGTTTTTGTGGATGGTAGGACTATAGTCACCTCGAAAACCTTGGAATTACTTATGGATTGTTAGGGTTCCGTACCAAAATGGTAAAAAGGAACCCTTATGGTGTGACTCAGTCTGTCTGTCTATCTGTCTGTCTGTCTGTCTGTCTGTCACAGCTGGATATCTCAAGAACTACTAATGCTATCAACTTGAAATTTGGAACAGTGACGTTTGCCCTACTATTTTGGTAATAAAAAAGAGATAATTTTTTTTTTTTTTGCAACAGGGACTGAAAGGGGGGTCTTGAAAAATCGAAGTGGGGTTACTAGGGCGTGTGGGGTATCATATTCAAGAGCGTTTTGAAAAACTGTGCTATTTAGAGACATCGTATTATTTTTCCTGTAATCTACACATAAACTTTTATCACATAGATTAATTTCATATTTTTCTCTAGATGCAAACTTCGGAGATAAGGGCCCCCCCTCCTTATCTCCAAAGGTAAGGAAAGGTATTTTTTTTACATTTTTCATAAAAAGTAGAAAACTATGCGGCCTAAAAAAAAACTAAAAAAATGCTTGAGAATGTGCAAACAGCGCACTTTTATAATGATACCCCAGATGCCCTAGTAGACCCACTTCTTAGTATTTATTATGGTACTTATATGATATACAGAAGTTTCAAATTCCTCATTCACGTCAATGAAAGACAATATTACCCTCTAAAGGTAGCTATAGTACTCACATCAGGGGGGCTAAAACGGCCACTTTAGCAGAATCATAATAGGATAATATTATGAATAATATTTGAAATCGTAAAACAATTCTTTACATTGTCAGCTTGTGACCGTTTTACGATTTCAATTATTATTCATAATATTATCCTATTATGATTCTGCTAAAGTGGCCGTTTTAGCCCCCCTATACTATGCAATTATTTAATCACGAAGGAGATTGAGTGTATACAAAGTCTTACAATCTACAGCAGTTCCAACAGTATCTTCAAATGTTGATCAATTAGTTGTGGAGTGGGGGAGCTAAGCATATTTGTCAGTTATGTAATCCCCCAACATATGCCTGCATATCTACCCAAGTAACAATACAACCTATGAACCTACCTAATAGGAATTTGAGGTAACTACACCTAACAAGTACTACATGCCTAATAAGTAAGAGACCTAATAACACCTATTAAGTAAGAAAGGAGCTCGTGGCTAAGTAATAACAGCCGCACGGGTCAATCCATCAGGTTAAGCTACGCTTGCCGGGGTTGGTCCGTGGATGGGTGACCATCTGTACATACCGAGACTTCTCCGTGCCTCGGAAAGCACGTTAAGCCGTTGGTCCCGGCTGTCATTTGTGGATCTTTGACAGTCGTTACGGGTCGTCAGAAGCTGGTTATCAGACTTTCGGGCTTCTGACAAGTCTGACAACCACTCTTACCAAGGGGTATCGTATTACCCAGTTACAGGGTTGTGGAGGTCAGATAGGCAGTCGCTCCATGTAAAATACTGGTATTCAGCTGCATCCATATTGATACACCTAATAAGTACCAGAAAATTTTCTTGTTGAAAACAAATTGTACACTGTCAGAAAATTGGTATCCTAGTCAAATATCATATTAGATATTTTAAAAAAAGTCAAAGGATTTCCACTGGCTTTCAGATAGAAAGTCACCTAAAATGTTTCAACAGCTTCACGCCTACGCGATCGTAGCCCCGCCCGCTACGGCGTAGCACAGTACTACGCGCGCGGTGCCTTATATTCAACCCACTTTGATAGTGATAATATTGATAAGATAGAATGTGCTTTCTAATTCAAGTAGAGGGATTACACAGGGAAACTAGGTCTTGATGGACTAAACCAGAAATAACAGGTATCATTTATTACAAAACATACAAAAAATCCACTATCACAGAAGTCATAAAATTGTTAACTAAAAGTCCCTGACCGCTGCCGGCCCAAAAGTGCCCATCACACTCGCCGCGAACCAAAAATAACCAGAGATTAAACCAAAGCCCCAAAATACAAAAGCTTAAAAAATAACTCAATAAAGAAGATTTCCAGCAGCTAACATGAGTAACTACTTATCCTTTCCCAGACAAATTACAAAACACCCACACGCATTCTATTTTCGTCCTGAGGCTTACGGCCTACCCCAACCCCGAATAGGTACGTACAGAAGTAATGTTATTCAAAAATATTCAGTTATGAGTCAGAGGCGAGGCGGACTGACGCGCCAGGCTGCCTCGCGTGAGGCGCCTCGTCCTGTACTGCCTGTCGCCGCCGCGCCGCTCAGCCTTCGAGCCAAACGCTAAATTAGACCGACCCTACCTTCGTGCCCCCTGGAACTTGGATTATTTAATATAATTACGCAATTCGGTGACGTGGCCGCTTAATGAAGGCGTAGCTTTTTTTGTTGCACGTTGGACTGTGCAACGTGCGTGTTGTTATTCTTTAGCATAAGCTGTGCCATAAGATGCAACAGAGACGAGGAGCTCGTGGCTAAGTAATAACAGCCGCACGGGTCGATTCACCTGAGGTTGGTCCGTGGATGTGTGACCATCTTTACATCATACCGAGACTCCTCCGTGCCTCGGAAAGCACGTTAAGCTATTAGTCCCGGCTGTCATTCGTGGATCTTTGACAGTCGTTACGGGTCGTCAGAAGCCCAAAAGTCTGACAACCACTCAACCAGTCTTACCAAGGGATATCGTATTACCCAGTTATTGGGTTGTAGAAGTCAGATAGGCAGTCGCGCCATGTAAAATACTGGTACTCAGCGGCATCCGGTTAGACTGGAAGCCGACCCCAACATAGTTGGGAAAAGGCTAGGCAGATAACGAAGATGCAACAGAGAGAAAACTTGAGAACTTACTTGATAATACATGTTTTAGTAGCTTCTAAAGACAGAAAAGACTTATCGAAGAGGATAGGTTATACAGTTGCGCCGTTGAAATTGAAATGTATGGTGCAGTTGTGGTCCAATGCAAAACACAACAGCGAACACTGCACTATGAGTAGTCAGCAGCGCTACCAACCACTACTTGCTAAGATTTTGATTCGATCGATTTGCTAATTAGAGCCGCCATGTCATATAATTCGAAAGATGAAGAGAATACTAGCTGAAATTCACTTTCTTTTCTAATCAGGCGAACGCTGAGATTCTTCTCCAACTGGCTAAAGTTAGCAGTCAGCTCTACATATCTCCTTCACTATATCCTTCGTAAAGAGCATTGCTGGCCCAGTGATAGCGGCCCTGACTTACTAGTTGTGGGTCGTGGGTTCGAACCCAGCCAGGCGCTTGACTTTGTGTAAACAATTTCGTCATTCACTGCTCTCAAAACGGTAAAGAAAACATCGTGTGGAAAATGGCATGTCCTAGAATCAAAAATTCGAAGACATGTGACATCTACCAACCCGCACTGGGCCCGCGTGGTGGATTACGGCCCACTCCCTCTCACTGAGAGGAGGCCTGTGTCTCAGCAGTGAGCCTTACCTTACCTTCGTAAGGTGAACCAGTTGCGTAGCACTCGTTACTCCGGCCCTTCTTCAACTTTTTTAAGCATTCTTTGCCAAAAAATCATGAAATATTTGTAGACATGGGTAATAAGCTACCTGATATTCTATAAAAAGGAGTCATAAACCCGATGGCACCTGTAGTTCCAAGTTCCTTGCCCCATGCGTCACGCATTGGGCGCCACGTGGCCTGGCGCCGCGCCGCGCCGGCAGTGGCGGCCTGGCGGATCGTCGCCACACGCTATCATAGCCCACGAGTACAGTTAAAGGCAAAAAATATTTACAGTACCTAACCCTTACACTTAGTGAAAAACAACGAATATTTCTCCAATAAAATCATCGCATCCATAATTTATTCGGGATCGACGCAGTCACGCAGCATGTTGTGTCTTTTTCTTCCATTGGGTATAAGAGGAAGTCAGAAAGTGGGACCGGTGATTGAAAAGTTGTGTGGAAATCGGTTGTCATGTTAGGTCATATGATGATGAGGATAATGTCGTGAGGATTTTTTTTAGTACGAATGTGGATGGCTATGAGTAGGGGAAGACAAAGAAACGATGCATGGACTGCCTAGAAGGGCTAGAACTGTATACAAGAAGAAAAACCGGTCAAGAGCGAGTCGGACTCGCGCACCGAGGGTTCCGTTCCGATTTCTGACAAAGTGTGCTATTTAGAGACATCGTTTTATTTTTCCTGTAATCTTTACATAAACTTCTATCACATAGAATAATTTCAGATTTTTCTCTTTGCAAACTTCGGAGATAAGGGGGGGGGGGGAACGGTATTTTTTTTTACATTTTTCATCAAACCTCGAAAACTATGCGGCCTAAAAAAAAGAAAAAATATGTTTAAGAATGTGCAAATAGCGCTCTTTCATATGATACCCCACATGCCCTAGTAGCCCCACTTTGAATTTTTAAGACCCCCTTTCAGTCCCTGTTGCAAAAAAAATGTAAATATTTTTATCACTTTCTTATTTCCAAAATAGTTGAATAAACGTCATCTAAAACTGTTCCAAATTTCAAGTTGATAGCATTAGTAGTTCTTGAGATATCCTGCTGTGACAGACAGACAGACAGACAGACAGATGACTCAGTCTGTCTGTCTGTCACCATAAGGGTTCCTTTTTTACCATTTTGGTACGGAACCCTAAAAATGGTGCGCCGACCTGAAAATAACCCCGAAATACATGGGGATGGAGGATGGTTTGTCAAGGGCAAGGATGTTATACATCTATACATATTGTCTGTCTGTGTGGCAGCGTTGTTCTTCTAAACTGCGCAACGGATTTCGAAGCGGTTTTCACCAGCATAGAGAGAATTTATTCCGGAAGGTTTATACGTATTACATTAATATTAAGCTTACTTAGAATAAGCATTATCGATGTTTTGTCAAACCGTAAAAACTGTGCGAGGCATGGGGCGGGTCGCTAAGATACTTTTAGTATTAAACACTTGGTGATACTGAATTTCTCCTAGTAAATACATGTTATGCAGTTTTGTGCATAACGTAGCAGCTAAGTATCTTCGCACTCATGATTTTGTGACATAACTTGATGACAAAAATGACTTTTGCTAATCTATAGGTATTATTACCTAAAAAATTAATCCCTATTTCCCTTGGTCATCGCTTCACGTGTGAACGGATGGAACGATTTCGCTAATTCTTTTTTTGTTGTGTATAATATTGTCAGGAGAAGGTTCATAAGTAGAGAAAAATTTGGAAAAGTTGCCGGGAAAATTGGAAAATTCGGGAAAACTGAAAGTGGATTTTCTATGGGAATTTTGAATTATTGAAATTGGGACAGGACAACGTCTGTCGGGTCAGCTAGTAAAATTATAAACATGCCCTCGACTGTACACTAGGGGGACATCTACTCCATAATTTTGCCTTTTTAATAACGTTGTAAAAGCTTTGTTACTCACGACAAGGTACAGTTACAGTGGTAATTGAGGGTAAAACTTGTGTCAAATGTGTGTGGGAAGCTTCGGCCATAGATCAACTGCTGGTAATTGGGAAATTATAGGAGCAGGCTTGCTGGCTTGCAACTGCAGCTTACAATACATACTTTGTGTCTACGTCTATATATACAAGCTGTTTTAGAGAGGGGTGTGGTACAGACCATCAAACTGAACAACTTTCTCCATGGAACCAACATCGTAATCGAGAAAAAATTATCAGCTGTCCCGTACAAATCTTCAAAACAACCTACTTGAGCAAAATGTATGGGACGGCTGATTATTTTTCTCCATTACGATGTTGGTCCATGGAGGTCGTGGCTAAGTAATAACAGCCGTACGGGTAAAAATAAAACGATATCTCTAAATAGCACACTTTTTAAGAAATTATCAACAAAAATTACATGGTACGGAACCCTCGGTGCGCGAGTCCGACTCGCTCTTGACCGGTTTTTTTTGTGGATGGAAATCGTCAAATGACTTCTCCCGCAGAGCAGGATGTCAGACTTTCACTGACTAAAATTCACCCGTGTTCCTTCAGTTGCCTATGCCAGGGCCAGGGTATCTCTTTCGAACAACCCGCGACCCCATCACTGCTGACATCTCTTTCTATCTCCGTTTCTGTAGATACACCTAACAACATATACAGGGTTATTGGTAAAACACCCGCAACCTCTAAAGGGGTCATTGTACTCATCATTATGAACAACTTTTACTATGGGACCAATCCTGAAATCGCGAAAAAAAAATCAGCTGCTCCCTACATTTTGACGAGTTTGATGTAGATAAATGTACTGAACAGCTGATTTTTTTTTCGCGAATTCAGGTTTGGTCCCATACTAAATGTTGTTCATAATGATGAGTGCAATGACCCCTTAAGAGGTTGCTGGTGTTTTACCAATTACCCTGTATATGCATTTCAGGATGATCGGTTCAGTGGTTTAGGCGTGAAAAGGTAACACGCAAACTTACTTTCGCATTTATAATATTAATTAGGATTATAGACATACACAGCATAAACTCACGCCTTTTTCCCATGGGGGTACGCAGAACCTATAGAACGCTACCGATACTTACGATCCTACATACTCCTTTAAACACCTCCCACTCCCTCCTCCTTTTTTATAAATTATAGTAGTAATAATCGTAGGTTTACATATTTTAATGTTAAAAAAACTTTTTTACAAAAATAAAAACAACCGACTTCCAAAAAAAAAACAACAAAGTGAAAAATAACTTTAATTTCGGAAGTCTATGTCTTTGGATCTGTATTTTAATTTTTTGCCATCGACTTCCGAAATTAAAGTTATTTTTCACTTACTTAGTAATTACATGGAACTTAAACATAACTGGCGAAATTTTTAAGGGGTCACTGTACTCATCATTATGAACAACTTTTACTATGGGACAAAACCTGAAATCGCGAAAAAAAATCAGCTGCTCCCTACATTTTGACGCTTACCTAGTGTTTTTTTTGGAAGTCGGTTGTTTTTTTTTTTTTTTGTAAAAAAGTTTTTATTTTTCACTTTTTAGTGGGTCAGTTTGTAATTCTATGTTACAATAGCCCAATGTCAACTGCTCATCACCTTTTACAAAATATTGCTTTTCCCGATACAAGGACGTTAATTGTTGAGGAGTTCTCCTAGTAAGAGCCAGGTGAACTGGAGCTCATGGTGAAGTCACCATCACCATTATGCATTTTGACGAGCATAAATTGCTTAGCAAGCATATTAAAGTAATCGAATAATTTATAACCCGTGAAATACTTAGATATAATTGAGGATTTCCGATGGCCATCTGTGGTCTTCATCATCAGTTCCAGTTCACCAAAATGTACTTTCCGAGAGCAAATGCACGAGTTACTATAAAAAATACCGAAATCGCTATAGGTGTGTCCATAAAATTCGAGGGTTTCCCTCGATTTCCATGGGATCCCATCATCATATCTTGACTTGATGATCATGGAACCACCTGGGAAGTATACCCAGTATATATTTTAAAACAAAAAAAAAACAGCCATTTTCGAGTAGCCCGATTACTCGAAAATGGCTGGTTTTTTTTTTGTAACATAAGTAGGTACATAAAAAGAAAATAAAATAGTTTCCGACGAATTGAGAACCTCCTCCATTTTGAAGTCGGTTAAAAAGCTGTGTAGCCAACTATAGTCGCGTAGCAGCATCGTCGGAAAAGCTATACAACCTCGTAGAAGTACCGTAGAGCGCCGTAGCCCGTGTCGCCGACCACGCTGCGCTGCAAGGCGAATTTTTACTGACCCTTTTCAAACCAAAAGCCAGCCATAAACTCAAATAAAAAAAAAAAACTAACAAAAAATTCAAAAACATTTTCAAATCTATGTCACCGAACTGTCACTACAATCAGAATCGCTTTCAACCTAACATTGCTATACTAAAAAGTGCCGACAAATACTAAGAAATATAATAAAAAGGAATTTAATCAAGTGTAAAATGCCGGAACGACCAATGCAACCGATCAAGGTCCCTCGCAGCGTGTCGCCGGTGGCCCGGGCCGGCGCCGGAGACATATCGGAACGGGAATTGTCCCGGGAGCGACATAAATTGCAGACCACTCCCCCTGCGTGAGTCTCTAATTGTTTATAACATTATTTGTAGTGCATAGGAAGTTGGGCTGGCTCTGCAGCTGGGGATCTACTACCTAACTCCGTCAGTCCGTCCGTCTGTCATTACGATCCATCAAAACAAGTGTAAAAGTTTAATTTTTCAGACGGGCAAAAACACATCAGGAGTAGGGACAACCGTCAAATCATGTTGTCATTCATACTTCATTCGGGCCCCGAACCAATCATCCATCCGTAGGTGATGCGGAGTAGGAAACGCCCGCAACGAAGGCTGAAAATACGGATTTCTTGCTTAGGGAGTAGACCTCCAGGAGTTATAATGGTGCCGTCATCAGACGCCAGCATCTGGTAAAGGAAGAAAACATCAAAAGAGAAATTCAACGACATGGGGTAGGTTAGGTAGCCAACTCTCAGACCAAATAAAAAACCAAGACATAGCGCTGCGAACAATAATGTGAAGCATGCGCAAAACTACACCTCGCTCTGTGTGCTACGCTACACGCACACTTTTACACCAACTAAACTACACCTCACTATGCACACTCATATTTACGAAACCGGCCTCACGTCACTGTTATGTAACAGCGCTATGTCTTGGTTGTTAGGGTTCCGTACACGAAGGGTGCAAACGGAGCCCCTGTCCGTCGTCTGTCACACAGGTTTTACAGCCAAACGGTTGGAGCTAGTCTTCAAATTTTCACAGCACCTATAAGCATCTTGTTGACCCGAAGCCATACAAATTGTCAAAAAATATTTTTAAATGTTTTTAATGGATATTATCCGACAGCCGCGCGGGAAGTGCTAGTCATAGAATCAAATCTAACACTCGTATTTATAGTCAAGTAAAAGTAATTACATATGTAAGTAAAAGTAATTGCTCAAGCAATGATTTTCTTTCTATAGTTTAGTAATTGCTTGAGGTTAGAACTGTCAAAGCTTAGAATTCTTCACCAGTCACCATTTTCTTTACTTAAGAATTCTACCCTCAAGTATGAAATTACATAGTAGCAAGTAATTACTCAAGTAATTACTTTGATTATAAATACGAGCCTAGTATTTCTGAACAATAGACAAAATTGTAAAACAAAACCCGGCCCTTGGTCTATGTGTGTCTATAGTGCAATCCATCACAGATTGTGAGTTATTACATCACGTGGGTATACGTGATGTCAGTAACTGTTAGAGATAAAAGTCCGCCACGCTGTCTGTGCTCGATATATTAGCTCATCTAAACAAACATGAGTCAACTCGACACTAAACAGCGAGTTCCCTAGCTTCCGCACTGTTGGGTAAAGCCCATTAATTAAATAGTGGTATAGAGATACAATGATATCTTTCCAGTTCTAAGAAGTGATATCAATGAGTTATTTGACCCTAAAGCACTCTAAAGGTAGGTTATCTGTTTATTTTTTTTTTGTGTAGGTAATTGATTTTTACTGGCGGTTATTTTGTGATAAATAATTTAAATATGCCTATTAAAATAAATAAAAAATACAATAATAAGAATAGGTAGGTACATATAAAGTACGTATCATAAAATAAAGCTGGATACGGTCAGGGTAAGTGTCACAAATTGAGAGGAGGCTGAGAGGCTCCTGGCCATTTACTTGTATAATTACCGATTCATAGAATACCTACTAGCTTTTGCCCGCGGCTTCGACCGCGTGGATGTCGGAAAATATCCCAAGGGAACCTGCTACCGGGAATTCCTTCCTTATTCCTTGTCTACATTATAAAGGGAACCTCTGTGTAAAATTTTAGCTTTCTAGGTCCAAGTCAATCAGTCAGTCAGTCAGTCAGGACTTCTCTTTTTATTTATACAAATATAGACAGATAAGCCAATAAATGTGTGACGGTCTGGCTTATTGATACGAGCTACGGTTGTGGACTTAAGGGTTAAAGGGAAAACTTCTCAAAACCTTGGTCAAATTCTAGTGCAATTGAAACGCTTAATGTTTCGCGAGCATATATCGAATTTTGTACTAGGGTACAAATGCAGGCAAATTATTCTCCGTGTGTAGTATTGTACCTACTACACCCGGAGGATAACGGGCTTAATGAATAAGCCTCATTTTGGATGAAGACAGCTGAAAACTTAGGTATATACGCATTACAATTATTGATCCATCTATGACTCACGAACAACGCACGTGAATAGAGGCATGTAGCTCCTAAGAGAGAAGCATAAACCATGTTTTTATATTTCTATGACATAAACACACACAGACCCCCACACCCTCACACATACACACACATAAACTCATAAGTACATTTTTTCCCAGGGACTATGGCAGAAACAATATTTACGTTCTAGGTTCATCAGACTGAGTCCAGCGCCCCAATGGCGCAACGTTACCTACGTTACGCCAATGGGGCGCTTTTCTGTCATAATCTGAAAGATTTTGAAGAAAAATCCTAATCCATCGCTTCAATATTTTTGAAAAATTTGTCTGCTTGATAGCGTAAATAACGCAATGAACGACAAGAAATAAATCTGTTACGCAAATCACCCCGCTGCTGATTGAATCAATATAGATTATGTAGATATCTACCTGCTCCCAAGATATTAATTGAGTCCACAGTCCACTTAATTTTCCTCAAAAAGTGACTCAAGAAGAGGAAATAATATAAACGGACGGACGGATCTTGAGGAAGACATGTTCAGTCTATTATTTTGTTATTAACCATTTCCTTTTACACACGATGACGCTTAAGACAATTTTGTTTGTTTTACATCAGTATTGCGTATACTGAAAGTGGGGAAACACGCGACGTTATGTAAAATGTAAATAATAGACACGTTTTCCTTAAAATAGTTACTGTTAGTCATTTTGGAAAACTACAAAACAATATGACGCTTTGTGACGAGCGAAGAAGTCCATGACGTGAAAAAAGATCATGGATCCATCATGATGTGGTATATACCTAACTCCGCCGTCTCTCTTTCTCACTGTAACCACATGACCTTTTTCACGTCATAATACGGCCCTAGGATTTTATGACGTTTCTGAGGTATGTGAAGATCGCTCACATACCTCAGAAACGTCAACAATTATAAATATACATACAACAACACAATGAACTAAAATTACACATTCAATTCTGTTGGTACTGATTCTATTAATTCTAAATTCACATAGGTCCTCTAAAAGAAACGGGAGGGTCCACCTGCGCCGCCGGTAGATTTTTTTTAAAGTTATCTAAAAAAATACTGATTAAAACCATCTCACCCACAGTCGCGTCCAACCAGCTCATCCAAAGAAGCAGCTGTTCTCAGCTCCCCCCGTAAACAAGTTCACGGCCAAGCGGTGCGCCCCCAGCCCCAAGTTGTCCAGGATCCGGTCCTGTCTGGACGCGTACTCCAACCAGGCGACCCCCATCAGCAGACCTGTTGCTAAGGCCAAGGCAGCTTCGATGGAAGACCTGACGCCTACTAAACGAATTAGGATGGACAGGTTAGTCTTATGATTTATTTAGCTGGTTACGTATTGTTTTCCTGCTTATTTGATTTGGCCTCATGAGTAACGAAACGATAATACCCGAATTCCCGTTCGCGACATGATGAGGAACCCCGGATCTGTCCGGGCATTTACGAAAACTAAAAATGATGTCTTGAAACTGCAGACCGTGATTTTACGCTCGCAGATCGTAAAATCACAGATTGCAATTTTTTTCCCTTTTATTTCCATTTGCAATCGGTCGTTGGACCATAAGCGAATTCGTTCCATGGTCGAATGCCGTTGTGGTGGAGCAGACAGTGCTGCGCCTCCCACTTATAGAAGGTGGTTCCTCTTCAGCCTTTTTACCACCGCTGTCGGGTTTAACAGTTCAGTAACTAGTGGGTTTGGATGCAGGGTCAGGCGTGCCTTTTTTTTTTGTATATGGGATCAAATGACTTCTCCCGCTCTGGGTGAAGGGCGTGTCAGAATTTTACTGACTAAAACCCACCCGTGTTCCTTCAGTTGCCTATGCCAGGGCCACGGATCTCTTTGGAACAACCCGCGACCCCGGCGGCAGGGTTAGGCGTGCCTTGTGTTGTTTTTTGTACCGCTCGATTTCAGACTTTACTGATGGCATTTGTAGATAATCGTGGATTTCGTCGTTCCTAGCAAACCAAGGTGCACTTGCTATTGATCTTAGGATACCTTTTTGGACTCTTTGAAGGCTGAGTATGTTGGTTTTGCTGGCAGCGCCCCACAATTGGATCCCGTAGGTCCATATTGGCTTAAGGACCGAGTTGTAGATGAGGAGTTTGTTGTGTAACAGAATGCAGATGATGCAGATGTTTGATGTCATAATCAGCCTATAATGTTCCCACTGCTGGGACGCAGGCCCACGCGGGCCCAGTACCGGGGATGTTTGATGTAAACTAGTAGAAATTTTATTACTATTTCAACCAGGCACAGTGCTTAAATTACACATATCCAAAATCTGGAATTTCCTTAGGAAGAACGGTCTCCCGATGTTAGAGTCTCCAGGACCACACGGTTCAGCCGAGGAGTTAGCAGCCGGCAAGATCTGCAGGTTCATGGTCATAGCCGCCTGGAGGAGGCGCCGCGAGGATGTTCGGTGTCTCCGCAAGACTTTGGAGACACAGGTAATTCATGCAATGCAATTAATTCGGATCAATAACAGATCTAATATTATTTCCATTATTTATTCAAATCTCCCTTACAACTATCACTAAGTCGTAAGGTTTCTGTACCTAATCTAATGCGACAGATACAGATACCTACTTACTCTAATAATAATATTGTCGTTTCTCTTAAATTAGCACAATCTGCCTAGCCTTTTTCCAACTATGTTGGGGTCGGCTTCCAGTCTAACTGGATGCAGCTGAATACCAGCATTTTACATGGAGCGACGGCCTATCTGATTTCCACAACCCAGTTACTGGGTAATAGATCAGATACCCCTTGGTAAGAATGGCTGTCAGACTTTCGGGCTTCTGACGACCCGTAACGACTTTCAGAGATCCACGAATGACAGGACTTTCTGAAGCACGGAGGAGTCTCGGTATGTAAAGATGGTCATCCACGGACCAACCCCGGCAAGCGTAGCCTGACGGTTCGAGTCGACCCGTGCGGCTGATATTACTGAGCCACGAGCTCCTCTTTTCTCCTAACTTAGCGAGTATTTAACTCCTTAATTGGTTGCTGTTTCACACCAGGTAGGCACAATTTGCCAGCAAAATCTATATAAATAAAAAGAGAAGTCCTGACTGACTGACTGATTGACTGACTGACTCATCAACGCCTGAACCTAGAAAGCTGTGTCCTTTATAATGTAGACAAGGAATAAGGAAGGATTTCCCGGTAGCACGTTCCCGTGGGATATTTACCGACATCCACGCGGGCGAAGCCGCGGGCAAAAGCTAGTTAAAAATAGAAACAGAGTTTTGCATGACATTCATAGATGTTATACGGAATTTATCCGGAAGTGGTGAAAGAGCCTTAAGGCTGGATATATTATGTCCATTCTTACAGTTTGGCAGCAACTTGAAAGGTGTTGAAACCGGATTATCATCATAAAACTTTGATCTCATTCAGGTGTCGTACTCGGAACGACTGCGCATCCAGATATCTGCGCTCAAGTCTCTGTTGGACGCCGACAACTCCAAGGTTCGCATGGCGATGAGGGAGCTGGAGCGATTGAAGCAGCTGCTCAAAGATAAGGAACTGGAGAAGGCAGTGCTGGAACGAGTAAGTTCCACTTAACTGGCGAGGTTCTTCAAATTGACGAGGATTCAAAAACCGGGACGGCTTAGAAGGACATATTCTGACCTTATTGATATTCTTCAGAAAGGTCAGGTGCGTAGTAGGCTAGGTAGGTACCATGGTAGGTACTCACCACTTACTCGCAACCGGCGAGCGTGTATAACATAATGTTTGAACGTAAACGAAACAAAAGGAGTACTTAGGTAAGGATCGTAGTAGGTCGCATTTTTACCCGACTGCGCCAAATGGAGGGTTCTGTTTTTCGAGAGTATGTATGTATGTAATTGTTTGGCACGCTCTGCGGCCTGAAAGAGGCGTCTCTAGCGTATGTAGCGCCCGTGTGCAATCATTACTCTAGCGCCCTCTAGTAAGTGCGCGGTCAAAATGGAATGGGTACAACGAGACATTTTGGAACCCGCGACCCTGGCTTCGTAACCACTCGGCTATGGAGGCAGGAGTAGCACAGTCAGCATCATATCGACCTACCCAAATCTGTCAAAATATACCAACTGATATTGAACTCTATGAGTTCAAGATTAGGTTGAAATTCAGTTGCAGAAATTTGACAGATAAGGATAGGTCGATGAGACGCTGACTGAACAATCAGTTATTAAATTGCACGACACTGCGCGGCGAGTGGAAAATAGTTCTGCACTTGTACATTACAGGAAAACCTATAAGAAGTTTGTGGTCTTAAAATAACATGGTAAATCTCTCAATATTGTGAGTACAAACTTACATTTACTGTTGGAATGTATGGGAGAACATGTTTTTCAACTTAATGTTAAGTTTGTTCTTGGGAGAATTTATTTTCATCCCAACTACGGAACCCTTCATTGTGCGTAGTCCGTATGTATCAAAACTAAATTCAAAAGTTTTTTTCAAAGTGTACGCAGGCTCTATTTGAGGAACTACTTACTAAGAAAGAAAGAAAGAAAGTGCTCGCGGTTTCGCTCACGTAACTGTTTTTTCTATTGGAATTATTGATAGTGAATGGGAACTTGAAGTACTTGTGTATCTAGGTACTCGTGATATTCCTCTACAATATCAGTTGATTTTGTTAATTTAATTTAAAACTAAACTAATTAGACTAAAATTGTGAAAGAACAGTAGGTAAAAGTTTAAAGGCAAAGGTAACAACTTGTAGGACTTGGCTCTCAGAATCTACAGTAACAAAATAATGATTTGGTTCTTTAGGAGAAACTGGCGTTAGAAAATGATGTCAGTGTTGCCGAAGATCGTGCTTCGGAGATGAGTATTGGTTAGTGCATTTGTTTTACCAGATCAAAAGCTTATATCAGAAATTAATTGTCTTACCTTATATTTATTCTATGGGTAAGTGTAAAATATTAACAGATAGGAAACTGCCCCTATGTATTAACAGATAGGAAACTGCCCCTATGTATTAACAGATAGGAAACTGCCCCTATGTACTAACAGATAGGAAACTGCCCCTATGTATTAACAGATAGGAAACTGCCCCTATGTATTAACAGATAGGAAACTGCCCCTATGTATTAACAGATAGGAAACTGCCCCTATGTATTAACAGATAGGAAACTGCCCCTATGTATTAACAGATAGGAAACTGCCCCTATGTATTAACAGATAGGAAACTGCCCCTATGTACTAACAGATAGGAAACTGCCCCTATGTATTAACAGATAGGAAACTGCCCCTATGTATTAACAGATAGGAAACTGCCCCTATGTATTAACAGATAGGAAACTGCCCCTATGTATTAACAGATAGGAAACTGCCCCTATGTATTAACAGATAGGAAACTGAAAAAAAGCTGTTTTCGTAGGTACAAATCGATGGATCGAATTGTGACAATCGATGGATCAAAAAATTACTGCTCGGAAGTTAAATTTTTCTGCCCGTGGCTTGTAACATTGTAAGCTTTGTCAAATCAACAATGGCTGGTTGGACATATATGTACCTATGTAATGTAAAGTAGTCGAGCATGTCTCTCGTGCTCAGGTTGGCGCAACTGCCGCAACGAGCTGGACGGCGCGCGCGCAGCCGCGTCCGCGAGCGAGCACGCGCTGGCGCTGGAGCGGGCCGCGCATCACGACACCTGCGCGTCGAGGGACGATGCCTTCGACCGGGTTAGTGCCTGGGTTACGATCAGCTATAGGCTACATCACCAGCTTTCTGAAAAAAGGGCTGGAAAAAGTTTTCGTTGAATGACGTCTAAATAATAAAATAACAAAAGAATATCATCTTCTGCCTAGCCTTTTTCCCAACTATGTTGTGTTTCCAACTATGTTGGGATCAGCTTCCAGTTTAACCAGATGCAGCGGAATACCAGGGCAGCCGGGACCAACGGCTTGACGTCCTTTCATCACCTCCCCTCCACCTCATCTACGGACCGACCTATACAAGCGTTGCTTTACCTTGTTATTTAAAACATTCCCCCAAAACTGCCACCCTTCATCACTTTCTAGCTTAAAAAGCTGGAAGTTAAGGAATCAGGTTGTGTAAGATGCTCCAGACATGTTCAAGAAATGTTTAGTTATAAGAATATCATTGCCGATATGTGAACCAGTGCTCGATGCTGTCTTTGTCAGCAATGGGACCAATAGATCACTAAAAGGTAATTAGATCAAACGACAAGTCCAGTGTTTAGACAAACATAGTATTTAGGTTGTGGACGACAGTCAAAAATATCTGCCAGAACTTTCTACAGTATTTTTTTTCAAATTAAACTGACTTAAGTACTTAATTAATTAAAGCGACAGAAGATCGCGGGGAAGACCTGGATGAGACTCCCACGGAGCAGGGAAGCACGGCTGTGGGTGGAACTAGGCTGATGATGAATGGTGTTTCTGACAAATGAACTATTGTATTAACGACCTCGTACTTCTTCACCTCCCTAAGGTTGCATGTCACTCGCACTTCATACAACGACAAAGTCTATTTTGCTTAAATTTTAAGACCAACCATGTGACATTTTTCAACTTTAGTGAAGTTTTATTAACTGGGAATTGTTGACAAAAGAGGTAAAGCAATCGATAGAAGTCAACTCTATGTAAAATCCTTTGTCCGGCTGTAAGTTTTCCGAAACGAATACTTATAGATACTAAATGAGACTAAACTTTCGATGGTAGTTGCTCGAAAGCTCGTCAAAACTCACTCTAGTCGTGTGAAGTATGTGCATGATAGAAGTTTTCTGTTCAGCTGGCGATGCTAGAAGACGACCTGGCCCAACACGAGGAACTGCTGTCGCTAGCGGAGGCCGAAGTGGCGACGCTGCGGCGCGAGACGGATGAGAAGCAAAGACAGCTGGAGATCACCAGCGAGCGGCTCAGCCAGGAGGAGGAGTGAGTAGATTAGATTTACCTAATTATTTCTAGGTCTTCAACAGCATCACAAACCCACACTCAAGCGCTCGTAGTGGATAACAGTCCACTCGCGCTCATCTAGAGGAGGCCTGTGTCCCAGCAGTGAACTGACTGGATCCTTGAATCCTTCCACGCCTATAGAGCTTTGAGAAAAATTTTGAAATCCGCCCCCCCCCCCCCCCCCCCCATCTCCGAAGTTTGCATAGAAAACAATCTGAAATTATTCTATGTGATAGAAGTTTATGTATAGATTAATATATAAATAGCACAGTTTTTCAGAAATCATCAACAAAAATTACATATAAATGATGATACGGAACCCTCGGTGCGCGAGTCAGACTCGCTCTTGACCGATTTTTTTTCTGTGGTATTATTCGGCAGCAAAGGTCTTGCAAACATGTTTTTTTTATTTTTTTTATTCGCGATCCCTAAGGTTTTCCTCACTGTGTGTGTGTGTGGTTTTAAATTAGACTAGAGAATCTTGATCACCAGGGCTCGATCCCGCTGTTCCCGTGAGTGTGCCGCCCTGAACAGCCGCGTGTCGGCCGCGGCTTGCGAGACTGGCGCCCTGCGGCAGGAGCTGGACGCCATGCGCGGGGAGCTCACGCGCATGCAGCTCGAGCTCAGACTCACCAGGGAACAGCTGGACTGGTGGCCAAGACCACTCACCAAGTAAGTTGGCAATGGACTTCATAATACTGACTTCGGAACCAGTGCGGAACCGCGCTGGCAGGACCCAATATGCTGCGTCCGGAAATACCTACGACGCAGCTCTGTGTCCCGGTACATCACACCACGAAGGTTGAGGAGATCGTGGAGTATGTTCGAGCGAACACCAGCTGGACCTTAAGGGTCGAGAAGTTGGCGTCGCGCCACAACACGAATTTCAAATCGTTTGTGGTGCGAGTTCCGACTCAATATATTGAGACCGTACTCAAGGAAGAGTTTTGGCCGAAGGGTGTCGTGTATCGGCGATTCCGCGGATTTGTGGCATTATTATTTATAACACTATACAGACAGTCTAGAGCGGTAGCAGTACAGGTTCCAGCAGGGCCATCCACAGTGATACAGGTTCCACCACAGCCAGGCCATTTGTAGTGCAGGGCAAGTCAAATTCAGTTAACAGTTGGTGCATAATTCACATGGTGTAAAATAGCTTGATACTCCACGTATCGTCTAATATTTACATACTGTAAGTGTTTGGTATCTTCTCTGGTTACCAGGTAAGCCCGTTCCGGCTGTGTCTGATCGTGAATTAATGAATTAATTAATGATATTTATTTGCAAGAATATATGTGTCAGCAACAAAAATCGATTAACACTTCAGTTTTTAAAATCTTAATTATTGAGCAAGATATTTAATTAAAATGGGAACAGAACTAAAATAATTTAAGGATCTAGTCCTTAAATTATTTTACTTATTTTACGACCTAGGTCTTAGGTATTTTAGGAAAAAAGGAGATAATCAAAATCATTTTGTATTAATTTACATGATGTGTAAAAGTAGCAGTGTTGATCGACTTATGTTGCTGACCGTACATTATTTCTTAGTTTGTGTGTTGTGATCATACAAACTAGTAGTTGATCAGGTCAAGAAAACTTTACACAAAAACTATATACAGGGTGGCCGGAACATTGACGTCCAAAAATAAAATTTCGGTCCCTCGTATCGTGGGGTATTCGAATCACCCCCATGTATGTTCCGCGACTTTTCATAGTTTTCGAGTTATGAATTTTTTTCTGAATGTTTGAAAATTTTCGACCTGACCAACCTAAAAAAATTCTAAAAAAAAAAATGAGGGTTTTATCGAGTTTCTTTTTTTGCAACTGAATTTTCATAAGTAGTACTTTTATGCATAAAATAATCAGCTTCGTAACTGTGATGAAAGTTATGAAAATGTTGATCTAAAGTGAAAAATTTACGTTCGGTAAATTATGACTTAAATTTTCAACTTCAAATTAAAAATCTAAACAGGTGACTTCATGGTTCTCAAGTAGGCTTCAAGAATGCGCCAGACTCTCAGCTTTCATAATCATTAAAAAACGTAGGACTTAATGGGGCTAACTTTGGCCTTAATCGGCCTTCAAAGACTGCGAGGTGGAAAATTCTTTTAATTATTAAAATTAACTTGTGGTCTGGTATCCTCAATGGCGAACTAATTGGTCCGTTTGAACTGCCGTCCAGACTTGATGGAGAAACATACAAAAACTTTTTGGAAAATGAACTTCCATTGTTGCTGGCAGATGTGAATCTCAAACTCAGACGAACCATGGTGTTGCAAAATGACGGCGCCCCGTGTCACTATGCAACCCAGGTCCGAAATTACTTAGATGAAACATACCCCAACAGATGGATCGGACGCAGCGGACCAATTAGGTGGCCTCCACGCTCACCTGATCTCAACCCCATCGATTTCTTTATTTGGGGCTATTACAAGGAAATAGCATACGCCCGAGACTGTTCAAGTGAACAAGAGCTGAGGCAGTTGATTGCAGAAGCTGAACGTGTTGTGAGAGAGAACAGAGACGCTTTTAGACGATTGCCAGACAATTTCTTACGTAGGTGTAGAATGTGTATTGCTGCTGGTGGTGGCCACTTTGAAAACCTTTTGTAAATGTTAAAAATAAATTAAGTACTTTTTTCACATTATCATCTGTGTTTTATTCAAAACCACTTTTTACGTAAAACTTTTCTTACCCAACTCTGAAACTATTTGTTGGTTAGTTTTCAGTATTCTTATCATTAATTAACCTTAGGAACGAGAAAATAGCCAAAAAAAAATAATTACTCAGATGGGTAATTTTAAGAATTTTTCCACCTCGCTGTCTTTGAAGGCCGATTTTAAACAAAGTAGCCCTATTAAGTACTTCATTTTTTTTATGATTATGAAAGCTGAGAGTCTGGCGCATTCTTGAAGCCTACTTAGGAATTATGAAGTCACCTGTTAAGATTTTTAATTTAAAGTTGAAAATTTGAGTCATAATTTACCGAACGTAAATTTTTCACTTTAGATCAACATTTTCATAACTTTCATCACAGTTACGAAGCTGATTATTTTATGCATAAAAGTACTACTTATGAAAATTCAGTTGCAAAAAAAGAAACTCGATAAAACCCTCTACTTTTTTTTTAGAATTTTTTTAGGTTGGTCAGGTCGAAAATTTTCAAACATTCAGAAAAAAATTCATAACTCGAAAACTATAAAAAGTCGCGGAACATACATGGGGGTGATTCGAATACCCCACGATACGAGGGACCGAAATTTTATTTTTGGACGTCAATGTTCCGGCCACCCTGTATAACGTAGAATAATGATTCTCAAAAGTAGGTACCCTCTAAACTTGTAAATTCAATGTGGCGGCGCTGCTTGTAAAGGGACGACTTCAAAAACCTGTCGAAGTTCCAACGTTTTGTCCTACAGAGGACCCAATCAGTCTGCCTAGCCTTTGCCCAACTATGTTGGGTCGGCTTCCAGTCTAACCGGATGCAGCTGAATACCAGTATTTTACATAGAGCGACTGCCTATCTGACCTCCACAACCCAGTAACTGAGTAACTGGGTAATACGATACCCCTTGGTACAGTAAGACCCAACTAATAAGGCGCGTCGTGAATCTTCGTTCGCACAGAAAAGAAAGTATGGCCCCGAAGATTAACGAGAGTGCTTAAAACTTACAATCAACCTTAGATCACTACTATAAAGTTCATAATACACTGCAGCTGTTAGTTCAGTCTCACTCGCAAGTATGGCGGCTGTCAAGCGGCGCGCGCTAACATGGCGGCAGCTGCCGACCAACAGCGGTACAGGAAAAAGCGTGGAGCGTGCCGATTGGTCAATAGCATTTCCCGCGCTTTGAAAATTCATCTTCTACGCAGGTACATCGATAAGCCATATTAGTTGGGTACTACTGTAAGACTGGTTGTCAGACTTTCGGCCTTCTGACGACCCGTAACGACTGTCAAAGATCCACGAATGACAGCCGGGACCAACGGCTTAACGTGCTTTCCGAGGCACGGAGGAGTCACGGAAAGATGGTCACCCATCCACGGATCAACCCCGGCAAGCGTAGCTTAACCTGATGGATCGACCCGTGCGGCTGTTATTACTTAGCCACGATCTCCTCGTCCTATAGAAACCCCATATAGAGGTCCCATGCGTTAATAATCGTTTTGTATTTTAAGAACCTTTGTTTTTTTGATGACAGGATGTTGGGTGCAGCGCGGTCATGGCTCCGAAGCCCGAAAGCAGTTCCCGAAGCCATCCTGTGGAGCCTCATACCAGCTCGACACGGTATTCCATAGACAAAGAGACGTTTATTTTGAATTCTGTCTCAGAAAGACTAATTGTATTGTAATTTAAATATATTTTTAAGAAAGGTTCAATGAAGCTTTTGTTTAGTATAAACGTTTACAAGGTAAGTTTGGTAAGTATTTTATTTATTTTTGTAAGAATGTCAATTATTATTCTAAATGTTATTTCGTTATGAATGTACTTGATTCTTGAATATATTTTTAAGTGATTGTGATTATTTAGTTTTTTAGATTAAACGTATTACAAAAATATATTCTCTGAATTGTTTGTTATTTGGGTATCACAGTTTGCTGATCATCGTTCCTTTTCTTTAGATTTTAGATTATAAATGTTTCAAAACTGTGCAGTTTTTTGTCCAAAATTAAATTATTTTGAGATATTCAAGTTACCTCAATATTCAAGATGAGCCGATTCTGAAGAGCAGGCATTATATTACAGGCGAATTGCTCCCGGTGAGCGCCTTTATATTTCTTGATAATTAAGGTGATAACAAAACAATACAATTCGACGTCATCAATTTATTTCAGTCTTACATTTCTAATCAACAATGGTTTACTACAAAATATCAACATTTGGAATGGTTCCTATCACTGGGGGCGAGCTATACATACATACATACATAGTTGGTTTACCGCTAAGGATGACGACATCGTTTCATAAAACATTGAAAATTAATTTAATAAACAACACGAGTTATCGGGGCTGACAAAATTAACACTACAGTAATTAAATCTTACACAAACAAATGCAATAAAAATAGAGAATACTAAACAATACTTTATATTTACGTGTTTTTAATACAAAAATTAAGCCCCATTTAGGTACTTAAGCCTCTAAAACCGAAGTTCTCCACTAAAATCATTAGTGTCGACAGCTACCATTGAACTATTCTGATTAGGCCTACAGTTCAGCTCACCCCCTTTCTACGTCAACTTTGGGATGACGATGTTTGAGCCAGTGGCACGGAGATATGTAGCTGATATGTTCTTTCTCCAGGATCAGCTTACATAATGACAGGTTACATGAGTTAAGTACTAAAATTGTTTATTTTATTTGACAAAAATATAATTTAATGTATTGTGTTGCGTAAATTATTTTGCATAGGTACTATTGTATAGAATCAAGTTCTTCTAACTGAACAGACAGCTGTGCTGCTGGGGAGTTTGTTCCGCTACTTCTTCTTCCCAGCTAAAGCACTAGGAAGTGGTGAAGGGCGGGCGTTTTGTGGGGACTGTCTTACTGTAATTTCGACGTTCAAAAAGTGCTGATTCTCAGCCTAATTTGAATAAAGGACTTTTGATTTTGATTTTGATATAATAAAGATTGTAAATTGTTATTGTTTGACGGTTGTGATCATTGTATTATTTCTGCCAATCCTTATCCCTTCCTTTATCAATAAATCCATATTATCAGGTACTACTTCTATTATTAAAATCTGTGTTATGAAGTCTACTTCTATCATCAGCTGTTCCCGCTCAGTCGTCAGGCAAGATTTTATCAATAGCTGCTTACCACTTTTTCTATGTTTAACCAACTTCAAAAAAAAAAGTTCTCTATTCGACTTGTATGTTTACATGTCCGCGATTTTCTCAATAACTATTGAACCAATATCTAATGTTTTCAGGAGTTGACTGGTAGAAATCGTCGCGTAAGAAAGAAGCGTTATGCCCTCCATGCGACTTTCTCTTTTTATCTCAATAATTTAATAATAATTTATTTAAACATTTTGTTTACAAAAAGTGTACAACCAACAGCCAACAGTAGTTAATTTCCTATTCTATAATATTATATGTATACGAGGGTGTGTGCGTGCGAGTATCAAGATTCGAGCAACGAGTATTGTGAGAACTTCGTCCCTGACAGGGGCGGGGGTCCCCCGACTGACCGGATAGGCCCGGGGGTCCCCCGACCGACCGCACACGCATTTTTTTTATATTTTGGATTTTATAGAAGTATCTCCTGTCCACTAGCCCAAACCGTTAATTTTGAAAAAGATATTTACTAGATGTCAGCTACCTATTTATAATTTACATAAATAAGTATGATTTGAATTACTCTTCCATATGTTTAATAATAAGAATAAGTTAACACCATATTTACTGCAATGTAAAATACAACAATCCTGTAACTTTAAGTTTCCATATGACTGAGTAGAAAATTCCCAACTGCGGATTTCAAATATTAGTTTGATTTTAGGCAACAAACCAAACGTAGCAAATATGGCGTTAATTCAAGATATGTACTAATAAAATAATAAATAGCTAATTGCTAGCTTTAAAACTGTGCGGATGTGTTTGGAGAGCAGACACTTTAAAATAGAAAGCTTGTAAAAAATAAATATTAATTTACTAGCTTTTGCCCGTGGCTTCGCCCGCATGGAAGTCTGAAACTATATCCTATGTCCTATCCCAGCTCATGGTCTATCATGTGCCAAACATTCAAATCCGTTCAGCCGTTTTAGCGTGAAAGCGAAACAAACAAACGCACTTTCGCATTTATAATATTAGTTAGGATGGTACGGAATAATTAATTGAGGAGCTCGTGGCTAAGTAATAACAGCCGCACGGGACGATCCATCAGGTTAAGCTACGCTTGCCGGGGTTGGTCAGTGGATGGGTGACCATCTTTACACACCGAGACTACTCCGTGCCTCGGAAAGCACGTTAAGCCGTTGGTCCCGGCTGTCATTCGCGGATCTTTGACAGTCGTTACGGGTCGTCAGAAGCCCGAAAGTCTGACAACCAGTCTTACCAAGGGGTATCGTATTACCCAGTTACTGGGTTGTGGAGGTCAGACAGGCAGTCGCTCCATGTAAAATACTGGTATTCAGCTGCATCCGGTTAGACTGGAAGCCGACCCCAACATAGTTGGGAAAAGGCTAGGCAGATTGATTGGTACGGAATAATTCAACTTATATTATTCTAAGTGATCTGCAGTAAAAATCTTTACAGGTCATCGTTAATTGGACTTATCATTATTAAGATGGAGAAGGAAAATATTTTGTACACTCGTACAATAATCTTACATAATTCTTTTAACATTGACAGACAAAATTAAATATAATGAAAAGTGTCTTTTCCCCAACACAATAAAATGCAATCATATTGCGAAATTTAAGAGTATTCAATAAATATTATGACTAGAACCATAGTAAACATGTTGAAAACTAAGTCGCTAAATTATAATGTAATTATAATCAATAATTAATAACTTTGATTGAACACTAACATCATTGCTTTATCCTAAGCTAAGAACAGCTTATTTACGATAAGAGTTATACGTCGCGCAGTTTAGGAAAAATAATATTACCCTCCTTTTAGGCTCCGCCGCAGCGGGGTAAAAATAATTATCTAAGTATTTAGAAACGTGGATATAATCACATCACACACACATTCGAACCTTTGAAAGGGAAGCTATATCCGTAAAAGTTTTATATGAATATATGCCTCATGTTTATTGTAGCTATCGAAGCGTGCGTAGTGCTCAGATACCGGATCTGTGTATTCTAGCATCGCGGATGTATACAGATGAACTGACAATAATAACATACCTAGTTGAAAACTGGTCAGTTTTTTCAGAAACTTCTACACTTACAAGAATTTCGAAGGCTGACATGATTAAAGATTCCTCCATTTATATAATTTCAGACATTTCCTAAAATTACGCAACTCACAACTTTTACCGTAACGCCGTTTACATTCAAAGACGATCTCACACAGAAGTATACATTCACTGGAATTATTACTATTACATACATTATTCATAATTATTATTTATTATTACACGTAATTATTTATATTAAATGCAACTTTGGAGTTTAGATTGGAGTCATAGAACAGTTTAGGCCAAATTGTAGTTTGTCCTAAAAATTAGACTGTATTTAGTTATTTTATAATCAGATTTCAGGTTTTAAATATTTTAGATAATACGAATTGTTTATTTTATGGTTTCATATAAAACAATAATAGAAAATACAAAGAAAAATATTGTTAAAATTATTTAACACAGGTAGGTAGTAGGACTTAGTATTTATTGCTTCCCAGACATAATTATTCCGTTTTCATAAATAATTAAAATATTTAAAACCTGAAATTTATTTTAATCTTCTTATTAAGTTTACATTTATTAAAAGTTTTATAAATACTAAAACGAAAAATACTTGAAATACTTGTTTTGATAAATAATATTGATAGTTCTTTGTTTTTTTTTTTTTTTTTTTGCGAAACAAATCTATTTTTTTTCTTCTACAATTAAATTTTTAATTTCAATAACCAAAAATTGCTCAGATCTAAATCAAACTACCGTTTAGGAATTATGTATAAAGTAAGGCTGCCTTAGGGGCCGCCTTCACGAGCGAGAGAATCGCGGCGATAGTCACGCTGTGCATACAAATTATCGCCGCGATGATATCGCCGTGTGGAGATTGATTCATAGTTTCTATTGAATTTGGTGGCACGACGAGATTATCGCCGCGATTTTCACGCTCGTGGAGGCGGCCCCTTAGTGTGAGCAAAAGGTTACTAAAATTGTATGCCTCGTGCACGGTTAACTAAAATAGATAGAGTATAGAATCAGGCGACTAAGATTCGTTTTCGAACTAAGTCGTGCGTGTGCTCAACTCTTGTCTAATAATCTTTTACCACGTTCTTCTGACTGCGCAACCAGTGCGAATATTTTAATTTCATGACTGGTAACGGATCTCTTTTTTTAGCTGTATATTTCAAAGTCAACGACATCTCCTTATTTGGCTATTTCGTAAAGTAAAAGCTTCAGTAAGAGCCCATAACATTCTATGCCTTGTTATAAAGAAAAAAATAGAGTTATTTGGTACATTTTCTGTTTCTTTTAATAGCATACCTTCGCTCATGTCTATTCCTCAGTTATCAAATTATCTAATAAATAAAGTGCAGGCAACTTTGAGTTACGTAATTATAATAGTTAATAAGTGATTAAAAGCAAACTGCTAATAAAATGAGTTGTCACTAACTTTCTGTTAGTTTATTTTACAAGTAAGTACATTATTTAAGGAGGATGCGCAGTTGTAGTCCGCGAAATTCATTTTTTTTGCAATTTGCAGGTCGTATCATATTTTGATCAAGATAGAACCTGATACGGACCTGCAAATTGCAAAAAACCTAAAAAGAATTGAATTTCGTGGGCTACCACTGCGCATCCCCCTTAATGTAAAATTATTAATTTCTTACAAAAGCATATTTTGCTTTAAATTCAAGTTTAGATTTCAATTTTATAAATAAATTTTCTTTTCATTTTCTTTTCCCATTCTGTCCAAAAATGTCACAACTTTCAAAATTTTAATACTATGTCAATTTTAATTGCTTCATTAATTTAGCTTTCTCATGTAAGCGGTTGACTTACTCTCTTAATAATAACATTGACAATAAACATAGATGTTTACTTAATTCCTTATTGTCATACGTTTATCAATTCCATGTAGATGGACTTCGTCTTTGGCAGGATTCCATTAAAATTTAAAGGCTCATGGACCCATGTTAGTTTTTACGTACAAAATATTTGTTAAGTATACTTTGGTGCGTCGGAACATAACTTTGTTTAAAAAAACCGGTTTTCGGAACTTGACTGTACTATGAAGGCAGCCATTTTGCCGATATCTTTGTCAATAAACAACGGACGTGTGTGGGCCAACATGGGCCACAGTGTGAGCCGTAACGAAACGATACGTGCGTATAACAATCTGACGTAGAGTATGACTAGTGTGAGACTGATCCGCTCGCTTACTTTAATTTATATTCCAATTGCTCTGTTTCGATCCCACGATTATAATTTGCTACATATTTAAATTTTATACTATGCCTTAGTCCAGTGGGACTTTTAAGGCTTTCAATAAATTATAAGGAAACAGTTTATCTGTCCCTGTTAAAGTGACACAATTTTAACTGTAACTTAAATAGTTTTTGTAACATTTGAAACAATAAAACATTTCTTGACACGTACCTAATGTTCAATTGATGAGGAAATGATTCACGCGACAACGTGAAACAATGTCAAAGTATTTTACATGGAGAAACTTGCTCGATTTTGTTGATCATGCATTATTCTGATGTATTTTATTGTGGCTCAAACTAGCATTACCCAATACTATAGAGTAGTCTTCAACTTTTTCTGGTTAACGAAGCTGGCTTTACATTCAAATGACTACTACTATATCGTGTATCAGAAAGGTGTGCTCAAATGTAAGGGTGTGGTACAGACCATCAAACTGAACAACTTTCTCCATGGGACCAACATCGTAATCGAGAAAAAAATATCAGCCTTCCCATACATTTGGGTCGAGTAGGTATTAAAGCTTTGTACGGGACATCCGATATTTTTTCTCGATTACGATGTTGGTCTCCTGGCGAAAATTGTTCAGTTTGATCGTCTGTACCACACCCTTACTAAACCTCAATTTTAGCTGTTACACATAATTATCAAAGAAACCCATCAAGTTTCACACAGAACCAAGCAAGTCTCCTGCATACTGTCACCAGCTCCTCGCCACGTTAGATCATGCCGAAGCCCTCGCCGCCCTCGTTGATGGCCCACAGCAGCGCGTGCACCAGCTGCTCGTAGCTGTCGTAGTCGGGCAGGCACAGCTGGTTGAAGCACGTGTGCGCGGTGGGCAGCGCGCCGAAGTTAGGCGCCGCTGTGATTTGGAAGCGAGGGTTGAGCTCCTGAAACAGAATGGGGTGCTTAGTGTTCGTTTGTGGTGAGAAACTAAAAGAAACATAATGCTTTGATTGACAATGTTACTAATATGACACGGAAATACTCAGGTGGCTTTGATTGACAGTGTTACTAATATGACACGGAAATACTCAGGTGGCGTTGATTGACAGTGTTACTAATTTGAGACGGAAATACTCAGGTGGCTTTGATTGACAGTGTTACTAATATGACACGGACATACTCAGGTGGCTTTGACTGACAATGTTACTAATATGACACGGAAATACTCAGGTGGCTTTGATTGACAGTGTTACTAATATATGACACGGAAATACTCAGGTGGCTTTGATTGACAGTGTTACTAATATGACACGGAAATACTCAGGTGGCGTTGATTGACAGTGTTACTAATATGAGACGGAAATACTCAGGTGGCTTTGATTGACAGTGTTACTAATAGGAGACGGAAATACTCAGGTGGCTTTGATTGACAGTGTTACTAATATGACACGGAAATACTCAGGTGGCTTTGATTGACAGTGTTACTAATATGACACGGAAATACTCAGGTGGCGTTGATTGACAGTGTTACTAATTTGAGACGGAAATACTCAGGTGGCTTTGATTGACAGTGTTACTAATATGACACGGACATACTCAGGTGGCTTTGACTGACAATGTTACTAATATGACACGGAAATACTCAGGTGGCTTTGATTGACAGTGTTACTAATATATGACACGGAAATACTCAGGTGGCTTTGATTGACAGTGTTACTAATATGACACGGAAATACTCAGGTGGCGTTGATTGACAGTGTTACTAATATGAGACGGAAATACTCAGGTGGCTTTGATTGACAGTGTTACTAATAGGAGACGGAAATACTCAGGTGGCTTTGATTGACAGTGTTACTAATATGACACGGAAATACTCAGGTGGCTTTGATTGACAGTGTTACTAATATGACACGGAAATACTCAGGTGGCTTTGATTGACAGTGTTACTAATATGAGACGGAAATACTCAGGTGGCTTTGATTGACAGTGTTACTAATATGAGACGGAAATACTCAGGTGGCTTTGATTGACAGTGTTACTAATAGGAGACGGAAATACTCAGGTGGCTTTGATTGACAGTGTTACTAATATGACACGGAAATACTCAGGTGGCTTTGATTGACAGTGTTACTAATATGAGACGGAAATACTCAGATGGCTTTGATTGACAATGTTACTAATATGCCACGGAAATACTCAGGTGGCTTTGATTGTCAATTTTACTAATCAATCTGCCTAGCCCAGCGTTTTTCCCGACTATGTTGGGGTCGGCTTCCAGTTTATCCGGATGCAACTGAGTACCAGTATTTTATATGGAGTGACTGCCTATCTGACCCCCACAACCCTGACTGTTGCTTCGGGCTTCTGACGATCCGTAACGACTGTCAAAGATCCACGAATGACAACCGGGACCAACGGCTTAACGTGCTTTGCGAAGCACGGAGTAGTCTCGGTATGTAAAGATCCATCCACATTTACCGAGAGGTAAATGTAAAGATGGTCCACCCATCCACGGACCAACCCCGGCAAGCGTAGCTTAACCTGATGCATCGATCCGTACGGCTGTTATTACTTAGCCACGAGCTCCTCTGTTTGTCCACCGACTAACTCTGACAATGTTACTAATATGACACGGAAATACTCAGGTTCTTGACAATGTTACTAATATGACACGTGAACATTCAAAAGCATGTAACGTACACCGACTTCATTCCTTAGGTATAGTCCTCGCTGTCATTGTGTAGGCGCCACGACATCAAACGAAATGTCTTGGATTGGCCTTTTTTTCAACACATAGGTACTCCCAAGCCCAAGGTATTCTATCTTATTACCCGTACCTGGAAGCCTCCAGAAGGCAGCTGCGAACAGCCAGTAGTGAACTGCAGCAGCCTGGCTCTCTCCTCGGTGCTGAAGTTGGCCAGGGCTGCCCAGAACCAGCTCAGGAGGCGCTCCCAGTCGCGCCCCGAGCCGGACACTAGGGCATGTGCGCGCCAGTCTGCTACGGACACCTCTCCCGTGCCGCATACTAGCAGCTGGGAAGGAAACAAGATTGATATTGGTAGAGGACAAGTCGCAATTAACAATTGCACGACCGAAATGTCGAATATACAGTGCGACTATAAATAAATTCCCATCGCCATGTACAGCGCTACAAAGTTCTATTGCCGCGCGGCCAAAATCGGAACTAACACCGCCATATTGTGTTGTCAATACATGACAAATGGGGAAGGTCGGGAAACGCTAATGGCAGCAATTCTCGCAATTTATCCCGCTTGGGACCGCTGTTGTTGATGTAGACCTGTCAAATACTTTTCGTGTCAAATTATTCTGCCATTGTAGATGGCGTGATCATAGTTAGGTCCCTAAGGCCTGTAATAAATTTGACATTTCGTTCATTTATGAGTTTGTTTTTTTTTCCATTTTGTAATATGGCTATGGCTGTTAATATCCATCTCAATGCCACACACACCTCCAGCTCGTTCTCATCGAAGATGGCGAGCAGGTTGTCGGGCACGAGCAGCGTGAGGCCGCGCAGGAAGGCGTCCGTCTCGTGGCGCACGCGCGCGGCCAGGCGCCACTGCGCCAGCGCGTCCAGGTACGCTATCTTACTGCTGTTGCGGACCTGCAGGGGAACACAACGTAAAATATTATGTCTTTAACTATCGACCCGCCCTTTCTTCGCACGGTTTTTATGATAAAACATCGAGATTTCTTTATTTTAGGTAAGTTATGTATTAAGAAAAGCATATTACTCATGCGAATTGCGCGGCCTTTCCCCCGCGATTCTTGGTCGAGTGCTCGATTGTCCCCGTACATGTTTTGTCAGCGCACGACGGGGCGCCTAGCCACTTATACACAAAATATTTCTATGAACTGATAGTAAACTAGTTACTGTTTCTTAAAGTGGATAGACTGGGCTAGATTACGATTTTTGTTTTAGAACAATAGAAGACTTAATTTTTTCAATACCAAAAAAAAAACCAATTTGTTTATATTACCGCCAATAAAAAACAATTAAAAAATTGTATCAGAGTGTCACATTATTTCATTGAAACTTAAGGCTGCAGTCTTGCAAAATTCACTCGCGGCGAATTATTTGCGCAACTTTGTATTTTTTTTTAAACAAAAGTAATGAAATAACATGAAATATTATTATAATATACGTGAATAACCATAATATAAGTAATAGCTGGTAATTTTTTTTAAGTTCATCTGGGTGGATTATGTTAGGTAAATCAAGCGTTAAATACAGCTCTTTCGAGCCAGCAACGATTCGAGTTATGTTTGTGCACTTGCATTGGGCAATACAAATTTTATTTAGAAAATCTGTTCAGCGCATAATTGTTTCCATATTCTTGTATTCAAAATGCGCTGATTACTTTTTTCTAATTACCTTTCATTTTCTTAATTCAGATGTCACAATGTCATCGAAATTCTCTGTTTTTAGCTTTTAATAAACGGTTTGTTTCATAATAACAATGCATCGTATGCATGTAAAAGTTAGTTAATTTAATGCCAAGAGTTCAATAAAGCAAGTACTAAAAAAAAATTGCACCTAAATCACCTTACTCTAACAATAATAATAATCTCAAAATACCTCCAAAACAGAGTTTATGAACAAGAATTGCGAGTGAAATTTCTTAGTGGGTCGGAGCGTTTTGGAGGTCTTTTGAGATTATTATTATTGTTAGACTAATGTGATTTAGATGCAATTTTTTTTAGTATTTGATTTATTGAACTCTTGGCATTAAACCAACCAAATCTTACATGCGTACGATGCTTTGTTATTATGAAACAAACCGTTTATTAAGAGATAAAAACAGAGAATTTCGATGACATTGTGACATTCGAATTAAGAAAATGAAAGATAATTAGAAAAAAGTAATCAGCGCATTTTGAAGACAAGAATATGGAAACAATTATGCGCTGAACAGATTTTCTAAATAAAATTTGTATTGCCCAATGCAAGTGCACAAACATAACTCGAATCGTTGTTGGCGCGAAAGAGCTGTATTTAACGCTTGATTTACCTAACATAATCCACCCAGATGAACCTAAAAAAAATAACAAGCTATTACTTATATTATGGTTACTCACGTTCAATAATAATATTTCATGTTATTTCATTACTTTTGTTTAAAAAAAACACAAAGTTGCGCAAATAAGTCGCCGCGAGTGAATTTTGCAAGACTGCAGCCTTAAATAGTATAATTATCCACACACTCGTATGGTGGAGCCGTTGGGCAGCAGGTCGTGGGTCTCTATGAGCCGTCCCTGCGAGTCGTACACGTCGTCGGCAAAGTACAGCTCGGGCACCGACTCGCCCGCGTCCAGGTCTGTCTCCAGCACGTACTTGATCTTGGACAGGTACAGCTCGGGGTCGTCTTGTTCGAAGTACTGCGGAACAAGACTTTTTAAAATTAATAATTAAAATCTTAAAAACTTAGTGAAAAAACCCTCATAAAACACAATGAAAGAAAAATTGGTGATTGGAATTAATTAACGCACACTTGAGTAGAGATGCACCATTCTAAAAATGAACGCCCCTCCACAAAACGTGATTATTTCAATAGAGGAAATACTTATTGCAGCACTCTACTTGTGTGCGTGCGACGACTATACTGTCAACATGGACTCGTCGCCGCACTTAGAGGTCAACTAGTCGTGCGATCAGTCCAGGTACTAGCATTGTACGGCGGGGAGCATGCGCGTTGTATGGAACGACACGTTCGTTCTGTGCGCGTTCGTGTCATTTATACACTAGTTGGCTGACAAATCTGGCTGTTCAGCGTTCGGGTGAAAAAATCTGTGTTATTGGGTATATTTTTAAGTGTGTTAGTCTGTAAGGTATTTATTTGATTTAGTTATTGACCGTACTCGCTAGTGGCTGAGCAACCAACGACAAAGACCTATTATGTGTATTGCGTCTATATTAAACACTTCATCGCTGTGGAGGGGCGTTCATTTTTAGAATGGTTTATCTCTACAAGATTTATTTTTAAATTCACGGCAAAAATCAACCTGAATGTTTGGCAGTTTGAAAGGACCACCAGTGCTTGGAAACCTCGCTATATTTATAACGAGGATTCCAAGCACTGGTGCAAAAATTATAACTTTATCCGTTTCACAACGTATTTACATTGTGAAGGTAACGAAACGGTGAAATGAAAATTCACGCCAGCAGTTGGCCACCAGTTGGCGCCACTTTGAAAAGAGGTCTTCCATTACGACAGTGAATAAAAAATATACGATGACGTTTATCATTCCTTTCATTAATTCGTTCATCGTTCAGTCACGACTAAAAAAAATATAGGAGCTTTGACACTTCTGACAGGTGCCCCGACCTGACGTCTCAGTGCTGCCACCTAGTAAACCTCATTTCAGAAAACAGTAATAATAAAGTATCGATTGGTCGAATACTGTACTTTGTAATGCACTCTGAGGCCGATGATCTGCGCGAGGAAGGATCTGGTCAGGCGAGCGCGCACCAGCTGGCGGTACGAGCCGCCCAGGGCACTCTCGTAGAGGCACTTGCCGACCAGTTTGCCGGCTAGCTCGAAGTGTTTTAGCTGTAATTGGATGTATTTTATAGTTTAGATATTTTAAAACATTAAAGCATGATATTTTATAAAAAGTTTTAGACATATTGTGACTACAGGAAAAAAAAACAAGTAAATGGAATGAGTATAGCAGGTGTACAGACACAGACACGGGTATTCAGGTGCATCCGGTTAGACTGGAAGCCGACCCTATCATAATTGGGAAAAGGCTAGGCAGATTGATCGTGCACACACAGACACAAAAGTTCAATTTTACATAGTACAAATATACAGGGTGTAAGTGTAAACAGTGGCAATATTTTAAGGGGTCATTGTACTCATCATTATGAACAACTTTTACTATGGGACCAAACCTGAAATCACAACAAAAAAAAATCTGCTGTTCAGTATATTTACGTTTGCATAATTCATCAAAATGTAGGGAACAGCTGATTTTTTTTTCGCTATTTCAGGTTTGGTCACATAGTAAAAGTTGTTCATAATGAATGTCTTCTATTTTTACCCACGACGGAATGAATGGTATTTATGCTTTTGGGATAAGAGAGCTCTGTAGTGTCTTGTGTATGTCTGTTATCATTTTCCTCAAAAACTACTTGAAGTTGTTTTTATCATGATTTAAGTTATTCTTCATCAATAACATGTATTGGCATGTGTATTTATGTATATTGACCTTGAGATGCGGCGGCCGGTCCGGGTTGGGGTGCACGAGGCCGGTGGGCGAGTCGTGGAAGGACACGAAGAGCCCGAACTTGGAGTCGAACAGCTGCCCGCACAGCTGCGAAAACCACTCGCGACGCACGCCGCCCCAGTCCACTCCTGCGCACACATCATAATTATTCCAGTTATGGAATCAGGCGTTACTTGCTTGGATGTTATGCCGTTTCAATATTCGGATATAATTTCGTATTTTTTTTTAATATTAAAATAAACCTTATAATTAATTGCATAACATTTTATTTACTTAGACATATTATGAGTTAAAATGTTAATGCAATACTCCTTCATATGATACCCCACATGCACTAGTAGCCCTACTTCGAATATTTAAGACACCTTTCAGTCCCTGTTACAAAAAAAAACATACATTAAACTTTTAAACTTTCGCGATTTGTACACATTATAAAACACTATCGAAAACGGGTCTTATCGCGATATTCTTTGTAACGAGGTAAACAGGTACCTACTTGTTTCCCGACGTTTCGACCGCCTTGCAGCGATCGTGGTCACGGGAGGACTGATGACAGCTCAGCGACGTCTTCGTAAAGTGCGGGTATGTGCATCTACCCTCACTAAGAATATCGCGATAAGACCCGTTTTCGATAGTGTTTTATAAAAACATACATATTTTTATTTCTTTCTTATTTGCAAAATAGTTGGGCAAACGTTAACTAAAACTGATTCAAATTTAAAGTTGATAGCATTAGTAGTTCTTGAGATATCCAGCTGTGACAGACAGACATACTGAGTCACACCATAAGGGTTCCTTTTTACCATTTTGGTACGGAACCCTAATAAAAAGGGCTGATGAAGAAGTTTTACGATTTCCTTCATGTGTTCCAGAAGTACTCGGCTCCAGGTGCCACATGGTCATCATCTCCTCTAAAGACACATACCCTGCTCGCCCTGGAAGGTGACGTCGAAGTTCTTGCACCAGTCCTGCACGGTGAAGTGGCGCGTGGCCTTGAGGCTGGTCCGCAGCAGCTCGGAGCGCAGCACTCGGATGGCCAGCTTCTCGTGCGGGTGGCGCGAGTGGGCCTTGCGGATCTCGCTGTAGAAGAAGTCTTGTTTGTTCTGGGGAAAGAAAAAAATAAAGATAAAGATAATTTTATTTTGCAAATATGGATAAGTACAGAGGATAAGGCAAATACAGATCAGCCATATTTTATCATGCAGGCATGCAAAATACAAAAATAATTTTAAAAAAAAGAAAAGGAAAAAAGGAAAGGATAAAGGAAATACATGTTAAAAACATCGTCAGAAACTCTCAGTATATCGAAACATGTCAGTGTCTCAAAAATTCCGCAAAACACATCATCTAAGGGTGCAACCAGAGAACGGTGAATCGTCGCCTAAAAATCTGTCGTCTCATAAACATCATCGGTCTTACAAAACGAGGTTTTCCTTCTGTCATGGACCAACCATCCAACCATCGAGCGAGTTTTTGTAATAAGAACCTAGCTGTGATAGAAATAAAGTTCTTTATATAAAACTGACCATTTAGTCCGGTGTCGGTCCGGTGTCCGGTAGTCTCGTTGCACCCTTTGGCCCTTGATTTGCCAGGAAAGTACTTAGTCTAGTAAAATTTAGAATGAAAGGGTCTAATTCGTTCGACAGGAAATCTAAAACAAAGGCTGCCTTTTATGATGGTCACCGTGTTATGGTTTAATTGAAAGGATACCACCTCTGCTTATCTCAGATTATGAAGATTTACAGGGTAAGTATACATATAGTTAGAATATATTTTATACCAGCTGTTGCACGCGGCTTCGCCCGCGTGGATGTCAATACTTCCTTAGTTGAATAGGATTTTGTTCACAATTTCATGGGTTTTATTTTTTTTTGCGCAAATCCTTAATTATTTGTCCAAAACAAAAATAGCCTGAGTGACTCCTTATAACATCAGCTACCTGCCAGTGAAAGTCCCGTCAAAATCGGTACAGCCGCTTCGGAGATTAGCCGTAACATACAGACAGACATTTTAAACAGACAGAGAATTTTAAAAACTGTTGTTTTGTTATGAGTATATACTTTCATATGCATTTAGTAAAAAGCTGTTATTTTGACACTACAAACAGACACTTCAATTTTATTTATATTTGTATAGAAAACTAGGTTAAAAAGTAAAAAAATGTTATAAATGTGCTAGTTCTATAACCAAATCTATGTACGTCACACATACCTTAAAGGTGTCTTCCCCGCCGCAGTTGGCAATGAGCAGCTGCGTGAAGGTGGCGGCGATGAGGTCCCGCTCGGCGGACACCAGCTCCAACTGAGGCTGCACTCCGTCTTCTAGTGTGAACTCGCCGCCAGGGCCGGAGCCCGCTGGCGTCGGCTTTAGGATTAACTGGAAGAGGAGACGTTAAAGGTAAGCTCCTGCGATCAGTAACACAAATGTGAACAGTTGGGACATCAAGACAACAAAACTGCATTTATTTATGACATACTAGCTGCGCCCCGCGTTTTCACCCGCGTAGACCGGGATAAAAAGTAGCCTATGTGTTAATACAGGGTATAAGCTATGTACATACCAAATTTCATCCAAATCGGTCCAGCCGTTTGAGCGTGAAGAAGTAACAAACATACAAACGCATACACTCACAAACTTTCGCCTTTATAATATTAGTGTGATTGGTGCAGTAACGGGTTGTAAAAGTTGTCGACAGATGGCAACCTGGAGTCAGGTTGACGATAGAGGGAGGCAGGCATTGTCTTGATTTCACTAACATAGATGTACGGGTTGGTATCAGAATGACTGGATCGCAAATTGACCACGTCGCTCTTAGTCCAAATCTCAAAATGTCTAAATCTCAAAATACCTAAGTCGCAAAATGACTACATCGCTTTCAGTCCGAACAGTTGTGTAGGCACCTATACCTACATTAATCTCTTTGGTTCTTAAGGTGACTTTTTTTCTAAATTTCCCTAGACTATAATGTGCTTCCCCAAAATTCACTCTTTACACCAAACTTGAACCAAATCGGTCCATTTTGATGATTGAACAGACAAACCTACAAACAGACAAAAATGTTAAAATCACCTATTTTGGGTAATATAATACTGGTATGCAGCTGCATCCGACCCCAACATAGCTGGGAAAAGGCTAGGCAGATGACGATGATGAATGATGATGTATCCAGTCATTCTGATATCAACCCTGTATAGGTGCCTACACAACTGTTCGGACTGAAAGCGATGTAGTCATTTTGCGACTTAAGTATTTTGAGATTTAGACATTTTGAGATTTGGACTAAGAGCGACGTGGTCAATTTGCGATCCAGTCATTCTGATACCAACCAGATGTACTGTTCACACTTGTTGTGATAATGTACACTACCATTCTATGGATGTCATAATTGTGATATTATGTGTGTGATGAGATTTATCATCGGCAAAAATGATTTCAAGATTTCATACAAACTTATCCCCTCAACCCACCAATGAATGAATCTTCAAAAATCCTTCCTAAGCTGACGTTTGCTCGAACGTAAAAATATCGCGGCGATTTTTTTTTCGAGTTGAAAATCCAACAGTGTGTTTTTTCGACGCGCTGGGATGCACTGTGTTGTTGTTAGGTTGGATTCTCGAAGTTCGGCTCAACACCGATGGTTGAAAATCCAGTGCGCGATATTTTTACGTCCGTGCGAATGTTGGCTTAGTGCTCAGTTTTGTTTGAGTTGTGCGCTGTCTGTCAGTGAATATAAGATTATTATTGCGGAAGGTGAGGAGCAACTTGGCACCTGGCTTGGGTCTCACCTTAGTGGAAGGACACAGTCGGAAGCTGGTGATCCTCTTAGGAATGAACTTGAGGATGTAGTCCTTGAGCGTGAGCTGCTTGGGCGAGATGCAGCACAGCACGCGGCGCGGCTTGCCGGAGATGAGGCGCGCCTCGTAGCTGGTGTTGTGGCGCTTGGACGAGATGTTGCGCTGCACCGTGGCCGTGTCGCTCGCTGCAACGTGCGGACGGCTTCACAACACATGTTAAGCAGGGCACATACACACCAGGAACATGATTTGGTCATACAGGGAAAAAAGCCAACCGATGACCATTCCTAACTGTTGTAGATAGATAGATTGATAGATAGATAAATCATTTATTTAGTGCACACAAAAGACACAGCACAAACACACAAAAGTACAATTAAATGGTAAAGTAAAATTAACAAGGTGCCAATAAAAAAAATAGAAGAATAACACAAATAAAAGTGACACTATGACATAGGTAGGTACTTAAAATAAAATTAACAACGGAATACACAGTGCGGTGTGTGTCTCAATGTTGCACCAAATGGGAGTCCAGCTCGGCATGTGTCAGGCAAATATACCTGACGCTGATATTCTGCTGGATCCCTGCAGTGACGTACGGACGTCGAGCAGTCGAGATAAATTAGTATTGTAAGAAAGTGTTATGCGCGTAATAATTGGTCCATCCTTATATACCGAAACTCTTCCGAATCTCGGAAAGCACGTTAAGCCGTTGGTCTCGGCTGTCATTCATGGATCTTTGACAGTCGTTACGAGTCGTTAGAAGCCCGAAAGTTTGACAACCGGTCTTACCAAGGGGTATCGTATTACCCAGTTATTGGGTTGTGGAGGTCAAATAGGCAGTCGCTCCATGTAAAATACTGGTATTCAGCTGCATCCGATTAGACTGGAAGCCGACCCCAACATAGTTGGGGAAAGGCGGCAGATTAATTTTTGTTCTTAAGGTTGATGCGCCAGGGTAGCCCGCGAAATTTTACGTTTTTTGCAATTTGTAGGTCAGTGTGAGCTTGTATGTTGATTAAAATATGATTCGCGGCCGTAGCTAATATGACTTTACAGAATTATAATCATTAGAATCAGCAATACAGCTCCATAAGTTAGCATTTACCTCAAACCTCATGATTTCATGAAATCGCTAGATTTGAGATAAATGCTAACTTATGGAGTTGCATTGCTGACCTACAAATTGCAAAAAACGTAAGAAATTTTGAATTTCGCGGGCTACCCTGGCGCTTTCGCCTTAAGGGATGATCCAAAATTATCTGATGAAAATATAAACCAGAAAGAAAAAAAAAGAAAGAAAAGAAGAAAGAAAAGAAGAAAGAAAAAGAAAGAAAAAAAATCGAAGAAAGAGAGAAAATAAAGAAGAGAGAAGAAAGTGCCAGCTACAAATTTAATGCTTTGGTTTGATTACTTGAACACTTAAATCCAAATAGTTCCCTCACCAGTGAGCACGATGCAGTCGAACTCCCCGTTGTGCAGCATCACTCCCTCGTACAGCACCTGCGCGCGGTACACTCCGGCGCGCTCGAAGCACAGCGCCATGCTGACGCGCTGGTTCACGGCGTCGTACGAGAAGGTGGCTGAGGACGACAGCTGCTCGTCTACCTCGCCGCCGAGAGGGTTGATTTTGATGGAGAAGCCCTGGAGATGAGAGCGTTATGAGCGTAAAAAAACATAGAATTGCTAGGTACACTTTTTTACAAATCATCGTCTTCCTGCCCTTATTCCATGTTACTTATGGTCGGCGCAACACGTCTTCTTCTTCCATTCTCCGCTGTCAACCGTCACGCTCTCATTCACTCCCTTCTCTTTCATATCATTCCTCACACAATCCATCCATCTTTTCTTTGGCCTTCCTCTGCCTCTCCATCCATCAACATGTATATTCATCACTCTTTTAGTCACATGCATTTCGTCTCTCCTCATCATATGCCCTTACCAAGCCAAATGATTTCCTTTAAATTTTTCTGTCACTGGCGCCACTTTCAAACTTCCTCATACTCATTTCTTACTTTATCCACTGTCGTCACTCAACACATCCATCTCAACATTCGCATCTCCGCTGTATGTAATCTTTTTTCATCCGTCTTCAGCATTCCGATCCATAAAGTACGACAGGCCTTATCACGGACTTGTAATTTTTTTACAAATACAAGGTGGATAATTGTTAGGTCATGCACTCACGGCGGGCGGCTCCTGGTCCGTGAGCGGCGCGGGGTTGTCGTACTGGTCGCGCGGGTGCACGTGCAGCGTGCGCGCGTGGCCCGCCGCCCACACCAGCGCGTGGTGCGCGCGGCCCACGCGCGAACGGCGCGCTTCCACCCGCCCGGCCGCGAACCACTTGCGGTACGGGCTGCCGCTGATGGGCACCAGGCCTGGAGGGGTTCACTGATGTCAGCGGTGCCAACACAAAAATTGTCAGCTAAAGTGTTGAGATGGTAGCGGCCGCCGCCGAGGCCAACTCTGAATGAGCAGTGAGATGATCTAGAGAAATCTGCTAAGTCTCCGTGTACCAGATAAAATAAAGTCAGTTTAAAAAAGTGTTGGAAGCGTTTTCGAATCTGCTCAAATTGAATAACTTAGATAGTAGAGGCTGATTATTTATCTTTAAGACTTACGTGCAAAACATCAGGAACCGTCCTATGACATGAAAAAAGATCATGGATCCATTATGGTTCCTTTGAGAAAAAAGGATGGTGCTATACGTTGCATATAGCTCCGCTTCTCTCTCACACCGACCGGAACCATGATGGATCCATGATCTTTTTCACGTCTTAGTACGGCCCCAGATTTAAATATACTTATCTAAGACATTGTTCAGTGAATTTTTAACAAAAAAAAAAAGAACGCGACACATGAACAGAACAAAACGAGATAAAATTGAGAAAAGTACAATTATTTACTTACTTAGCTATCCTACATCCATGACCTCACAGAATCTTAAATTTCATGGCTCCACTGTACAATCACACCCGCGCGTACGAAACTTCACATTGGTGAATCATTTGGGTTAGGTTAGAATAGTGACCATTACCTCTATTGCTGGTGAATCATTTGGGTTAGGTTAGGTTAGAACAGTGACCCTTAACGCGCGACGGCGAGCGAGCGAAGCGAGCGGTGCCGCGGCAGCGGCCGCCGAGCGCCATATCCCCTCAATTTTTGGTGAATCATTTGGGTTAGATGAGGCGGTGAATGTCTTGTATATTAGACGATGAAAGCCTCAAGGTTATTGACCTTGATTTCAAGGTCAATGTGGTACTCGTACTGTAAAAATTTTTTTTTTTCGGCGTCTATTATTTTGCGCACTTTGTTGTTTTCAATAATACACTAAAAAAGGTCTATTGTACCCAAAAAAAAATAGCTAGTATATAAAAGCGCCGGGTGCGTTTGTACAGTGGTTCCAATTTCATTCACGACTCATAATTCTATCCATCTCCCGACAAACAACATTGAGTATCGTATACCTCGTAACATCGTGATTTTATGTAATGGGGAAGAAAACTGTCAAATTAGTTCCACGTAGATGGCGCTAAGGTGTTTGTTACTTTCATTTAGCTGTCAATGCAGTTCCCTGCTGAAAACTTTTCCACGAGATGGCGCTATTTTTTCTTGTCGCCGATTGGTCACTTTGTCTTCAAGATGACTTTGACAGGTGACAAACACCAGCGCTCTCTCGCGTTGAAGCTTCCGGTAATCAACACCATTACCTCGTTGTATAACTCACCAATCACGACGGACACGATGTACACGCCGGCGGTGCGCACGGTGAACTTGACGCGCGCGGTGTTGGCGTGCGCGGGGTCGCCCGAGCCCAGCTCTATCACCGCCGTCACCTGCAATAGAGGACATAGCACGAAGCTCTCACACCTGCTTTAATTTACACAATAGTGCCAACAAAACATGCTTACACCAGATTTCTGAAAGACTACGTAAAATATAGGAACTAACTTTCGACCTGTGACGAACACTAAATTAATTTGAATAACACCTTGCACGCTTTAATTCCCCAAGAGAGGTGTATGTAAGAGTTATAAATCGAGTCGAGTCTCTTGTCAAAGTAATATCAGCCGCAAGGGTCGATCGAGATTAAGCTACGCTTGCCGCGGTTGGTCCGTGGATGGGTGACCATCTTTACATACCAAGACCCCTCCGTGCCTCGGAAAGCATGTTAAGTCGTTTGTCCCGACTGTCATTCGTGAATCTTTGACAGTCGTTACGGGTCGTCAGAAGCCCGAAAGTCTGACAACCAGTCTTACCAAGGGGTATATATATTACCCAGTAACTGGGTTGTGGAGGTCAGATAGGCAGTCGCTCCATGGTCATACTGGTATTCAGCTGCATCTGGTTAGACTGGAAGCCGACCCCAAAATAGTTGGGAAGAGGCTAGGCAGATGATGTACGAGTAACCCGACCCGACCTGTCGAACCAAGGACCTCAAGAACTTCTAAAAGAATATTTCATAACAATGAAAATTGCAAAAAAAAATGATATGAAGCCATGTAAAAATAAAGATAGATTTTTCTTAAATTTCAAGTTTATCCGCCCTGGCAACCACTAGTCTAACGCGGCAGACTCATGTCTGGACACTCATGTCAAGCTATTTAAATGGCCCATGTTATTTCAGTCAGCCAATCACAACAGTTAACATGAGTGACAGTCAGCTATTTTTACACGTCAGACCAAAAAAAAATTCCTGTTTTTTTTAAGGTTTTTTCAAAAACCGGGTATTAAAAAACCAGCAGTAACATCCAACTCACGCTTACCTTCCTAGTGCCGTGGCAGATGGACACGGTGAGCTCGTCCGTGTCGCAGATGGGGTACGGGTGTCCGTTGCGTTGGTAGCAGTGCACTGTGAAGCACATCGTCTCGCCCACAGCTTGGGGTTCTGTCCAACCCCACTCCACCTGGAGATGTGAGGTTTGGTGTAAGAAGTATCTTTATTAGCAAGCAGTCGCACTGACGAGCGTGTTGTAAGTCTGATTCCCACGCATGCACTTTTAGTGAACTAACTTAACCAACTTTTATTTACCAATTATTTTAGCATCACATCATAAAAATCTTAAATTCATTCTCTGACAACGCCCAGCCTAAACCGCTGCTGGGTCCAAAGTATGAAATTTTGCACAAGAGTTCTAAGGGAGAAGTTTTTATTTCATCCCCTAAAACAAACAAACTTTAATCCTCTATTTCATTTCCCCCCGAAATGATATAGAGGATGAAAGTTTGTAAGGAAATTAATCATTTTTGTCGAAGGGAAACCTCACCGGGACATACGATTTTATAATATTAAAAACCAACATGCTGCACATTTCATTGTAAATACTTATTCTTTATTATTATTTACTATTTACCGTATTTGTTTCTGTGGTAACAAGAATACAAGCTTCGCCCATTCATGCTTCATGCTAGCTTAGTCCTAATTAAACTGTTATTGAAAAATTTATTATATAAATGACACCGCTTTGTTTTTTTTTTTGTGGATGTGAAATCATCAAATGACTTCTCCCGCTCTGGGTGGAGCAGGAGGACGTGTCAGACTTTTACTGACTAAAATCCACCCGTGTTCCTTCAGTTGGCTGTGCCAGGGCCACGGTATCTCTTTCGAACAACCCGCGACCCCGGCGGCAAATACACCCCCCGACCTGCCAACTTGTTATCCTTAAAGTGCTCCATGTAATCCACTTTTTTTTCATTCATTACTACTTATTAGATCCTCTTAGTCATAATTTTCTAAAATCAAGGATATAAGTCTACACAGACAGGTACATCTGTACAGGTCTGGTCAGGTCAGGTGTCAGGTACAGTTAAAGCCCTTCTGGGCTTCGTGCCGTCTGGGTTCAGTGTTCGCGTACCTAGTTAGATCAATCCCAGATGAAGTGAAACACTGAGGGCCCTAAGTATGCATGCAATCTTTACCATTTCCCAGACGGCCTTTGGCACTTCCTGGACAGCGGGTACCGGAGATCTCGACCCTGATATGCGTAGAAAGACCCTCCCACGGGAACGTACTACCGGGGTAAAAAGTATCTTATATTCTAAGCAAGGTTATGGTCTACCTGTGTGCCGAATTTCATCGAAATTCGTTCAGCCTTTAAGGTGTGAACAGGTAACAGAGAGAGTTACTTTCGCATTTATAATACTAGCAGTGCCCCGCGGTTTTACCCGCTTCAATCTGGAACCCATAGGAATATCGGGATAAAAGTAGCCTATGTGTTAATCCAGGGTGTCAGCTACCTCCATACCAAATCTTATCAAAATTGGTCCAGCCGTTTGAGCGTGAAGAAGTAACAAACACACACACACTCGAAAACTTTCGCCTTTATTAGTGTGATTAGTAAGTATGGAAATATGGATTACCTTACAACTAGGTGGATGAAGATATTTCCCGGTGACATACTGCAGCAGAGAATGTTTCGCCTCGGGCGCGAGGGACGGCTGCGTCATGGCCGCCAGCGTCACCAGCCCGCACACCGACACCGACACCACCAGCATGCCACCTGGGTTACGTCCATGCGTGCCAAATAATAATGGTACTGTCAAGACGCCATTTTGTTCCGCAATACTCGGGAACTTCATTACCAATGCGTACTAATTTGACAGCTATCGTGTGAAGTTGACAGCAAGCGCGATCCTATTCTTATATCAAATACCACCGAGATAGACCCCAAAAATACGTGAAAAGGGTGAGTATACCACTAGAGATCGCCGATTAATCCTTAACCAATAGGAGATTAACATAACATTTTCGTCTTTTCCACAGTTATCCATGAGGATTGCCATAAAAAAGTTACATAAATACCAAAGACTACATGCAATTCCACCCAGTAATTATGCAGTTATTGTTAATGGCGTTAATAAATGAGTGTAAAAAGGAAGAGTGAGTAAATGCTTACCTGTCTCCATACAACGCGATTTTTTTTTTATTTATACGTCCACGTATCATTTAAAAAATATCGCTCCACGTTCATGACAAAAAATCTGCCCAAAATTGTAGAGAGAAATGAGTCACATGTAACTCATGAACTTGTTTTATTATGCTCTCGTGACCCATATCAGGTGTACCAGAATGATGTGCACAAATATAAGGATGTGGTACAGACCATCAAATTGAACAACTTTTTCCCGGGGACCAACATCGTAATCGTTAAAAAAAAACAATTGTCCCATACATCATCATTCTCCAGCCCTTATCCCAATCTATTTGGGGTCGCCGCAATCTATTTGGGGTCGCCGCAACACGTCTTTTTTTCCATACTTCTCTATTAGTCGTCATTCACAGTCCATCCATCGTTTCTTTGGTCTTCCCCTACTCTTATAGCCATCAACATTGTCCCATACATATTTTGGTCAAATAGGTATTGACATTTTATTTTCACAGAGGAGCTCGTGGCTAAGTAATAACAGCCGCACGGGTCGATCCGTCAGGTTAAGCTACGCTTGCCGGGGTTGGTCAGTGGATGGGTGACCATCTTTACATACCGAGATTCCTCCGTGCCTCGGAAAGCACGTTAAGCCGTTGGTCCCGGCTGTTATTCGTGGATCTTTGACAGTCGTTGCGGGTCGTCAGAAGCCCAAAAGTCTGACAACCAGTCTTACCAAGGGGTACAGTGTTACCTAGTAACTGGGTTGTGGAGGTCAGATAGGCAGTTGCTCCATGTAAAATACTGGTATTCAGCTGCATCCGGTTAGACTGGAAGCCGACCCCAAAATAGTTGGGAAAAGGCAGGCAGATTGATTGAACATCCATACCCCAAGTCCAAGCGTCCTGGTGCTTGCTGTTCTTGACCACAGCGCTCCAGAGGTCTGCCTTCAGGGTCTGCAGCGCCTCCTTGCCGGTGGGTAGACTCTGGCGCGCCGCAGACCAGGCGCCGAAGTCCTTGGGGTCCAGGACGTGCCGCGCCGTGCTGTCCTCCAGCCAGTACACGTCCTCCAGGCAGGACACATCGAGGCTGAGCAGTCTACAGCCAAACAAATGGAGTGGGTTTTGACGCGTGACGAAGTGTGAAGTACTAACTAAAGTGCATTATCAAAGACCCTTCTTATATCTATACCTAATTATCAATTAAAGTCGCTTTTCATGTCTGTCTGTGTGTTCGAGTTGTTCTTCTTAACTACGCAACGGATTTTGATGTCGTTTTCACCATTATTCCTCCTCTCTCCTACTATGCTGTGCCCGACAGGGTCCATAATTGTGTCATTAATTTTAAGCTTACCAACTGACTTATAACATTATAGAACGCAATAAAGAATTGAGCATTGGATTGAATTGAATTTATACCGGAAGGTAAGTATCTATGTGTTTGTGTATCTTGATCAAGCATGATACGCGGCAATACATAATGATTTATATAATTTGAATCATAAAAATCATCAATACAGATTGCAGATTCGTCAAACGAACGAAATCTAACGAATCTGCACGAAATCTAACATAAAGAGATCTAATGATGATTTTTATGATTAAAATTATATAAATACTTACATATGTTTTATTGCCGCGTATCATGCTTTGATGAAGATACAACCTAACACGGACCTGCAAATTGCAAAAAACTAAAAAAAAATGAATTTCGCGGGATACCACTGCGCATCATCCTTAACGACCCGTCCCTGGGGGCCTACTCCCTAAGTCCGTCCGTCTTTCCGTCCGTTCTTCCGTCCGTCTGACATTACGATCCATCAAAACAAGTGTAAAAGTTAAATTTTTCGGACGGGCAAAAACACATCGGGAGTAGGGACAACTGGCAAATCATGTTGTCATTCATACTTCGTTCGGGCCTAGAACCAATCATCCATCCGTAGGTGATATGGAGTAAGAAACGCCCCCTGATTTGCACGATATATGTAGTACATATATCGTGCAGATAAGGCAGTTTTATAAGTGCGTCAATGTGACAGAAAATGTTCCTTTGATAACTTTAGTATCATTGGAGAGATGGCTACAGAAGACAGCAAGACGCACGACTAACAAACGAATACGTACACACTTCAGGTAATTAGGGATTTCTGTCGACTCGTAATCACATGACGCATTAGGTAAATATTGTATTTTATCTAAGAGTACCTATTGTTATAGTGCATTTTATCTATAAATCTTGTTAAGGCGCTACCAAAATAAAATGGGGGATTTTTCTTAACCATTTATTTTACTATTGCAACATGTATGGATTTAATTTTTGGTTATACATATGTTTATTGAATACTTGATTAATACTTTGACTGAAGGAAAACACAATTGGATTACATTTCCTCGATAGAATTTAATTCCGAAAAGACCTTTACTTTTTTATGTTTTTTTCTGTAATTCTAGAATCCTAAGTAATTTCATTGCTGAATTGCATTCAAAATGTACGTATTAGCTAATTAAAAATTCTGCCTGAACATAACTTTGATATATAGCTTAATTTATTTTTTAACAATTTTTATTTGATTTGGCGCTTTTATTTTGGTTCCAGCGCATTGTTGCGCTCTCTTTTTTTCGCATGTGGAAGTAATTGACTCTGTCACTTTCTTATTCCCGCCTAGTTCGCTTTTTACATATCCCTTAAGGCGTTTTCCGCACTTATGGACACGTTCATTGGCGCGTGAAACGCGTTTACTGGACTAACCTAAGACCACCCCTTCCACTTGCACCACCAACCGCTAAACACGAATGTAAAACATATATATGTTTTTTTTTATTTTTTTATTATTAAGTACTTACTCTTAGGAAGGCTTACAGGCTAATTACAAATAATAAATGTTTATGTTTGAAGAGGGGAAACACAGACTGATGTTTTAAATACATTAGCGTTTAATGTATTTGGTGATTGGTGATGCAAGCGGACCTAAGTGCGCCATAGGCATTGAGCATGAACAAAAATCTTTTTTACAAAAAAAAAAAAAAAAAAACAACCGACTTCCAAAAAAACCCTACAAAGTGAAAAATAACTTTAATTCCGGAAGTCAGGGTCTTGGATTTTGTAGTTTAATTTTTTGCCACCGACTTCCGAAACTAAAGTTATTTTTCACTTTGTTTTTGGAAGTCGGTTTTTTTTTTTGTTTTTTTGAGTTTTTATTTTTCACTTTTTAGTTGTGGTACTGCCCCACACATATTCGAATAGTCGAATAGCACTACCTGCAAAGGAAATCAGAACATCATCCACATAAAAAGTGGGAAAAATACGTATTATTAAAGCTTGTTATAGAAATAAAGTTCACTTTTTAACCGACTTTTCAAAAAAAAAAAAAGAGGTTATCAATTCGTCGCGTACTTATATACTTATATTTTTTTTTATGTTTGTACACGGATTTCTCCGTCAATTGTGGACCGATTTTGAAAATTCTTTTTTATTACATAGGGTATGCTCTCGAGGTGGTCCCATTGTCACCAAGTCAGAATCTGATGATGGGATCCCATGGAAATCGAGGGAAACCCTCAAATTTTATAGGCACACCTATAGAGATTTGGGTATTTTTTATTGTAACTTGTGCATTTGCTTTCGAAAAGCATCATTTGATGAAGTGGAACTCATGATGAAGACCACATATGGCCATGGGAACTACTCAATAATAAGTATTTCATGGGTTGCGATTGGATTACCAATTTATGCTCGTCCGTCACAATGCATATGGTGAAGTGGAGGAGAACTCCTCAACAATTAACATCCCTGTATCGGGAAAAGCAATATTTTGTAAAAGATGATGAGCAGTTGACATTAGGCTATTATAACTTAGATAAATTACAAACTGACCCACTGAAAAGCGAAAAATAAAAAACTTTTTTACAAAAAAAAAAAACTGACTTCCAAAAAAAACTGCAAAGTGAAAAATAACTTTAATTTCGGAAGTCGTTGGCAAATAACTAAAATACAGATCCAAAGACACCGACTTCCAAAATTAAAGTTATTTTTCACTCTGCAGTTTTTTTTGGAAGTCGGTTGTTTTTAGGGTTCCGTACGTCAAAAGGAAAAAACGGAACCCATATAGGATCACTCGTGTGTCTGTCTGTCTGTCCGTCTGTCACAGCCAATTTGCTCCGAATCTAGTCGAGGGATTAAGTTGTTTGGTATACATATGGATTTCTATGACCCAAACATGTAACAGCTAAAGTAAATAAATGAATTTTGAATATGGGTGTCACTGTTAGGGGGTTAATAAGAAAATGAAAAAAAAAGTTTTGCAAACTGTACCGTGTGACATATCAAATGAAAGGGGAAAATGAATGTGGGGGTGAATGAGGGTTTCAAATAATTTTTTTTTATAATTTTAAAATAAATAGTTTTGAAGTTATTTAAGAAAATAGACGAAAATTGACCGTTCGCCCCCTTATCTCCGAAACTACCGAGCCTAAAATTTTGAAAAAAATACAGAAAACAGTTCTACACCTGTAGATTACAGGAAAACCAATATGAAGTTTGTGGTCATAAAATAACATGGTAAATCTCTCAACAGTATGAGTACAAAATTACATTTACTGTTGGAATGTATAGGAGAACATGTTTTTCAACTATAATGTTAAGTTTGTTTTTGGGATAATGAATTTAATCCCAACTACGGCACCCTTCATTGTGCGTAGTCCGACACGCACTTGGTCGGTTTTTTTTTATAAAAAAGTTTTGCTTGTGGGAATTTTCGGTAATAGAAATACATGTTTTCACTATGCTGACTACGTACTTGTTAAGCTAATTCACACATACAAGGATTCTAACTCAACAAAAGCTAACTCAAAAAACATGGGACCAACTTCGAGGTGTTCCCTCCCGAATAAAACAAGAATATTTCAATTGGCAACAACTTACTTTGTAAAAAGTTACAAATAAAAAAAAAAAAATATATACGTGTCGACTTGAGCAACTCCCTTCTTTTTTTTCGTCGGTTACAAACAGCTAGACCTAACATTTGGTATTGACATTAGAAATATACACCCAACAAACAGAGCATAAACCGAACTATCCATTTCCTAACCAACATTATTTCCATCTAAACATTCGGAAAATTGCAATAAATCCAAAGACCATTTTCAGTTTAACGGTACATTACCCCTTGCCCGAGGCCTATCTGGGGCGGACATAGGGTGCGTCTGATCATGTTAGATGGGCCCCGGGGTCTCAGGGGTCAGAGAGCTGATGTGTGTGATAAACTACCCCACAACGGTCAGATAAAGGGTTACTGACGCGTTCATGCGTGTTTTTGAAAGAATTGTTTATGTCATGTTTTGTTTTAAGCGTGTTTTTGTTAGATCGTTTGAGGGTTTTGGACGTTTGTATTTGTTTTGAGTAGAAAAGTCAATTTGGAAGAAATAATAAAATAAAACAAGACCTTTACGATAAAGAAAAACTGGTTGTTTTCACGGCCAAAAAGTATAAACGGAGGTCTGTGCTGATGAGCTAGAATAATAGGTTCACGGACGGTAAATGTGACAAGAGAAGTGTCATTGTTATGACGTCTAATATAGACTAAGAACCCACGAAAGAATTAAATCAATCAGCCAAATCCTACGGTACCTGTTGCATTCGCGCGACCAAAATAACATAACTGGAATTCGTCAATAGAAAGAACATGATTGTATATTTAGGCTTTCAGAAAGGTTCTAACTCTATGTCAACATACGCTAAATATATATCACCAACTTCCGCAACATAAATGCCAATCCCTATGATCGTGACAACAATATCCCGAGTGCAAATCCGTCAAGTGTCGTAACATGAGCAGGCCGCGAGGTGGTCACATTAGCGGATTATCGCACCGTCAGTGGGAGCTTTAATTTAATCACGTCAGCCCACAGTCAGGTCCACAGAGCTCAGAATATCCGCGGCGACAGCCTCTAAAGATGGGGCACCGAAAGTATGTTGACTTCAGGGGGTCTACTCCCGCCGCCGGGGTCGCGGGTTGTTCGAAAGAGATACCGTGGCCCTGGCATAGGCAACTGAAGGAACACGGGTGGGTTTTAGTCAGTAAAAGTCTGACACGCCCTTTCGCTCCACCCAGAGCGGGAGAAGTCATTTGATGATTTCCCATCCTCAAAAAGGGTGTCTACTCCCTAAGCACGAAGGCCGTAGTTTCGGCCTTAGTTACGGGCGTTTCCTACTCCGTATCACCTACGGATGGATGATTGATTGGGGGCCCGAATGAAGTATGAATGACAACATGATTTGACAGCTATCCCTACTCCCGATGTGTTTTTGACCGTCCGAAAAATTTAACGTTTACACGTGTTTTGATGGATCGTTACGTCAGACGGACGGACGAACGGACTTAGGGAGTAGACCCCCTAATGTCACGGACCGCCATTCAAAGCTGTCAGCTTCTATACGCCATTCATGTCGTCATCGTGTGGAGGTGGAGCACCTGCAGAGGATATGCCTAACTTCCTTTCCTGCCCATTATGCACAACCACCTAGATCTTCCAGCATTTAAGCGAAGCCAATGATAGAGCTGTCCAGGTTCACATTCTGGTCGCCCATTTGAGTCAAATAGATACGTGAAGAAGAAGATTCGTGTCGTAGTGCGAGTAAACTGTGACATACTAAGCCGACGTTCGCTCGGCTCAACACACAGAGTTGAAAATACAGTGCGCGATAAAATCCCGCCGCGATATTTTTACGTCCGTGCGAACGTGCGAGTTGAATTGCCGCCTCTAGCAGTTGCCGATGACTCCCATACTCTATGGGTAGGTATAATTGCTAACGTTCCACGGTCACATGTTACTTCGTTAGCCCATTTCAACGAGCCCGCGTATTTATAAAAAGATTACGTTTTTGATGGAGCTTTCTGTGTGCCAATTTTGGATACATTTTGTTTTGTCCCAGGGAACGGAAGCTATTAAAAGAAAGGGCTTGTGAGAGTCGTTAAGAAGTGATTGTAAAGAGGAAAGAGATAAAGAATGTGTAGTAGGTAATAACAAATGTGTTTTAGAGGAGCTCGTGGCTAAGTAATAACATGGGTTGATCCATCAGGTTAAGTTACGCTTGCCGGGATTGGTCTGTGGATGGGTGATCATCTTTACATACCGAAACTACTCCTTGCCTCGAAAAGCACGATAAGCCGTTGGTCCCGGCTGTCATTCGTGGATCTTTGACAGTCGTTACGGGTCGTCAGAAGGCCGAGTCTGACAATCGGTCTTACCAAGGGGTATCGTATTACCCAGTTACTGGGTTGTGGAGGTACCACTGGTATTCAGCTGCATCCGGTTAGACTGGAAGCCGACCCGAACATAGTTGGGAAAAGGCTAGGCAGACAGTAGGTACCTAATAACAAAACTGCAGCTGTTTCTCTGAGGAAGATGGTTTTTATTCTGGTGTTGACATATTTCACGATATGAGGCCACTGTTGAACTTACTTAAGACGCAGATAAGTGCCAATCCGTTCAGCCGTTTTTGCGTGATTGAGTAACAAACTTTCACATTTATAATATTAGTAGGATTTATAACAAAAGGTATTAATTATATTAAAACACGTATACCTAAAAGATAAATAATTAAATTATATTTAAAATGGCGAGTTTCATAAAAATACGCTTGATAGTTTTTGCGTGATTCTCAGTTTTTTTATCCGCGTTAGACATGACTTTACAAATGAATTACACTATGTAATATAAAGATAATATAAAATATTCACATATTAAGTTATTAAATAGGTATATTTTTCCAAATCATTAACACTACTCTTTTAGACGTGATCTTCAGTTTAAAATCGTTATAAGTCTCTTATCGTCGCCTTATTAAGGGTAAAAAACCGGTCAATAGCGAGTCGGACTCGCGCACCGAGGGTTCCGTTCCGATTTCTGAAAAAGTGTGCTATTTAGAGACATCGTTTTATTTTTCCTGTAATCTTTACATAAACATCTATCACATAGAATAATTTCAGATTTTCCTGTTTGTAAACTTCGGAGATAAGGGGGGAACGGTATTTTTTTTACATTTTTCATAAAAAGTCGAAAACTATGCGGCCTAAAAAAAAATTAAAAAATGTTTGAGAATGTGTAAACACCGCTCTTTCATATGATACCCCACATGCCCTAGTAACCCCACTTTGAATTTTTAAGACCCCCTTTCAGTCCTTGTTGCAACATTTTTATTTCTTTCTTATTTGCAAAATAGTTGGGTAAATGTCATCTAAAACTGTTCCAAATTTCAAGTTGATAGCATTAGTAGTTCTTGAGATATCCAGCTGTGACAGACAGACAGACTGAGTGACACCATAAAGGTTCCTTTTTTACCATTTTGGTACGGAACCCTAAAAAGAAGAATGTAAAGGTCTACACACTGCGGTGCGGCGTCGCAAGGCATTCTGTACCTACTATCACATAAAGGGCTTTGTTACAGTATATAATAAGCTTGACCAGCATACAGTATACTCGTGTGGATACAACATGCATAATTGCACGTTGCTAGGCAACGCAGAACCTAACAATGTTAAATGTTTATAGGTTTCAGGGTTTCTAGGTTTTGCTATGACGTCAAAGACTTTAGGACTTTATTATCGCAGGAATATTTTATCATAAGTCATGGAATTTCCTTGACTTGGGGCTGCCCTCCTCGGTGGCTATGCCCACAAATATTGTTGGCTAGCTGGCCCGACAGACAAACTGTATATCGTAGGAAGAGAAAGTGTGAAGTCTGCGGATGCATTCAAGTAGTTTATATTACATCAGATTGTCAAACTCAAACTCAAACTCAAAGCATTTATTTCAATTAAACCAATTACAGGCACTTTTGAAAGAGTCAAAGAGTCGGTCAGTAGGTAAGTCAGAAAGTTGAAGCTAGTTGCCCATTCCAAAACTTAGATCTATGGAGAAGAACGGGCAAGAAACTCCACGGACACTCTTTTAAATTAAAATATGGTTACAAAATATTGGTTAAGTACATCATTCATGTTGAAATTATACATGTGAGAACGATGAACGTTAAAAGCGTCCGTAATAAAATTCAAAATTAAAATAAGCCGTGGCAGCTAAGGTATGACCAGCCTCCACCACCAACAGCGCCGGTTCACGAACCTGACGTAAGGATTCGTTAAATGATCCAACACACGCGCCACCATCAGCGAGGCATTAGAGTGAGCATGACACACTCTCAGCCGCCAGGGCACATCCAAGTCAAATAAAGACGTACCCAGTAAATGGTAGCTTTAGAGTAGGTACATAGTACTCACACATGTGCTAAGCAATTATACAATACAAAGGTGATTGAGTCTACACAATGCAAAGCTATTCTTACAATCTTCAGCAGTTCCAACAGTATGTTCAAATGTTAATTAATTAGTTGAGGTTGTGGAGCAGGACCAGCATGGAGCCAAGCATTTTTTGTCATCCCTAGAATTGGCAGCTATAGGAACAGTTTGTATGGTAAAAAGAAGAATGTGGTTTTTACGTTTTTCCGTGCAATTTTCCCAATTTTTCTGTTCATAAGAACCTTCCTTGGAACTTCAACGCATATTTGAAAAAAAAAACCGAATTGGTCCAGCCGTTCTCGAGTTTTGCGCTCAGCAACACATTTACCCATAAATTTATTTTTATCACACTTCACACTAATATTATAAAGGCGAAAAAGTTTGAGCGTGTGTGTGTTTGTTACTTCTTCACGCTCAAACGGCTAGACCGATTTGGATGAAATTTGGTGAAGCCGCGTTTATACATAAATATACAATTCAGTTCATTGCTATAATCATAGACCATATACGTACCAATCCAATTATCAAGCGAAATCTTTAGAATTAATTATCATCATCAGTGTTCGCCCCGGATAAGGCAGGTATTGGGATACAGATCCCAGAAATCCGGGATTAGTTGCGTAGTTTAGGCTTTTTACACCGAGACCAAATTGTGGCTAGTAATAACAGCCGCACGGGTCGATCGATCAGGTTAAGCTACGCTTGCCGCGGTTGGTCCATGAATGGGTGACCATCTTTACATACCAAGATCCCTCCGTGCCTCGGAAAGCACGTTAAGCCGTTGGTCCCGGTTGACAGTCGTTACGGGTCGTCAGAAGCCCGAAAGTCTGACAACCAGTCTTACCAAGGGGTGTCGTATTACCCAGTTACTGGGTTGTGGAGGTCAGATAGGCAGTCGCTCCATGTAAAATACTGGTATTCATCTGCATCCGGTTAGACTGGAAGCCGACCCCAAGATAGTTGGGAAAATGCTAGGCAGATGATAACTAAACTATTATGTAGCTCTGCGGAAAGTCCCGAAGCTAATGTAGGCGGGGTAGTGTTACTCAAGTAACTACTAATTAAAATAAACCTTCATCATAGATCCACGGCACACGATACAAGTTAATCCATATCACTATCAGACATGCAATCACCTGGCTTACAGGAAACTGAGCTAGTATAACATAGTACACTCAACCACAATCAGAAATACACAATTGACCTACGAAAACGGCCTTTACCGCTAAGAAATAGACAACTTGACAAACTGAAAATGTTATAATGTAAGTGCGGTTGAGTGTGCCTCTACAGTTAGCGTGATATCGCCGTATTCCACGCTGTTGGCCAGATTAGCGGCTTGAATGTGAATTAAGCGCTGGAGGGATATTAGTCATGCTGGTTCACGCCTTCCGGACATGCTGGGTTTGTGGGGAGTGGTGGTGCGGACGGGGTGTGGGTTTGACCGCATAGATGCGCCAAAAGTGGGGTATACATCTATGGAAGTACGTAGGGGAAACGTACATACGGCAAAAATATGCTTACATCACGACTATTATCTCCGAAGGGTCGGGCAGAGGTGTACCTATAAGTAGTAACACCCACATTTCGCTAGATATGTTTAACACGTCTCACTGGTTGCGGCTACTCATTTTCATACATTGCCCACGGGCGTAGTGTCACAACGCATGGTATTTTGCGTAAAAACTTGAATGTGTGCGTGGAGGTACTTTCTTTGACGTAACGACAAAAATTGTGTAATGGCAGTACAGTAGGTACGAAAGTCTTAATTATACCTGTGGTGACAACATGCCGTTCTTTATGGTAGTGTGGAAAATTGGTCGTCATGTGGCGTACTGATTTTATGGAAGTAAAAACTCAGACGTCGACAGGCGTACTGTCGTATGACTTTCAGCTACCTAAACGCCTGTGGTTGTTACTGTCCGCCAACGTGTTAAGTCCCATTTAATAGGGGGCGAGCCTGTTGCCATCAACCGGGCACTAATCCAGACTCCAGCGGGCTGCTGCTGGGATAATTCCTAATGGAAAAACCCAATAAAACTCTCCCCGACCTGGGGGACCTGGGAATCAAATCCAGGACCTCTTACTCAGCAGTCTCGCAATTAAAAAAAAATACAATTTAATAAAAGCATTTTCAAGTTCTCCAAACGCAGATTAATCATAATTATAAAGAAATCACATCATTAAAACAGGAACCAACAAACGAAACCGAGAATATAAAATGAATACCAATAATCTGTGTTACTAATCAAACCTCAGTGAGCCTGCAATATTCCGCGCGAGGAAATACGTCATAAATCGTGTTTCCTCCCCTCCGGCCTAGCGTGAAACGCAACCTGCCCTAAGATTGCATCTACATTATCGGCTGAAGCGCGATTTTGCTACACTTGGAAAATCTACACATCATAATCTGTGTGTGTTGTGATTAGCAGGCCCAGAAGAGAAAATGGCGGTATGAACAGAACTTATACATACAGCCGATATATTCTGTAAAAATCTCACCGTGAAAAGTTGCGTGAAGTGAGCTGCTGTCACTAGTGTCATCGGGTGGAATGACAGCTCACTTCACGTCTGTCTACGACCGGCTAGTGTAAAGGACTGGCGTAAGGTCGCAGTGGTCAAACAAAGTGGAAATAGCAAAGGAGGGCCTTAATTTCCCTTCAATAGAACGATAGGTACATAATTATAGGCTCTATCTATAACTGGAGCCAATTTATTGTGTGTTACCAGTCTAATCCTAGCGTTAATTTATTAAATTGCAACACTAATTGATAGATAGATAGATAAAATATTTATTCAGTGCATACAAAAGACACAGCACAACACACAAAAGTAGAATTAAATTATTTCAATTTACATGAATTTAAATAAAAATTTAAAAACAAGGTGCCAACATACAAAAAAAACCGGTCAAGAGCTAGTCGGAGTCGCGCACCGAGGGTTCCGTTCCGATTTCTGAAAAAGTGTGCGATTTAGAGACATCGTTTTATTTTCCTGTAATCTTTACATAAACTTCTATCACACAGAATAATTTCAGATTTTTCTCTTTGCAAACTTCGGAGATAAGGGGGGGGGGGGGGGGGCACGGTATTTTTTTTACATTTTTCATCAAAAGTCTAAAACTATGAGGCGTAAAAAAAAGAAAAAAAAAGTTTGAGAATGTGCAAACAGCGTTCTTTCATATGATACCCCACATGCCCTAGTAGCCCCACTTTGAATTTTTAAGACCCTCTTTCTGTCCCTATTGCAAAAAAAAATAGAAATATTTTTACTTCTTTCTTATTTGCAAAATAGTAGGGTAAACGTTATCTAAAAGTGTTCCAAATTTCAAGTTGATAGCATTAGTAGTTCTTTAGATATCCCGCTGTGACAGACAGACAGACAGACAGACAGACAAACAGACAGACAGACAGACAGACTGAGTCACACCATAAGGGTTCCTTTTTTACCATTTTGGTACGGAACCCTAAAAATTAAGAAAGCCATAAGTACATAAAATGTGGAAATAAAAGTGGCAATTGGACATACATAACTTCAAATAACAAATATACAAATAACAGGTACACAGTGCGGTGTGCGTCTCGAGGTTGCACCAAATGGGAGTCCAGCTCAGCATGCGTCAGGCAAATATACCTGACGCTGATATTCTGCTGGATCCCTGCAGTGACGTACGGACGCTGCTGATCAGTCGTGATTATGTTGGTGTTGTGACAAGTGTTATGCGCGGAGTGACATTAAGGCCCTGGTTCCAAGCTTGGTTTAGCTCGGTGTGTAAGTGAAATGGCTTTATGGCTGTCTAGTTTGACGCAGTTTGGAATTTGACATTTCATGGTATATTTTTAATTATAATTATATTTGCTAATGAAGGGATAAACAGCTTTTAAAGATTATTAGGAGCTATGTTTAAAGATTTTCTTGGTACACTAAAGTATATTTAATTATGTTTTGGCTTCCATCACTGTATGTGAAAAGGACTTGAAAATATCATATTTTTTTTACATGTCAAAATTATTTACGGTTGATGAGATACACAGCTTTAAAAAACCATCTTTTTGATCGTTTTCAGGAAATCTGCGCCTTAAGTAAGTATACCCTGGGAACACTGGTGGTTCAGATTACAATTTATTTTCTTATTATTTCCGATTTTTTATTTCCTTATACGATGCATTTATTCGTTCATAACACCATAGGTATCCCATGGGTTTTATGTTTGCCCATAAATGTCAGTATTGGATTCACAAAGGGTCTCCGTGATATGACAAGAGTTTAAGCAGTCATAAAATGGCGAAAGCCGGATGTGACATAAGTTTATGGTTTATTAAGGTTGAGGGTCCTCCAGTGCTCCTCCAATGTGGGTGTTTCTATAGCCTATTGGAGAAAGTTCCCGGCCTGATTATAGGATTGGATAATCTATTCAACTGCTTATTGGGAATCTCCAGTAACTTCCAGAAAACAGGGATGGCAAGTATACCTAGTGGTTTTCTACCGAATACAATTACCTAATTAACTTAACCCCAAAACTGAAGCACACAGGAGGCCTTTATACTTAGCAAAAACATAACACAGCAAAACGCAACTTGATCAGCTATAAAAAAAACCGGTCAAGAGCGAGTCGGACTCGCGCATCGAGGGTTCCGTTCCGATTTCTGAAAAAGTGTGCTATTTAGAGACATCGTTTTATTTTTCCTGTAAACTTTACATAAGCTTCTATCACATAGAATAATTACAGATTTTTCGCTTTGCAAACTTCGGAGATAAGGGGGGGAACGGTATTTTTTTTTTACATTTTTCATCAAAAGTCGAAAACTATGCGGCCTAAAAAAAAGAAAAAAAATGTTTGAGAATGTGCAAACAGCGCTCTTTCATATGATACCCCACATGTCCTAGTACCATTACTTTGAATTTTTGAGACCCCCTTTCAGTACCTGTTGCAAAAAAAATATAAATATTTTTATTTCTTTCTTATTTGAAAAATAGTTGGGTAAACATTATCTAAAACTGTTCCAAATTACAAGTTGATAGCATTAGTAGTTCTTGAGATATCCAGCTGTGACAGACAGACAGACAGACAGACTGAGTCACACCATAAGGGTTCCTTTTTTACCATTTTGGTACGGAACCCTAAAAAGTGTGCTATTTAGAGACATCGTTTTATTTTTCCTGTAATTTTTACATAAACTTCTGTCACATAGAATAATTTCAGATTTTTCACTTTGCAAACTTCAGAGATAAGGAAAACTATGCGGCCTAAAAAAAAGAAAAAAAATGTTTGAGAATGTGCAAACAGCGCTCTTTCATATGATACCCCACATGTCCTAGTACCATTACTTTGAATTTTTGAGACCCCCTTTCAGTACCTGTTGCAAAAAAAATATAAATATTTTTATTTCTTTCTTATTTGAAAAATAGTTGGGTAAACATTATCTAAAACTGTTCCAAATTACAAGTTGATAGCATTAGTAGTTCTTGAGATATCCAGCTGTGACAGACAGACAGACAGACAGACTGAGTCACACCATAAGGGTTCCTTTTTTACCATTTTGGTACGGAACCCTAAAAAGTGTGCTATTTAGAGACATCGTTTTATTTTTCCTGTAATTTTTACATAAACTTCTGTCACATAGAATAATTTCAGATTTTTCACTTTGCAAACTTCAGAGATAAGGGGAGGGGAACGGTATTTTTTTTACATTTTTCATCAAAGTCGAAAACTATGCAGCATAAAAAAAAAAAAATGTTTGAGAATGTGCAAACAGCGCTCTTTCATATGATGCTCCGCATGCCCTAGTAGCCCCACTTTGAATTTTTAAGACCCACTTTCAGTCCCTGTTGCAAAAAAAATATAAATATATTCATTTCTTTCTTAATTGCAAAATAGTTGGGTAAACGTCTTCTAAAACTGTTCCAAATTTCAAGTTGATAGCATTAGTAGTTCTTGAGATATCCAAGACAGACAGACAGACTGAGTGACACCATAAGGGTTCCTTTTTTACCATTTTGGTACGGAACCCTATAAAAGGCCATAAGTCCCCTTGGTACGAGTTACGACTTACGAGGCTCGTTTACGAGCGAATGTTAAGGAATTTCATGTCATTTAGATTGTACACCATCGTTATTTATTTATACGTTTCAGAAATCAGAACTGCGGTGACAGATTTTAGGAGACCCTGCAAAATCGAGTCGGCATGATTTTAATAACTCTCGGCATTTTGTCTTAATTTTCATAAAATATCACGTGTTATCTCTTACCAACAAATCTCTTCTTGTTTCCAGATCAAGATACGTACTAAAACAACATCGAGGATGGATCTTATCGCGATATTCCTTTTTTACGAGGTAAACAGCCGATCGATTCTGTAAAAATCTCACCGTGAAAACTTAGGTGAAGTGAGTTTGTTTTTGCTAGGAATTGACACTATTGACAGCTCACTCCACGCTCACTTCATCTAAGTTTTCACGGTGAGATGGTTACAGAATCGCACTGCAGGTGAAATGATAACTCACTTCACCTACGTCTTCACAGCGAGATTTTACAGTGTAAAGGGTGACACTAAATTCATGGGCATCCTTTTAAAGGGTCTTAAGAAGTACCTAAAAGTTGTTCATAACGATGACTATAATGACCATGAATTCAATTTCACCCTGTAGACCGTCATGATTCCTTTTTTTAGGGTTCCGTACCTCAAAAGGAAAAAACGGAACCCTTATAGGATCACTTTGTTGTCCGTCTGTCTGTCTGTCAGTCTGTCAAGACCCTTTTTCTCAGGAACGCGTGGAGGTATCAATTTGAAATTAATATCAATTACGTAAGTCTATGGTCCCTTGGAGTCCTAAAAAACTCAAGCTTCTAAGTCAACGCAATAAAAAGATACAGCCATTTATGCGACATATTTTGATTCTCGCAAGTAAATCAAAACCTATAGGGTACTTCCCGTTGTCCTAGAATCATGAAATTTGGCTAGAAGCAAGGTCTTATAGCACAAATAAAGGAAAAAGTCCGAAAATTGTTAATTTGTCATTCTATCACATAAAAAATATTGTCTAGTCTGTCAGTCTGTCAAGACCGTTTTTCTCAAAAACGCGTAAAGGTATCAAGTTGAAATTAATACCAAATACGTAGGTCTGTGGTTTCTTGGAGATCTAAAAAAGTCAAGCTTCTACGTCAATGCAATAAAAAATACGGCCATTTAAGCGACATGTTTTGATAGTTTGATACTCGCAAGTAAATCAAAACCTATAGGGTACTTCCCGTTGACCTAGAATAATGAAATTTGACAAGCAGCAAGGTCTCACAGTATAAGTAAAGGAAAAAGGCCGAAAATTGATAATTTATAATTTGATCAAATAAAAAAAATATTTTATGTATTTTAATGCTAAGTTTGTTTTTGGGATAAATTCTTTTCAACTACGGAACCCTTCATTGTGCGTGATCCGACACGCACTTGGCCGGATTTTTTGTATTACAAAAGTCAGCATTGCAATGCCTTAACTATCCAAGATACTTCGAACACTGAGGAAAAATGAAAAGGAAATGAGAAAATCAAGTGACCCGATGCAGAACTCGACGAAAATAGAACTGAATTTCTAGATCTTTTTATTGAAGGAAACGGCTTGTTATAGAAATAAAGATTTATGATTGATTTAGGACATCTAGCGGCGTATTGCATAGAACTATTACATATTACCCCAGATGTAGCTGTGGGTCCTTTGAAGAGTGATTGTTTCCAATGTCATATCATATTGATTACATTCCAAGGTCAGACAAACTGAAAGCTGCTACTTTCTCACGAGTTACAGATTATATACAAGACACAGATACTACTCTCCAAAGGTTGACGGAAATATGTAATTGCCACTCGTAGCATTACATTATTGCCATTAAATGCCAATGCACATGATGAAATATTTGGGTACCTCTTACAGCACAGATCAATAAACTTACATAAAGTAATTAACTGCACAACCCACCACAGTCGTCCTTAATTTCCAATTTCGAGAGTTATCTGCAAATCGCCAATATATCCTGCATCCTTTGAAATTGAACCGATACAACAACACCCGTATTAGAATTCCTTGGAGAACCATAAACAAGGGTTCTAAACAAACACATGACAATAAGTCAGCAGCAACATTTGAGTCTTGGGACCTGAGTTCGTGTGAGAAACAAACACATGACAATAAGTTAGCAGCAACATTTGAGTCTTGGGACCTGAGTTCGTGTGAGAAACAAATACACTTTTCGTGTCTGCCTATTGTTGTATTTGTATCGCCTAGCCTAGCTTCCAGTCTAACCGGATGCAGCTGAATACCAGTATTTTACATGGAGCGACTACCTGTCTGACCTCCACACCACAACCCAGTTACTAGGTAATGCGATATGGTAAGGCTGGTTGTCAGACTTTCAGGCTTCTGACTACCCGTAACGACTGTCAAAGATCCACGAATGACAGCCGGTACCAACGGCTTAAAGTGCTTTTTGAGGCACGGGGGAGTCTCGAGTATGTAAAGATGGTCACCGAAGCGTCTCTGCTTCAAGTCTGACAAAATTTCCTTTCGTCTGTCAATTTGTTGCTACTTCTCCACTCTACAGGTCATATTTTACAACCGATCTGGACGAAACTTGGTATACAGGTTTTGCGACTATAGATTTTTTTGTCGTCGGGGATTTTTGATTGGATTTTTGATTACTTCCTCCAAGTCCAAAAAGGAACAAAAAGGGGGCTACGGCTTTATGTGATTCGATTTCGATGGTTCTTTTTTTTTCGGGGGGAAACGGTATTTTTTTTTACATTTTTCATCAAAAGTCGAAAACTATGCGGCCTAAAAAAAAAAAAAAAAATGTTAGATAATGTGCAAACAACACTCTTTCATATGATACCCCAAATGCCCTAGTAGCCCCACTTTGAATAATTTTTAAGACCAAATATGGGTCTTAAAAATTCAGTCCCTGTTGCAAAAAAAAAGATATATATTTTTATTTCTTTTTCATTTGCAAAATAGTTGGATAAACGTCATCTAAAACTATTTTAAATTTCAAGTTGATAGCATTAGTAGTTCTTGAGATATCCAGCGGTGACAGACAGACAGACAGACAGACTGAGTCGCACCATGAGGGTTCCTTTTTACCATTTTGGTACGGAACCCTAAAAATTTTAAATAGGTATACCGTTTTGTAAAAGTTTGTACTCGCGAGGTCTACTGTTCACAGAAAACTAAGATACTTAAAGCACAGAAATATCGAAATGTCGCCACATCCGGTGCGAAGCACGCGCGGCTCTCTAGTTTCTAGAGTAATCGTCATTTCGAAACCTTCGATATTTCTTCGGTGATTTGGGCCCATACTACTGGTATCAGATACGTATTTCCCGTGCAAATTGAGTCAATTTGGAGATATGTATTTTTGTATACCTTCCGGGTGTGCCTTACATACAAATGTCAGGTGTTTTGGCACTATTGCGAGGTATGAAAGGTTGGCAAATTTTGGAGATGTAGAAAGAAATCAGTCTGTTATGCAACCTACCTCTTTCTCTATTTTTTAGGGTTCTGTACCTCAAAAGGAGAAACTGAACCCTTACCTTGTCTGTCAGTCTGTCAAGACCGTTTTTCTGAGGAACGCGTGGAGGTATCAAGTTGAAATTAACATCAAATACGTAGGTCTATGGTCTCTTGGAGCTTTAAAAAAATCAAACTGTTAATTCAACGCAATAAAAAGATAAAGTCATTTATTATGCGACATATTTTGATAATCGCAAGTAAATCAAAACCTATAGGGTACTTCCCGTTGACCTAGAATCATGAAATTTTGCAAGAATCAAGGTCTCACAGCACAAGTAAAGGAAAAGGCTGGAAATCGTTAATTTGTAATTTTATCACATAAAAGAATACTTTTTTGGGTTTACAAAATTTAAAATGGCAGTTGAAGAATTGACCGGGACGTATATCAATGTATAAGAAAACATGTTTTTCAACTACAATGTTAAGTTTGTTTTTGGAATAAATTATTTTCAACTACGGAACCCTTCATTGTGCGTGGTCCGACACGCACTTGGCCGGTTTTTTTATTTATTAAAACACAATATTTGGCATACCAAATGTAGAATTTGTATTATCAAAGCAAATGTTAACTCTACTCCATTACTTACATAATTATATCGTGTAATTAACGGGCTTCGTGATCGGTCACACCAAATCAAGGCAAGAACGTCTCTACTAGAATATTACAGTATATACTTAGTATTGATTTACAAAAAACCCATAAGTATATTATGTTGGATCGCTCATGAATATCATGGCCTTATGTGATTTAATAATGTTCCTGATAATCGGTTTAACTGGACTTAATATGCTACAGTTAGAAACACATCAAGTTATACCAAACTGTCAAATTTCTCCAAATAATTTTAAACCTTAAATTGCTGACGGTTAAGTTCAAAATCGAATGAGAAAATTTGACAGTTTGTAGTTACCTGACCTGCTGCTGCGTGTATAATTATTTATTCTGTGGTTATAGTTCAAACTGCGACCGCGTTTGAGCTCATTATCTCTTTGTTCATGTTAAAATTTCACAATGTTATTTTTTTTTAAATACTAGCTTTTTTCCAGCATTTTGCGGATAACACTGCAGTAGTTGTTCGACCAATCGTCTACAATACTGCTGTAGGAAACTGTATAAGCGCCAACTAAGTGCTTGTTTCTCGACAGTTCGTACCACAGAACATATAAAATAGGTCCTCCTCTCTTATCCTAACCTCTTTTACCTGTTCTGTGGTTCGTACCTACACTACCTACCTAAACTTTGCACACAAAATACAATACTTTATTTGCATTCAAATCCAACATCCCGAAAGCAAAACGAACGCCAAAACCCGAGCATTCGCGCCAAACATAGTCCTCCAAAATTACAAATACATTTCACAGACGGGCCGGAAAGTATGTCCTCTGAGTGAATCAAAATACTTCATACGTGAAAACCGTCTTTTACAGTTGCCAGAAATTCAATAGAGCGTGAAAGATTGTCATATATCAAGTAAGGGACGGGAGCCGATAAGATCCTGGCCTCCTCCGGCCTAAGTGAAAATGAGGATAAATCTTGGACCTTTTTTCATAATACCCTCATGATATTTGAGATGACTTGAGGATTTATTTGGCCTTGGCCTTTAGGGTTTGATTTGGCGTTAATGTTTAATCTTCACGCTTGTTTTCACGCTATAATATAATTTTGAGCCATTTTGAAACATCAGTTTTGTCTCCTCTTCCCAAAGTAACTCTCAGCATATTCTAAAATTGAATTCATCCGTAACTGACATGTTGAAGATTGCAGTTAATGCAGATAGAAACAGTTTCAAGCTCCGCAGTCCCAGAATATTTAATCTCGTTTCATTCTCTATCTGTTATGCAAGTTGCCCGAAATTAGAAGTAGTGGATGCTAGTGAATGCAATCTATTTTCTGCTGTTCCCAGATTTGAATGAATTTTACGACGTTGACACGAATGGTTTTGTATGAAGAGGGTTATTTATGTTGTTCGAAGTGATGTGGAGCAATAAGGAAACCTTGTATTTTCTACCATATAGATGTGCAAAAACTAATAACATTAACTGTATATAAAACTTAAGATTATTGGGGTCGGCTTCCAGTCTAACCGGATGCAGCTGAATACCAGTATTTTACATGGAGCGACTGCCTATCTGACCTCCACAACCCAGTTACCGGGTATGACTGGTTGTCAGACTTTCGGGCTTCTGACGATCCGTAACGACTGTCAAAGATTCACGAATGACAGCCGGGACCAACGGCTTAACGTGCTTTCCGAGGCACGGAGGAGTCTCGTTACGTAAAGATGATCCACGGTCAACCCTGACAAGCGCAGCTTAACCTGATGGATCGACCCGTGCAGCTGTTATTACTTAGCCACGAGCTCCTCAAAAAAAGCTCCTCGGTAAAGCTGAATCACTGCTAATAATTCACATAAATAGGTCCACTTTGTTGGGTAGCCGCAAATTACCTATCCACAACCTCAGTGCCTCGGTACACTAATGAAAAACTTCGTGTAAAGCGCCAAGATTAACTTTGTAAGAACTTGGAAATTGCAAAGAGGCAAATTCATCTAGACGGTAACGTAAATGAATTCCATTCATAAACGGAGGAATTACCGTAGTATGATGAAAGTCTAAAACATTATACTGTGGCGGGATCTACATCGCCACATATGAACTACGCATCAATGACATGACGTCACGCAAACCTGCATCGCGCAATTAGAGTTTACCGCGCGACTAGCATATATATAACGTCCCGACATCAACGGTCGGGCAGTAGCCCACCAGACACAACACCGTCTGGTCGGAGGATCCTCCCTTTTCAATGGAGGATGAGTGAACTTTACACCCTGTTCCTCATGCCTCCATAATACCAAAGAATATAGTAGATGCTTGTTAGTGTGTACAGAAGAGACTATAAGTGGGCTTATACAGGTACGTGGCTGTTGACCTACTTGCAGAGAACAATGCCCGGTCAGAGGCAGGTGGGAATTTATTGATAGTTGCCATCGCGTTCAATTTGCTCGCGTGCAGCTCTGAAGCCTAACATCCAATCTACAAAAAGATTACAGTTCGTTTGTGCACAATCCAGCTCCGTGCCTCACAAACACAAAAGAGCTAAGTTCGCTTAGAGAATTTAAGAATTTCCCTCCATTATTAAGTGACTGGATCCCGAAGATAAAAATTTCAATACCCTTTTGTAGTCGGAAAGAGGACGGCGCGAGCAATGAATATGAAAACGCGTTGGGTCGTTAAAGAGCATCGGATCCAGATTGCGTTTGAACTGTACATTTTAAATGTAATAATCCGAAGCGCAAATCAGATGTTTGGATGATTGCCCTTTTTTAACTTTCATGAAAAAGTTCTTTTTAGTGTTCCGTACCTCAAAAGGAAAAACAGGAACCCTTATAACAAATGTCCAACCAATATGTCCGTCTGTCTGTCTGTCAGTCTGTCAAGATCCTTTTTCTCAAGAACACGTGGAAGTATCAAGTTCAAATTAATATCAAATACGTAGGTCTATATAGTCTCTTGGAGTTCTAAAAAAATCAAGCTTCTACCTCAACGCAATAAAAAAATACGACCATTTATACGACATAAGACATATTATGTCGTATAAATGGTCGTATTTTTTATTTTTTATTGATTGTATTTGATTTACTTGCGAGTATCAAAATATATTATATTTTGATACTCGCAAGTAAATCAAAACCTTTAAGGTATTTCCCGTTGACCCGTTGACCTAGAATCATGAAATTTGGCAAGAAGCAAGGTCTCACAGCACAAGTAAAGGAAAAAGTCCGAAAATTGTTAATTTGTAATTTTATCACATGAAAACTTTTTTTTTGGGATTACATTGTTAAGTTTGTTTTTGGGAAAAATTCTTTTCAACTACGGAACCCTTCATTGTGCGTGGTCCGACACGCACTTGTCCGGTTTTTTTTTTCAGTATCTATTCCCTTTTTTACCCGACTACGGCGAAGCAAAAAGGAGGGTTATGATTTTGACCGGTATGTATGTATGTTCATCTGTTCCCTCATAACTTCTAAACTACTTGTCATAACTTGACAAATGAGGTATCATTGGAAGCGTCTTGATTGTGCGCTGGTTACAAGCTATGTGACTTCACATTAAATTGAAAATGGCTCCCTCTTGAGGATATAATCATGAACTAAAAAAAACTTTTTTTAATGATGCCGTGGTATCAAACGAAAGGGCTTAATTAGCAAATTTAAAAAATATATATAATGTTAGGTAGGTATTGCACGCGACTTTGCTTGCATGCGCCCGATAGATGTGACCCAAACATAATGTCTCTTCATACGTGCCCAAAATACATACATAATATTTATTCTTCTTCAGAAATGTAAATTGACTCTCACCAAAACAAAATTATAACCCCAAAATAATTTAAATAAAAAGTAAGTACTTAAGTATAAAAACAAAAACCCGACTACGGAAAAATCACGCTCTAAAAAGTATTTATTTATTTATTTATAAAGGCTTACCAACTAAACACATACACAGCATTAACCCAGCGTCTTTGTCATACATAAAGATCTTGCATGTATCTAAATTATAGGAAAGCACGGCATTATCAAATAGCGTACTAAAACATTAAACAGAAAATAAAGAAAATTTAAACACTAAAACAAATTAAAACAATTAAAAAAATAATTTGATTAGGTACATGACATACTATGAAAATTTGGGTTTTTTTTTATACTTAATACAATTTACATTTTATCAAAAATACTTTTCCTAAATATACATAATTTACCACCGAAAACATCAAGATCGCAACTGTGGAACAAGTCATTGCATCTTCTGAGGATATAGGAAAGGGGCGCATTGTATCCGTATTTGTTTCTAAAAAGTATGAAACAAGAAAATATTCTGATCTGAAATTAGTTAAAGACAGACAAATTAAAAATCCGGAGTCACACATAATCTGTTCAATTTATGCCTTTTTTTTTCTTTTTTTTTTTTTTTTTTTTTTGAGGGTGGGAAATCGTCAAATAACTTCTCCCGCTCTGGGTGGAGCGGAAGGGCGTGTCAGACTTTTACTGACTAAAACCCACCCGTGTTCCTTCAGTTGCCTATGCCAGGGCCGCGGTAACCCCTTCGGACAATCCGCGACCCCAGCGGCTTCGATTTATGCCTAACATGACGTGTGACTCCGGATTTTTAATTTGTCTGTCTTTATCTAATTTCAGATGAGAATATTTTCTTGTTTCATACTTTTTAGAGCGTGCTTTTTCAGTAGTCGGGTTTTAGTTTTTATACTTACTTTTTTTACGGTATTTTAACTACAGAACCCTTCATTGTGCCACTTGGGCGGTTTTAAGGGTTCCGTACCAAAATGGTAAAAAAGGAACCCTTATGGTGTGACTCAGTCTGTCTGTCTGTCTGTCTGTCACAGCTGGATATCTCAAGAACTACTAGTGCTATCAACTTGAAATTTGGAACAGTTTTAGATGACGTTTACCCAACTATTTTCGAAATAAGAAAGAAATAAAAATATATGTATTTTTTTTGCAACATGGGGTGAAAGGGGGTCTTAAAAATTCAAAGTGGAGCTACTAGGTCATGTGGGGTATCACATGAAAGAGCGCTGTTTGCACATTCTCAAACATATATTTTTTTTTTAGGCCGCACAGTGTTCTTTTGATGAAAAATGTAAAAAAAAATACCGTCCCCCCCCCCCCCTCATCTCCGAAGTTTGCAAAGAGAAAAATCTGAAAATATTGTATGTGATAGAAGTTTATGTAAAGATTACAGGAAAAATAAAACGATGTCTCTAAATAGCACACTTTTTCAGAAATCGGAACGGAACCCTCGGTGCGTGAGTCCGACTCGCTCTTGCCCGGTTTTTCATTTTTTTCATGGTTCTGACGCCCCTTCTGGGTCCAAATAAAGCAGTCATGATCCGTGGCTCAGTGACGCGCATTTTATAGGCGTACTGTATTCAAGGAGGGTCCCAAACACAATTTCGCAAAGGTCAAACAAAACACGAGAGGAATTCAGTATTATTCTTCTGCGATTCCTTTGTTCGAAGTTTGCAGTGGAACTTTTAAGCGGATTGCCGCATTTCCCCTGAGGGTACGTGCTCATACAGATGCACCACACATGTTGTAGACTTGTAGAGCGGAAACTTGCGTCCATGTTGACCCGAGTTTCCGCAAAATACAAGCTAAGAAGTGAATACGAAATGTATTCTAATTTTTGCAAGATTTTAAGCTCGCAGTAAAATGTGTTGCAAAGCTGCGGCTAAGCCGGCTCGGATTTGGTGCGGGTTATGCATAAGTGCTCCTTATTATCATTTTTATGTTTTTCTGGTTCCTCTGCTCGTGTTGTTATGCCCACATTTTCGATTTCCATGTACGAGTATTGTCGTGTTGTGCTATTTCTGTGGCTTATATTACAGCAGCCGCGAGAATGGGATATTTGTGGACAAACAAACATGTATCTTATATTGTATACAGGGTGTAAGTGTAAACAGTGGCAATCTTTTAAGGGGTCATTGTACTCATCATTATGAACAACTTTTACTATGGGGCCAAACCTGAAATCGCAAAAAAAAAATCAGCTGTTCCCTACATTCTGACGAAATAAGCGAACATAAATGTACTGAACAGCTGGTTTTTTTTCGCGATTTCAGGTTTGGTCCCATAGTAAAAGTTGTTCATAATGATGAGTACAATGACCCCTTAAAAGATTGACACTGTTTACACTTGCAACCTGTATTAGTTTATTGTATCCAATCCACACATACCTGCACTAGAGATAAAAATAGCTTTCCGAAACATCAATCTACAGTTTTCAAAGTGCCTCTGTCCCCTTGGAAGCTCGTCTGAATGAGTCGACGAAGGTATTGTCACCACCGCCGACAGCTCCGGACAAAGGGCAGCGCTTGTATCAAAATTGACACACTTTTAACAAAAGGTGGTCTGCCGGTCCGTCGCCTCTGAATGGAGATATGCCAGCTTGTACTTTAAACATTCACTATGCTGATGATGTTGGGGTTTATTGAGTTTTCTAACTGACCTGGATGCGGTGAATCCGGCCCTTAGCGAAAACTTTACAACTTTTAAATTATAAGTTCAACATTTTCAAAAACAAAAGTGCTTTACGAGTAAACTACTCGAAATACTGGAGATAAAAAAAAACTGAAATTCATGACATAAGTGCTCCTAAAATATAGGTGCCTATACAAAAAAATGAGTCACACATTAGTTCCGCAAACCGCACGCAACTCTTTGTTCGAACTCGCCCCTTTTCCTTAACACGTCAAGAGGAAATGTCAAGGTCACCAGTATCTACTGGGCTAGGATTGTTGGCACATGTCCGACACGTGGTCTCACAGATTTATTGCTACAAAGATTAGTTCAAAAATGGTCCAAATACTTTCTAGTTTTGCTGAGAATAATGCAGTTTTTCTAAATTGCTTTTTTGCTAAATACAGCTAGAGAAAAGTACCTACTTCTATGTAGGTCATGGTAGTTAATCTTGACTCTCCAGAGCTAGTGTCACTATTATCCCGACGTATCTACTTTCCTGCTCCTACCGCCTCCATCTTAAACTTGATACCAGCTTACCCTAATTTTCCATTTTCTTACACGTGTAAGGTATTTTAAGGTAACGACCGAGAAGTTAGGTTAGGTTTTTAGAATTATTATAAGGCCAATATCACGGCTATTTCAAGCTTTGCTGAATTTTCTGATGTTCTACCATCTTCGCTAATTTAAATTCGCAGATAAGTCGAAATTCTGTATGTCTAATACTCGGCTTATACTACTTCCAAATGTCTGGGAATATTTATGAAATTCTAGGATTTTACGCCGCACCCCGTTCGGAGCCAATTTCCTAAATGTGCTGCGGAAGGTGCGACTATAGTAGACGAAAAGTTAATTTCCTTTGGATGGGAACTTTCCTAATACAATTCTTGAAACTAGGAAGTTTAATGACTTTTGCTGTTAGACAGTGATTTAATTACGTACTTTTCTTTCGTTGTTTTATTTCTCGCTATCTGTGGAATCCTTAATTTTCTTCTTTTGTTAATATATTATTTTTGTGGTGCCACTTTTAGAGAATCTCAGTTCTAAATGTATCCTGATCGAAATGTTTGTAAGGACTAACATTTTCAGAAATAGGTCTGCTCTCGTGTCTACACAATCGATACTATGAGATATGCACACGCAGTCGTAAAAAACCGGGCAAGTGCGAGTCGGACTCTCACACGAAGGGTTCCGTACCATATATGTTTAACAATCGCAAAGATAACTTTTACGGCCCCTATTTCTTCACTTTTGAAGATAAAAAAAAATACAATTGTTACTCTACTCGAGTTCTAGACAATGACACCCCATGCTAGGGCAAGGATTTTTTTTTCAAAATGAAAAGTTTATTGTATTATTTATTTTATATAAATTATTTATAGCCGTAATAGAAATACACAATCTGTGAAAATTTCAACTTCCTACCTATTACGGTTCATGAGATACAGCCCTGTGACAGACAGACGGATGGACAGTGGAGGATTAGTAATAGGGTTCTGTCTGGTACCCTTCGGGCACGGAACCCTGAACAGATTAAGACATTCAGCTGACTGCAGACGAAGGCTTAGTATTGTAAAGTTTGTCTGCAAAAGGGAATCTTGCATCATGCAGGCCGGCAGAAAAATATTCTGGTTAAATTCGATCACTCAAGCGAATTTAGAATCAGTTTCAAAATTGTAATAGAAGAGTTTTTTTTTTAAATAAAAGTTTATTGTGGTACGCGCCTAGCGTAAAAGTGAGCACGTCCTCTTGAAATAAATAACAATAATTATATAAAGTTTAAAAAACTGTAACCCACCTACGGAAAAATAAAATTGATCTAAAAAGTTCAAAATATTTATTTAGTTAAACAATAATGGCATAGTTACACACACATATGGTTAGTTAATGGTTTAGTTAGTTGACATATTAGTAATGTGCTCGTCAAGACCTTTCTTTTGATACCAAACATGTCATGATTATCTCAATTTAATTTATTTCGAGGTCAGAAATTTACGTGTAAAATCCACTATATTAAATTTAGGAAGAATTTATGTAGCCTATGTCACCCGGACCATTATTACAAATCTATCGATACCTCATTCATCAAAATCGGTTCAGTAATTTAGGCGCTACGATGACACGTAAATACATATTTATATACCTACATACATAGACTGCTAAAATCATAACCCTTCCTTTTGGCTTTGCCGTAGTCGGGTAAAAATACGCCGTATAGGTTCCGGTAGGTGATGTAAAGGTCATAGCACACATATCAACTCGGAAAGGGACCGTCACCGTATCAACTCCAGCCGTGCAGTATTCTTTGTATGAAACTCTCTTCTGCAACGCACACTAATCACAATCGTAACGAAATCGCCTCGCCTCGATAATCCTCGGTGACGAATTGACGATCCCTTTCCGAGTTGATATGAGTGCTATGACCTTAAGTGCGCGAATGACTTACAGTAGTTACAGTAATACCGTCATTCGTGGAACTGGACGCTCCTTTATTGCACTCTACAAATAGGCTATACTATACGTAGTTGCATACTTGGTATATGTGTGCTGCAGCCTATGCGTGGCCAGCCACTGGCGCAGGACCAGCTTCTGCTGCAGTATCTGCGCAGCACGACGTAGTCTCTTCTCCTCCGCCGCCGGCAGCTCGGGCAGGCGGTCGAGCTGGTCTGGGGAACCGCATCCCGATAGCGTGGAGATCCCTGGAAAAAGAGGAACATCTTTCTTTTAAATTATGGTCTTTTTTTGAGCGCTTTGAGGATAAAACGTAATAATCCAAAATACAATTATAAAACATCAACAATGTTAACATCTTTTCTTTCCAGTTAATTAAGCAGTTAGTAACCAAAATAAAAGTTTAATAAAATTCCAACATGTAAATCATTCTAAATTTGCGCAGAGGCGTTGAATGATTAATTTAGAATCAGAAACAATAACCATGTAAACGACTAATGGCGCCCACCGTGGGACTATTAACAACTCCGCACTATCATGTAAAATCTCGTTTTACACGGTGCTAATTACAATAATAACAACCATTTGCCATTAATTACACGAAAAAGCTCCGATTGCAAAGGTTCTGATATCAACATTCAGAAAAACAGAACACTGTACGCTTAATGGCGCCCACCGCGGGACATCTAACAATACCCTTCGTTCATAGTTATTTACATTAAACGAGCGATTATTACAGCTAATAACAATTTAATGCAAAATCCATGTTCAACAACCATTAATAATATTAAATTACAGTGAGAAAAGCTTTGTTGTCAGTACCTACGTTGCCTGGAAACGGCGCGACCTTGACCTTGGGACTAATGGTAGGCTGCGTCACGACAAGAAAGTTGGAGCTAGCTATTATGTCCAAAAGTATGTTTGTGCTGTAATTTTGTGACATAATACACGCTAACAACATAGACTGTTGCTACAAATGACATAGTCTTACGTAATTGCAAATGTGCAATGGATTGTCTGCCGCGATTATTGTCTAGTTGGCAATTATCAATTCATGCCAATTAGACGATAATCGCTTGGCCGTTCACGGTACTATCTATAACCGAATAGAAATCCGCAGTGTGATAGATATACAGATACATGGATTGTCTGCCGCGATTATTGTCTAGTTGGCAATTATCAATTCATGCCAATTAGACGATAATCGCTTGGCCGTTCACGGTACTATCTATAACCGAATAGAAATCCGCAGTGTGATAGATATACAGATACATGGATTGTCTGCCGCGATTATTGTCTAGTTGGCAAGTATCAATTCATGCCAATTAGACGATAATCGCTTGGCCGTTCACGGTACTATCTATAACCGAATAGAAATTCGCAGTGTGATAGATATACAGATACATGGATTGTCTGCCGCGATTATTGTCTAGTTGGCAATTATCAATTCATGCCAATTAGACGATAATCGCTTGGTCGTTCACGGTACTATCTATAACCGAATAGAAATCCGCAGTGTGATAGATATACAGACACCTATATGTCACTTAAATCATCGTTCTCATCATTCTCCAGCCCTTATCCCAATCTATTTGTGGTCGGCGCAACATATCTTTTTCTTCCATACATCTCTATTAGTCGTCATCTCGGTAGTCCTCCCTTTCTATCCATATCATAATAATGTCACTTAAATATGAATTCATAATTTGTATTCTAACTGGTGACTCCCAAGAGCGTCGTTGCGGGATAATATTTAAGACATAGGTAGGTATTATAGCAAAGGATTTGATTCAGAAATTAACCAAATAAGTCGTTTTACGTAACACTTATTAGGGCGGGTTGTTTCACGTCCACTTAACGCACACTTATACGTGAAAAATGGCGCTAAGTATCGTCAAACCAAAAAAAGCGTTGTTTTATGAGCTTGTATTTAACGAACGTTAAACATCGTACGTCGTCATTATTTCACGTACGTATGTTACGTTAACCAACCGTTGGAAACAACCGGCCCTTAGGCCTGCGTTCGCACCCCGGTTAGGTATTTAAACAGTTGGTTTATGTCTTTCCTTATGAAACAACTGATTAAATACATAAACTGTTGATTGAAATGTTGATGAACACAGGGTAGTCTCTATATTAGTTCAAAAGAATAGTAAGGATTTTATGATAGTACCCTGATAGTTTTTATAGCCACCATTTGATATACATAAAAGAAATTTAAAAACTTCCACAAAAGAATACAATTTATGGCATCTCTCGTATATTTTCGACAACGTCTAGTAATATTTAGATAGTTATAACGAAAAACATTGGGACAGTTTTGACCATGACCTTCATAGCGTGAGACACGCTACATGTTCATAGAAAGAAGACAAACACGACATGGTAACCGAATACATATTGTATAACTTTTGAAAAACATTTCTATATTTCAAGGATTATGTCAATGAAAGACAGACTAGAATTTTGTGATAAATTATTCAGGGCAATAAAATCATTCAATACACAAAAACTTTTTTACAAAAAACAAAACCGACTTCCAAAAAAACACTACAAAGTGAAAAATAACTTTAATTTCGGAAGTCGGTGTCTTTCGATCTGTATTTTAGGTTTTTGCCCCCGACTTCCGAAATTAAAGTTATTTTTCACTTTGTAGTGTTTTTTTTTGGAAGTCGGTTTTGTTTTTTGCAAAAAAGTTTTTATTTTTCACTGTTCAGTGGGTCAGTTTGTAATTTATCTAAGTTACAATAACCCAATGTCAACTGCTCATCACGTTTTACAAAATATTGCTTTTCCCGATGCAGGGGCGTTAATTTTTGAGGAGTTCTCCTAGTAAGAACCACGAGAACTGGAGCTCATGGTGACGTCACCATCACCATTATGCATTTTGACGAGCATAAACCATATTAAAGTAATCGAATCGCAACCTGTGATATACTTAGATATAATTGAGTATTTCCGATGGCCATCTGTGGTCTTCCTCATCAGTTCCAGTTCACCAAATGGTACTTTCCGAGAGCAAATGCACGAGTGAGTATAAAAAATACCGAAATCGATATAAGTGTGCCCATAAAATTTGAGGGTTTCCCTCGATTTCCATGGGATTCCATCATCAGATCCCGACTTGATGATCATGGGACCACTTGGGAAGTATACCCTTTCGAACAAAAAAAGAAAAATCAAATCGGTTCAGCCATTTTCGAGTAATCGGGGAACATACATAAAAAAAAATTTAAAAAAAAGGTTCCGACGAATTGAGAACCTCCTCCTTTTTGAAGTCGGTTAAAATAGAAACAATTACAAACAACGATCATTTTAATATTGTAAAACCAGTTAGAACTTTCAAATTAAACGCCGAGTTAAAAATAGCGTTAAATTCAACTCAGCTGATGCTAAATGCCTCCTACATACAAAACTTCGACAACAATGAACCCCAAGTCCCTAACTCTTCCCCAGCCATAAATTCTATTTTCAAACAAGAACGAAACACCCAGAAAATGCCATTCAAAAACTTGATAAAAAGGCGGGAAAAGTTTAAACTGCCAGCTTACATGAGGCACGCGAGGTTTTAATCTAAGTTGTAAAGCAGAGACTAGCCCAGATAGTATCTGGAGATTAAACACGAAAAGCAGGTAACACGCTATGCTGACGTTGTTTTGCGATAAGAAAAATCGTTGCTCAAGTAAGCACTCCGCTTCTTACAAATTACTAATATAACAAGAAGTACAGCAGTAGTACTGTGCTTGTTTTCGCCCATTTACAATCATGTCGGATGGCACTCAAGTCGGAATGAAAATCTAGCCTTTGTGAACTTATTGTCATTGGTATTAAGGCAACCGACAGATACTGAAGATCCAATTTCCGTCGGTTGTCAGCAGATCCTCGTTAGTCACCGGTGAGGCAGGTACCACAGGCATGTTAGATATAATATACGTGCCCCTAGCAGAAACGTCGATGGAGAGAGACGTGTTGCAGCATCAATGAACGCAATCAAAATTGTTCGTTGGGATTTTTCGACACTGTATCCATAGTCTCGCACCCTTGTCACAAACGCTTTTTCTACCAGACTTTTGAAAATTAGGTATTTTAAGAAGGTATTGCTGTCGCTCTGCGAGCGCTCCGCCCTCGAATTCGTGCGATAAGGACAACTGCTGATCCGAGTAAATAGCCTATGTAAAAAGTCACATTTCGAGGTTTGGCTCTCACCTATTTCCTCCTCCAATATTGGACCAATTTAAAAGATATTTCATAAACTGAATAAGAAGGATATATACTATGCCCCTATGCTTTTCTTTTTTCGTTAATACATAGTTGTCAAATTGGTACACTAGGCGTCTGTTGACAGCGGTCTGAATAGGCAATTTTGAGCATTTTCTGAGGGTTCTAGTTCTTATAAAAATAATATATCATCAAAAAGGAAAACATAGGGGCATACAAGTAGCTGACATTTATATGTCTGTAAAAAATCATTGATTTAGGGTCATTAACCAGAAAGAAAACAGGCGAGAGCGTTTGTATCTTTTTGTATGGAGCAAAGAGCACCCACGTTTCCTCTTAAAAAAACCTCGCCTAAGAATAGACTTGTTTGGGCTCTTTTAGAAAAAAAAAAATTGTTCAAACAATTTATCAGAAGTTACAAGTTTTTAAAGTAAACAACTATTGGGCGTATCTTTTGAAGAAAGCCTAAGAATGTTTCTCCAAAATAATCAAAAACTTTGTGTACTTTGCGAACAACAAACAACTTAGAAATTGGTCGTTTCGTAAGTACGTTGCTTGTTACAAAGTGGCGTAAACCAACACAGAAATCAATTAGGGTGTATGTCAAATTTTCTTACTGACCTCGTCAATATACGTAAAATGATTTATAACTTTGCCTTACGTAAGCCAATAAGGAGGCTCCATTTTTCGAAGAGGATTGAGTAGAAAATACAAAATGCGCATAAAAACAAAAATTAGGCTCTTGTTTCTTCATTTCAAAAAATCACAAACAAGGAATTACTTACCTAAAACAAACAAATACAAAAAACATTCAAACTGTTCCTACCAACAATGAATTAAATCTAATTACAGTCAAAATTAGAAGTGAGATCAGTCCTAACTTTTAAGTATTTAGCACTTGAGTGGGAAACAAACAACACCGAAGTTTCTTTGCGATTTCTTCGCTTGAAACCAATTCCAAAACGATCGTAAGTGCTTTTGGTAACTTGTACTTGGATGGCATTTAGAAAGATCTTAGGTTACACGTGAATTTGACTGTATAAGGCCCTGTAGCAGGCTTTGTGGTCCTCCTCTGCCTAGACTTTTCCCAATTATGTTGGGGTCGGCTTCCAGTCTAACCGGATGCAGCTAAATACCAGTATTTTACATGGAACGACTGCCTATCTGACCTCCACAACCCAGTTACTGGGTAATACGATACCCCTTGGTAAGACTGGTTGTCAGACTTTCGGGCTTCTGACGACCCGTAACGACTGTCAAAGATCCACGAATGACAGCCGGGAACAACGTTTTAACCTGCTTTCCGAGGCACGGAGGGGTCTCGGTATCACCCATCCACACGTCAGCCATCCGTGGTCACCCATACACGGATCAACCGCGACAAGCGTAGCTTGACCTGATCGTTTTACCCTTGTGGCTGTTATTACTTAGCCACGAGGCTTTGTCGTAGGCTCTTCAATTCAATCATACCCTTGAACCTTGCGCCGGCTTTCTCTAATGCCGTACAAAGAGGACCTTTCGCAAGGTTTTAAAACAATTGTAAGGAAGTTCTTCAGAAAGGTCAAGTGCGTAGTACTCGCAACCGGCGTGCGTGTATGATCAGATTTATGAACGTAAACGAGGCAAAAGGAGTATGTAAGGATCGTAGCAGGCGGCGTTCTGTTGTTTCTGCCTACCCCCGTGGGAAGGTGGCATGAGTTTATGTGTGTAGTATGTTGTAAGGGTACTAAAGTCTGTTCCTAATTTCCTATCAGCATTGTGGTTTCCATAAACTTTATGAATACCTTCCTACGAGTACAACTTACCTAAATAATTATTGAAGGTAATTTAATGTCTTGTAGTGAAAACTCTTGGTAAATCTTTAAAAATATTGTACCAGAGTTAAGATTCTATACAGCGCTTTTTACATGCAAATAAGAAGTCGTAAGAAAAAATCTGTAGCTATTCCAAAAATACCTTTCAGAAGAAAACTATTTGTATGCCGAAAAATTATGTAAATAGCCTTAAACTTAACCTATACCTAAGTCCCCGATCAAAAAACTGAGTCACGAACTTGATTTACAATAAAATCGACGTCCTTTTAATATACTATTACAAAGTTTTTTACGACTACCGCACTTTTATTACCACTTTCTGAACGCGAGGCGAAGGTCGCAAGAATTACTTTTGTGCGTTTTTATGATACGATTTTGTTTTGAAAAAGAAAATTCAGATTTTTGCCGCACACGTCTAAGTTGGCATAAACGTTATTGTTACCCAAACTTGATTCGCCCTCCAGATGGCAGAATCCATCTACATAAGAACATTTAGAGCCTGTGCCAACGTCCAACATCGAAGTTCCAATGTACAATACATTATTGCCATTCTGTCTTCTATAGATCTGGCAAACTGGTAAATAATAACAACTTCACCAGATTTATGAACCATTTATCCCGTTATTGTTATCAATAATTTCGCAAGTTACCTACGTAATGTTTTTCTTTCTCACATTATGTAATATTTTTTAACAAGACTCTGATCAGCTCAAAAGACGTCATTTCAACAAAAAAGGCTAGCAAACAAACTCAAAAAAGACAAAATGGCGAAAACCCCAGACAATTTCACACCAAGTTTATTTCAAGCAAAATATCAAACGCGGCAAATCTACCAATCTCGTTGAACAAATATTGGTTCCCGTCCGTATATAGCTCTTTACATTGTTTTAGGGTCCGCCATCGGTTTGATCGCATCCTATTCACTAAGTAGGGTAAACCTTTATAGCCTTCGACATCATGGAAGTTAAAAGCTTTGACCTTGACTTTTGGGCCATCAATTGTTTTCGCTGACTCAGGTGTCGATTAGTTAATCTACCCGAGGTAATGGTGTAGCGACTGAAATTGCTGAAATGTAAAAGCTATTTCTTTTAAAAGGCTGTGTCGGTATATAGGCGCTTAGGTATGTCTATTGCTAAACGATTCGCGTAATGCTTCGATGAATCGATAAAAGCATATACATCTATCGGTGTACGGTAACGCGGTCTCCGCAGTACGGTAACGTGAAATGTTCTTAAACACAAACTTTAACTATCAAATATAAATTCTGAACACTCTTATGGACTATAAATGGCGGCATTACTTCATTTTCAGCACATTATTCAAAAAAGATAGATTATCTCGCAGCGATAGCCCTAATTATGTTAAATAAATAGGGCATGATAATTCACGAAAAACGCTCTTTTGTCATAATCTTCTTTCAAAAGATTGTTCCGAGGACTGCGTGACCCATGTCACACTTTGTGAAACAAAAAAGATTAAAAAAGGCGTACAAATTAAGGCTTTATGTATCTAAATACTTATATGATTTTCAGTCTGTTTTAACCTTGTTGAAAATCAGAAATTCTTTAGAAAGTATCAGAATAACGGCCTCGCTAAATCTGGTATAGTAGCTGAACTATTACCCACAAACACTCTAAAGACTTAAACTATCTACACCAATACTCATACATAACCAGCTCGACCACAAAGGCACAAATAAAGCCATATCATCAAAGACGAATCAATTCAATACCCATTGTCTTAATCAGCTAACACATTGATTGAGGGCCATCCACGTCTGTAACGCTGACAACATCATCTAAGTACGCCAATCGACATTACATAATGAATGACACATCACTTGTTGCGCAGCCGGGCTGCGGGGAAGTAGGGCGCGGAACTGGGCCGGTGACCCCCGACCCGGCCATCCCGGGCTACAGGTGGACCTGTAAATACAGATGCATCCCATAAGAGCAATGCACTCTAGCTGGTGAAACGTTTGGGTGTGGTCAATGTGCGTTGACGACATTTTGATAGGTTGAAGTAAATGTTCAAGGAATAAACAAACTTGTTTGAGTTATGCTAAATACTTATTTCTTATATCTATTTATAAAGCACAAAGGTACAGAAGTTCTTCAAATAAAATACTAAATACTAGATTCATCTTAGGCAAATACAAAACTTAAACATTATTGTAACTTTGAAGAACAGTCTTCAAAGTTACAATTTCGGTCTAACCAGGGCCCCAAGTCTGCTATTTTTTACATTCCAACACGATCCCATTGTCACTGCATTGTCATTTTGCTAAAAGTTCGTAATCTGCTAAATTCATAATTTCATACAATGAAGTGTCAGTGGTTGACCATTGGAAAGTCATAATGACGCCATTATGACGCCATTATATTAGTAGATTACCAAACTTGTCAAAATCAACAATTATGAAATCAATGATAGACCATTCTGACACTATTGTAATAGCAGACTTGAGGCCCAGCACCGGCGGCAATATTGATATTCATATTGAATAATACTAAATGTACCTAATTGCACTCACTTTTATAACTCTAATATGATTTGACTTTTGAATCATAATAATTTCGTCCGACTCACAAACCAACACAAAGGCGCGCTTTAGCCATTACCATAATGCAATAACATTACTTGAGGGGCACGAAACGAGATTATCTTATTGAAGCAGATTCAGCCGCAGGCAGGGCGGAGTACAAATCGATTAGTAACCGAGTTAGTTCAGGACCTACGATGAAAGGTACATTTGCGCCAGGTCAGTGTTGAACGTGGCGTTCCGTTCGATGCATTTTTCAAAGCAAAATGGCGTGAAAGTGGATTTTTCATTTTATTTGAACATTTTGTTACATATTGCTGAACGACAGGACGCGTTTGGCGTGATTCCAACGCGCTATTGCAGATGGACATTTTAAGTAAACTTGCACACTCACAATCCCAAGTTGGCCAGGCACGTTAATTAGATCTCGCGAGAGTGTTTGTCGCTGATTAATTACATCGTTATGTAGTGAATCAACTTAAACACTACATTAATGTCACTGTTCTCGATATAGCTTTGACAGGCTTCGGAAGATTACCGAAAGTCGACGGACTTACCCCAGATGTCAAGTTTATATCAAGTTTAAACCAGACTTAATTAAAATTTCGCAATAATATAAAGTAAGTATTAACTTCGTTGTTCAAAAGAATAGGTAGATGAAATGAAGATGGACTGTAAAAGAATATTTTGTAAAGAAGTCTTTAATCATCGAGAAATAATTACATTGTGGGATGTAAGAAAGTAAAATGCTTTCTCGTTTCGTTTTAAAAATGTTCTTTCTTATTCTCTTAGATACCACTTTCATAAAAGCTTATGAACTTGAGTAAGAATTTCACAAAGACATTTTACCCACGCCATGACGCCACATCTAAAGTTATGGTACCGGAAATATAATGGTTTATGCAAGTTTATATTACAAAAATTGAATCAAAACCTGCTACATACATAATGCATCTAATACACTACATTTTTGATCCGGACAGAACAACGGCGGAATACTAAACAGAATGCCAGCAGAAAATATTACTCGTAAAACATGTTACCATACTGCAGACCTGCTGAGTTTATTTCTTAGCAGTTTTGAACTTGCTAGTTTATCTACAGGGTGGCCGGAACATTGACGTCCAAAAATAAAATTTCGGTCCCTCGTATCGTGGGGTATTCGAATCACCCCCATGTATGTTCCGCGACTTTTCATAGTTTTCGAGTTATGAATTTTTTTCTGAATGTTTGAAAATTTTCGACCTGACCAACCTAAAAAAATTCTAAAAAAAAAAGTAGAGGGTTTTATCGAGTTTCTTTTTTTGCAACTGAATTTTCATAAGTAGTACTTTTATGCATAAAAACTTTTTTACAAAAACAAAAACCGACTTCCAAAAAAAACACTACAAAGTGAAAAATAACTTTAATTTCGGAAGTCGGTGTCTTTGGATCTGTATTTTAGTTTTTTGCCACCGACTTCCGAAATTAAAGTTATTTTTCACTTTGTAGTGTTTTTTTTGGAAGTCGGTTTTTGTTTTTGTAAAAAAGTTTTTATTTTTCACTTTTTAGTGGTTCAGTTTGTAATTTATCTAAGTTACAATAACCCAATGTCAGCTGCTCATCACGTTTTACAAAATGTTGCTTTTCCCGATGCAGGGCCGTTAATTGTTGAGGAGTTCTCCTAGTAAGAACCAGGAGAAATGGAGCTCATGGTGAAGTCACCATTACCATTATTTTGACGAGCATAAACCATATTAAAGTAATCGAATCGCAACCTGTTATATACTTAGATATAATTGAGTATTTCCGATGGCCCTCTGTGGTCTTCATCATCAGTTCCAGCTCACCGAATGGTACTTTCCGAGAGCAAATGCACGAGTTACTATAAAAAATACCGAAATCGATATAGGTATGCCTATAAAATTTGAGGGTTTCCCTCGATTTCCATGGGATCCCATCATCAGATCCTGACTTGATGATCATGGGACCACTTGGGACGTATACCCTTTCGAACAAAAAAAGAAAAATCCAAATCGGTCTAGCCATTTTCGAGTAATCGGGGTTCCGACGAATTGAGAACCTCCTCCTTTTGGAAGTCGGTTAAAAATAATCAGCTTCGTAACTGTGATGAAAGTTATGAAAATGTTGATCTAAAGTGAAAAATTTACGTTCGGTAAATTATGACTTAAATTTTCAACTTCAAATTAAAAATCTAAACAGGTGACTTCATGGTTCTCAAGTAGGCTTCAAAAATGCGCCAGACTCTCAGCTTTCATAATCATTAAAAAACGTAGGACTTAATGGGGCTAACTTTGGCCTTAATCGACCTTCAAAGACTGCGAGGTGGAAAATTCTTAAAATTAGCTATCTGATTAATAATTTTTTTTTTCCATTTTCTCGCTCCTAAGGTTATTTAGTTTGCTAACCAAAAATGACTGCAGGAAAGCTAAGATTTAAACACGGAGATTTTTTAAAATGTTAGTTTAATGAATTTTGCGCGATCCGTTCTCGTGGACTATGGGTTGTAAACGAGGGTGCAACTCTTTTACCTGCAATAACAATCCACTCGAAGTGAGAGCTTCGACATTTCAACATCGCTTCAGCGTTAACTTGTGGTCTGGTATCCTCAATGGCGAACTAATTGGTCCGTTTGAACTGCCCGTCCAGACTTGATGGAGAAACATACAAAAACTTTTTGGAAAATGAACTTCCATTGTTGCTGGCAGATGTGAATCTCGAACTCAGACGAACCATGGTGTTGCAAAATGACGGCGCCCTGTGTCACTATGCAACCCAGGTCCGAAATTACTTAGATGAAACATACCCCAACAGATGGATCGGACGCAGCGGACCAATTAGGTGGCCTCCACGCTCACCTGATCTCAACCCCATCGATTTCTTTATTTGGTGCTATTACAAGGAAATAGCATACGCCCGAGACTGTTCAAGTGAACAAGAGCTGAGGCAGTTGATTGCAGAAGCTGAACGTGTTGTGAGAGAGAACAGAGACGCTTTTAGACGATTGCCAGACAATTTCTTACGTAGGTGTAGAATGTGTATTGCTGCTGGTGGTGGCCACTTTGAAAACCTTTTGTAAATGTTAAAAATAAATTAAGTACTTTTTTCACATTATCATCTGTGTTTCATTCAAAACCACTTTTTACGTAAAACTTTTCTTACCCAACTCTGAAACTATTTGTTGGTTAGTTTTCAGTATTCTTATCATTAATTAACCTTAGGAACGAGAAAATAGCCAAAAAATAATAATTACTCAGATGGGTAATTTTAAGAATTTTTCCACCTCGCTGTCTTTGAAGGCCGATTTTAAACAAAGTAGCCCTATTAAGTACTTCATTTTTTTTATGATTATGAAAGCTGAGAGTCTGGCGCATTCTTGAAGCCTACTTAGGAATTATGAAGTCACCTGTTAAGATTTTTAATTTAAAGTTGAAAATTTGAGTCATAATTTACCGAACGTAAATTTTTCACTTTAGATCAACATTTTCATAACTTTCATCACAGTTACGAAGCTGATTATTTTATGCATAAAAGTACTACTTATGAAAATTCAGTTGCAAAAAAAGAAACTCGATAAAACCCTCTACTTTTTTTTTTGAATTTTTTTAGGTTGGTCAGGTCGAAAATTTTCAAACATTCAGAAAAAAATTCATAACTCGAAAACTATGAAAAGTCGCGGAACATACATGGGCGTGATTCGAATACCCCACGATACGAGGGACCGAAATTTTATTTTTGGACGTCAATGTTCCGGCCACCCTGTATATATCATCAGATCTTGGATATCTTTTGCATCAAAGAAGCTTTTAAACTTCGGCCTAGGTCCGTGAGCTTAGGTACACTTGAGAATTAAGTGTGTGTCACTGCGGGTAACACATTAGGTTATAAGAGTTTCCCGCTTTTAGCCGAACTCTTCCCTGTTGTTATGTTTAGTTTCCATTGTTCTACAAAGAGGACTGCAATAGTTTATGATTCCATCCACCTGATATAATTTACATCCATTATTACAATTTTTTACAGCAGTGGTGGCCCAGTGGTATTGGCCGCGACTTAAGAGTTGTAGGTCGTAGGTTCGAACACCGGCAGGCGCTTTACTTTGTGTAAATTATTTCATCACCGTTGCTCTCAAAACGGTGAAGGAAAACATCGTGAGGAAACCGGCATGTCCTAGAACCAAAAATTCGAAGACATGTGACATCTACCCACCCGCACTGGGCCCGCGTGGTGGATTACGGCCCACTGCCTCTCACCGAGAGGAGGCCTGTATCCCAGCAATGGGAACATTATAGACTGATTAATGATTATGTATTACAATTTAGTTTATTCATCCATTTTATTTTATCAAATAGAGTGAAGTCATGAGCGACGACCATACATTTCTTTTGTCTTTTCTTCTAAGTCAAGTAAGACAACGCGAAAATGCTGTTGAAAAGATTTTACGAAAAGTGCTGAATGCAACCAATGACAACACTGCGTCGAATTGAAAACTTAAATGGATTTTTTAATTGCATTCGTTAATCCAGCGAGATGGCTTTTATCTCAGTTCATAAAACAATTTGTGTATCGGATATGCATAAATTTTATTTATATGCACGTCGCTGCTGGTATTAAAAACAAAGTGGGGAAAATGGGTCGCTACACTCGCTACAGCTCACGCTTCTCGCGACCGCACTGCTTTTTGTGCACCAGACCATTGTTTTACTTTCAGCTTTTATGTTACGTCATGGCTGTTTTTAGGGTTCCATACCAAAATGGTAAAAAGGAACCCTCATGGTGCGACTCAGCCTGTCTGTCCGTCTGTCACAGCTGAATATCTCAAGAACTACTAATGCTATCAACTTGTTTGGAACAGTTTTAGATGACGTTTGAACAATTATTTTGACAACATGAATGCAATAAATAAATAAAATAAATAAGAAAGAAATAAAACGATTTTTTTTTGGAACAAGGACTGAAAGGGAGTTTTAAAATTTCGAAATGAGGCTACTAGGGCTTGTGGGGTATCATATGAAAGAGCGCTGTTTGCACATTCTCAAACATTTTTTTTTTCTTTTTTTTTTAGGCCACTAAGTTTTCACTAACTTTTGATGAAAAATTTAAAAAAAATACGATTTTTCCCCCCTTATCTCCGAAGATTGCATAGAGAAAAATCTGAAATTATTCTATGTGATAGAAGTTTATGTAAAGATTGCAGGAAAAATAAAACGATGTCTTTAAATATCACACTTTTTCAGAAATCGGAACGGAACCCTCGGTCCTCAGGGCGAGTTTTTTTTTTGTTGTGAAAGAAATGGAAGAAAAATATTGAATCTGTCCTCTGAACTTGATTGATCATTTTTCTGCAGTCTTATTGTCTCTCGGAAATAAATTTTTGCCTTGCTAACGTTAAAGTTATGGACATGAAGTCATACATAATGTGCTGTGCTGGCTGTGCATCTACTTTGTCAATCGTCTTTCTATTATAGACACATTTGCTATGATTTCGGGCCAGTGTCAATTCTGCAACTCACACCGTTATTGTCAATGCCACTAAATATCTCCCGACAAAGGTTATGGTCAGTAACTCTACGCGGAAGCTTGGCACTTGGCAGGCCGCTAGTACTAAAGTACAATACTATAATGTCCACCGCACAAAGCGAGCTTCCCAAACAAAACGCGCGCCAAACCAGACAAGGTTAACATACGTTGAGGTCCGGGCCTTTTTGAATTAGTTCCAAGTGTTACTCGCTGTGAGTGCTGCATTGAAACGGTGCAGCTCTGATAAGCAGAGCGAGTTTGCTTGCTCCATGCCTAAACTTTCTGCATTCCGTAGAGTACAACATTCTAGTATTTTGTGGACATGTCTCGCCATGTTTCTCAGCTTTGTGTTAAATCTAAATACAGGGTGTAAGGGACAGCCCTCCGCAAACTCACAGGGTGCATTCAGCTCCTCACTTTGAATCATATTCCACCGGAAATTTTCTCAGGAAAATTTTTTTTCAGTTACATTTTCATTATTTCAATGTAAAATTGCATTGTGTGTTCGCAGCACTCCATTTATGTAAAAAAAACTGCAAAAAAAAAACAGCAAAAAAAAAACCAGCAATGAATGTTGAAATACTCTAACCAACGACGCGTGAAATCAGCTGTTCACTTTCTGTCTAGCTACAGAGTTCATCGAACTCACCGCATACCTATTACCTACCCCTCCCAACCAGTAATAGACGCTCCAATTCGTGCACAAAAACACAAACAAATCAGGTTTATTGGATTCCCTTAACGTTCCTGAAAAAATTTCATGTACCGGTCATCTTAGTATGACATACTGAATTCACCCTATCCGTTTGCGGAGGGCTGTCCCTTACACCCTGTATATAAAAGGAGAAACTGACTGACATATCAACGCACACCCCACCCGCTGGGTCTAGAGAATCCAAATTTGGCACGTAGGTTCCTTATGAGGTCTAGGGGTGCACTAAGAAAGGATTTTTCAAAATTCACTTCTTAAAGGCGTGAAAGGGTCCAAAGTTTGCATGAAAAATCTTATTCCTTGAGTTAATAGACTTGAAACTTGCCATGAATATAAACATCCAAGTAAATTATAAAGTTTGTCATTTTTAGTTTCCCTAAACTACCCCCTAAGGAGGGATTGGGGGTGTCAAAGTTTGTTTGGAGGAATTATAACGCGAGGTCCGATTAGCTCGAAACTCAGTATATAACCTTGAGACCAAAAATGAGGAATAACGTTTATCAGGGTTTTTCGAAAATGTACCCCTAAGGAGGTGAAAAGGGGTAGTAAATTTTACAGGGCACTTTTTACTGCGGGGCTTGATTAACTCGAAAATTGGTGTACTTAAATAATCTTTCAGTCAAGTTACGGAAATATCCCAAACGATTTTTTTAAATTCCATCCCTGTGGTGTGGGGGTGAAAACGGCATATAGTTTATATGAAAAATCTTATTCTTATCAATTTGGTTAATTAACTTGAAACTTGGCACGAATACTTGCCCCTAAGCAAGTAATAAAGTGTGTCATTAACAGGTTTTCCCCAGAGGAAAGGGTAGAGGGGAAGGGGGGAAGGGGAGGAGGTGGTGAGGAGGGAAAGGGGGAAGGGGAGAGGGTAGTAAGGGGGGAAAGGGGGAAGGGGAGGGTGTGGTGAGGTAGACAAGGAATAAGGACGTATTTTTGTTCCCATGGGATATTTGCCGACATCCACGCGGGCGAAAAAGCTAGTTGAAGTATAAAACGATGCCTTGGTTTCTCCAACATCTACTTAACTGTGTACTGGATGAGTCATATTCTGCTCATTATCATCTCCCTGTCCTTGTCCCATGTTACTTAGGGTCGACCGTTTTCTCTTTCCATTCTCCACTGTCAACAGTCAAGCTATCTTTCACTCCCTTTTCTTTCATATTATACAGGGTGATTTTTTAATGACCAGCCAAATTTTCACAGGGTGCTACCCATGAATATGAACAACTTTTACTATGGGACCAAACCCGAAATCGCGAAAAAAAAATCAGTTGTTCAGTACATTTTGACGAATTATGCGAACAGAAATGTACTGAACAGCTGATTTTTTTTTCGCGATTTCAGGTTTGGTCCCATAGTAAAAGTTGTTCATATTCATGGGTAGAACACCCTGTGAAAATTTGGCTGGTCATTAAAAAATCACCCAGTATCATTCTTCACGCAATCCATCCATCTTTTCTTTGGTCTTCCTCTCCCTCGCGATCGATCAACAATATGGTCGTCATTATTTAGTCCCATGCGTTTCATCTCACCTACAACCTGAAATCGCGAAAAGAAAATCAGATGTTCCCAACATTTTGACGAGTTATGCGAACATAAAATGTAGGGAACAGCTGATTTTTTTTTCTGTTGTTCATAATGATGAGTACAGAGGATGCCCATTAATTCAATTTTATCCTGTATACCTAAATACTGAACACTAATCAACTCGACGGGTCGTAAACTTCTTTTCTACTAGAAAGTTTGCAATCTAATTAAAAGCACGATAATTATACGACACTGGCTAACGAACCACGTTATTTTTAATTGCGGTAGAGCCCTAAAAGTAGAGAGTGATCGAAAGTAGTTTTTATGTTTTTTTTTCAGGAGCAGGACTAGATTTTATAAAAATTACGTACCTACTTAACTAAATAAAAAAATTGGTCAGGAGCGAGTCGGACTCGCGCACCGAGGGTTCCGTTCCGATTCCTGAAAAAGTGTGCTATTTAGAGACATCGTTTTATTTTTCCTGTAATCTTTACATAAACTTCTATCACATAGAATAATTTCAGATTTTTATATTTGCAAACTTCGGAGATAAGGGGGGGAACGGTATTTTTTTTACATTTTTCATCAAAAGTCGAAAACTATGCGGTCTAAAAATAAAATAAAAAAATGTTTGAAAATGTGCAAGAAGCGCTCTTTCATATGATACCCCACATGCCCTAGCAGCCCCACTTTGAATTTTTAAGGCCCCCTTTAAGTCCCTGTTAAAAAAAAAATATAAATATTTTTACTTTTTTCTTATTTGCAAAATAGTTGGGTTAACGTCATCTAAAACTGTTCAAAATTTCAAGTTGATAGCATTAGTAGTTCTTGAGATATCCAGCTGTGACAGATAGACAGACAGACAGACAGACTGAGTCACACCATAAGGGTTCCTTTTTTACCATTTTAGTACGGAACCCTAAAAAACAGCCTGCTATTCCTGACTGCATAACGCGATAGTCGTTTATAACCATAGGGTGTTTTAAAGACAAATATAACAAGATGGGAACATGATTATAAGGGAACAACTATGTAACGTTTTAACCATAATATCGGTAAGGAACATAAGAGAAGTTCAATCAGAGCTGAGAGATGCGAATAGGAAGCACCTAGCTTCACTAAACACGAAGCAGTTTGCGGACAAGACCTTGATGATCTGCAAACGGATCCCCTATATTGGTGATTGGCATCACGAGTAAGTAAGATTGTAAAAGGGTCTTACTTTGTTTTTACCCCTTTATTGAGGAAAAAAATGAGATACATACCTACTTTGTACAATAATATTTGGACTAATTATCTTCAATTTAATACTATTATATGGAAGACGTCAATGGATAGCATAATATAATCTGTTCCAAAACGTTCTAGCTAATCATTAACAGATATTTGTTTTACCTTTATTTATATCTTTCTCATAGGTGTTTACCCCACCTGATAACCAAGCTTATCATGAAAACTATGAAAGTTTTCGATCGTTGTGGGGCTTTTTGATTGATCTTATGTATCAGAAACTCCTATTTAGGTAATCTAGAAGTCCAGATATTACTACTAAACTGTAGGTCCCCCATAACTTGCAACACTCATTACGGTTGCTTATAAGTTACAGGACTAGTGCAGTAGGCAATCTACATAAATAAAACGAAAAGTCCTGACTGACTGACTGACTCATCAACGCCCAGCCCAAACCTTTGGACCTAGAACGCTGAAATTTTGCAGAGGTTCCCTTTATAATGTAGACAAGGGTCAAAGAATAAGGAAGGATTTTTGTTCCCATCTTCCGACATCCACGCGGGCGAAGCCGCGCGGGTAGTGCTAGTTAATTAAATTTAGTTACAGTCGCTGACTTTATACTTTTGCATAGTATGTACATATTTTGATCGCGCAATAAAAACATTGTGCGTAAAAAAATTAGATTAATCCCAGCGCTGTCTTATTCCCTTTTGCATAACACTACTTAATTGCCCCGGCAGAAGTTTGAACATTTTGAAATGTTTAAAATGATATCGTCTCTGTAGACTGTTGTATTTTAGAAACAAGTTCATCTAGATAAATGATCTTGAATAAGTTACACATGTTTATTAGGCAAACGATCTTGGGGAAAATGGGCACGTTTAGAATTCATTCCTTTTTTACCCAACTGACCCAGAGGGAGGGTAATGTTTTCCGCGTGTATGTGTGTATGTCCGTTCCATTGTGACCCCCTGTAGCCTAGACGGCTTGACCGAATTTGAAGAGTGTTATGTCGTGTTTAATGCACCCAGTGACGCTCGCGCAATAAAGGCGAATCCAAGTCTTTATTGAGCGAGTGTCACTGGGTGCATTAAAATCATAAAAAATCAAAATAGCGGATTTTTGGCGCCAAAATGTATCTAAGTCTTAAAAAAAAAGCTCTCCCAAACCTATCGAGTGGGGTATCAAAATGAAGAGTTTTAATAGGTGATTACAAAAATATATACATACAAATTATATTTTAAAATATAATTTGGAATGAGAAATTATAAAAAAAAACAATAACGAACTTTTCGAGTGGGTATTGTACGCTAAAAAGTGTAAAATAAAAAAGTAAAAGACAATGCCAGCGGACGGGCCCCGCTTTGTGGCGCCGCGTGTCAAGACTATTTATTTATCAATAACACTCTCATGTAACTGATTAGTATTCTAATCAAATAATTGTTATGGATTGAAAATGACGATACTTTTATTAATCCACATGGACTCGAAACCAACGAATATGTTACATGTATACGAATATGTTATTTTTCAAGTGCTATTAAACCCAAATACTGTAATTATACTTATTTTATTATAAAATATTTTATCTTTGTACTGACAAATCGAATGGGTGATTTACTTATATCTAATAAGTAAATCACCCATTCGATTTAGCAAATCGATTACCAAAATAAATAAACCTGAAACCACCAAAAACACTGGCACCACGCATAATGTCAAACTGTCATAGATTTCTGTCAAATCAATGGGAATTGCTAGGTATCAATGCTGTTTGTTTTGAGTCGATTTCAATTGATTCCTCCGTATTTAGGTACTTTAATTCTATCCGAAATATTCCTTGCTCATAGACATCTAAGCATAATTATGTTTTGCATGTAGAATATCAATTAACACAAGTACACAACTAATAAAGTAAGTGTTTTCATTGGAATCAAGTTTGTCATGCTTATTGGGAGGCTGTTACCAGAAATGTTTAGAGACAAGCAGTTGGTGATATTAACAGATCACCCTGGAGTGTAGAAATAAGAAAACGGAGGATTTGACCTTAATATTAGGTCAAAAAAATAATCTGGTTGGGGCCAGAATCAAATCACGACATGTGAGCAGCAGGACTTAGTGTACATATAATTATTGATAAGTGAGAAATATAGGGCAAGGCCTATAAAGAACATCATTGCTTGTTATTGCAGTTTCGTGGAAAAGCGTTCAGTAAGGTACCTACTTATGCTGCGCTCATACCATGACTATGTTTATATGATATGAGAATGAAGCTGGGGTCGTTTTTTTTTTCTAAGAGCGATAAAATGATTTTACTATTTATTGTTGTTTTATTTTTTAAAGTAAACCTTCCTATAGAGCACTGAAAATGCTGCTGCCAAAGCCTTTATTCATCTTTAGTGATAATCGCTGGTAGATAGAGCATAGCACACTTACAATCTCTAGCGAGAGAAGCGAGGTAGTGAGGCTATTGCTGAGGTACCTCACTACCTTATTCTCATGAACTTATCCTCATAATAACCGTAAATAAACATTTACTACAGTAACAATTAAGATTGTAAATCACGATCCGTCAAATATCAAACCTATTTGAGTATAAATACTCAAATAGGTTGACAAATAGGTAGACATTTGACAGACTAAGATATTCATTTTATAACCTTAATATCATCATCTGAAAAAATAAGATTTCTCCTAAATCTGGGTAAAAAAATGAAAATCGTTTGCAGAAATTTTATTCCCTACAAAATAAAATGGAAACCACCGTGACACGACAATCTTTTATAGGGGCCCAAATCTCTTAACAAAATGGGCATTCTCTTTTAAAAATTAAAAAACCCGACTGCGTAATAACTTTAAAAAAGTTGAAAACATGATTTATTTATTTATTTATTTAGGATCTCCAACAAAAGATGTACACAATACATGAACCAAAAATAAAGGGAACATCGTATCAAGTAGGTGTACTCCCTCACTTACAGAGCATGCACAAATATGTTATGTTTAAAAAATCAAAACCCCGACGTTTTGATTTTTTAAATTAGTTTTTTTTTTAGTTGCGCAGATATGCTGTTTTATAAGCTAGTTTATAAGAGGCCGTACTTATACGAAATTTTGCCGATTTGCGTGATTTTACAGAAAATACTATAATTTATTTACATAGAAAAAATGTATTTATAACTGTAAAATCACATTTGTAAACTCACGTAAATCAGCGAAATAGCAAAATTTCGTGTACGGCCTCTAAAAATGTTCAAACTTTTTTGTTCCAGATATCTAGGTATCAAATCAGCCGATCACAACTTCCAGGACAGATCAAAGCTAACCCAAAAATAATCTCAACGTTATGCAACAGTGTAGACGGCCCTCAAGAGACCTCTTTCAACTAACTCAATACAGTATTTTAACTAAATATCCAATTTAAGGTATCATAAACGTTTGGAGTGCACAGACGGTCTAAGCATCCAATTACGCGTGCACGACAAACATACGGTTTAAGGTGCCTTTACAGCTCAGGCAATGACCAATTAAATGATTCCCTCAGTTATAATTAGTTTCAGTTATTTGTTCAATCGTTTTTCATATTTTTTTTTTGGTTTTGTTTTGTTAACAGTCGCATCAATGCAGAAACAATGTTGAAACTAAGTTTAGCATTAGATTTGTGGTCGAAAATTGCTAAAATTAAATGCACTTTCATTTTACCTCATTATCGTCCACAGCTTACATTGGGACCAAGTTAAGGACCGTTAAAAATAATGTCCGTAACGAAAACTAACTGATCTCATCATTGTTAACCGCATCATAAATGCCCATCGCGCGAAAGAGGATTCTGCTAGCTGTCCTCTTAGATTAAGCTCTTCATCACCTTTACGACTCCCTTGGGGAGAAATGGAGTGGAAAACATTTTCGCCGGTAATAATATTTTACTAGACGGACAGTTTTTTAAACGTTATAAAGTTAAATTAACGATGCTCACTCGTTTACGGCCGACAATTAAATGGCCATCTGACAACCAAGGGATCGCTGGAACGAACTTCGCTCTCCGATTGACAATGCATGTCAATCCAAGAGCGAAGTTCAAAAGGTTAGTGCACTAAAAACAATTTACTTCAGGCCACATTAACATTTGAACTTATGAAATAAAATGGAGCTGATAACATCTACCTTTTTCATTTTCATTCTCAAATCCACACAAAAGTAAATGGGTATACGTGCTCTGAAAACCAAATCCTTCACAGTAGATAACGCAATGCACGATACAATCCAGCGCTGAAACGCTGAAGGGATTAGCCAGACAATGCTACTGCGAAACTTGTTACACGTAACTTGTCACGCAAATGTCAACTTTAATCCAAAAGAGTAAGGTACCATATATCATAACAAGATCGTTTGTTTGTCACAGCTATTAATGTTACTGTTGGGGACCCGGTGAAGTTATTAGTATTGTTGTCATGAATACTGACGCCAAAATGAATTTAATTACAATTTATTATTAATGATCACGAAGATTTACTTTACTGAGCAATTTAATGCATTTTTTGTCGAGCCACTTAATCACATTCTGAAGAAAATGATGCTTACTTAAAGACAAAAACAAGTCCTAACAATAATCTTGCATTCGGGTTGATTCAACTCGTTCTCGTGTACTAAAGTAAAAGTTTCAGCCTGAAAGATAACATCAACACGCTTGCGAAACCTACCTGAGAACTGTGAAACTCCAGACAGCATGGATAGCCCCGAGTGTCTGCTGTAGGAAGGATGGATCATCCCTATGGAATATATTTCCGAATCCTCGAATTGCCACATGGTGTACTTTACAATTCAATTGACATTAATTATCTAAACCGAATTAACCGCCTTCACCACAGACAATCCTCAAACAAAGGAAAATCACTCCGACTCGAAATTAAAACGAGGCTTAAAAGATTGATAGATAAATATTTTTTAATTGATACCGACTGAGATTTTTATCACAATTTTAATTAAAACGATCATATTAAGCTGATGTGTGGTGATATGCATGGGTGTAGCGACGTCTGCACGGCACGGAGGGTGCGACGCGACTGAGCGGGCGAGTAGGTATGGGCGTTATTTCACGTCACTAGTTACAATAACTGGCTACGGGGCATGTAACCGAATAACTAGTTTCGAGTGAAACGATAAACACGTGATTTTTGTAAGTAGTTACATTACAATACAGTGACCGAATGAATGAGCCGAGAGTTCCCGAAATCCCGAGCGGTGACACGAATATATCCGAACTAGTTATAGGCGTGTAGCCGAATAGCTAATTAGCTAGTTTCGAGTGAAACTATAAACACGTGATTTTGTAAGTAGTTACGTTACATTACAATGCAGTGACCGAGGGAGGAAAGATATCTTTGATGGTTTGTTTATTTACGTTTAGTGCAAATTAGTTCGCTCATGGTCAAGAATAACTATTAATTGCCCCATGCATGTTTTTGCAATACTTTGTTAAAACTCGTTAATTTTGTTAATTATGTAATTGCATAGTTACAAAAACTAAATTTGTGATAAGTAACGTAAGTAATTACCGTAAAACATGGCAACTTTGCCCTCGACAGTTGACTTTGCCCAGTTGTGTATTTTTTTAAAAACTTAATACATACCAAATTTGTCTGTAGTTAGTAAGAAAATTTTGTCTATGGTAAAAAATTCATCATTTTTCTGGCAACACTGTGTGACGCGCAGTCACAGATGTTACTTCAGTTGTCTGTCAGACGTCGTTGAAGTTAGAGTGTTTTTTTGCGGGCAAAATCTTTTAAAAAAACTTTTTCGAGAAGTGCTACTTGGAGTTATCGCAGGTAAGTAATTTTTATACATCCGTTATTACATTGGAAATGAATAATATAGACTAGCTTTCTTCGCTAAATGCGTCGTATAATCATAAAATATAACGGTGGGCAAAGTCACAAGCATATTTTTTGAATATCGTTGACAACATTGCCCAACGTTTCTTTTTCACTAGGGTTGTCACCCGAGGTACATTTTTTAACCTAGTAAAAAAAGGAGGGTTCGGATTTGATGAACAGTTAATAACGTTGGTAAACATATAAAGTTTAAAAACACAGTCGGGATTTAGAAGATACGAGGGCTCGTATCTTCCAAATTCTGACTGTGTTTTTAAAGTTTTTTGTTGATTGGTTTTAGGTTCTTAAAAACTATATGTATTTACATCGAAATCAAACTACCTAGGTACTCTTGTTTTACCGCTACCGCGATAAAATTCATAAAATAATCCATACTAATATTATAAATTCGAAAGTAACTCTGTCTGTCTGTCTGTCTGTCTGTCTGTCTGTCTGTCTGTCTGTCTGTCTGTCTGTCTGTCTGTCTGTTACCTTTTCACGCCTAAACCACTGAACGGATTTCGATAAAATTTGGCAAGGCTATAGATGGTATCCTGGGGACGGACATAGGCTACTTTTTTTTTCAAAAATAATCCTACAGGGGGTGATATAGGGGATGAAAGTTTGTATGGGAAACTCAGTATTTCTTAAGTTAGGGATGTGAAAATTAAAATGTATGCTTTTGATAGGAAATAAAGAAATATGCGGTTCAGCGTTTTTGAAAAATCATCCCCTAAGGGTGTAAAATATAGTAAAATAGGGGTTGATTTTAAAATTTACAAAACTGCACGGATTTCGACAAAATTTGGCAAGGCTGTATATAGCATCCTGGGGAATGACATAGCATACTATTTTTTTCAAAAATAATATTACAGGGGGTGATATAGGGGATGAAAGTTTGTATGGGAAACTCAGTATTTCTTCAGTTAGGGATGTGAAAGTTAAAATGTATGCTTTTGGTAGGAAATAAAGAAATATGCGGTTCAGCGTTTTTGAAAAATCATCCCCTAAGGGGTTAAAGTAGGGGTTGATTTTAAAATTTACAAAACTGCACGGATTTCGATAAAATTTGGCAAGGCTTTATATAGCATCTTGGGGAAGGACATGGGCTACTTTTTGTCTTAAAAAATAATCCTACGGGGGGTGATATAGGGGATGAAAGTTTGTATGAGAAAATCAGTATGTCTTAAGTTAGGGATGTGAAAATTAAAATGTATGCTTTTGATAGGAAATAAAGAAATATGCGGTTCAGCGTTTTTGAAAAATCATCCACTAAGGGGGTAAAATAGGGGTTGATTTTAAAATTTACAAAACTGCACGGATTTCAACAAAATTTGGCAAGGCTTTAATAGCATCCTGGGAAAGGAAATAGGATACTTTCAAAAACAATACTACAGGGGGTGATATAGGGGATGAAAGTTTGTAAGGGAAACCCAGTATTTCTAAAGTTAGGGATAATAAATTCATGCTATTGGTAGGAAATTTAGAAATATGCGGTTCAGCGTTTTTGAAATATTATCCCCTAAGGGGGTAAAATAGGGGTTGATTTTAAAATTTACAAAACTGCACGGACGTCGATAAAATTTGGCAAGGCTTTATATAGCATCCTGGGGAAGGACATGAACTACTTTTTGTCTTAAAAATAATCCTACAGGGGGTGATATAGGGGATGAAAGTTTGTATGGAAACTCAGTATTTCTTAAGTTAGGGATGTGAAAATTAAAATGTATGCTTTTGATAGGAAACAAAGAAATATGCGGTTCAGCGTTTTTGAAAAATCATCCCCTTAGGGGGTAAAATAGGGGTTGATTTTAAAATTTACAAAACTGCACGGACGTCGATAAAATTTGGCAAGGCTTTATATAGCATCCTGGGGAAGGACATGAACTACTTTTTGTCTTAAAAATAATCCTACAGGGGGTGATATAGGGGATGAAAGTTTGTATGGAAACTCAGTATTTCTTAAGTTAGGGATGTGAAAATTAAAATGTATGCTTTTGATAGGAAACAAAGAAATATGCGGTTCAGCGTTTTTGAAAAATCATCCCCTTAGGGGTTAAAATAGGGGTTGATTTTAAAATTTACAAAACTGCACGGATTTCGACAAAATTTGGCAAGGCTTTATATAGCATCTTGGGAAAGGACACAGGAAACTTTCAAAAACAATACTACAAGGGGTGATATAAGGGATGAAAGATGGGAAACCCAGCATTTCTTAAGGTAGGGATATGAAAATTCAAATTTATTTGGTAGGAAATAAAGAAATATGTGGTACAGCGTTTTTGAGGGGGTACAATAGGGGTTGACAAATGTTTGTGTAACTACCTCTTTCTAAGAGATTTAAGGGATTGGAAATGTAGTCATAGTTCGAATCTTGAGGTAACATTTAGTCTTTATTTCATTCGAAGTTTTTACGAGGAAATTATTTGAACGAGTGGACACTCGGACAAAAGTTATTTGTTATTAGAGCGTGACTGGCATAATAAATTTTAAGTAATTAACAAAGTCCCCCCGCCGCGTAAGTGTGTCTGTTTGAATGCGATAATGTCAAAAAGTACCGAACGGATTTTCATACGGTTTTCTCCAATGAACGGAGTGATTCAGTGTAATTCATTATGGTTTTGTGTAAATTGGCTGAAATATGACGACGACTGTTGAAGATGTCGGAAAAAATCATGCCGACTGGTAGCTTTATGCCTACTAAACACGGTAACGATATATCGTAGCGATTTGAGTTTGTACAGTTATATCGGACGGCCCTATCTTTTCCACATGTACGTTCCCATGTCATATTTTCCGACATCCACGCGGGCGAAGCCGCGGGCAAAAGCTAGTTTCTAATATAATTGTTAATATAAGTACCTACTATGAAAGTTATTCAAATTTTATTTTCCCGGCTATAATTTTATCTTTTACTGCAGTTCTGTTTATAAATTTACATTTTTTTAATAATGGGTAGTCTCGACATTTTCATTTAGTTTAATCTAAAAACTTTGCATACTAGTACCTAATCCTGAACTTTGTTGCAGTTTATTTGTCCGTCAGTGTAGATATGTATCCAAATTAATTTACGCTAAATGTTGATTATATTATATAACAATAACATAAAAGATAGGTAAGTACCTAATATTTATAGGTACTTAAAATTACTAAAAATTATATTGCATAGTAATATAATTTTTCTGTAAAACTCATTACAAATTTTAGTGTTATTTGTTATTTTCATATAAAAACAAAGACCGAGATAGGTACATACTTTTTAGTTTTTTTTTAAATTATTTTTTAGTTTTTGAACACTTTAGAAATAAAGCATATTATGTAAAAAATGATGTTATATTATTTTTAATTTATCATTATAATATATTATAATATTCCACACTAAAAATTATTAAATAGTTAAGTATTGTCAATGGTGACAACCCTTGAACAATCGCCATTTTGTACGAAAAATGTTCTAGAAGGCTTTTTGACTTTGCCCACTCATTTTTAAGGGTCAAGGAATGTGAATATTTGGCGTATAATTTAATACATTATTGCATTGCTCAGTATTTTCATTCAGTCCTTTTCGAATAGTGTTAGAGTCCATAGTAACGGAGATCTGTAATGTGGGCAAAGTTACCAAATGTATATGATTTTTTGCCCAACACCTATAATTGTTATTTTCACTAATAAATATGCTTTTTTTTTACTATTTTTAGTTTTGTGTATCGAGACATGAGCATATAGTATTATGTGGCACCGAAACAATAATCAATTTATTAAAATTTTCCAAAATATCATTAATTAAGCATTTATTTTTTAAATTTATGGGCAAAGTTGCCATGTTTTACGGTACATTAGGTAATTAATCATTTAATGTTTTCGTTTCGTAATTATCTGTAATACTTCGATAGAATAACCATGTTGAATCACTGAACAGAATTTGAAAAAATAACTAGTTACTAAAATCACTTGTTTTCAAAACTGGTGACGCCTTCGAAGTCACTAGTTACGTTACGTTTCGCGAAAATCACGTAACGACCCACACCTACGGGCGAGCGGTCTTTGTATTTGTTTGGCAGCAGGGTGGGGGTGGCAGGGTGGCCAATGGGGTGGCGGGTGACTACGTCACAGCCGCTACACACGCCCGCGGGATCTCTACAGATACTGCTATCATTTTTCTACCGCGGCATTCTCGCTTTCATTACGTTAATAGGATTATGATTATAATCTTACCATACAAAGCATAGGTACCTACTCGTAAATGTAATTTTTGTAACAAGATTTTTTGAATTGCGAGAATGTATTATACTGGTAAACGAATTTAGATAAAGAGAACATTGAACTTTGACAGTGTTAACCCCCGTTTCCACGAGCGTAATAAAATCGCGGCGGGATTTTATCGCGCACTGGATTTTCAACTCTCTGCTTAGCGCCGGGAGTTGAAAATCCAACAGTGTGTTTTTCGTCGCGCTGGGATGCACTCTGTTTTTGTTAGGTTGGATTCTCAACGCTCGGCTCAACAACGATAGTTAAAAATCCAGTGCGCGATAAAATCCCGCCGCGATTTTATTACGCTCGTGTGAACGCCGACTTATGAATGTAGTTAGCTAAAGAAGCAGTTAGATTAAAGCATTAAATTATAGTTAATGTCTGATAATAGAAAGTTAGAAACTGTGTATACTGATAATAAAGCTGAATCTATCTATCTATACTAATTATAAAGTTGAAGAGTTTGTTTTTTGTTTGTTTGTATGTTTGAACGCGCTAATCTCTGGAACTACCCGTCAGGTTTGATGAACAAGTCTTTATGCATTTGGTAGCCTGATTCTTGAGGAAGACTATTTAACATCACGCTAAGACCGTTAGGAGCCCAGCAAAAGGAAAAATAGTCGGAAAGAACGACCAGCAAAAAGTAAGCAACAGCGGGGCAGGCGATGCGATGCGACGCGACGGGGTGGGTCTGGAGAAGAAGAAATTTGACGCGGATGCAGAAGGTAGTAATAAAGCTGAAGAGTTTGTTTTTTGTTTGTATGTTTGAATGTGCTAATCTCAACAACTACCACTCGGATTTGAAAAAATATTTTTGCATTTGGTAGCCCAATTCTTGAGGAAAGCTATAGGCTATTTAACATCAGGCTACGACCCATAAGAGCCGAGCAAAAACTAAAACAGTCAGAAAAAAAATTAACTGAAAACGAAGAAGTAATAGCGCGCGCGGGCGATGCGATACAACGGGGTGGGGAGGGGACAAGCTTCGTCCGCGTGAAATTTCTAGGCAGGACAGGACCTAGTTATGTTTTGTAATCTCTGAATGGTTTTGGTTGGGTTTGTGAACCTTGTCTCTTGTAAAAGGTACCTACTGTACCTGTACACCTGTTTTTTACACCACCTATGTTTTACAAATAAGGAGGAGGAGGAGGAGCTCGTGGCTAAGTAGCCGCACGGGTCGATCCGTCAGGTTAAGCTACGCTTGCCGGGGTTGGTCAGTGGATGGGTGACGATCTTTACATACCGAGACTCCTCTGTGCCTCGGAAAGTACATTAAGCCATTGGTCCCGGCTGTTATTCGTGGATCTTTGACAGTCGTTACGGGTTGTCAGAAGCCCGAAAGTCTGACAACCAGTCTTACCAAGGGGTATCGTATTACCCAGTAACTGGGTTGTGGAGGTCAGATAGGCAGTCGCTCCATGTAAAATACTGGTATTCAGCTGCATCCGGTTAGACTGGAAGCCAACCCCAACATAGTTGGGAAAAGGCTAGGCAGATTGATTGTTTTACAAATAAAACTTTGACTTTGACCTGATGCCACATAGGTACTGTACCTGTACTGCCAATTGTTGCCAGTCTAGCTTGTTTTTTTTTATCAAATCTAATTGGAAGCTTAAATATTATTTAATATTTAAAAAGTACCACCTACCACCTCCCACTCACACCCACTTTAATCAATTTAAACTTTAAATAGATTCATTAAATGAACGAATTATGAAAACTTTTCTCTTTTCTTTTATCCACTACCACCACTATCACTAATTATCACTTTTTTTTTTACCTTATGAGTACAGTAGTACTCAACTAATAAGGCGCCTCGTGAATCTTCGTTCGCGCAGAAAAGAAAGTATGGCCCCACGAGATTGCTTAAAACTTACAATCAACCTTATATCACTACTATAAGGTTCATAATACACTGCAGCTGTTAGTTCCATCTCACTCGCAAGTGTGGCGGCTGGCAAGCGGCGCGCGCTAAAATGGCGGCAGCTGCGACCACTAGCGGTACAGGAAAAAGCGTGGAGCGTGCCGATTGGTCAATAGCATTTCCCGCGCTTTGAAAATTCATCTTCTGCGCAGGTACATCGATAAGCCATATTAGTTGGGTAATACTGTACCTAAGTATTTTTGAAAACTAAACATACAACAATAAATTCATGTGGTTTTTCTCAGAATTTACAAAACACCAAGTGATTCAACAGAAGATAGGTAGGGTAGGGAGATAAATAAGGAGAGTTGCACAGTGGAAAAAGATTATTTAGGGAGAACAGCCGGTCGATTCTGTAAAAATCTCACCGTGAAAACTTAGGTGAAGTGAGTTTGTTTTTGCTAGGAATTGACACTATTGACAGCTCACTCCACGCTCACTGCACCTAAGTTTTCACGGTGAGATGGTTACCGAATCGCACTGCAGGTCCTGGTTATAAGCTAAGCTTCAGCTTCCCATTTAGAGCCAAGAGAAGTTTCTGGTAAAATACCTTTTATTAGGAACGGTTGCGTGTATCAGCCGGAACTTCATAAAATAAATTATTTCTGAGTCTGAGAGACTCTATATGAGAATGGAACTGTATTCTCCTACTATTACCTACCTACTGGTCTAAAATGCAAATATCATGACTACAAGAAGCTGATAAAAGTTAATAGATACTTACTAAAGTTAATAGCAAACTCATTATCATATCAGTTAAAATCTAGTTCCAAGAAACCATTTACAAATGTAATATCAACCACTCAAGAAAGGAATTAGGATGATAGAATGTCGTAGATATAGAAAACTGTGGAAAAAATCGTATTAACTGATCACTAAGCGCCACAAGATTTCATATAATTTTTTATGTCAATGTTACATAGCTGTTTCTGATGTTTTTATAATAGCAACCGTTTTGCATCATTTTAGATTTCCCGGGCATTGAAACTATCATGAAACTAGAGTACAATCAGTGTACACAATCGGTACAATGAATGAAAATATAGGCGAGATCTGGAACGCGCCCCAACCATTCTTTCCTCATTTCTACGATTATTTACATCTCTTTTACAACACAATTAGAGATTATAACAAAGCAGTACTTACCATATTCTCTGAAGAGCTTCTTATAATCACTAAGATCGTTTTGATCCAGCCATTCGTCGACCAATGCACTTTCATCGTCAAAAATCTCGGTAAATACAACTCTAACTAAATAAATTAGCGAACACATAAATAATATTGTGCCGCAGTAATGTACCCGTTTATACATGTTTACAGTTCTTGGTCATAATGCCATCTTAAGTCATATTTAATTATAAAAATAAACATTAGTAAAATGAGGACGGCCCCACAATTTGTTTTGATTGTCAATAGTCAATGTCAATTTTTGAGTTTTTCTCTGACGTTGATGTTTGTTCCGTTCCAAATACAATTATTAGGTACTATTTTGAGCATGACAATTTTCAGAGAATTTACGAATTACTATGTATTACATTAAAAAAGTAAAGATTACACCAAGGCTGAGGTAATTGGCACAAGTGGTTAACTAATTTGAATCAAATTGAACAATGTGTTTTTTTTTTACGTAAAAGTGAACAATAGCTCTAGATGCGTCATGCTTTTTTTCAATATTAACATGGAACGTTTTAATTATTGACTTTGACTTTTGCTAAGTTTTTTTTGCACTGCATTCCATAGACGCAAATATTGTATTAGCCCTAGCCGAAGACAGTGAATTCTTCTCTGTCTACGGTATTAGCACAGTCTAAACATCTCAGAAGAACAACAAGTTCTGAGCTAAACATATGTTATTATGCTGTGCTATTAGTGATGATAACAGTCTTTAATATAAACCGTAACTACGTTGACATACGGTCATTATAAGAATAAATTCGCACGCGGTGCTCGGAGCGCCCTCAAGCTACTACAATAGCATGCGCGCGACCGTATGTCAAGGCTATAGTCCGGGAGGTACCGTTGCATTTCAGGTACCCATTTTACGCCGATCGATTGCCTATTTTTTCAGTAGTTCTCGAATCACTAATAAGTAAACCAAGCGTCAGCTGACGCACCCGCGGTGGGTTTGGGTGTGGGAGGTTGCGAAAGTTGTAAAAAAAAAAAAAAAAAAAAGTCATAGTACGCCGGCTGAAACCTTTTTACATAAATAGTTGACATCATACTGAGCTGAAAAAAAATAGTCAGCTGCACTTTGGAAGGGGGAATATGCGTCAGCTGCTCACATGAACTTGTAAAAAAACACGTAAATAAAAAAGTCATAGTAAGCCGGCTGATGTTGACATGGATAGTTGATCTTGTATGACTAATAAGTAAATCGACCGTCAGCTGCTCAAATAGCGGTGGGTTTGGGAGTGGGAGGTTGCGAAAGTTGTAAAAAAATAAATAAAAAAAAGTCTTAGTAAGCCGGCTGATATTGACATGGATAGTTGATCTTGTATGACTAATAAGTAAACCGACCGTCAGCTGCTCAAGTAGCGGTGGGTTTGGGAGTGGGAGGTTGCGAAAGTTGTAAATAAAAAAAATAAAAATAGTAATAGTACGCCGGCTGAAACCTTTTTACATAAATAGTTGACATCATACTGAACTGAAAAAAAATCGTCAGCTGCACTGTGGAGGGGGGCATATGCGTCAGCTGCTCACATGAACTTGTAAAAAAACACGTAAAATAAAGTACGCCGGATGAAATTTAACTAGGCGATTGTTTAAATAATTGAAAGTACGAAAACAACAATCAGCTGCGTGCGTAGCGGTGGAAAGACCGTCAGCTGGCAGATTATTCGAGCAATGCACAGTACCTTTCAGGGTCCAGCTGACAGAGTTCCCCTGCCCGCACCCAGCTGACTGATAGTTTTTGTAAACGTAACTATTAAACTATCATATTGTCAAATTTCAACCGGCATAGTGGTAATTAAATGCTAATGTCGGGACATGTGTATAACTATATCGTATGAAAACATTTTGTTTTTTTTTCTTGCTTTATTTTATACTAGCTTTCGCCAGCGGCTTCGCCCGCGTGTATTTCGAAAATTATCCCACGGGAACATACTACCGGGATAAAAAGTGTCCTAGAGTCAGTGCGGAAAGAGAAGCGGCTTAAGATTTGGTGGCGCAGCTGTGCTTAATTACCGTATTTGTGATGTTGTCAACACTGTTACGACATTATAGTTCGACATTATATAACGTCTAGATTATTATGAGGCAAGTTAGAATATTATAATGTTTTTAGATTCTGTGTTAATAATTGTTTTGATGAAATTTTTAGTAGTCATACATAATGTTAGTTCCATTTTACGCCACGCCGCTTCTCTTTCCGCACAGACTCTATCTCCTATTCCAGGTCATGGTCTATCCGTGTACCAAATTTCATCCAAATCCGTTCTGCCGTTTTAGCGTGAAAGTGTAACAAACAAACAAACTTACTTTCGCATTTTTAATATTAGTTAGGATTAGGATATTTAAACGAAATGCATGATATAAAATGATATTGACTGTAAAAAGGAAATATAATCATTTAATGTAAATGTGTGTGGTACGATGTAATAAAAATGAAGTTATTGGATTTATATAGAACAAAGAAAACGCGATACAAAGCCTTAATTGATTTTTGGAACTCTACGAGAGAAAACGGCGAAACAATGGAACATTATTCTAATAGGCTAAAGGAACTTTCAAAAGACTGCGGCTATGAAGGGATTTTGCTGGAGAGACAGCTCCGTGATCGGTTTGCAACCGGTTTGAATCATACACAGCTGGAGGTAGATTTAAAACAAAGATGGCCTGAATTACGAGAAGTAACAGAAGGTGGCAAAACGAGAGAGATAACATTCGCAGAAATATTTGCAGTTGCCCAGTCACGTGAAATCGCAGAGAACGACAATAGCACTGAAAGTAACAAACACAGTTACTATATTAACAGAATTAAACAGAAGAGACCAGGGAAACGCACTGATACTACGATCAATAACGAAACATCCAGGAAGTTGCGACCAGACCAATGCAAACGATGCGGAAAGCGTGACATACATGATTATGAGCACTGCACAGCTAAAAACCACCAATGTAAAGCATGTGGGATGACAGGACATTACGAAAGTGTATGTATTAAATCAGGTAGAGCATATTTGTTCTCACAACGCAAGGACAAGACGGACAAACACAATAAACTACAGAAGCTTAACAATCGAACAGAGACATCGGAGGCCTCATCAACGACATCGTCGCACTCTGACTCTTCCGTGGAAGAAAGCGATAGCGAGACCAACCCTGTCTACAGCATTAACAAGAAAACATCTCGATGCAAGAAAATTGACGTTACCATCAATGGTGTAAAATGCACGATGGATTGGGACCCTGGATCAATCTACTCGATAATTTCTACTAAAATGTGGAAAAAAATTGGAGCTCCAGCATTGTTGAAGGGACCAAAACTTCAAGCCTATTGCAATTTTAATCTGAAACCGAAAGGTATAACAGACGCAACAGTTGAAGTAGACAACATACAAAAAATATTACCTGTTGTAGTCATGGACAAGGCAGATCCTATGCTTTTCGGGTTACAATGGAGTGAAATGTACGATATGACTTTTCCGAAGCCTGTGTACTCTATCAAACGCTCCACAGATACATCACTGGATCTCGTACTAGCTACCTACACAGATCTATTTGATAATAAATTAGGGAAGGTAAAGAATTATCAAGTGAATATCCACATCAAACCTGGTAGTGAAGCAAAACATCTACCGGCACGTCCCATCAAGTTTAGCATACGCAAAAACATAGAAATAGAACTAGAACGGCTTCTGCGCGAAGGTATAATAACAGAAGTGGACCCCAACATGATACCTATAGAATGGGCAACACCCACAGTAAATGTTTTGAAACCAAATGGGCAAGTACGGATATGTGGCGACTACCGAACAACGTTAAACCCGGCACTTATCAAGCATACCCATCCCGTGCCTCTTTTTGATCAGTTAAGACAACGTCTGGCACATGGGGATAAATACTCGAAAATCGACCTTAAGGATGCTTATCTACAGTTTGAAATATCTCCTGAATCGAAAAAGTTCCTAACGATATCAACCCACAAAGGATACTTTGTTTACAACAGAATGCCCTTTGGCATTGCAACAGCGCCTTCAATTTTCCAACATTTCCTTGACAAACTGCTTGATGGCATTCCAAATGTCGCTGTATTTTTTGATGATATTGCCATTACTGGGAAAAATGACAAAGAACACATACAGACACTCTCAATGATTTTCGACAAATTGAAACAAGCCGGATTGAAAGTAAATCTTAAAAAATGCACATTCTTACAGCCAGAAATCGAGTATTTAGGACATATTATTGACAAAAATGGAGTACGACCAACAAAATCTAAAATAGAAGCAATTTTGAAAGCACCACCGCCCACAAATACCAAAGAACTCAGGGCGTTTTTAGGACTCATTAATTTCTACGAACGATTTATTCCACATCTACATAGTGAATGTGCCGATTTACATGAACTGACAGGTAACCGCCGAAAATGGCAATGGACTGATCATGAGAAAGAAATATTTATTAAAGCTAAGAGACTAATAGCGAGTTCTAAATCACTTGTAGCGTTTGACGAACATCGACCCCTTTTCCTCTCCTGCGACGCCTCAGAGAAAGGAGTAGGCGCAGTCTTATACCACAAGGATAAAGAAATGGAACAACCTATTGCATTTGGCTCAAGAAAACTGAAACCGGCTGAGAGCAAATATTCTGTTATAGACCGCGAAGCATTAGCAATATTCTATGGCATTCAAAAATTCGACCAGTATCTCAGAGGCACAAAATTCACACTTGTAACTGACCACAAACCACTTATTCACATATTGGGCCCGCAACGAAATCTCCCAAAAATTGCCAATAACAGACTTGTGAGGTGGGCACTCGTGATTGGAAATTATGATTATGACATCATTTATAGAAAAGGGGAACATAACATTATTGCTGATTACCTATCCAGAATGCCAAATAGCACTGAACAGCCGAATGACCCAGAGATATCGATATGTAAAATCACTGAATTATTACAGCATAATAAAATGAACGACGTGGCCTTAAGTGAAGAGCATATCAGAGAAGAAACGAAAAACGATACCACATTGAAGCAAGTCCTGCTATTAATCAAAACCGACAGGTTTGACTGTTCACAGATTGATCTGAAACCATTTATCAGAAAACGCAGTGAACTGTCTATAGAGAACAAGATCATCATGTGGCAAGGTAGGGTTGTTATACCGAGTAAATTAAGAAGTACAGTACTGCGTTACTTGCACATTGGCCATCCTGGAACTTCTGCAATGAGAGCTCTTGCGCGCTTCTATGTATGGTGGCCAACACTAGAAGAAGACATTGACAATTTTGTAAAAAAATGTCAAAAATGCCAGGAAAATAGACCCAACAACCCAGAACTTCCTGTATACTCTTGGTCGATTCCAGAAAAGGTATGGGAAAGAGTTCACGTCGACTTTGCCGGGCCCTTTGAGGGCAAGTATTGGCTAGTACTAGCAGACGCCTTATCAAAATGGATAGAAATTAAACCTATGGCAAAGATAACCACCAGAACATTATGCGAGAAACTAGATGGTATTTTTAGTTCATTTGGATTACCTCAAATTATTGTCTCCGACAATGGACCACAATTTACTTCCAAAGACTTTCGAGTGTATTGCAAGTCGAAGGGTATAGTGCACATGACATCTTCACCCTACCATCCAAGAACTAATGGATTGGCCGAACGACTTGTACGAACTTTTAAAACAAGAATGGCTGCAAGTGAAGCAGACACAGATAATCCAAAACGAAGGCTTCAAAACTTTCTCTTTTCTTATCGTAACACACCGCATACTACCACAGGGAAGTCACCAGCCCAAATGATGTTCGGCAGACAGCTAAACTGCTTACTGGATAATGTGAGGCCAAATATGAGAAGGACGTTGCGGTATAAAAACATACAAGCTAATATTGAATCTGAACAAACGACCCCAAATTTCCGGAATGGGGAAGCAGTGTACATCCGCACCAAACTGGAAAACAAGTGGAAACCGGCTATCATTGAGGAAAGAAAACATAGGTATTCTTATGTGGTTAGAACTCCAGAAGGAGTCCTGAAGCGCAGACATGCCGACCACATACGCCCAAAGGCGAGTGTAGCTCAGTCACCAACCAACGAGCGAGACATTGCGATGGGACCCTCCTCACCGGCTGACTCGTCGACATCCACACCACATGAAGTACTACCTCGTGCCAGTTCAACTCCAATCACTCAACTTCCGATTGAAACAGTTTACACTACGCCCCGAACACTTGAGCAGACGCCGATGCTAAGACGTAGCAAGAGGACAGTACGGCCGCCACATCGCCTCATAGAGCAAATGGACTAAGGCCGGGAGGAATGTTACAGACTCCTTTAATTCATTGTTTCATAAATTTTGTATACTCTTTTGGTTGTTGACATATGCCATATCATTTGTCTTTTTTGATTGATTCTGCATTCTGGATTTTTTCACAAAAAAATACTACTTAATGTTTTCCACAACAAGCTTTATTTTAGTAAAGAAATAGAAATAGGAATAGAAATATAAAAATTAATGACTGCAGAAATTATTCTTTATGACTGGTATTGCAATCATAATCGTTCTCTGATAAATCATCATCAGAACTCTCCCCTGTTAAAACATTCTCTTCATCTTGTTCAACTTCTTGAGCTCGATCCTCTTCACCATCATCTTGTAATGAACATTTTAATCATTAAAATTAGGCTACCAGAAATATACTAGCTTAAAGAAAGTGTCACTGACAAAAAATCCATACCGGCAATATTTTCGCTGCTATCATCCGTTATTCTCGTGACTGATGGGGGTACTTGATCTGCTTCGAACCATTTGAAGATTTCTCTTCTTTTTCTTCCCTTCCCCAGTCAGTGGGCGACAATTGAGAAGGGTCTTCAAGGTCAGCATGGCTCCAAAGGTGCGCTATGTACGACGTGCGCAGTAAATGCTGGCGTAGCTCGGATTTACACGGGAGGAAGATTGCCCCGCGCGTCGATATGATTTTTCATTCTCATAATTATTTAAACAATTACCTAGTTAAATTTCATCTGGCGTACCATAACTTTATTTTACGTGTTTTTTTTCAGTTCAGTATGATGTCAACTATTTATGTAAAAAGGTTTCAGCCGGCGTACTATTACTTTTTTTTTTACAACTTTCGCAACCTCCCACTCCCAAACCCACCGCTACTTGAGCAGCTGACGGCCGGTTTACTTATTAGTCATACAAGATCAACTATCCATGTCAACATCAGCCGGCTTACTATGACTTTTGTATTTACGTGTTTTTTTACAAGTTCATGTGAGCAGCTGACGCATATTCCCCCTTCCACAGTGCAGCTGACTATTTTTTTTCAGCTCAGTATGATGTCAACTATTTATGTGAAAAGGTTTCAGCCGGCGTACTATGACTTTTTTTTTTTTTTTTTTACAACTTTCGCATCCTCTTACACCCAAACCCACCGCTACTTGAGCAGCTGACGGTCGGTTTACTTATTAGTCATACAAGATCAACTATCCATGTCAACATCAGCCGGCTTACTAAGACTTTTGTATTTACGTGTTTTTTTACAAGTTCACGTGAGCAGCTGACGCATATTCCCCCTTCCACAGTGCAGCTGACTATTTTTTTTCAGCTCAGTATGATGTCAACTATTTATGTGAAAAGGTTTCAGCCGGCGTACTATGACTTTTTTTTTTTTTTTTTTTTACAACTTTCGCATCCTCCCACTCCCAAACCCACCGCTACTTGAGCAGCTGACGGTCGGTTCACTTATCAGTCATACAAGATCAATTAACCATGTCAACATGAGCCGGCTTACTATGACATTTGTATTTGCAACGCAAACGCCCGGACTACCTACTACCTTGACATACGGTCGCGGTTTATATTAAGTTGTTGTCTTAAGAGGAGCTCGTGGCTAAGTAATAACTGCCGCACGGGACGATCCATCAGGTTAAGCTACGCTTGCCGGGGTTGGTCAGTGGATGGGTGACCATCTTTACACACCGAGACTACTCCGTGCCTCGGAAAGCACGTTAAGCCGTTGGTCCCGGCTGTCATTCGTGGATCTTTGACAGTCGTTACGGGTCGTCAGAAGCCCGAAAGTCTGACAACCAGTCTTACCAAGGGGTATCGTATTACCCAGTTACTGGGTTGTGGAGGTCAGACAGGCAGTCACTCCATGTAAAATACTGGTATTCAGCTGCATCCGGTTAGACTGGAAGCCGACCCCAACATAGTTGGGAAAAGGCTAGGCAGATTGATTGAACAGTCTTTTGCGAGGAGATAAAATAATACATAATGTGTTATTTATTTTAATTTTATACGACACAGCGCATAGGTATGACTGGGTACGACTCAACACCAGTTTTTGTATGTTTATGGCACATGCATAGGTATGTAGGTATAACTTGGAAGATCCGACTATAAACTGGAGGCTAGAAAGGCTCCCAGCTCCCATTTACCTACCTATTATAATTATTGTGATGAAGAGAGTAGGTAGTGTAAGTTTGGTCGCATTAGGTACCTATATCACCGACACTCAAGTCTGGACACCCCACACCCTATATAGGTTTTGATAACTTCGGCATAATACTTGTCTTGATGTTAAAAAGTTACCTACTTACCGCAATGGTGTAGATAGGAAGGGAGAGTTGTATCGCCGAGTTTTACAGGTTCCATGCGAATCAAATAAGAATAGTACTGTCAAGACGCCATTTTGTTCCGCAATACTCGCGAACTTCATTACCAAAGCGTACTAATTTGACAGCTATCGTGTATAATTTGACAGCTATCGTGTATAATTTGGCAGCTATCGTGTATAATTTGGCAGCTATCGTGTATAATTTGACAGCTATCGTGTATAATTTGGCAGCTATCGTGTATAATTTGGCAGCGATCGTGTATAATTTGACAGCGATCGTGTATAAATTGACAGCGATCGTATATAATTTGACAGCGATCGTGTATAATTTGACAGCTATCGTGTGAAGTTGGCAGCAAATGCGATCCTATTCTTAATTGGCTCGTATGTATTATGTATTAGAGAAGGGCCTATCATTCAGAATCCCTTAGCATAGGTACATAAAAATGTATGAACGTGAACAAAGCAAACGGAGTACCTATGTAATGATCGTTGCAGGTGACAGTTGTTTCTGCCTACCCCCTATATGGAAAAAAGCGTGAGTTTATGTAGGTATGTACCCATGAGTAGTTTCCCTGGAGAGCTGCACGAGCTTCATTCCTTAGTTCAACATGGGAATCGAACCCTAAGTAGGGATTGGTAACAGCAGCTTCGCCGGTCGCCACGTCAGCTATTCTTTTTTTTTTTTTTTTTTTTCATACAAAACATTTTCTCTAGGCATTTTTGTTTGTTCAGCAAATGCACTAGACTCCGTGGTATTGTCATGATATTGTTTAGGAAGTTGGGGCCTATTACGAGGAAAAATTACAAATAAAACAACATCTTAGGTACTAGTATTAATCTATTTATATAAATTGATTTGTTTTCAATATCACAAGGAGTGCTTGTACAGTCTATGAGCTGCATAAAGCTAGGTGTGTTCGATCACAAATTACGAAAGGGAGATTAATTGTAAAGTTCATAGTGAAGGGCCTTGCGCACCATCTTGTATGTCTGAAATGTAATCAACATGCAAATATCCAGTGAGCTGCTGGATCCCAACATTACAAAATGCAGATCAATGAAAGTACCTAGGTATAGGCACATCAAAAAATACATAACTACTTATAAATAAAATCTAAAATAAGTACATAACTTATAAAGATCAATAAAAAAACTAGGAAATCCTTCGCAATTTTCTTTTTAACAAAATTACTGCGTAATAAATTGGAAAATAATGTTTTTTGAATTTCGGCTTCTGCCGTTAAAATAGGAATGCTCAAATATTATATTGTGCCTCAGAACAAGCTTACGCAACATCGTGGGTACCAGGTTCACATGATGTGCAAGGAGATCATTTGTATAAGAAAATGTGCAAAAAATGTACCATGGTTTGGTAGACTGGGCATACACGATGGTGCCTAAGGCGCCTTACAAGATGAAAAGATAAAGGGCCATTCGTAACACGCACACGACTCACAAATAACACACTTAAATGCTGTGCTAGGACCACACCGGTAGGACCTACCTATTATACATGTGATAAGAGTGTGGCATCCATCAAGTCGGGATCAGACGTTTCACTCGAAGGTTCATTTATATTTGAAACCACGTTCACACGACACCGACAAAATTATTTATGAATGAACGATTCATCCGCTCCTTTCATTTAACTTTTCGATTATTCTGTAGGCGAGTGAAAAATGCCGAGTGCTGAAATCCAACATCTCATTGTAATGAACTCATTTTTCACGATTCACTTCAAGTGAAAGATGAAGAAGATGAATGAAAGGCAAAAGTAAACGAAAAGTGAAGCGTCTGAAATCGGCTCTATAGTCAAAAATTGCGTACTTTTTGTAAGTACGTGTGCAGTGATCACTCTATATTGTTTGGAATGGCCCTCTATGTTGCTATAACGGCGTTTAGTTCTTGATCTTGAGTTTATCAGCCAGGGAGCACGAGAGGCCGGTGCCGTCGGGCTCGACGTTCAGTTTGTCGACCTTGCCGTTGACGATGACCATGGAGAAGCGTTTGGAGCGGTATCCTCCGAGGGGGGGCAGGTTGACGCCCAGGTCCAGAGCCTTGATGAAGGCGCCAGTGGGGTCGGCCAGCATGCGGATCTGTGGATGAGATTGAGAGTAGTTTAATGGATTTGTTGTAAAATTGTGTAAATGAGTATGAGGTCCAGGGATTTTCTCAGTAGTAGCCCGGAGTCTGGATTTGTACCCGGTTGATGGCAATAGGCTCGCCCCCTATTACTTAAACATACTGGAGAAATATGGATTTGCAGTATGTATCTAGGTACACATCTGCCTAACGCTTAGGGCAAACAGGCGTGATGTTATGAAATGTATTTAGAACATAGTCATCAATACGAGTAGGTACCTACATTAGATAATAGATAAGTACACATAATTATAGAACATAATTAAGTAATTACTGTAGCACACATCTTTAAAAATACTGTAAGTACCTACTGATTAATTAACGATGTTTAGACATCTGTGTGACTGCAGTTTTTATAACCCTGGGTAGTTTAGATACCTACATTACGATACATCTAAATAATAAAGACACAAAACCACCGCAATAAAACTACCCGGAATTAGTTAAATTGTATTCTGTGTCCAACTGAAAGGGAGGTTAACTCACAGCTGAGCTGAAGGATTTCACCATTCTCTAAATATTAAATTAGTTACGTGACGAAGTGAACTTAATTAAGTTTCCGCCTTTCAAAGTGTCACTTTTATACTGTTTTACTAAAAAAATGTTTGTGACTGGTCAACATTGAAGTCCACGCAACCCAACACGTAGTGCTAAAGACCACCTAGGTACTTATTGTGCAAATAATGCGTCAGAAACTGATGTAGATTCTCTGTAAGTATGCCATAATATTGGAGATTGTACAGAAGGTATACAGGTTGGAAATTCGAGATGAGGTCCCATCATCTCATCCAGCCAAGTATAATGAATGAAGACTAGAGACAAATTCCTAAAAGCATACGGAATGCTGCAAGAAGCGGAAACCTAAAGAGACAGTGATCTAAAGCTGGGGCAAATATCATGAATGCGAATAATATAACGTATGACAACACTGCACGGTGCAGCTCGGAGCGGTCTTTAATAAGTCCGCACTGGAAAAAGCGCGGGAAACATCTAACTTGGCGGACGCGTCTTTTTTGATATAAAATTTGTAAATTTAAAAAACCCTAATTATAAGATCAGTAGTCATAGTTTTAGTGTTCTATTTTCTTTTACTTGTAGTTTAATCTTAGTGTTGTATATTTTCATCGGTAGTGGTAAGTTTTTTTTAGCTAGTTTTGTTTGTGAACAATGAAAGACCCGCCTGATCCGGGGGACTTCGTTCCCCCGGCAGGCAATTTTGTAACTATTTCGATGTCCAATGAATCGGGCATGGATACCGATGGGTCGTCTTCGACTCGTCATTTGAAAAGAAGCCGTGGTGTACATGTGTGTAAGAACTGCAATAAACGACGCCGTACCCGGAAAAACCACGGTTCCGCGTCTTCTGGTTGTGATTGCATTGACTCTACTCTAAAACCTATTACATCAGAGCCAAAATCTGAAATAATCGTCACTAGTGAAATACCTCGTTCTAATAACAAAGTGCCCGATATCCCTGCTCTGCCCTCAGTTGTTCAACCACAGATAGGTCGTAAAACATACGGTAAAACGGACAGCGCGCCTTTTGTCATTCATGTTCAAAAAATCATAATTTCACCAGATGATGGAACGACACTGCACCCAATCACATTTGGCAAGTTCTTAAAGCACAACGCCTTCCAAAATATTATCAACGGTAGCGTAAAGAAAATTGGACGCAATAAAATTTCTCTTTCTTTTTCGAACTTTCTGGATGCTAATTCTTTTATTACACATAATAGTCTTGAAACATATAATTACAAAGCTTTTATACCTACTTTTAATGTTACCAGAATGGGTTTAGTGCGTGGTGTTCCTGCGGAATGGTCTCCCGAGGAGGTCATTGATAACATAACGGTACCTATAGGTTGTGGGCCAATCTTAAAAGTCAGACGTCTGAATTTTAAAACCACTGTTGATGGTACAACCGTTTGGAAACCATCCCAATCCATAGTTGTTACATTTGATGGGCAGGTTCTACCAAAAAGAATTTTTATGTGCTATAATGCATTACCTGTAGATTTATATATATTCCCTACCGTACAGTGTTTTAACTGCTGTCGTTTTGGACACACTAAAATTCAGTGCAGGTCCAAGCCTCGCTGTTATAAATGTGGCCAAGGCCACACTGGGGACAGTTGTGAAAGAGAACAAGAAAGTGCATCTTGTTGCCTTTGCTCTGGTTTTCACTATGCTACGAATAAGTCTTGCCCAGAATTTTCTAGGCAAAAATTAATTAAAACATATATGGCACAAAGTTCAGTATCTTATGCTGAAGCGGAAAAATGTTACCCACCAGTAACTAAGTCATATGCTGATACACTTTTATCTTCTCCTTCCAAAAACTTTGCACACACCCCATCAATCTCTTCACCTAACAGAATGCCTGCTTCAAGTAGCTATAAGAAGACTGTCTTCCTTAAACCACGGTCCCCTCCCAAATCGGTACAAGGATATAATAAAGAGGCTCACAATGCCATTATAAAAGATTATGACATTCCACAACCATCAAATGGTTGTGCTTTTTCTATTAATCATAATAATGAAAAAAACGACACAAATTTTTCCATAAACGATTTTCTTTCTGCTTTACACAATCTTCTTTCTCAGTTCAACATTTCACCGTCCAACGTTGCCCCGTCTTTCAATGTATCTCAATCCATTCATAATGGACAACACATCCAAAATAATCCAGTGGAACTGCCGCAGTCTAGTAAACAAAAAGAGTGATGTTATATATCTTTTAAACAAATATGAGCCATTTGCCTTTGCCTTAGCAGAGACTTGGCTCAAATCGAATCATATTTTTAAAATTAATGGTTATTTAACCATTAGAGAGGATAGATCTGATGGGTATGGTGGAGTAGCTATACTTATCAAGAATTCTATCCCTTTTTCTATTATTACACTACCTCCTCATAGTGAGGAAATTTCAATTGTAGCTATTAAAGTTCATCACACTTGTCTTGTTTCTATTTACATTCCTCACCCTTCCTCTTCTGTTCTCCAAGAGATGAATAATCTCTTTTCATTTCTTCCAAAGCCTTTCTTAATATTGGGGGACTTTAACTGCCATCACCAATCATGGGGTTGTTCAACTACTAATTGTTATGGTGATGAATTACTAGATATAATAGACTTACATAATTTATGCATCTTGAATTCAGGAGCTGCCACACGTCGCTCAGATCCCACTCAGAACCAAAGCGCAATCGACCTTTCTATTTGTTCTCCAAACTTAGCCTCTTCATTAACTTGGCATACTCTAGCCTCTACTTATGGTAGTGATCATTTTCCAATAGTTATTTCTTATCCTCTTTCCAAAACAAATGCTCCATTAAGGAGATCTAACTTAAAACATAAACTACCTAATAGAAATAATAATGACTGGGACAAATTTAGGAACATTGTTGACAGTAAGCTTTGCTCCTTGCCTGTTATTTCTGATGGCAATGAAAATAGTTGTGCTGAAGCTTTAGCACTCATATTAATCGCAGCGGCAGATGAAGTTTTCCCTGTAAAAAATAACAATATTAGTACAATTCCCTCGCCTCCATGGTGGGATTCCGAGTGCACTGAATTGGTCAAGAAACGTAAAGAGGCTGAATACAATTATAACCTTGATATGTCCGATATTAATTTTGAAATCGTCACTAACCTAATTAATGAAACTTGTAAACTTTTTAAGAAGAAAAAATTTGAATCTTGGCGTAATTTTTGCTCATCAATTTCTCCAAATACTCACCCTACCACTGTCTGGCGCAATATCCGTAAATTTAGGTCCATTTACAACAACCCTTCTCCTATCCCTGATTCTTTAGCCAGTGAATTTTTAGATAAATTAGCACCGCCTTGGGTCCCGGAAGAGGTTAACCTGTCTCTCGTATCCAAAACTAATATCCAAGACACGACGACGACACTAGATCTTCCATTCACTCTCACTGAATTAAAGGGTGTTATTCATAAAACTAAGGATTCTGCACCAGGCATTGATGGCATCCCGTATTCCTTTTTCGCTAATTTAAATGATGACGTCCTTATTTATTATTTAGAGCTTATTAATTCTATCATGAATACAGGAAACATCCCTGTTGAATGGAAACGTCAAATGGTGTTGCCATTCCTTAAACCAAATAAAACCCCATCTGATGCTTCTTCATACCGTCCCATAGTTTTATCATCAATTCTGATGAAATTAGCGGAACACTTAGTTAAAAATCGTCTAGAATGGTATGTGGAAAGTAACCGTCTTTTGGCAGATTCACAATATGGCTTTAGAAAAGGTAAAAGTACAACTGACTGTTTAAGTATTTTAACATCGGATATTCAATTATCCTTCTCTAATAACCAATCCACCATTGCAGTTTTCCTTGATATTAATGCAGCTTATGATAATGTTGTATTATCAGTTTTACAAAATAAATTAAAAGCCTTACAGGTTCCATTGATTTTATCGAATTTCATTATTAATATTCTGACTGAACGCTCTGTTAACATGCTAATAGGAGATCATGAGGTATCTCATCTTGTATGGAGAGGTCTCCCACAGGGTTCTGTGCTCAGTCCCCTTCTATACAATATTTACACTTTTGATCTAGACTCGTCTTTAATTACTAATCATGTTAAGGTTCTTCAATATGCCGATGACTTATTATTATATTCTTCAAGCCAATCTGTTGAACAAGCTAGCTGTGCCATCAATTCTGCTTTGTCTACTTTGAAGTCATGGTTACACCTAAACGGTTTGGATTTATCCACGTCTAAAAGCGCGGCTGTTTTATTCACCCGGAAGAGAAATATTCCCTTGGTAAACCTCTTTTATAAGGATATACCTATACCAGTTATAGATAAATTCAGATATCTAGGTGTAATACTTGATTGTAAATTAAGTAGTGTCCCTCATTGTGATTATATTGTCAACAAATGTGAAAATCACCTAAACATGCTTAGATGCCTCTCTGGTGTATGGTGGGGTGCACATCCGTTTTCTTTGAAACTTATTTACAACGCAATTATCAGAAGCACTCTGGATTATGGTTTGTTCGTTTTAGAACCTGGTAGTGTTATGGCTTTTAAAAAATTGGATCGCATTCAGTCTAAAGCATTACGCATTATTTCGGGTGCTATGAAGTCTAGTCCCATTAATGCACTCCAAGTTGAATGCGGAGAAGCTCCTTTGCATCTTAGAAGACAATTCTTATCTGACAAATATTTGTTCCGGATTCTTCAGTTCTCAACTCATCCTCTCATTCCTAAACTAGATTCTTTAGTGTTACAGATTGAATCTTCAGATTACTGGTCCCATAAACGTGCTCCTTGTTTAGTTGTAAGCTATAAAAAATTCCTATCACTTTCTTCTCCTATTCACCGTTCCAATAAACTTCCCATATTTAATTGTAGTTATGAGAGTTTACAATTCAGCCCCATCATTAGATATAACTGTGTCAGTAGTAAATCAGATCCCAATTGTCGTATAAGCTTTAATAATTTCCTTGCTGAACACTTAGAGTACCATCATATATTCACGGATGCTGCCAAGCGTTCTCCGTCGGGTTGTGTTGGGATAGGTACTTACCATTCTCAATACAACATTGTACAAAAAATAAAACTGCCTCCGGAAACTTCTGTTTTTACGGGGGAATGCTTTGGTATTTTAAAAGCCATCGAATATACTCGTGTTTTTAAGCTCAAAAAAACCATAATTTTTACAGACTCTCAAAGTGCTCTTCTAGCCATTAATAAATCCCCTTTCGAACACAAATCACAGTTTTCAATCATTTATTTGATAAGAGAATTTGCGTTTAGAACCATCTCTGAAGGTAACACTTTGCAATTTGCGTGGATTCCGGCCCATGCTGGAATCCATGGCAATGAAGTGGCTGATAAACTCGCCGGTGATGCGGTGCAGTGTGGGGACTTAGCTCCTTACATAAATTTTAGCAATGACATTATGACGTTACCAAAGACTTTTCTTCGGGACACCTGGAAGGTAGCTTGGGATATCGGTAGCAAATCCAAGGGCCGTTATTTTTCTGTAATTCAACCCGATATTCCGGAAAAACCGTGGTTTGGCACTGCAAAGTTTGGCAAGATGGAGACCTCAGTTCTAATACGGATGAGACTAGGTCATGTTTGTTCTCCAGCCCATCTTGCTAAATTTCATATCATCGATGACCCCATGTGCTCGTGTGGCACAGACGTTGGCGACCTAAATCACATTTTCTTCTCCTGTCCCTTATATGACCGTTCTTCTTTTTTCAGTAACCTCTTGTCCCTCAGAACTCCTTTTCCTACCTCAATACTTTCTTTACTTTGTACAAATAGCTTTCCTATTTATAAATGTATAGTCTCATTCATTACTGTAAATAATATTAAATTGTAAATTTTCATCAATGTAATTTGCTCATTAATTATAACATCACATACTGATCCTATATACCGTCCTACTATCCTAAATCCCGTTTTAATGAATTATTCAAAATAATATCTTCGTTTCCCTACCTTTGTACCTACGAAACTAAACGTGACATTGGCTAAATGCACAAACCGTGCGAAGCCAAAAGAAAAAAAAAAAAAAAAAAAAAAAAAGTCCGCACTGTGTTCCGATCGATACAGGCCATGAGGCCATGTCACACATTCGGAGCGAGAACAGCTCCACAACGAGCTGAAAGCTTTAGTCCTATTTACTGACTATTGCTGATTTTACAGTTAATATAAATACGCATGCCTACAGTAGTACCTAAGGATTCAGGGTGTTAAAAAGACTGGCACATTAGAAGATTTAATCGAATTCGAACCACTTTTGCAAGACTATTTTTTTTTGCCAAAGCTAATTTCTAACCTAAAAAACCCAGGGCCGTCCAAAAGCGCGTTGGGTTGATATATCGTCAAAGTCGTGGGAGACACCTGGATGAGGGACGCACGGACCCAGCAGTGGGTGATTCGCGGGCTGAAATGATGATGAATTTATAAAATATTTCGTGCTCATAAATAAGATTAAGTTTTTTTGGTTCGAATTTACTCCGTAGTTATAAAACCACACGGTGACGCGGCATACGGCAGCAGTTGGCAGACAGAGAAATGCTAACGAAAGCTGGCAGCTTATTATAAAAAAAAATATGTCTGAGGCTATAGCATCGCAATGCAGCATCGGGAAAAGGAAACCCAGTACAAAAGCTACGAGTCGGATGTCTCTCGTCAAATTTCATTTAAAGCTAGAATAAAGCGAAATAAATAAAAGGTTTAAAAGACGGGCTTTTGTAGGCAATACTAATAAAGCAAGGTACAACAGAAAGGGGCCGTAATTCCGTGACATTGAAATTCCAAAGTCAAGCGTTTTATAATAAAGCCGGGTTTCTGCGCGGCTGCCCTCAAAATGTATGAAAAGCCTTTGATCTTACAAACTAACGAGTCACCCTGTGGGCTACGGGGTACTTTCTACAGGTTAATCTGATCTTTCATGCTTTGCTCGTTTATGGTTGCCTGGTAAGGTTGAAAGAGCAATTATTCTGAAAGTTTGTACGTGTACGTGATCAAAGATACAGAAGTGAGTCTTTTTGTGATTATCTATTATTAATCGAAGGTTTACATTGTGTGCTGTGTACGTTTGTCCAAATAAATAGAGCTATTTTCTTCTTTCTTTTTTCTTTCAATTTATGGAACTCCGCGTTACAGGCCCTTCATGGCACCAATATGAACGACCGGCAAAAACATCCTTATCACTCTAAGTTCACGACCCTTATCCAGGTTTCAACAAGTAAAAACAGATTACATAAACTTTATTTTATAGCTAGTGCTTCGTTTCACTGTTATCATAAACTATCGTCATATTTTTTTCTTAACGCCTTCCAAGTATCTCGTCATCATTGTAAAGCAACATTTGGACCAAGGTTATCGGCGGTATATACGTAGATACATTACGAAGCGTACCTAATCGTGTCTAGGCAACAAGGTATAGTTTAACTACAGCCCGGTTTCCACCGCGAGCGGAACGGACCCATTAATGACTTCGTTAAACTCGCAAACGCAAACTGCATACTTGTATTTCCACCAACAAATAGTCCAATTGTATGCAGTTTACTCTTGCGAGATAAACGGAGTCCTTAAGGGTGCGTTTCCACTGACGCGGAGCTGGGCGGAGCGGAGCGGAGACGTGCAGGAATCGACCAATCATAATGGTTGAAATCCTCATCGCGTCTCTTGTCTCGTCTGTAATTGGACGATTCCTGCACGTCTCCGCTCCGCTCCGCCCAGCTCCGCGTCAGTGGAAACGCGGCCTTATGGGTCCGCTCCGCTCGCGGTGGAAACCGGGCTTACGAGTTTCAGACTAATTCATGTGTTGAATGAAAAAAAAATCGGTTGGCGAGCACGACTATTAGACGTGATACGCATACGACCCACATGGGAGTAATTAACTCATAAACCCCGGAGCCGAGGTCCTGCGGTTTTGGCTTGGACTTGGTTGGTATAAAGTTCTCCTTGTTGGCAAGTTCGCGGTCCGGCATTCACATTGGACAGGCTGTCGTGTCGAAATGACAAATTTTCGATGTGTGGCTGACACTGGCTTGGCCACCATCAGGGATTTTACTTTTGATAACACAAAGATTTAGTCGTTAATTAGTCGAAATTTGTCGCCAAATATCAGAATTTGTCGGTCACTGGTTCAAAAGTTATAAGGGGTCATTGGTGGCCAAGCTGGGGAGACTCTCCCCAGCTTGGCCACCTTTATATCTCAAAAACTAGGGCACCTAGCGAAGATCTGTTTTCTCCCAGATTTAGTCGCTAATTAGTCGAAATTAGTCGCCAAGTCACAGATTTAGTCGGGTCTTAGTTTAGAAGATATAATGAGTTAAATTTTTAAGTATAGACCAAGAGCTAGATTGAAGAGTTTACGATAAAATCTTTGATCTAGCTCTTGGACTATACTTAAAAATTGAACTCATTATATCTTCTAAACTAAGACCCGACTAAATCTGTGACTTGGCGACTAATTTCGACTAATTAGCGACTAAATCTGGGAGAAAACAGATCTTCGCTAGGTGCCCTAGTTTTTGAGATATAAAGGTGGCCAAGCTGGGGAGAGTCTCCCCAGCTTGGCCACCAATGACCCCTTATAACTTTTGAACCAGTGACCGACAAATTCTGATATTTGGCGACAAATTTCGACTAATTAACGACTAAATCTTTGTGTTATCAAAAGTAAAATCCCTGATGGTGGCCAAGCCAGTGTCAGCCACACATTTTCGATTTCCTGGTTGCTCGTACCCCCGAGAGCAAATAGCCGTAGCCCTGTAGCTATAAACCGGTCGTCTGTTTGACAAAACCAAAACCCGAAAATATTGTCTACTCAGACCAAGTTTCGGTTTAGTGAACAGCGTTTAAAAGTCTTCTTCGATAATATTGATTGGTGTTCGTTTCGGTACCGAAGCGTATCGATTGGTTGTGGATAGCTATGCAGGATGTGGCTATAGGTGATAGTCCGCGTCAGTTCATAAAGGGTCCCCGAAAAGATTAATGGTCAATTTTTACGTGGTTGATGCGCAAATTGACTGTCTACTAAATGCAATTGAAGCGAGTAACAATATTACTACAGTGGAAATTGATGGCAATTGATCAAATTGAAATTGATTGTTCCATGGACCCCTTAGGAACTGACGCGGACCTGTAGCCACATCCTGCACAGCTATCCACAACCAATCTATACGCCGAAACGAACACCAATCAATATCATCGAAGAAGTCTTGTAAACGCTGTTCACAATACCAAAACCTTGTCTGGGCAGACAAAATTTTCGGGTTTTGGTTTTGTCAAATAGACGACCGCTTCATTCCGACAGCTATTTGCTATCGGGGGTAAGACAAACCATGAAATCGAAAATATGTCATTTCGACACGGCAGCCTGCCCAATGGACCGTGAAAAGCTACCTTTGCTGGACCGCGAACTTGCCAACAAGGAGAACTTTATACCAACCAAGTCCAAGCCAAAACCGCAGAACCGCAGAACTTCGGCTTCATTGTAAAATAACTTTAACCTTATATGTATATCAGTCAGGTAACGCGAAACAACAGCCGAAAGGAATCAATAATAATAAGTCTGATATTTGTGTTTCCGATGAAATATTTTAAGGTAATGGGTATCGAAGTAGGTACCTAAGCAATCATTTCTTTGTCGTCGCTTCAGGATTGATAGACAGCTTAGCTTACTGTGGTCCATACTAATATTTTAAGTAATGGCGAAACGAACGCCCTAACAGCTGAACTAATGTCGGGCACAAAGGTACGACGCAGAATACTTCTCCGACCTCCACAGGGGCGAAGCCGCGTGTATAAGCTAGTAGGTAGTCTATATAAGTCTATAAAAGTGTAAAACGTACATCAACTTGAATAATTTAGTAATCAAAAGGCCGGAGGTCGCGGCAAGTGGGGCGTATTGATTTCATAATGAGTTCTGTCGCCGGCCCGCGCCGACTGCTTCCACCGGCCATTATAACTAAACATCTACATTTTTCGCCATTTTCCCGACCATTAGGTTTATTGACAAATTGAGTGTAAACAGTTAAGGAACTGTTTGCGCGGCCGTTTAATTAGATTCTCTCCCGTTTTGAGGGGAACTCAAGGTAATGTTGTTTCACCTTTTGGAATTATAATCATGGGGCAGGAATAGGCGATTTTTCAGTCACGATGACTAAGTATTTTTTTTGCGAAATGGGAAATGTGCTCATTATCAAATCCACGATGCAATGATCACAATAAATAATGACTGCTTTGTCTGATGTATCAGGAAGAGAATTTTAATTGAGTTAACTTTTATTAGAAAGCATTTCGCGCGATTAACGCTAGGTACATTTCGCGCGATTAACGCTAGGTAGGTAGTTAGTCAATGCAGAGGTACTGAATCAGGAGCTATACTTTTATTTTATTTTTTAGGCGGATATGAATGTATGATTATGATGAATAAACAATTTTTTTTTATTCACTGAGGGTACCTACTGAAGCCAAAGGTATAATAGATAAGTAAGTATGCAATATTATGTTGTGTGATTGATGAATCAAAATACCATTACAGCAGTTGTTGTAAGGTAGTAATTAGGTCCTACTGGTAGTGTGCGTCTATCTGACAGGCCCCAACGAGATTCATCAACAGGTGATAGCTTGTCATAAAGACATTATTTTGTACCTAAAGAAAATAAATAAGATATATTTTGTACCTCGACAGTTTTTGATTAAATGACGTTTTTATGAAGTGTCTTGCTAGCGGGCCCTTTATGGTTATTTTTATTGTTATTATACTTTCAGGTCGCACAATAGTGTTAGGAGCTTGATACTATTATGCAGGGACCGAAACCGGTACGATCAATACCGGTATTTTTCGGTTACAACCTTTATTTTTTTTACATATATTTTCAAAGGTTACCTTAATTCTTAAATACTGAATACAACCTGTATTAATACCGGTTACCGAAATAAAAATTACCTCTATCTTATGTACACGTGCCGTCGGCATTAGTCAAAGGGCGCGCATCGCCTGTGTGTGTCAAAGAGTCGAGTCTACCCGCGCGCGCGTCGGCTAACGACGACCAATGACAGCCATTTTTAGGTAACCGGTATTAAAACGGTAACTTAAATAAAGGTAACATGTTTCTTCCCAGATAGCGGTTACCCTAACCGTAGAGGTAACCAAAATTCTTCGATACCTGTACCGTAATTCATAAAGGTTTTCGGTCCCTGCTATTATGTACCTTACAAATCCAAAATCTCGACTTTCTGTGAGCTACACTTCAGAAGATATTCGTTATTTAAAAAGGGGCCCGCTGGCTGGACGCTTGTCCAGCCAGCGGGCCCCTTTTTAAATACTACTATTTTATATCATACAATAGTGTTAGGAGCTTGATGCTATTATGTACCTTACAAATCCAAAATTTCGACTTTCTGTGAGTTATACTTCAGAAGATATTCGTTATTTAAAACAAGCGTCCAGCCAGCGGGCTCCTTTTTAAATACAACTATTTTATATCATACATTAATGATAGGAGCTTGATACTATTATGTACCATACAAATCCAAAATTTCAACTTTCTGCGAGCTATACTTTAGAAGATATTCGTTAATTAATTGTGATTTTTTATTTGCTTTAGCTCGTCAGTTATTATTATGTTACAGTATCTGTTCGACCGGGCTCTGCTCGGGTGAAAATAGAGAAAACGAATTTTTATTTTTATTTTTTTTTCCCAGTTATGAGACCTAGCTAGATCAATTTTTTGCACCCGTAAACCCCTATATTGCAAGTTTCATCGAAATCGTTAGAGCCGTTTTCGTGAACGTGAGTACAAATATTACTCGTTTAATAGTATAGTGATGTTGTATAAGGTTTTTGATGTTCTTTAAATTTCTAAGTTCTAAATTGACATTTGGTACGCGTTGTCTGAAATTTTAAAATTATTTAAAATTATTGTCGACATGTTTAGACCTCTTTTGTTCCTAACAATTTAAACAGATTAAAGATTATAATTACTATTACATTTTCTCTTTTAATTTACATCGTCATCATTAGCGTCGCACTTAAGGGTGCGTTTCCACTGACGCGGAGCTGGGCGGAGCGGAGCGGAGACGTGCAGGAATCAACCAATCATAATGGTTGAAATCCTCACCGCGTCTCTTGTCTCTTCTGTGATTGGACGATTCCTGCACGTCCTCCTCTCCGCTTCACCCAGCTCCGCGTCAGTGGAAACTTACCCTTACTCTCTTACTCTTTTTCTTAATGCCAGTTTTGGTGTTATTGCTCTATTGAAATAAAAAAAAAAACAACAACAATTGGATTAAGAACGTAGGTATAATGTTTGAAAAGGGGTTTGCTAGCTAGACGATCGTTTAAATAACGAATATCTTCTGAAGTATAGCTCGAGAAAGTCGAAATTTTGGATTTGTAAGGTACATAATAGTATCAAGCTCCTAACACTATTGTATGATATAAAATATGTAGTTGTATTTAAAAAGGGGCCCGCTGGCTGGACGCTTGTATGAATAACGAATATCTTCTGAAGTTCACAGAAAGTCGAAATTTTGGATTTGTAAGGTACATAATAGTATCAAGCTCCTAACACTATTGTGCGATCTGTAAGTATAATAACAATAAAAATAACCATAAAGGGCCCGCTAGCAAGACACTTCATAAAAACGTCATTTAATCAAAAACTGTCGAGGTACAAAATATATCTTATTTATTTTCTTTAGGTACAAAATAATGTCTTTATGAAAAGCTATCACCCGTTGATGAATCTCGTTGGGGCCTGTCAGATAGACGCACACCTACTGGTACCAGCAGGGTTAACAAACCTGTGGCACGCAAACCTTAGGTCACACGCGACGCTGCATTCACGCCACGACATTCATCAGATTGTAAAAGTTTTTATTTCTCCTGACACTTTTGTCATCAAGGCTAAATAGGGCTCAATTTTCAGCACATATTATTATATACTTACAGGCTGTTTGAAAGCTGGGTGCAAAGCCATAAATGTCTCAGAAAAAAGTACGGTTTTTTTAAATTAACTGAAAATTTTTAGTAAAAATAACATACTTACCAACTTTAACTGGGGAAAAATAAATAAATATAATTAATAATAATAACTAAACATAATTTATAGGCAACGGATTTTGATGCAGTTTTCACTATAATTTAGAGGATTCCGGATGGTTTAAGTGCACATTAATATTAATTTAACCTATGTATATTATAAAGAAATCTCGATGTTATGTCAAGTCGTAAAAACCGTGCGAAGTAGGGGCGTTCGCTAGTCTAATCTAATCAAGGCCTTCCGTGAGAAAGTATGCCAGCCCTGACCTTCCTGAATTATTGAGTAGTCATTTTCTTCATTGACGTAATTTGGCTTCAATACAATACAATGCATGTTTTTTTCAGTTACCTACCTATGTGCGCTTTTATAATTTAGTTCCTACCTGGTCGGCCGACCTCTGCTCAGGTGAATATGGAGAAAAAGAATTTTCTCAGATATGAGCCCTATAGCTAGAGGAGATCGTGGCTAAGTTATAACAGCGCCGCACGGGTCGATCCATCAGGTTAAGCCACGCTTGCCGGGGTTGGTCCGTGGATGGGTGACCATCTTTACATACCAGACCTCCGAAAGCATGTTAAGGTGTTGGTCCCTGCTGTCATTTGTGGATCTTTGACAGTCGTTACGGCTTATGGGTCGTCAGAAGCCCGAAAGTCTGACAACTAGTCTTACCAAGGGGTATTGTATTGCCCTGTTACTGTTTTATGGAGGTCAGCTAGACAGTCACTCCATGTAAAATACCGGTATTGAGCTGCATCCGGGTAGACTGGAAGCCGACCCCAACATAGTTGGGAAAAGGCTAGGCAGATTGATTAAGGCCTATAGCTAGACAGTTTTTGGACCCCATAAACCCGTATATTGCAACTTTCATTGAAATTGTTAAAGCCGTTTTCAAGGACGTTTTCCGTTTACAAATATTGCTCATTTATTAGTATAGGATAATATCTTTAGATAGATATCTTCATGTCCATTAGATGTATGGAAATACATGCACGTTATAGTGGATGGAAACTTATTCTGTTATTTCCATAACATTGTACTTCACATAATGTCCACGATAATATTGTCATGTTAGAAATTATAAAACAATGAAGGGTTCCATAGTTGGGATGAATTTATCAGAAGAATAAACTTAACATTGTAGTTGAAAAACATGTTCTCCTATACATTCCAATTCCCAAACATTGCAAATGTAAGTTGGTTGACTATTACTTGTTAACTTATAAAGCCTACTTAGCTGTGATAGTTTACCTTTTAACAAAAAGGTAAACTTACTACTGCCGTGATTTTTTTCACATCCAGAAACAACCATTTAGCTGGCAGGGGGTATTACACAAACAGATCCCTGAATCGAAAAATGGTTTTCACAGACCCACAAGGAATGGCCTATCTAGGAAACACAAGAAAAAAAATATCATCCCCCCTTACGTGCAACCTTACAAAACTGTTAAGATTACATTTCGATTTCATTTTACCACTTTGTTGTCATGATTAATATGTAATAAGTAATATACACTCATGCCAAATTCCAGGTTTCCGAGTTAAGCCGCAGACAGACAAAGACAGTCAGACAGATATGGCGAAACAATAGGGTTCTTGTTGACTACGAAACCTATGTATGTGTATGACCTACCTTCATATGTTTATAAATACAAACTATCTACAACCAGTTCCTGTTAGCAACTATGTACTTGACCCCTGACATTATGTTTGCAATATCTATGTAATACATAATACTACACACTCAAACAGAAGGTTAAAATGATAACTTAGCATTTTGTTCCGGAAAACAGATTAAAATTATTTTGAATTAAGTAGGTACGGTCAGCAACAGAAGTCGGTTATCACTGCTACTTTTTGGCATCATCTAAATTAACACAAGATGATTCGATAAATTGTTTTTTGTTTTGTTTAACTGTGCAGAGTTAATGCTCTTAATGTTGTTAAATTTTAAGTAGGTACTTCTGTTCTGATTAAAATTAAATAAGATTAAAAAACTGCAAGTCTTAATCGACTTTTGTTGCTGACTGTACCCAAATTCAAAAGTAAACAGTTTAGCAACCCCTAGAAAATCATTTAAAGTCCCTATTTGGGGTAGCTACCTACTCATTGACTTGTCCAATTACACTTTTCTTGTTGCACCCAAGTCAGATAACAGTAGGTACTTAATAAGTGCAAGTACCTAACACATAGACATTTTCTGATACTAAGCTAATCAGGCCTCAGAATTCCAAAGAGTAAAAAAAAATTGGTATATTTTCTTACCTTTCCCTTAGTTTTGTGCTGATCCCCCCAGGCCGCCATCACATAGGGATCGTTGACGGAAACGCACACGATCTCGCCCACACCCTCACTCTTCAGCTTGTCAGCATTCTGCACGTACCCCGGCAGGTGAGTCTTCGAGCACCCAGGAGTAAAGGCCCCAGGTACCGCGAACAATACCACTGTCTTCCCCGCCGTCAAATCACATACATTAACTTTGTTAGCCGGAGAATCTTCAAACAAATCAGTGTCTGGCAGGGTATCACCAACCTATGGACACAGGAAGACACGTTACTCACATAATATTAGTTATTATATAATTTCAAAACATCTCGAACAAAATAATTACCTTTATGGGTGCCATGGCTAAATGCGAAGTGTGTAGCGCTCGACCGACCGCTCGCCTTGACGATGAAGCTATACGAATAATTGCCGACCCGGTGAGAAACATTTGTAGTGGTTATGTATTTTTTATTATCTTTGTTTTATCGATCCTTTCAGTCAACAGATGATAAATAAAATACCTTGACCTCTGCTGTCACTGCGCGAAAGTGACTTTGACAGTATATTTTCGTTCGTCAGTTTTTCTGTTTTCTGCTAAATAACATTAATTTTGTTTGATGTCGACATTTTCTAAAATATTAAATAGTTACAATTTTGTTTTCATAAGATACAAGCAATATTATTTATTATAATCAGAAGAATTTCGTTTCCGAACGTATGCCATATGGTATCTGTCTTGTCTTTGGTTCGACGTAGACAGGTTAATGTTGCCAGTAGCGATCAGTTGCAAAAGGTAATGGAAAATTAACACGAGTTGAAAGAAACAATGCAGTTCAATGGTTTTTCCAAGTGATTTGATATTGTGAGAATATTTAAAGAAAATATTCAAGCTTTTCTTTGCTACAAACCACATCAAACATTATGCCTGACACGTCATCGATGTGGATTATCTTAATGACGTTGTGAGACTCGTTTATTAATTACAGGGAACAGTTAGTTATGACGTAGCAACATTAATTGTTTATGGATCGCTTTCAGTCAAGCCAAAGAGTAAAGTAAGTATAGAGAGAAAGAGTGGCAACTCTGTGGTAAAATTTGCATGTATGGAAAGTGCTGCCACCTTATGTTTGGTGGGTGAACTAAGGGTCTAATGTATACACCTACCTATGCATACTGAGTAGGTATGCATACCAGCTATAGGTAGGTACCTATCTATATAACTCGTACGAGTTTGTAAATTATGGGCAATCGGGGATATAATATAATTTTAAAAAACACGTATGCAGTTCAGGAAAATGTCAGTTTATTATTACCAATCAATCAGTCTTGAATGTGGGATCAAAATGGTGATCACTGCTTTTGTTCTTAAAATCTTCATACAATCACTTTCTCTAACCTCGCCGCCAACAGCCGCTATCCAAGCAGCGAACAAATCGGGCCTCGTAGTGGTTGTCAGGGTTTGGGAACCGGTGAAGAAGTAGGTACACCGTATGCCACTGAAATTGGAATGAAATTAATGAATAGCAGAATAAAACTTTTTCTTACTTTTATTAAAGGTACGGTACGGTAGTAAACACTTACATAAAGCATCACAGCCAAAAATACAATATCTTCTTGGGGGTTCACTCATTCTTGGGAGTTCGTTCAAAACAACTAATAAGACTAATGAACATTGCTAACGAAAAACAAAGTATAACAATAATAGGAATAAAAACAAAACTCAAACAGTAACATGAAACAATTTTAACAGAATTAACTGAGATAAACTCGAGAAGCGCATCAACAACGTCGGGAACGAGTTGACAATTGCCGAAAATCCCACAGATTAGATAGCTAGAAAATCTGAAATGTTTTTATGACAAGCCAGACAAGATGGCTGCCAAGTTTGACAATTGCCGAAAATCCCACAGATTAGATAGCTAGAAAATCTGAAATGTTTTTATGACAAGCCAGACAAGATGGCTGCCAAGTTTTGTTATCACACCAAACTCCAGATGTCTCTGTCATCTATGGAAATTGATGACAGTGTTAAGTGTGCCCCTGTCTCTGTCATCTATGGAAATTGATGACAGTGTTAAGCATTCCTTCGACTTTTGCTTGTTTGTTAATTATTTGAGTTTTTTAGGTCGTTTTCCACGTTTTTAGATATGACAGTGTGTGATATAAGTGTTACGATAGAGTGGCGCTGATATTAATAAGTTTACTACCGGTCTATCAACATGGATTCCCCAACAATGGACACTATTTACCAGGCCATAAGCACCTTATATGATAACCCCAATGCAAGCGAAAAAGAAAAGGCCTCGTTATGGCTGGGAGATATGCAAAAATCGGTAAGTATTCTATTAAATCTTAATTAAATTAATATTTCTGTGATAAAACTGCAGTCAGTTGTTCAAAAATATAACCTTTACAGATTCATTCGTGGAAGATAGCCGACGAACTTTTACAGCAGAAGAAAGACATGAACTCATGCTACTTTGCTGCTCAGACGATGAGGTCGAAGGTGCAGCACAGCCTGTCGGAGCTGCCCGCTGAGGCCCTTGTATCCCTGAGAGATTCTCTAGTGGCACACTTGGAGCGCACCTCCCCAGAGACAAGTGGCTCGGTGCTCACACAACTGTCCCTAGCACTGGCAGACCTAGCCCTTCAAATGCCTGCATGGCAGGACTGTATTGGTGACCTAATTAAATCATTTTCAAACAAAAATGATTTCGCCCTTCTTGAAATATTGACTGTGTTACCTCAGGAAATAGATTCTTCTAGCTTAAAACTTGGTGAAAATAGGAGGGAAGACATAAAGTCTGAGTTAAGATCAAATGCTCATATAGTTACTTTGTTCCTAAAGGAAAGTATCACTAGTTCTCAAAATTCACATGTTGCTTTAAAAATCATAAAATGTATGACGTCTTGGATACAGGTTAGAGCTATAAATATACAGGAAGTTCCACAGAATGCTGTCATTGGGTTCAGTTTACAGGTGTTAAGGGATCATAATTCAATAAACACGCTTCATGATGCAGCATCTGATTGTATTACGGCATTGTTGCACTGTTTAGAAGAAAATAATAATAATGACAATGTAGAGCAACTGTTATTTGAGAGTGTGTCAGCTTTGGAGGAGAGCTACCACATGGCAGTGGCTCACGAGGAAGACGAGAAGGCTACGAACTATGCCAGAGTGTTCACAGAGTTAGCCGAGACATTTCTAGAGAAGATTATTGTGTCTATGTCTGGAGGAACCTCTCACTTCGCAGTGAGGTCTTTGGAGCTTGCTTTGGTGTGCGTTGGACATCATGACTATGAGGTAAGCTAAGCTATCATCACAACAAATATGAAACAGGATAATTCAACCAAAAATCTGTTTTTGTAATACATTGTTTTTGCATAAATCAGGTCATTACCTAATATTGTATGTGAGACAATGATGCCTAAAAATAAATTTTGAAAACTGGCGACTGATTGCTATTTCCTTCTTTTAGATTTGATTTATTTTAGTTCACCATAAGCTAGCCAATTCAGAATTGAAACGGTGACTATTTATATACATATTATGTATGTGTTACTGGTTTATTTTTAGTGTAATTACCACTGTATTATGTTTGCTAGAGTTGTTGTATCATGTGTTATTTATCCTAGAAGTAGACAGTTATTAGTAATTTCTCTAAAGGCATTATGTAGTAATAACTTATTAGTGACTGCAGATAGCTGCAAAAGTTGATGAATCATCCCACTCTGGGAGTGGTATTTCTAATTGTGTGTAAATCTGTAGATTTACCCTTGGTATATTATTTCAATGTTTCCTGCGGCTGATTTGCATAAAATATTAATTGTCTACTTGTATATAACCATAATTTTATAGCATTGTCGGTATTATTACAATTCTAAAGGAAAAAAATTGTGTACACCATATTTTTGTAAGAAAAACTAAGTTTTGTGTACCATCTAATTAACTTTTTAAATCTGACTACCAATTTATTGTAGGAGCTCGTGGCTAAGTAGTAACAGCCGCACGGGTTGATCCATCAGGTTAAGCTACGTTTGCCGGAGTTGGTCAGATGGATGGATGGGTGACCATCATTACATACCGAGACTCCTCCGCGCCTCGGAAAGCACGTTAAGCTGTTGGTCCCGGCTGTCATTTGTGGATCTTTGACAGTTGTTATGGGTCGTCAGAAGACCGAAAGTCTGACAACCAGTCTTACCAAGGGGTATCGTATTACCCAGTTACGTACTGGGTTGTAGAGGTCAGATAGGCAGTCACTCCATGTAAAATACTGGCAGCTGCATCTGGTTAGACTGGAAGCCAACCCCAACATAGTTGGGAAAAGGCTAGGCAGATTGATTGAATCTGACTACCAATTAATGCATTATTATTTCATGCACTAATTAGCAAAAATGGAAATCTTAGACTGAATTAATTTCTATTTGAACACTAAGTATAGATTGATATCTGTCTCTAAATGCTGCAAATAAATTCCGATTGGCGATAAAATAAAAGGAGCATTTACACTTGGTTAAGACATATTGTTTTCATTGACAAATCAGTAGATCAGTAGCCCAATTTTGAGGGAACTACCAAAAATGTTAGTTTGCACTAAACATTATTGGGGTGGCCATGGGCACACACATTCTTCTGTCATGCCGGGGCTACACTATGAGCTTTAAACATCGCGGTAATTGTTCCGTTGTTCAACGCGATGAATTGAGTGGCCACACTTGAACGGTCAACGTCAATGCTCATTGAATTCACACCCCTCGTCCATAGGCCGTAGTGGTGGCTACACCTACGGTTATCGTGTTGATCAACGGCGAAGTCCGCATAATGTAGCCCCGGCATCACTGTCTGCATCTGTCTCTGTCTGTTCACCAATTCGTAGCGTAGACGTTGTGCTACCACCGCGTAGACGTGATTGTATCGCTTCTAACGTCTCGCTGATGCAGCGTCACTTTCAACGAACGCCTACACTGTCGCCTTCAATAAAAACCGATCAAGAGCGAGTCGGACTCGCGCACCGAGGTTTCCGTTCCGATTTCTGAAAAAGTGTGCTATTTAGAGACATTGTTTTATTTTTCCTGTAATATTTACATAAACTTCTACCACATAGAATAATTTCAGATTTTTCTCTATGCAAACTTCAAAGATAAGGGGGGAATGGTTTTTTTTTATATTTTTCATCAAAAGTCGAAAACTATGCGGCCTAAAAAAAAGGAAAAAAAATGTTTGAGAATGAGCAAACAGCGCCCTTTCATATGATACCCCACATGCCCTAGTAGCCCCACTTCGAATTTTTAAGACCTTTCAGACCCAGTTGAAAAAAAAATATATATATTTTTATTTCTTTCTTATTTGCAAAATAGTTGGGCAAATATCATCGTCATCTAAAACTGTTCCAAACAAGTTGATAGCATTAATAGTTCTTGAGATATCTAGCTGTGACAGACAGACTGAGTCGCACCATAAGGGTTCCTTTTTATCATTTTGGTACGGAACCCTAAAAACACGCTCCACTTATCTATAACTCATCATTATTCCCTTGCCATTCATCATCATCATCAGCCTATAGCAGCCCACTGCTGGACATAGGCCTCTGCTATTGCACGTCTTTCAGCTCGATTCTCAGCAACTCTCATCCATCTGCCACCCTGCTAAGATCGTCGCTGGTCGTCCTGAGGGCTTCCTACCTTACGTTTGCCGATTTGCGGTCTCCACTTAAGAACACGTATACTCCAATGGTTATCGGTTCTGCGGCTAATATGGCCAGCCCATTGCCACTTCTGCTTGCTTATTCTGTGAGCGATGTTGACAACTTTGGTTCTTTGTCAGATCACCTCGTTCTGGATTCGATCCCTCAGAGAGACTCCAAGCATATCCCGTTCCATAGCTCGCTGACCGACCTTGAATTTATGGACCAGCCGTACCTTGAGTGTCCACGTTTCGGCTCCGTAAGGGTGCTTACATACAGAAACAGGTTTTCCATTACGGGCGGGTCGGTATCGATCGGTGCAGGTATTAATTTCTATGTTATCCTAAGCGCTCACTTTGAAGGCCTGCGCAGACGACGGACTTTTCTCCGCGGCGGAGAAAAAGTACGATCCGCGTATAAAAAGTCCGCCGCGGATTTACCGCGAACTCAACGCACACGGTGTGCGATCATTTGTTGCCCGGAAATGTAGTACACGCTATGGAAGCAAATATTTAGAGGTTACGTTGCAATTTACATGACATGAAGTTTAAGAAAAAGAGAAGACATTTAAAACAAAAATACTGGGTCCATCCCCTTATATCCTTATATCGCACAACGCGGACTAAAGTCCGCCATGTGCGTTGCTTCGCCTAGTCACACGAGTTCTATTTTTTTCGGGGACTCCCCCGTACTTTTGTCCGGTCCGCTCTCTGCATGTCCTCGGTTATTCGGGGGACTTTTTTGTACTCGGTACTTTTAATCCCTCGTTTGCGTTAGTCGATACAGTTGTAACTTAAGCGATCTATTTTTAGCGGATAAAAAGTCCACGGATAAAAATCCCTCGTCTGCGCAGGCCTATAAAGAAACAGGTTTAAACTTGTCGCACAGATTTGCCTGTACCGGTAACCTGCTTCTTTATGTTTCCACCCTAAGCACGCACGCACGGACGTAAAAATATCGGGGCGGGATTTTATTGCGCACCGGAATTTTCAACTCTAGTTGTTGAGCCGAGCATTGAGAATCCAACCTAACAACAACAGAATGCATTCTAGCGCGACGAAAAAACACACTGTTGAATTTTCAACTCTCGGCGCTAAGCCGAGCTTGAAAATCCAATGCGCGAAAAAAAATCGCCGCGATATTTATACGTCCTTGCGAACGTCGACTAAGTTAGGACAATCAGGACGCACTGATTGAAGTCCTTCGTCTTTAGGCTCTGTGGAATACGCGACGAGAAGACTCGACGAAGCTTCCCAAGGGCTGCCCTTATCTCAATTTATTTGGGGTCCGGTCGCAACTTATTTATAACTAACTCTACACATTATCTTCCTCCACCAGGTAGCAGAGATAACCTTCAACCTGTGGTACCGACTGTCGGAAGAGGTGTATCAGCGGGACTACCAGCCCCTCACGGATGCCTTCAAGCCTCACGTGGAGCGGCTGATCGAGGCGCTCGCCCGGCACTGCCAGTGCGAACCTGACCATACTTCCCTGCCTGAGGAAGGGGACGAGTTCTATGTAAGTAACATATCAACTTGAATACTCCATTTCTTATGTAATAAATGGAATGGTCAAAATCCAAAACTTATTTATTCCAAATTGGTTGAGTATCACAGCTTTTAGATTGAAAGTCAAAATTATAGAAGACTACCTCGTATAAACCCCACCTCTCACTCATATTTTTCTATAAAAAATTGTAGATTATCCAGATTTCTTGAAGATCTGTCCCGAATCCTGGTAAATAAAATAAATAGGCAGCTATGTCCACCAACTATTTAGAGCCAAGTAAGGTTTTACTATCAATAAAAATATACAACATATTCAGCAGCCGAATGCAATCCCAGTATTCTATACAAACTTGCATCTTTTGTGTTGAAGTATTGTTATTTGTTGTTACTAAAAAAAATCCCCAGCCTAGTAAAAAAAATCCGTGTCAACTAAACGTCCCTGTTCCCTCCGCAGGAGTTCCGCAGCAAGGTGATGGGTGTGATCAAGGACGTGGTGTTCATCGTGGGCTCCAGCTCCGTGTTCCGCCAGATGTTCGCCGTGCTGCACGCCGACATCAGCTGGGAGCAGACGGAGGCTGCGCTGTTCGTCATGCAAGCTGTGGCGAAGAATATTTTGCCGTGAGTGTAACATACCTATACTTACTAGAAAGATTTAGGTGGTAAAATAAAGGTAAATCTTGATGTGACTTTTTACACAAACAAATAATAAACTACTGCTTAAATTAATGGTTCAATTGATTTAGTAATCATTATTGTTGTACAATGAATTTCAACTAAGAATAGGAATGACCTTGCGCCATATTGTGAAGATTTAGCAAAATAGCATCTCGTTTACACATTTGCAAAGTCAGTGACATATTTTAACAAAAACAAATTCCGAAAACAGAACTAAAATGGATAAGGATAACACTACAAAACTTTGTAAGCCTTAGATTTCTAGCTTCAGTTGACAGTTAGAGGTCATTGACTTTCCTATTCTTAGTTGAAACGCATTGTATTTACAATGGTTTTTAGTTGCATTTTATTTTTAAACTGAGGTTTTAAAATACACTGGTGGACAAAAAAATTAGGCCACTCCTATTTTCATGAACTATTCATTAATTACGGTCTGTTTTAAAATTAAAATAAATAATACGTTTTTGAACGTTAATTTTCAATGTTACTAGAGGTTATATTGATAAAATTATCAAGTGTAAATGTGTCAAATTTCATTTAATCAGTTTTTTTATTTACCCACACTTTTATTCTTTTATGTTTAATGTCATGTCACTAGGACGCTATTTAAAATTATCGTTAAATTCGTATTACTGATTTAAGTTCTGTGCCTCCCACTTCCTTTTCACTGATAAACGTGGATCTACGTGAAGCAGAAGTTGTTCGAATCGTAACGTTGTTAGAAACTGGGGCATGGGGGGGATCCCCCTTTCTAGAGCCATATCATCTTTCACACAGTCCATCCATCGTTTCTTTGGTTTTCCCCTACTCGTATAGCCATACATTCATACTAGAAAACTTTCCTGACGACATTGACGAGTAAAAGTCATCATCATCTGCCTAGCCTTTTCCAAACAATATTGGGGTCGACTTCCAGTCTAACCGGATGCAGCTGAATACCAGTATACCAGTATATGGAGCGACTGCCTATCTGACCTCCACAACCCAATTACTGGGTAATACGATACCCCTTGGTAAGACTGGTTCTGCTTCCGACGATCCGTAACGACTGTCAAAGATCCACGAATGACAGCCGGAACCAACGGCTTAACGTGCTTTCCGAGGCTCGGAGGATCCACGGACCAACCCCGGTAAGCGTAGCTTAACCTGATGAATCGACCCGTACGGCTGTTATATTTAGCCACGAGCTCCTCATTGACGAGTAAAAGTTAAGAAAGTCATTTTTCTTTTCTAATTTCGGCGTCGACGCTGTGTGCTGTACAATATTGTGTTATTTGGGCATTTTCGTCAAAATGTCTACCAACCCACTTATGGGATGTCCTATACATACAAGTTGCAAATAATTAACATTTTTATAACATAGAAGTGTCGAGTAATTATTAAATAGTTCCAAAAGACTAGTTTTCTTTTTTGCTTAAATTGTCAACAGAAATTTAAAGAAAAAAGTAACAAAATTAAATCCTGAAATGTGGCATCTTACGTCTTGCAGTACTGTCCTTATTATTTGGTAACGGTCATGACCAAAACGTATCTAAGTTACTATTTATTTACATATATTATTTGAAATAAGCTCCATATAATTAAAAAAAAATACATACCTAGCAAAATTCGTAAAATTTATCATTCGACTAAATCAAGAATTTGCTAAAATATCCAAAACAATATTAGTAACGGGTTTTCAAAGTAGGTAGCAGTTTAAAAAAAATGCCCATTTCGCACTAGATAAAAACAGTTTTATGTTTATTCTAACTTCACATTTTCGTCCACAGTGAAGAATACGAATTCGTCCCCAAAGTGGTGGAAGCTATTCTATCCATGCCTGAAGGCGCCCACCTGGCTGTGAGGAAGACTTGCATCCTGTTGCTGGGAGAACTGTGCGAGTGGATCGAGCGGCACTCGGAGTGCCTGGAGTCCTGCCTGCAGTTCCTCATCAGAGCCCTGCATGACAAGCAGCTGGCGTATGCCGCCGCTACGGCGCTGCAGGTGGGTGCCGGACTAACTTACACAATACGTGATCAGTTCAGCGAAAAAAGATTTAGGAGTATCCTAAACAATACATACTTGAATCTTGTGCCAATGGCAAAGACTATACAGGGTGACACGTATTTAGTGACCGATACTTAAACACATGATTATACTCATGATAACAAACAACTTTTACTACCTGAAATCGAGAAAAAAAAAACAGCTGCCCCATACATTCATGTTCGCCTATCTCGTCAAAGTGTAGGGAGCAGCTGATTTTTTTTCGTGATTTCAGGTTTGGTCCCATACTAAAAGTTGTTTGTTATCATGAGCACAATCATGTGTTTAAGTATCGGTCACTACTTACCAGTCACCCTATATAGAAACCGGACTATTTTCAGTTTTTGTTTTCAAATATGGCAATACCTAGTGCCTCTGAGTTCTTGCTAGTATATTCCAACTGGCTTTCCTGATAACTCTTTCACTGTGCGATATGATGCACAACAGTAAATTGAAGCTATTGATCCAGCTCCCATAAAAAAAAAGACTACAGATTAATACAGATGGGACACTCCGCCAAATCATTTAAATAAAAAGCGAATCTTGCTATGACACAATAAAGTGCAATTCAGGTCGCACAACGCCAATGAGTTGAACCTGCAGTTATATTCACCTACAAGCTGTCTCTCTTTCTATCGCGTAACTCTTACACCTTCTGACTCGTTAGGGTTGTCTTCTTTTACGACGCGGCGCGTGAGTGAGTATCGAAGTAACGTGCTCCCCGGCCGGCGCGCGGCAGCCCGCACTGAACTGACCCAGTGAGCTGAGCCCGCCGCGTACTTGTAGCTTCATACCTAAGCTGCGGAGTGTCCCATCTGTATTAATCTGTGCCAAGACGCAGGTCGGATTTATTAATTGTTTAAGATATTATTTTTTCTTATAATAATGGTATCGGTACAGACGCCTGACTAAGTTGCAACCGCTCTACATGCTCACATTATGCCGTCCTGCAGAACATCTGCCGCGCGGCGCGCGCGCAGGCCTCGCAGCACGTGGCGACGCTGCTGCGCGCGGCGGCCTCCAGCGAGCAGCTGGCGCTCACGCCACAGGCCTCCTCCGCCGTCATGCGCGCGCTCGCCTCCGCTATAGGCAGGCTGCCCAATGACCAGGTAAGTTGACACCCTGTATTACTTTGATTATGTACTCTGACCATTGCGTAATCTTGACTGAAAGTTCTGACTTTGTTATCTCAGAGAGGATAGCAAATGGAATGTTATTTATTTATTCGATCTCTAAAAAGGGCCAAAATAATTATAAGCAACTCTAGCAAGTATACAGGAATCGGAACAAATACTAGTGTCAACTAGTGTGCGCTTCCAATTATAGTAGACCATATCATCACTTTTAATCTAGGTATAAAAGTTTAACAAAAATGTTAATATTATCTTGACACTGTATACTTAGTCAGTATTTGAACAGATGTCTGAGCTCTCCATTTGTAACTCACTCTGTGGTGACAACAACAAAATGAAAAAATAGCTATTGTTGTAGAACAATAAGATTATAACTCCCTCTAATTCATAAATAAATCTTTCCTAAAATTGTGTTTAGCTGTATTATTTCATAGTAGTCATATTTTTATGATTAAGGAATTTAAAGTCAAGCCACATTGGTTTAGTAAAAGAATCGAAGCAAAGCGTGTTTTCACTTTTTAATGTAAAAGAAAGGTTAAAAAAAAAAACCCAAAGGAATGAGCACATGATTTGAATTCCAAGGTTTTCATTGGTTTCTCAAGACGAAATTGACGTCTTAATACCAACATGGTTTGACATAAAATACAAAACGCGTCGCTACAGCAAAAACCTAACAAAAAAAATTGACTCTTAATTTGTTTTGTTCCCTAGCTAAACCGTCTACATAACATATCTACTTCTAGCTAACAGTCGCTATGCGCGAGGCCGTCGCCGTTCAGATCGGGGGCTTGTCAGACCTCATCAAGTCTAACGCGGAGATCTGTAAGGGCACGTCCACGGACCCCGCCGTGTGGTTGGACCGTGTGGCGGCGCTGTTCCGGGATGTGGATGTGGCTAGTGGCCAGGTCACGGAGTCGCATCCTTGTGTACCGGCCTTGTCTGATGCCTGGCCAGTGCTGCAGGATGCTTTGGACAAGTGAGTATGCGGGTTGATATGGACGAACGGGGACCCTGTATCGAGCGGTGAGTGTGGATAAAAGTTGGATGTCTATTAGGGTTCCCTACCAAAATGGTAAAAAGGAACACGTATGGTGCGACTCAGTATGTCTGTCTGTCCAGCTGGATATCTCAAGAACTCTACTGATGCTATCAACTTAAAATTTGGAACAGTTTTAGATGATGTTTGCTCAACTATTTTGCAAATTAGGTTTTTTTTTTTTTTTTTTGCCACTGACTAAAACGGGGTCTTAAAAATTCAAAGTGGGGGCTACAAGGGCATGTGGGATATCATAGAAAGAGCGCTGTTTGCACATTCTCAATTATTTTTTTTTAGACCGCATAGTATTCGACTTTTGATGAAAAATGTAAAAAAAATACCCCCCCACCCCCCCTATATCCGAAGTTATCACAAATTATTCTATGTGATAGAAGTTTATGTAAAGATTACAGGAAAAATAAAACGATGTGCATGCTCTAAATAGCACACTTTTTCAGAAATCGGAACGGAACCCTCGCTGCGCGAGTCCGACTCGCTCTTGACCGTTTTTTTTTAAATATTTATTACTCTTGTGATATGATAAAGTGGTCAAAATGTAGGATTTGAAGAAAAATGTGTTGTTGTGCCCGTTATCACAATTTCATTATACAGTATGAGTCTTCATAAAGTGCACACACTTAAGGATGTGGTGCAGACCATCAAACTGAACAACTTTTTCCCGGGGAACAACATCGTCATCGTGAAAAAAAAAAAACAGTCGTCCCATACATTTGGTCCAGTAGGCATTGTCATTTAGTAAGGGACGACTGTTTTGTTTTCACGATGACGATGTTGGTCCCCGGGAAAAAGTTGTTCAGTTTGATGGTCTGCACCACATCCTTAAGTTTGTGCACTTTAAGAAGACTCACACTGTATTTTCATGATGACTGTGATGAATGAGTGGATTTTCTGTAGTTGTCATTATAACAAACTCCTGAGAGAAGTCCTGATTGACTGACTGACTGACTCATCAACGACCAGCCCAAACCCTAGAACCTATAAAGCTGCAATTTTGCACAGAGGTTCCCTTTATAATGTAGACAAGGAATAATTTAGGAATTCCCGGTAGTACGTTCCCGTGGGATATTTTCCGATATCTACGCGGACGAAGCCGCGGCCAAAAGCTAGTTGAGAATAAGAGTCAACAGTAACAATCGCCCCACAGATACGCGTCAGACGGGCGCGTGATGGAGCGCTGGTGTCGCTGCGTGCGCTTCGGGGTGCGCTGCGGCGGCAAGCGCGCATGCGCGCTCGCGCCCGCGCTGGCCGGCCGGCTGCAGCAGGTACGTACTACACCACAGTACTTACACATACAATGAGATTCAAATAAGAATAGCAACGTCAATGACCTCTATCTGTCAAATGTTGATTGAAAAGTTAAGTTTTAAAAACGTTATTGATACGCAAATAAGTTTTTTTTGCAAACCGTGCAAAAAAAACTTATTTGAGTATCAATAACTTTTTTTTTTTTGTTTAACCGAGTTTTAGTTAAATCAAAGTGAAAAAAGACATCAAAAAATTATTCATAATTAGTTTTTAAAAAATTATACTACTTTCTTTCATATTTTCATTGTTGGCAACAATTTTTTGCATTTTTTTTCAAATTCTTTGCTCATGATTCGTAAATTAATGTTATTTAAAAAATATCTTGTTTTGCTCACCCTACACAATTTATTCGTTTTGACAGCTATGACGTCACAACATGGCGCTAAGTCGATCCTATTCTTATTTGAAACGCGTTGTAGGTGATACACACCCAGATAAGCCCCATATTTATAAGCGTGAAATTATTTACTATCAAGGTAGCAGTACAAGAACATTTTAACATTTGGATTTTTGCAATCGGTAAAAAAAAAAACCCTGACATGATAGACGTAACAAAGATAAATAAATAAATTCGCCAGTTGTATTAAAGTTCCATAATATGAAGGGGACGAGCTTATTGCCATTAGCAGGGCATGACTTCAGACAGTGAGAAAAAGAAAAACTGAAAACAATTGAACTACCTACCTATGAGGTCTCAAACAAAATACACTTGAATCTCCGATAAGCCGTGAATTTTTCAAAAAAATATCTGTCATGTATAAACCTTGTTCTGATATTTACAAACACAACAAAAAAAAAAAAAGAATTAGCCAAATAGGTGATGTGCTTACACACATTCGGCGATTGATTTTTACTTAAGTGTATAGGAGCGTTTTCAAAATAAAGTGTACCAAAATAAAATGACCGAATTTATTGTCAGATTTTAGTAGGTAGGTCACGGTATAAAATGTCGCAAACCTGACGTGACGCTCTCTTCCCTTATTATATTCTGAACTGTATTCTAACATAAATATTTACACTAAATTTGTTATTAACTATATTACGATTACATTATTAAATTATTAATCTTTTAAATATCGTGAAATGATGTAAACTTACCTGAATCAGCAGTTATTGTGTCTCAAATCCGACACAAGAAATCTTGACGTTCGTGACACAACCAAATACACACGTTGTTTTACTCAGTTTCGTATCACAACTGGTTCTTTTTGTATTTCGAACGGTGGATAATGGTGGTGGTGGTGGTGGTGGTGGTGGTTGGTGGTGTAAGGTTAATGTTGCCAGTTTAGAAATGAAAAAGTCCTTATTTATTATTTAAATAGCAGTTTTAGCCGTGACAAACCTGTCAAGTCCGGTCGGCACCACTTTTTACATGTTTGTTGAAAATTGAATTGTGGAAATGCGTGTTTTAGGTTTAAATTAAAAAGTACCACAGACGATAGAATACTCAGAGTTCTTTCAAACCGTACCAAAAAGTCAATGTATCGCGTACAAAAATTTTTCAGAATAGCTTTTAACATCGAGAAATTCGAGTGGGGGACACGTCAAAAACTGACTTCTTGCTGATTAAAATTGGTCATTATTTTAATTGCTTAATTTTTTTTTCATATTTGTGGCACTTCATTTACTAGTTTAAAATGTGTTTAGTGCTTACAGTTATTAAAATATTCACCAGATCATATCATATTTTGTTAATAATACTTCAAACACAAGGGACAACCGAAAAGAGGGGGGTTCCACTTTTTTGTGAAAACGCTCATAGATTTGTTAACAAAGACTGTGTCTCCACCAGCTGTACCGCGTGCGGCCACACTCGTGCGTGCTGTACCTGGCATCCGTGCTGCTGGACGAGCTGTCCACGGAGCCCACCGCGGTGACGCCGCTGGTGCAGCTGCTGCAGGACGTCATGCCGCGCGCCTTCCACCTGCTGCAGCAGACCAACGGGCTGAAGGAGAACCCCGACACCGTGGATGATTTGTTCAGGCTTTGTATAAGGTAATGTAGCATAACTGTCGCATATGCGTAAACATTGCTGGAAGTTTCAAGAGCGACAAGCCAGGACAAGACATCAACAAGACGGGTCATGATCCTCAACACTGAAGGACCGAGTATTAAGAAAGAAGAAATACGTAAAAAATAAAGTAAAAGCAAGAAAAATACCATTTTATAACTTCCAATAAAAAAAAAATTGTTACCGAAATAAAAATCAAATCAAATCAAATAATTTATTTGCATAATACAGGTTACAAAAGGTGTTACAAGTATAAAAAAGTACATTGTATTATAACCTACTAAGGTGTGCAAATTAATAATTAGGTAGGTACTAAGCAAAATTAAATAATTATACTGAATAAATTAAATTGAGTTACATAAAAAATAGAAATGTCAAAATAAAAAATGTCAAATTATAAAAAGTCGATTAAAATTACAATAAAAATTATATTTGTGGTGCCATTTCAGATAAAATCAGTCATCTTTCTTTAAATAAACGCATGTTAGCAGCCTGAAAAATTAAGCCATAACTCGATGGTGCTTACCTACAAGAAAATAGGATATAGACCATAGACCCACGAATCAGTTGCTGAACATACTACAGACTACAGCATCATTTTGTGTTCACATAAAAAACAATACCTATGTAATAAAACACAAAGCATGAGTTATTATAATATTTCAGAGTTTCTAGTAGACAAAGTGTTGATATAAAGTGTATTTTAATTTCTAACATTTAATGTAACTTTAACAATTTATATTTTGAAATTAGATTTAAATAATCATCATAAATATTAACCTCTGTACTCACCCTTATTCTTGCGAGAAAATTATCCTTTTTCTTCATATTTAGAAAAACATATTTATAGTATAGTTAAAATCTCGCTGCAGACTCGGTCATAAATCATTCGAGTGCTTCGCTCTCTTTCCCACTCACTTGCCTTATGGGCAGGCCACGCCCACACGTAGTCCTGTGCATTACTGCAGTCGATGAGTGATATCGATAGTTTTATATAATAAATGGGTGATAAAAATAAATACATATTTTATTTTATTTTATTACCAAATTTACTACAAAGCATATTAAATATATAAACAAAAGAACTTATATATAAAACTAAAAATAGAAAATTAAAATTCTTCGTCTGAGTCATCGTCATCATCATCCACATGAATGATGAACTCTTCGCATAAATGTGCTTTTCTTAAGTCTTCATCTTGCAGCAATTCTGCATATTCCACACATTTTTGCCAATTTTCAATGGAGACATTGGAAATGGCTTCATCAACTAACTTCTCGACATCAGCTATCTTGAAGGTTTTGTTTTTCGTTGCAACTTCATTTTTACTGTACTATTTTTAAGTTGTGGTCGAAAATAAATAAAAATTTATCTTATCTTATTTTTATAGAATTAACTAATGGATACTAATTCTTACGAGAAGGAAGTCTCGTACAAAACACATTAGTACTCATTAGTTACCCTGCATACTTAATGAATGCAGTATGTTTACGTGATAACCTTAATGATTCTGTTATCGATAATGGCCTTGAGCGCGCGCAACTAGCGCACATCCCTACAAATTTATGACCAAGTCTGCAGCGAGATTTTAACTATACTATAGCATGTATTATCGAAAGGTAATCTCCAGTAAACATTAATAAAGATTTACCTCCCGCAGGTTCTTACAACGCATCCCGCTGGAGTTCCTCTCATCGGGCGCGCTGCCCACTGTGATGCAGTGCGCGGCGCTGGCCTGCAGCCTGGACCACCGGGAGGCCAACTCCTCCGTCATGAAGTTCCTCTACGACTTCGCTAAAGTCGCCAACACCTCTCGCTCTGACAAGCAGCAGATCAAATGTAAGATAACAATAAACTACTGCAATCAAGACTTCCAGTCTAACCGGATGCAGCTGAATACCAGTATTTTACATGGAGCGACTGCCTATCTGACCTCCACAACCCAGTTACTGGGTAATACGATACCCCTTGGTAAGATTGGTTGTCAGACTTTCGGGCTTCTGACGACCCGTAACGACCGTCAAAGAATAACAGCCGGGACCAGCGGCTTAACGTGCTTTCCGAGGCACGGAGGAATCTCGGTATGTAAAGATGGCCACCCATCCACTGACCAACACCGGCAAGCGTAGCTTAACCTGACGGATCAACCCGTGCGGCTGTCATTACTTAGCCACGAGCTTCTCCTAACAATAAACTACTATGTACAAAAATTCGTTTCCGTTTGTTTCGCCATCACTAAGATAGCTGCAAGTCACTTAATTGCCATGCTTGTGATGTGTACTGTTACGAGCTGGGGTTGTGGATAAATAAATTTGTGCCAATTTACACCAGAAACACACTTTATTTAAATAATCACAAATACAGTAATCAGAAACCTTAAGCAGAATCACTTGTAGCTCACTGTGGTTCACTGTTTCGCATTCCTAGCTGAACTGCCATACACCGCTGGCAACACTCTATTAATATGACAAGTGCAAGTTTCTCGAAAGTTCGAGGACATAATTCGAGAACATTCTAGTACTTACAGGAATGATCTAGAATGCTGCAAAACGACACTTAACTATCTAGAACATTGGAAGGGTTTAGAATGTTCTAGAAAAATCTGTCACGAATCGACGTCTCGTGTAGTTCTGCTACTCGATAACAGAATGATGTTACCGTCTACGTAACAGTATTATGTAAATACTTATGCACCCATAGACTTATAAAAAAAGATGGACTCCGCGCCACGCATATCGAAAGTGAAGCACAGTAAGTATGCCGGACCGTTTGTACAAACACGCCTTGCGCACACATTTACATCATAGTATGCCGACCGGCCGCCATTACGTGACACGAGCGACGGCGTCTTTGCAGGTACTCAAATGATAATGATAAATGATTTATTTTCTGTAAGTAGGTTTGTACAAACACTTTTACACGTCAAACATATTTTTTTTTAAACTAGATGAGTTCGACGTTTCCTATCTGACTACTCTGAGAAGAAACGCCGAAACAAACTCAGAGGTCACAGTCTCTTTTAAAGTCCAGACATAATCTTGGTCAGATCATGTGAAGACCATGTAGATTGCAGTCTGAAATGGTCTTTTGATGAAAGAACCACACAGATTGAATGGACCTGTCCAGTCAGTGCACGCATTTGTCAGTAATCGTGCAGCTCAACTCAAAACTTAAGGAACTCAAATCATGCACACATAGATCGGTACGGTGCTTCACTTTCGATATGCGCGGCGCGGAGTCCATCTTTTTTTATAAGTCTATGTATGCACCCTTGTAAGTACTTTTAATTCAATCGGCGAAATCATCTGAGCTTTTCTTACTGATATGTATTACATATATAAGGCATTTGTGCAGCTCACTCGACAGCTCATCACACTCTTGTTTATTATCAAGTTACCCATCAAATACATAAACATATAATCCACATGCATTCTCATAAATGGTCAATTTATCGTCTCATTTGTCCACATATACAACAAATACTGAATAGGGAAAAATGTTAAAGACTATATTTATTTTTGTAACTGGGTTGTGGAGAACATATAAGCAGATGTTCCATGAAAACAAAGTGTGTGTCGAATGGAGTTTACTCCTGTTTTTTGTGCTGTTCCGAATTCTGTAGTACGAAAACTAAAGACCACAGGGGCAGGTTCCTTCAATGAATCAGTGCTATACAAAAAAACAACTTTAAGGTGTAAAGGCGTTCGTTTTGTTTTACGTTGCGCAGAAAAACGCAACGCTTTTGATTGAACGCTTGTATTATTTCACTCATAAAATTTCCATAACGGGGGTCTTACATGAAAATTGACCATGGAGTAAACTCCAAAAACTGGTATTCAGCTGAGTCCGGTTAGACAGGACGCCGAACCCAATATAAAGAGAGAAGAGAATAATAAGAGGCTAGGCAGATGATGTTGATTTTAAAGGCGATTTTAATCCCTGTATCCTTCTAGAAACTGTCAAACTGACATAAAAATCACGTTCCCCAGCCCTTGCCGACAACGCGCTCTCCACCTACGGCGAAGACCTGACTTACAGGCTCACGGAAGCCAGCGTTCTCCACCTTCACTCGTACATGCTGGCTGAAGTAGCTGAGGTGCTCATGGAGCTGCTGGAGTGGCAGAAGGCTAAAGGAGTGGACTGGCTGCAGACAGCTGTGCAGCGACTGCCGAGGGACCGCCCCGCTGTGGCTACCGAGCAGCAGTGCTGGCAGTTCCACCAGTATGCTATGAGGTGAGCATTCAAATCCATTTCAGATTGTCATCCTTACTGTTTCACGTGAAAGCTACGAATGTTGTCGTATTCTGTTCTGCTTTGATGCTTGAAGCAACATCAACATTATGTACTCTGTTAGCAAACTGTCTGATTAATAACTATACCAGAAAGGTTTAGGTAGTGAAATAAACTTAAACAATCTTGATGTGTCTTTTATCATTTTTTATTTTAAAACCGCAGTTTAAAAATAAAATGCAACTAAAAACCAATCTAAATACAACAACAATGATTACTAAATCAATTGAACCATTAGTTTAAACAGTAGTTTATTTATTTAATAAGTGTTTGTGTAAAAAGACATGTCAAGATTGTTTACCTTTATTTCACCACCTAAACCTTTCTGGTATAGACGTTTATTTTTTTATAAATTTTAAGAAAACTTACAGCTTATCCATGGAGTATGAGTAATATTATGCAGCAGATGGCCAATTACAAGTTTTCCACTTAAATAATAATGTATAAAACGTTACATTATAATGCCTTGCCAAGCTTCGAGGCAACATCGAATTATGTCGTGCTTGAAATCTATTTTTTTTAAGCAAGATGCGTAGGTACTCTAGTTATCAAACGTATAACCGACCGGATGAATTGATTGAAAGACAAATAATGAAACATTTCTTTAATACTTATAACTTTGTTTTGTTGTTCACAGGGCAGAAAAATGCAAGGAAATGACTCGGCTACTGCGCGACTTCGCGAGACTGTACCGATAAGATGCGACAGATTCATATACGAAACAAACCAAACGACACACAGGGCGAGACTGAGTGACTAAACTAGACCTTAGTTCAGTGTTTATAAACATGAATTTCGATTGAGTTTTATCAAATACGGAGACCTAAGCTACACTAGTGAAGTGAATTGACTAATTAATTGGATAAACTAAAGTATGTTATCAACTGTTAAAGTGTAGCTATTCGTAAAGTCTTGGGTCTGTGACGACTAGTCATTTAAAATACAGATTTTCAAATATACCGATATATTTGCCAACTGGCAAGCAACCCTTTACAAAAATCACAGGCAATTTTTTAGTTACTAAAAAACAGTGTGTTTAGCATAGACTTATAAAAAAAGATGGACTCCGCGCCACGCATATCGAAAGTGAAGCACAGTAAGTATGCCGGACCGTTTGTACAAACACGCCTCGCGCACACATTTACATCATAGTATGCCGACCGGCCGCCATTACGTCACACGAGCGACGCCGTCTTTGCATGTACTCAAATCATGCACACATAGATCGGTACGGTGCTTCACTTTCGATATTCGTGGCGCGGAGTCCATCTTTTTTTATAAGTCTATGGTGTTTAGTTTTGTTTTTTACTTTATACTAATATGGACAAATTAGATTTAATACGATTTGACATTACGCCTGCCTGTGATTTCAGAACGTTATAAACTAGATTTTCAGCCCTTATTCCCTGACTGGTATAAAGTTCTTTGCGGAATTGTAGCCTACTTATAACTATTTTTTTTATCTGGATATTATTTAACATAGGTATAAACCTATTTTATTTAAATGATGTTAGATAGGTAATGTAGGTAGACAGCCGTGTAGCTCAATTATATTTTATGTAATATTACATACATATTATTATTATACTAGCCAATTTAAAATTCTGTTTCAATGTTATTTGAAAGCCGGGTATTCATTATGAAACATTTGTTGATAAACTCCATCATCGTGTTAAACAAGTTTACCGTAAACATTGCCACACACACAATGCCAGTTGTTGCTAGGATGTCGCCAAAGAAGCACAATACCTCCATGTATAGAAACACCTGCAACACACATCCACACCTGTCAACTTTTGTTTATAAACTAGATGTTTCGTCTGTCTCTCCACTCACAGTGGGAACACGGCAACATGTATCTGAAACAATGTTTCATCACCTATGTTTACGGACTGTTTATAAACTGTTGAAACACTTTTATCAACAAATGTTTCCTAATGAATAATAACCATTTTCAATATACATGGCAATTCTAACATAGAACAAAGTTGATAAACATTTCTAGTATCCAGTCGTCACAAGATCTAAGGCTAAGTTATCACAGCGCGTTATCATAACGTGTAGTAAGTAGGTGCGGTTGCACGTCGGAGCAATAATAAATAATTAAATACATAACATTGAGTTCTACGAGAATACGTAGCTACGTCCTTTCTTGTCTGTTGCATTTCTTCTGATTTGACTCGATGATGTGTTGCATTCTCTTGTAGTTTCAGGAATTTGAAGTAATTTGGGCTATATAGGACTTGATCAAAATTACTTCATTTTCGGGGCATTGTGATTGTTGTTTTTGATTCTGGTATCTAATTATAATGCATGTTAATTTTCTAGAGGGTAAAGTTTTGCGTGGAGTCTAAAACAGCGAATATTATGTTATTTCATCAACATTGTTGGTATGGTATCTGACCTACACAATGCTAAAGAAAAGCTGTCTTACCAAGTGAGGTATGAAGTGTGATGTTTAAAATAATTAGTAACTCTATAAAAATATGGTAGGTATCTACAAGTTTTTTTATTTTTTTAAATATTACGTATGTAAACTATTTCTCCATAACTACAAGGGGTTGCAACATAAGTTAGCCCTTTACTTGATTCGTGATCAAACATACGACGTATCGTCCGGTCAGTAGGTAAGTACCAATACTTTCGATTGATGCAGATATATTTTGTTATATTATACTCACTTTTATTTTGAATGTGATACTACGCATTGAATTGTAAATATTTATTATAAATGTTTACTTTTACATATGTCTTTTATTTACAAATTAAAACATTACATTTAATTTTGTACTTACTGTTGACCAACCCACTGGAGCACCGTCGATTGAAAAGAGCACACATAGTACATAGCTTGATCTATTTAAACAACAAGAAGAGGGACAGCCCTCACTGGAGGACCGCACTCGAAAATGCCAGCAAGCACAGAACGTATCTGCTGCTTTGAGAAGCCGATTGCAAGATAAATATCAAAAAAAAAAAAATGCCCTGTTAAGTTTTAATAGCTTATATTAAAAGTAGAGACTAATATAAACAGAAATAATATAATCCTTCTCAAGGGTCTTAAGTTACGCCAAAACATCTCACAGACGTAGGAACTAAGATATTTAAAACTATTTCTTCTTACTATTCTTAGGGCTCGATAAAGTGACGAAACTAACTCGTCTAGGCGCCTTCGGGCTCGGCGCAGACTTCACAGCCTGATCCTTCACATCCGTCACTTTAGCTTGCTTGAAGAAGTTGTGTTCATTGTTCGAAGTGCTTTTTGGAGTACTTGGCTGACTAACAATGTTAGCATTTGTGCTTTTGGGAGTACTAACTGTTGGTTTGGCTTTATCTTCAGTCTTGGCAGTTTTTGGGGAAATTTTCTCAGTTACAGTTTTAACTGTGTTGCTTGTCGGCGAATCTTGTGACGCCGAAATGGACTTAGCTCCATTAGTGTCTTCATAAACTAATTTCATGTCTTCACTATCATCGATAATCATAATTTCTGAATCTTTTGTTGGTTCCGTTTCCTTAGGCTTAATAATATCAGTGTTGCTATTATCTGACCATGATGGCATAGCCACTTCTTCCATAACATCTATTTTGATAGGTGTTTTCTGTTGGGGCTCAATTTTCTGTTTCTTAGGAGATTTTTCTGGTGCCTTGAACTTGATGAAGGAATCCATTTTGCCGACTGGTTTGGGTTCCTTTACTTCTTTAGGTTTTGGTGGTTCTTCCTTTGATGTATCTATTGGTTGTTCTTCAGTTTCCATAGGTTCTGTGAAAAGATTGGATTTAATTTTTAAGGAATAGAAAGCTTTTATTGTTACTATTATTGTCTATCACTACATAGTACAAAACAAAGTCGCTTCTCGCTGTCTGTCTGTCCCTATGTATGCTTATATCTTTAAAACTACGCAACGGATTTTGATGCGGTTTTTTTAATAGATAGAGTGATTCAAGAGGAAGGTTTATATGTATAATACATGCGCGGGCGAAGCCGCGGGCATAAGCTAGTGCAAAAAATAAGTTACCTCTTTAATTTAATTATCTATAGCTATAGTAAAATAGGTAGCTGTTGATATATGATAACGATACCACATCTAGTTGTATAAAAAGTCGGCTTTTGTAGTCTTTCCTCTCATTCGTACTTATAAGGCAACTTTTTTATAGCTAGTCTAGACTGACGGCCGCGTACTATACTCCTTTAAAAATAAGACTTTCAAGTATTCAACTCTCCATTTCGGCACTCAAAGAACATTATCACCAAGAAAACGAAAACGTCATGATATTTACCTGGTGCCACTGCACTAGGTTCCGGAGCCACTTCATCGGGCAGCACTTCCCCCAGCTCGCCGTCCGCGAAGGTGATGACAGAACAGTACCCGTCTGTGCTCGACGCTACCAGGGTGCGCCCGTCAGGAGACCAAGTCAGGTCTGTTAGTCTGCACAGAGAGGTTTTATTATACACTGCTGAAAATTGAGGGCTGTGGATTATTATTATTATTTAGAAACACAGTAGCAACTCATCATGCCTAGCCTTTTCCCAACTATGTTGGGGTCGGGTTCGGGTTCCAGTCTAACCGGATGCAGCTGAATACCAGTATTTTACACGGAGCGACTGCCTATCTGACCTCCACAACCCAGTTACAGGGTAATACGATACCCCCTTGGTAAGACTGGTTGTCAGACTTTCGGGCTTCTGACGACCCGTAACGACTGTCAAAGATCCACGAATGACAGCCGGGACCAACGGCTTAACGTGCTTTCCGAGGCACGGAGGAGTCTCGAAAATGGTCACCTATCCACAGACCAACCGCGGCAAGCGTAACTTAACCTGATCGATCGACCCGTGCGGCTGTTATACTTAGCCACGAGCCCATACACACTACCAACTGATGATCAAAATAAAAAAAAATATTCAGCACGAAAGTGTCGTGTCTTAATTATAATACATACTTAAATAATAGATGATTAAACGAACTTTGAAAGTTAAGTTCGATCACTATTATATAAGTCGCTTCATTATAACGTTCCCACCGCTGGGACAGGCCTCCCCTCGATGAGAGGGAGCGGGCCGTAAGCGTAACCCACCACGCGGGCCGAGTGCGGGTTGGTAGATGTCACATGTCTTCGAATTTTTGGTTCTAGGACATGCCGGTTTCCTCACGATATTTTCCTTCACCGTTTTGAGAGCAGTGGTGATGAAATTATTTACACAAGTAAAGCGCCTGCCAGGGTTCGAACCTACGACCGGCAACTCGTAAGTCGCGACCGTTACCACTGTGCCACCACTGCTCACATATTATAATACTGCAGTGATTTCTCAGTCAGCTATTTTAGTTTTATCACAGATCAATACAGATGGGACACTCCGCAAAATCATTTAAATAAAAAGCGACTCTTGCTACGACACAATAAAGTGCAATTCAGGTCGCACAACGCTTATTACCTACAGTTTTATTCAACTACAAGTTGCCTCTCTTTCCATCGCGTAACTCTTATACCTTCTGACCTACTGAATTAGCCCCGCAGACGGGGTCCGCCGCGTACTTGTAGCTTCATACCTAAACTGCGGAGTGTCCCATCTGTATTAATCTGGTTTTATGTAAGGTTACTCATAACTTTCCACGTATAATTCCGTGTTTTTGTGTTGATCCATTTTAATCTAGAAACGAAACACTGTAGCCTGGGTTACTTGTAGGGAAGGCTGCAAGAGTCGACCGCATTATTGCTTATTATGATCGTAATACATATTCACATACAGTAGTACCCAAGTAATAAGGCGCGTCGTGAATCTTCGTTCGCACAGAAAAGAAAGTATGGCCCCGAAGATTAACGAGAATACTTAAAACTTACAATCAACCTTAGACCACTACTATAAGGTTCATAATACACTGCAGCTGTTAGTTCCGTCTCACTCGCAAGTATGGCGGCTGTCAAGCGGCGCCGCTAACATGGCGGCAGCTGCGACCAATAGCGGTACAGGAAAAAGCGTGGAGCGTGCCGATTGGTCAATAGCATTTCCCGCTTTGAAAATTCATCTTCTGCGCAGGTACATCGATAAGCCATATTAGTTGGGTACTACTGTAACAGCTTTGTACAATATTCTAACAAATAAATGTATTCTATTCTATTCTACCATCAGACGAGATAGCGGTCAAGCGGGAACTTATTTATGCAACCAAAAGGCCACATTTTGATTATTTATACAGGTTGTAAGTGTAGACATTGGGATGGGACCAAACCTGAAATCGCGAAAAAAAAAACAGCAGTTCAGTACATTTATGTTCGCATAATTCGTCAAAGTGTAGGGAACAGCTGATTTTTTTTCGCGATTTCAGGTTTGGTCCCATAGTAAAAGTTGTTCATAATGATGAGTACAATGACCTCTTAAAAGATTGCCACTGTTTATGATAAACAGTTTCCTATCTGACTATTCTGAGAAGAAAGGCCGAAACAAACTCAGAGGTCACAGTCTCTTTTAAAGTCCAGACATAATCTTGGTCAGATCATGTGAAGACCATGTAGATTGCTGTCTGAAATGGTCTTTAGAGGAAAGAACCACACAGATTGAGTGGACCTGTCCAGTCAGTGCACGCATTTGTCAGTAATCGTGCAGCTCAACTCAAAACTGAAGGTTTACACTTACACCCTGAATAGACCCCTACCGTTTGACGCGATCTCGCCTGATGGTAAGCAATGATGCGGTCGACTCTTGCACTTCTACAACACATAAGTATACTGACCTGGTATAATGTATATTATTAATGAGCGCTATGGGCGTCCTCTGCTGCGTGTCGTACAGCAGCACGGAGCGCTTGGTGCCCACCGCCAGCAGCATGCGGCGCGGCGCGGCCAGCGCGGGCGCCGGCCCGCCCGCTCGCGCCGCGTACAGGCGCGGCGACCAGCGCGTCACCAGCGCCGCCTCGCCGCACGGCAGGATGCAGGCGGGGCTGGAAGCAGATACAAAAAACCGGTCAAAAGCGAGTCGGACTCGCCCACCGAGGGTTCCGTACCATAATTTATATGTAATTTTTGTTGATGATTTCTGAAAAACTGATATTTAGAGACATCGTTTTATTTTTCCTGTAATCTATACATAAACTATCACATAGAATAATTTCAGATTTTTCTCTATGCAAACTTCGGAGATAAGGGGGGGAAACGGTATTTCTTTTAACATTTTTCATCAAAAGTCGAAAACTATGCGGCCTAAAAAAAAAATGTTTGAGAATGTACAAACAACGTTCTTTCATATGATATCTACATGACCCCAGCACTAGTAGCCCCACTTTTAATTTTTAAGTCCCTGTTGCAAAAAAAAAAAAATATTTCTTTCTTATTTGCAAAATAGTTGGGTAAACATCATCTAAAACTGTACCAAATTTCAAGTTGATAGCATTAGTAGTTCTTGAGATATCCAGCTGTGACAGACAGACAGACAGACTGAGTCGAACCATAAATAAGGCTTCCTTTTTAACCGACTTCCAAAAGGAGGAGGTTCTCAATTCGTCGGAACCTTTTTTTTTTTTTCTTTTTTTTTTATGTATGTTCCCCGATTACTCGAAAATGGCTAGACCGATTTGGATTTTTCTTTTTTTGTTCCAAAGGGTATACGTCCCAAGTGGTCCCATGATCATCAAGTCAGGATCTGATGATGGGATCCCATGGAAATCGAGGGAAACCCTCAAATTTTATGGGCACACCTATATCGATTTCGGTATTTTTTATAGTAACTCGTGCATTTGCTCTCGGAAAGTACCATTCGGTGAGCTGGAACTGATGATGAAGACCACAGAGGGCCATCGGAAATACTCAATTTTATCTAAGTATATAACAGGTTGCGATTCGATTACTTTAATATGGTTTATGCTCGTCAAAATAATGGTAATGGTGACTTCACCATGAGCTCCATTTCTCCTGGTTCTTACTAGGAGAACTCAAAAATTAACGGCCCTGCATCGGGAAAAGCAACATTTTGTAAAACGTGATGAGCAGCTGACATTGGGTTATTGTAACTTAGATAAATTACAAACTGAACCACTAAAAAGTGAAAAATAAAAACTTTTTTACAAAAACAAAAACCGACTTCCAAAAAAAACACTACAAAGTGAAAAATAACTTTAATTTCGGAAGTCGGTGGCAAAAAACTAAAATACAGATCCAAAGACACCGACTTCCGAAATTAAAGTTATTTTTCACTTTGTAGTGTTTTTTTTGGAAGTCGGTTTTTGTTTTTGTAAAAAAGTTTTTATTACAATTTTGGTACGAAACCCTAAAAAGTTATAATTAATTTTCAAGGCTGAAAAATCCACGCAATATGTTTCTTAAAAAGTATAGTAACTGATGAATGATTGACTCACACTTTCAAAGAGTATCGTGTGTAGATGTAGACTGCATTGATAGGCTTGATGTCCACTTTGCCCTGTTCCGGCTCCACGCGGCCGGCCGGCACTGCCACCAGCAGCCCGTCTGGACTGAACTGAAGTCTCCTGTTGACAAAATATTCATTTGAAACACTTATGACTTTGATATATCAAGAAAACAATCTATGACATCTGCCCAACCTTTGTGGGATTGCAGGCGTGATGTTAAAGTCTCTAAGTCGACATTCGCACGGACGTAAAAGTATCGCGGCGATTTTGTTTCGTGCGCTGGATTTTTAACGCTCTGCTTAGAGCCGAGAGTTGAAAATTCAACACTGTGTTTTTTCGACGCGCTGGGATACACTCTGTTGATGTTAGGTTGGATTCTCAATGCTCGGCTCAACACCGAGAGTTGAAAATCCAGTGCGCGATAAAATCCCGCCGCGATATTTTTACGTCCGTGCGAACGTCTCGTCGGCTAAATTTTAAGGCAACTTTTTACAGTATAAGGCCGCGTCCTATTTACAAGCGTTCGTCCCGCGAGTACGCGATTGTCCACAACGGGCTGTCACTTATTGTTTGGTGAATCTGAACGCGAGGCGCCCACTGACCGCGTCTTCAGGTTTTTCAAACAAACAGTGACATATGCACGCGACGATCGCTTTTGAATAGGACACAGAGCATGAGCATGTAACTTTAGAGTAGGATGCGGGGTGTCATGCATTTACTTTAATGAGTTTATTTTTGAGTTTCAAAGGTAGACTTATCTTTGTGTAATAAATAAGGTCCCATTAAAATAGGTGGACAAATTTTCACGGGGCATTCTACCCATGAATATGAACAACTTTTAATATGGGACCAAACCTGGAATCGGTAGAACACCCTGGGAAAATTTGTCCACCTATTTTAATGGGACCTGTATATCTTCACAAAATAGTCAAAAATACAAAAGTTATTTAGAAATAAGATCTGCTAAAGGTTGCAACAACTTTTTTAATTAACACATAGGATGCGGCTGGGCTATTCTTTGTACTCTTAAATCAAACATGAGTAAACTGCATGGAATAGGCTCCCAGAAAATGTTGTGACGGCTCCCTCACTGAACTGCTTCAAGAATCAACTGGACAGATTAAATATCTCCAAGCTATTTGATACACACGCATCAGCTAATTAGCTGCTAGTGTGTTTAACCAAAATAATAATAATAATAACCCCACCGCCGTATCTCTACGTTGACGTCGTGGTGGGGCTTGCGCGCTCCGAACTCTGGGCCTGTGCCAGTAGAGTTCACTTTGCCGACACAGGTCTAGGGTGAGGAGCCAGACCAAGAGAGATACAGAAACCCGCAGGGCAGCATGTGGCGAGCTGTTGGGCAGTAGCGACCCCACGGACCCTATCTCCCGGGAGTAGTCTTGTTCCTCATCTCTGGCTTGCCTTTATTGGCCGGCTGGAGTGAACACTGACGGGAACAGAGCTCCCACCTCATTCTTGCCTTTATTGGCTGGCTTGAGTGGAGATTCGCAAGAGCAAACGTGCTCGGAGGAAGGAAGTATTCCAGTAAGTGTTTGTAGGGATCTTGACCATCTTCCGGGCTCTGGGATTATTCTGAGAACCGTGGGATACCTCTCCACTCCTCACAAGCACCTCAGGACATGTTGCCCCCTTGCCGCTACGACACTATGTGCTAGCGACCGTTTTCGGGGGCCCATTATTGAGTGTGCAAGTCACCCCCTGCCATTTTATCCGTGTATTATAAAACATTGATCCGGCAGGGGCCATAGTCAGTTCATAGTTTTAGGTAACCAGTCCACAACCACCCAAATCCATAGCCTAATATGTTTTGTATCCATGTTCTGCAATAGTCCTGCACCAACCGGGGGTTGTCCTTGGGTGCACATGCATAGTGCATACAGGGATAATCGTCGGCTGGTGCCGCCTCGTCATTTAAAATTGTCTAAGGGGCCTCTGCGAGTTGGCTTCGGCCCCTCATACGCCTTCCAAAGGTCCGGGACCCCAGGGTCCCGAGATATGTCAAAGACAAAAAATAATAATAATAATAATAATAAGTTGCCCCCTTGCCGCTACGACACTATGTGCTAGCGACCTTTTCGGGGGCCCATTATTGTGTGTGCAAGTCACCCCCTGCCATTTTATCCGTGTATTACAAAACATTGATCCGGCAGGGGCCATAGTCCTTTCATAGTTCTAGGCAACCAGTCCACTTTAGCCACTCAAATCCATAGTCCAATCTCTTTATTTCCATATACTGCAATAGTCCTGCACCAACCGGGGGTTGTCCTTGGGTGCACTTGCATGGTGCGTACAGGGATAATCGTCGGTTGGTGCCTCATTTCATTGAAAGCGTCTAACGGGCCTCTGCGAGTTGGCTTTGGCCCCTCGTACGCCTTCTAAAGGTCCGGGACTCCAGGGTCCCGAGAATTGTCAAGACACATAATAATAATAACCCCACCGCAGTATCTCTACGTTAACGTCGTGGTGGGGCTTGCGTGCTCCGAATTCTAGGTCTGTGCCTGTAGAGTTTACTCTGCCGGAACAGGTCTAGGATGAGGAGCCAGACCAAGAGAGATACAGAAACCCGCAGGGCAGCATGTGGCGAGCTGTTGGGCAGTAGCGACCCCACGGACCCTATCTCCCGGGAGAAGTCTTGTTCCTCACCTCTCGCTTGCCTTTATTGGCCGGCAGGAGTGAACAATGACGGGAACAGAGCTCCCACCTCATTCTTGCCTTTATTGGCTGGCTTGAGTGGAGATTTGCAAGAGCAAACGTGCTCGGAGGAAGGAAGTATTCCAGTAAGTGTTTGTAGGGATCTTGACCATCTTCCGGGCTCTGGGATTGTTCTGAGAACCGTGGAATACCTCTCCACTCCTCACAAGCACCTCAGGACATGTTGCTCCCTTGCCGCTACGACACTATGTGCTAGCGACCGTTTTCGGGGGCCCATTATTGAGTGTGCAAGTCACCCCCTGCCATTTTTTTTTCCGTGTATAATAAAACATTGATCAGGCAGGGGCCATAGCCCTTTCATAGTTCTAGGTAACCAGTCCACAGCCACCCAAACCCATAGCCCAATATGTTTTGTTTCCATGTTCTGCAATAGTCCTGTACCAACCGGGGGTTGTCCTTGGGTGCACTTGCATAGTGTATATAGGGATAATCGTCGGTTGGTGCCTCCTCATAATTTAAAATTGTCTAAGGGGCCGAAGCCAACAAAAGTCCGGGACCCCAGGGTCCCGAGCTATGTCAGAGACACTTTAAAAATAATAATAGTAAGCTTCAGTAACAAGCTAACCTGTAATAAGTCTGCAGGGTGTCGTCGTGGTACAGGCGCACTTTGACTTCATGCAGCGGATGTTCAGCAGGGAACGGTAGGATGGCCTTACTGCTGCGAGACGTCACCTTCTTTGTTGTTACATCGAATGTGCGGAAAACTCTGAAACAGACGTTTTAAAATGTTATTGTTTTTCTTTGTATCTTTTTGTATGTTTTCGTTTGTTTTGTAAAAATACAAGCAATTAACTTAATTGCTTGAATTAGTTGAAAACATTGATGGAACACTATACACTTAAGTTTTTTGCCTTGGTTTGGGTTACGAGTAGGTACCTGAAAATGTCTACGAATGCGCGCTGCACCGAACATAACTTTATTATAACTGTCACACACATTCACTTGTTGAAAGTTAGATACAAGCACATATAGTACACGTAGGCAGAAAATAGATGAATGTAGAGGTATGTGCTTTGCAGAGAGAAGCGTATCCCTGAAAGACATGAAAAGATCTCACCCAGCTTGTCGCTCGCAAAACTGTATCCTTATTGGCAGGCAATTAGTCTCTCGTACTTGCAGGAGACTGTTACAAACTCACTACCTATCATAGAAATAATCAATGACACTTAGTCACACACACCACACACGAAATATAAACTACACCCATACATACGCCCATTGTGTCACCCTATGTAAAATTTCAACATTTATATCTGTAATTTTTATGGTGTGCATAATAAAGAGTATTCTATCTATCTATCTACACGACACGACCAGACGCTAAACAATAAAAAACTTTGAGGAGCTTGCACTCGACGAACGACCACTCGGCACGGCGTCACCCGAGCCAATCATCCCTCTTGATGTAAGAACACAGTTAATATAAAATTACCTATCAGTACTAGCAGAAGCGATCATCTGTCCCTTGGGGTCCCAGGACACTCCCTGCACAAATCCCTTGTGGTCAGTCAGAATGCTGCTGTATTTGCCCTTGTTCAGGTCCCATATGAGCAGCTTGTTGTCCACTGAGCCTGATGCTAGGTGCAAGGAGTTTGCACTCCAGGTTATGTCTAGGACATCTTCCATGTGGCCGCGAAGAGTCTGTGAGAAGTTTGGGGGTTTAGAATAAGTTGGAAAGGGTTAAAAGGGTGGTGCATACATGCGCATAACAATGTTAGTATTTGTGTTTATACTAAAATATACTTCCTGAGGAGGAGCTTGTGGCTAAGTAATAACAGCCGCACGGGTCTATCCGTCATGTTAAGCTACGCTTGCCGGGGTTGGTCAGTGGATGGGTGACCATCTTTACATACCAAGATTCCTCCCCAAGAAGTCCCGGCTGTTATTTGTGGATCTTTGACAGTTGTTACAGGTCGTCAGAAGCCCGAAAGTTTGACAACCAGTCTTACCAAGGGGTATTGTATTACCCAGTAACTGGGTTGTGGAGGTCAGGTAGGCAGTCGCTCCATGTAAAATACTGGTATTCAGCTGCATCCGGTTAGACTGGAAACCGACCCCAACATAGTTGGGAAAAGGCTATATAGATTGATTGACTAAAATATACTTCCTGAATTTTATTAATACATACATTGAATATTTTACATTGTTTTTTTTACAAACATCAGTGCACAGTATGTAATTTTGGCTTACTTGTGACCAGGTTCAGTTTATGTGTTTATTTGAGTAGTTTTGGCTACATAGCAATTATCGAGAAAACCCCGTAGAAACCATAGAAATGCAATATCTTTTTTCAGGTACATCAGTAACAAATAAATTAAATATCTTCTCATTAAGAAAATACAAAACTATTATATTGCCAAAAACTAGATTCGAAACGCGGATAATAAAGACGTTATTCAATGTTTTTAGCAAAAACATAAATATTTTTTTGCCGGTTTCTTTTTAAATTACCGCATTTTCTTTTTAATGGAAAGTATGTACGACATAATAATACATTTGAATAAAAAATATCAGCTCAAAAGAATAAAGGGGTGATGAGATATATTTTTTTTAAATTTTTGTTTAGGGTTGTCACTAACCTTCTTAACAGTTTAATTTATTCTGGTCATTAATAAAATCGTCATTTGATTGTTTCAAATTATACTAGATTATTTAACAAAAACCTTAGCATTTTTAAACCGATTTCGAAAAAGAATGATGTTTCAATTCGATAGAATATTTTTTTCTATTTTATTGATATTATATGACCTTTATTATAACTTATAAAGTTATACTTTCCTAAAATGTGAAAGACAAAAACTTTAACAACATAAGCTGGGAGTACCTCCACGTGGGGAAAGGCGGTAACAGTTTTTACTGGCTAAAACTCCCATTCATATGTACATAATTATATCAATATGAAACGTAGCTTCATATAGATAGATGCCTTCGGGCTTGTGTTGAGTTGTTCTGTCGTACCCTTACATCTAATAGTGGCATGGTAGCCTACCCAGTAACACAGGGGAGCAGCCACTAATCATTTTACTGAATTCGGAAATCTGAATTCATAGGAAACAATGGAATCGTCAGACGAAGTATTTATCGATTGCGATAATGACGACATCGACAAAATGTAACTTTTTTATTTGTTTTTATTTATCATTTGGACAACCCTATTACCATAGAAATTTCTAAAATATTTAGAAACGCTTTTTCTCACCACCCCTTTGAGTTACGTATGTAATTTTTTAGGACGTGATAAACAACAATTATGTACATATTTATAGCAAAGAAAAAAATGCGGTAATGATAGGGGTAAAAAAAAATTAATAAAAAGTGAAATTCAAAAATGTTCATGTATCTCATTAACAATCAAAGCTACAGCTCCTTAATTTTTTATATGGATAAATGTTTTGATATTACGTCGTTTGTGGTATTGGAAAAAACGATGCCATTAATACTTTTGGAGAAAAAAAAAACAATAACTTTTCTTTGAGGTTGTTGAACTTTCACAAAAAAAAAATTATCTCTGAAATTATAGACAATTTTACTGTAGGAATTTGTACCAATTATTAAGTATCACAAGTTCTTTCGAATTGATACATAAAATATATCTGGCCACATCTAAGTCAAAATTACAGACTGTGCAGTGTTGTTAGGTGAGCAATCTTTTCTAATGTGCTGAAGTCCTATTCTATAAAATTAGCATTTCCAGAACCTACAAGCTGACCTATGAGTTAGGGACCAGTGTCTATTTGAGATGAGTATCTTAGGTCCGTATTACAGAACGTCACTCAATACTCAAGCATTACTTAAAACTAGATTCAAGCCATTTGATTGGTTGAAACTAGTTTTAAACTAGATTTAAACAAAGATCAGTGCTTGAGTTTCGTTGTAATACGGACCTTAGACTCACCTTGTGAATAACCCAAGACTCCTTATACTGTTCTTCCATCTGCTCCAAAGCCGGTGCAGGTTCCTTGTCAGTCTTTTTCCAAATAAATATGATAGACTCGTCATCTCCTGACGCCAAGTACTGGCCGTTAGGTGACCACCGCACCACATTCACAGCTTTCTGATGGCGTGTGAGGTCTGCGGCTACTTCGAGGTTCACTGACCCTGTGTCAGTTGTTGAAACATACCAGATCTGGAAGATTATAAAGAAAATTTATGGGACAAGGTGTTTGTAATCGTGGATTTCGATATGGGGACCCAGGGAGTTCACGAGTTTGTCACTGAGAGTTATAACACCAAGATAAAATGTAAGTTTGGACAACAATCTCTAAGAATTAAAAAAATGTTATTTCACAGTTAGAAAACTCGAAATTGAGTTTATTTAGCACTTTATATTGATCAGTTAGCAATATTGGCCAAGGTATCAGTATATTTATTCATATTCTTGCTTCAATAAAGAGGATAATCATACCAAAACATGAGAATCAGTCCCTCCTGTGGCGAGTCGTAATGGTTCAGTTGAATCTGCTTTTGGCTGGAAGTCTACACTTAGTACGGGATCTCTGTTATGCCACGATATTTCTGGGATAGCGAACTTCATGTTTTCACTACGGTTTTCCACTATAAAACAATTAAATAAATTCCAATCTTGTTCCAAGCGCCTGTCACTTTTGGCGCTAAATACTTTGTTAGTTTGTTTTTCTTTTTAAACTATTTGACACTTCGGTTCGACAGACTTTAGCTTCGTGGTATTTTGGCTATCATAATAAAATTATTTAAGAAGATAAAAAAGCAAGATTTTGATATTTTTCATAAAAAAAATTACGATGAATCGATCTTTAGATAATCAAACCCAAACAAGGAAACACTGGAAACACCAAGAAATCCAAGAATCGTGACAAATCTCAATTTTCTAACAATAATCTTTTATACCGGCTAGAATTTTCTCTTGATTGCTGAACGATTTCTTGATTTCTGAACGATGGATTTTTTTACTGGCAACAACGCCGCAACGTTTTTCTACATTGACATATCAAAATTGACAGCTGCTCTTTCTTTCTTTGACGTTTGTTGATACCGTGCTAAACGAACGCCAAAATGGTTAGTGTTTTTATCAAATTTTATCCTTTTGAATCATGAAATACGCTTACGAAAACGAACCAAATTATAGTGCAAATCTCTATTAATGTGTTCAAGATTATAACGGAGGATGTATTTCATGGAGACCTTTGAAAATTTCAGGTGAACGTACCCAAACAGCGCAGGACTTACTGCAAAAAATGCAAATGCCACAAGACCCACAAGGTGTCTCAGTACAAAAAGTCCAAGGAAAGGCACGCTGCCCAGGGCAGAAGGCGTTATGACCGTAAACAGCAGGGTTACGGTGGTCAGTCCAAGCCCATCTTCAAGAAGAAGGTAAGCGATCATAACCTATGAACCGGATTGTTATCAGTTATTCTGAAGTCGGTATTTAGGGGTTAATTTATTGTAAATGCATTTAAATCAAGCCGGTATGTAGCTTTAAGGGATATTCGTGCGATAACCTACAAATGTATTGTATTGTTTATACTGCTTGTAATGGAAAAGTGATCTCCCAAAAACTGAATTCATAGTTAAAAATTAAAGAAGTCGGTCAATGGGTCGTCTTAGGGGCGGAGTTGAAGTCATTCTAGACATTCCCTGCAACTATAGAATCCTGAATCAGGTTTTTTTTTAGTGTTGATTGGTTGGATACAATAATTGGACCGATTTAAGCAAAAATGTTCCAACCCAAACTTCGACAATTTCGAGTTTTGACCTATGTACTCCAAATAAGGTATATTTTAACATATCAAAGATGTGTGGTTTGGAACATTTTCACTTAAATTGGTCTAATTGTAGTTCCGTGACTACACATTACTATTTTCATCCTTGGTTGGTTGTATAATTATTGTAAAACCATTATTTGTGTGGACATTGCTTAATAAAACGTTAAAATCCATAGATGGTAGGAAATCATTGGTTTTGTTAACCTTTTAACTGCCCAACTTCATATCAGTTGTGCCCAGCACAGTAAATTGAAATTATTTTTGATAGAATACAGAGTAATGAAATAATAAAAGCAGATTATAGGAGCTGTGGTATTCGGTTGTAAAGTATTTGGACCGTGGCGAAATGGACATGAAAATATTTGTTGGATTAATCCGACGTTAGCAGTTTGAAGGGTTTAGACCACTCACCATACAATCTGTATAAAAAATACTGTATTTAAGATAGCTATCTAAACCTCTTTAGAAAATCATTCACCAAAGTTTCCAAAAAAACAAGGACTCTGTCAATCCCTGTAACATTAGAAAATGTGTCTAATAATTAGTGATTTCTATAAAACCATTAATTTAACAACGATGACTAACCTAACGAAACTCTTTTCCAGGCGAAAACCACAAAGAAAATTGTACTCCGTCTTGAGTGCGCAGACTGCAAGGTGAGGTCACAGGTGGCGCTCAAGCGCTGCAAGCACTTCGAGCTGGGCGGAGACAAGAAGAGGAAGGGACAGATGATTCAGTTCTAGGCTGGATAATAAATAAGTTTAACTAATCTAAGGATTTTTATTTACAGTCCCAAACCCAAAAGGGCTAATAACATGATAAATTTGAAACTTTTATAGAGTTAATTAATGGTGGAGTTTCTTGCCCATTCTTCTCCATAGGAAACTACCTTTTGGAAGGGGCAAATGGAGTAGAATCAATTAACTATTGAAAACAAAGGTAGTATTTGCAAGCTACTTTTTATTGTACTGGCAAATTAATTGTTAGCATGTTGACTTCTCTCAAACTCAAACTCGAGCATTTATTTCAAATAAACCAATTACAGGCACTTTTGAATTGTCAAGGGGTTGATCAGTCAGAAAGATGAACCTAGTCGCCCATTCCAAAGCGTAGTAGGTACCTATGGAGAAGAACGGGCAGGCTCTATATATTTCATACTCATTCTAAATATACCTCTGTTACACACCAATCATCATGGATATCATTTACTAGCTTTCGCCCGCGTGGAAGTCGGAAATTATGCCTTTGGGAATGTACTATTGGGATAAAAAGAATCCTATGTTCCCATTCTATCCCAGGTCATAGTCTGCCTGTGCCCAATTTCATTGAGATTCATTAAGTGTAAAAAAAAATTACAGTCCGCGTGCAGGTGGTCATTCATAAAAACAGTTTTTTATGAATGACGCCGCCTGGCACACGTACGCGGTGTTACGCGAACGAATGGATAGAACAAAAATAATCTTACTACTGTTATAAATGCGAAATTTTGGATGGATGTTTGTTACTCAATCACGGCTGAACGGATCTGGATGAAATTTAGCACAGAGATGTCCCGAGATTTTATCCCGGAAACATGTACGGTTCCCGTGGTATAATAACCGTCATACACGCGGGCGAAGCCTCTGGCAAAAGCTACTGAGTATTTATAAGTCTGAAATTAGCACAGCTGACTAAAAAATTGTGTGGATTTTGGTTGTCGTGTGATACGGAGGAATGAGTATGAATGCGTATGGCTATGATGATTATGGCTAGAAAGGGAGTGACTACCAAGAACTAACAGAGCAGTATGGAAGAGGAAAATACGCTGCACCGCAAGGCAAGAGAATGATGATGAGTTTTGTGGAAGGATATCTCTTAGTGCTGCTTTTAAATCGAACCGGAGACCTCAAAAGCCTAGCCTGTTTATCACAGATCCTTGGCCTGGCTAGCCCCAGAAATCTCACGTCCTGCCAACGAAAATCAAAACATTCTTGCTCCTAGCCCCCTCAGGTAGGTATGTAGTTGAGGTAAAACAAGATGTTGAGGTAACATTTTATTAAAAAAATACATTAGCAAAGAAACAATTTCATTATACTTGCAACTATGATTACATGAGTTAAAGCTATGTCAACCTGCACTTGTCTTCAGCTAAATTCAGTTACATATGCATTACACTAATACTTATTTTACATAGGTAATGATAATTTTATACCTAGGCCTTAATTTATGTCCAAAGCATGTGAGAGGCCTATTCCAGCAGCTGCCTATTACCGGCAGAGTTTAGTAGCACTGGTTATTTCCCCAAAACCTTATCTAAAACATTAGGGTCCAGTCCTTCCAATTGCAGCTTTAACTTAACAGCTTGTAGAGGCACTCCAACATGCACCATTTTGACAAATCTGTCATATTCTGGATGTGCTTGTTTGCCTTCTACAACATCTACTGTTTGACTGGGTGCTTCAGGTTCTTTTGTCTCTTGGACAGCTTCTGTGGTGAGTGCAGGAGAATCTTCTGTTATCTTAGTAGGAGTTGCTTCTGTGGGTTCTGATGATTTTTCAGATGGTGTGGCCGTTGTGGTGTTTAATTCTGGTATGGATGAGAGCTGTGAAAAAGATAAAATACTTAGACATATTGGTAACCATACAGGAATTCTAGATTCAGGTTGATTTATTAATTTTTCAATTCGAAAATATGGTTATAAAATTTAAAAATTGTTTGAGTAAGAAAAATAATGTTTTAACAGGTTTAGGCTATTTAGAGTACAATATTCAGGGATCTATTAAAGGCTCATAATATTATGGGCAGTAGTATTTTTATGTATGGTCAACATACTCTTGCCTCCAGCAAAACCATGGCAGCATTAACTTTCTCCAGTTTCCTGTCGAAGTCCATCAGTTTCTGTTCACACCTCTTCATGAAATTGTTCAGGAACTGCACATTGGTCAACACAAAATGGTTCACAAACGCTAATGTCCGCTTCTGTTGTAATGCTGCTACCTGCAATGAAAATGACTGTATACTTCATGGTTTGTAGTTATTGTAAATCTCTTTGCTAAGATATATTGGCAGGTATTTTTAGTTTCTGTAAGACCTTTACAGGCCTTATCTGAAACCATAGCGCGGTCTACGTTTGTGGTTCAAAGACAACCTGCTAAAATTACAGAATAAGTATATGATGAGAGTCTGGATCCATATGGTTTTTTGTGAAAGCGAGTTTTTTTTAACAAAACCTAATTATGCGATTATTGACTTACCTTGGTTAAATCTACGTTTGCGAGCTCCTGGCTCATCATAGTTTCCTCCAGAGTCATTATTAGTTCTAGTCTACAACAAGGTAACTTCCGAAATCAAAGCTTTGTGTTGATATGTGTTGGCGATTCGGTAATCGTAGAAAGATATAGACACCTCAGAGTATCAAACACATTTAGCCAGTATTAATGGTCCGTGACATTTACGCTTACAAAAATGTATTTTGTTCACACAGACCAAGTTCACATTTCTTCAGAATTACCATTCCGAATATATAAATATCTTCATCTTGTAAATATCAACATGAACTTGTCAATGTCAACAGTATGACATTATTGACATTGATGATATGCCACCTATCAAAAAATCAGACAGCAGGCAATTTAAAGACCAAAACAAAAATGTGAAAATTAGTTCTACATAGTATGTACAATGGTTCTGTTATAGTTAGAGTTTTCTCCACCTTATCCATAGTTTTCTCCACTGCTGTTGAATTTATGAGGAATAGCTATTGAACCTGTTTTAAAAACAGTGTTACCTACATCCTACCATAGATAATACACTATATAAAGCTCAGAACAATAACAAAGCATAGAAGTAGTGTTAAAACAGCAACTGAACTCAATATATTTGTTTCATTTTGACTTATGGAGCCGCTATGATGTTAAAGAAGGACACGTATACAGAAGAAGTTTCGAAATTTTGTAGGTTGTCATTCATTTTATTCTGACTAGTGATGTACCCACTAAATTTCAACGTCGATAGAATTTACAATGACATTCTTTCTTACACTGCCAAGAATAATAACCGTAGGTACACACGGCTACACATCAAGCTATACATTTCCAGTTTACACTGACCGCTCATTGTAAGGAAATCCTATACAATGCGAGATCAGCTTATACTGGAAATGTATAGTTGATCTGTAGCCGTGCGTACCAAAAATTTTAAAGTAACTAAGCATACTGATGATACCAATACTTAATATATTCGTTCAAAATGAAACAATACTTTAAGTATGAACTAAATAGTTCGTCATCATCATCACCAAAGTCTTCCTTGGTTCCCGACAGCTCTTCATGTATTAAATCTGACCCGGCTAAACCCGAATGTATTTAGTTGCCATAATAACTGATGAGTTTATTGAAAAGAAGTGGGAGACATTCGGTTTTGCAAATGTTTTTAGCAACTTACTTTCTCATATTTATTTGAATTTTAGATTACATCATAGACTACTCAACAAAGTCTAGGGAAAAAGGGTATTCAAAGTACCTAATAATTTTTATTTTAATACTTTTTATGTAACATATATTATTGTAAATCAGTAGAAGCGTAATTTAATAGAGATTTGAATTATTTGATTAAATAAAATGGTTGTTAGTGAAAAAATAAAATTTATTATGAAAATTTAAAATGGTACCAAAGCGACAAAAACTTTTCGTACATAAAAAAATAAATAACGACCAGATAATATTTTAAATAAAAGATAATATTTTAAATAAAAAAATAAAATGCCTAGCCACTTTAATAATCTGTTAGTCGAATTCCAGCCCACACCATAATCATTCCGCCCTGGTACGGATGAACTTCCTGAGGATTCTGGAGTCGGCTCTGGCGACCAGGAACTCGACAAAAGCGCAGTCTTCTTGAATCGGGATGGAATCCAATTATTTCTGAATTTGTTATTGTCATCTGTGTCAAGGATTCCTAAAACAAACAGTTCTCAATAAAATTTATGTAAGATTTTTTATCAACATTTTTATTTAGGTAAATAGTTTTATTTGTATGTCTTACCTGACTGATGTGAGATGATTTCACGAGATGTCAAGATCAGTGGCGATTCATTAATTTGTACCGATGTACTAGGTCCTGTTTCAACTTCCATTGCTACGGGATCCTACAATTACGTATTTTGTATTAAAAATAAATAAATAAATTTGCACTCGATTATATTTCCGACTGGGATAATTAGAAGAATGATATCGCATCAATGATATTTTTAATATAATATCATTGTATCGCATATATCAAGTGAACATATTTCTGAATGTTATACCTGTCTTCATGTTAGATTACTGTTGATGGTGAGCGGTTTTTTTAATTTGCAGTATTGCGCTATGTCCTTCTTCGCAGACTTCCATAAGTATTTCCTGTAATGTAATAAATCAAGTTTTAATTTGAACGGGATACTATTTATTGCCAATAAAATACCTTAATTATATCATAATATATCAAGACCATTTCATCTGTTCTATCCATAACAAATAATGTAGGAACAGCATGTACTCTAAGTGACGACTTAAAGAACATGCTACATCCATTTCATAGGTTCATTACCAAATGAATACAAAGTAAAATGTTTGGAGCATATTATGTGGCTGTGCTGTTAGGAGTCCAATTTCGTCTACCAATACAATTTATCCATTATTTTTTCACATCGTCTAGGAAATCTGTAAAAGAAAAGTATCGACAACATTATTTACGTCACTATGGCTGATCAAGATAACCCCAAAACAATTTCCGAATATTCGCTAATAACTTCTATTGGAATAAATATTACGACTGGTTTCAGCTATATAGTGACACAGCAATATTTGTTATGTATTTATATTCGTTTATCAGATCTTAGGCAACAAGAAATTGAGCAAAAACTTACCGATGGAAGGTCAATATTTGTTGTTCATTTTATTTTCGCTATGAATGGGACTTGCAGCCCCCAACCACACAAGAAATTGCTCCACAGCGTCCACACACTCACTATTTGTAGTTAAACAAAGAATTCATGCAATCTAACAGTAGAAATATTATTAAAACATCGCAAAACCATGGAATATTATGACAGACACGTAAACAATGAACACGCGAATAAGTCAGCTAGTTCAATGAACGAACTGTCAGATATTGAAACAAAGTACTATCAAATTTGGCCGCGTCATACTATAACTTTTTTAACCAAATGACAATTGATCTTGTGACCATGCCAAGAAAGTAAAACAAAGAGTAAAACATTTATCTCTTTCCCACATCCTTTATCGTACCTAATAATAGAACGGGAATAAAGGTAGTTACAGAATTCTGTTTTTAGCCTTCCTTCTATGCTTTGTTATTGTTCTGAGATATAAAGTAATATAGATGGGCCACTGAGGTTTTCGTTTTGTAAAAAGCATGTTCCCTGAATGAGAGATGGCGCTGCATGTCTCAATGGTTCATTCGCTTGCTCACTAGATGGCGCTTTTCGGAGTTTTTGTTTCTAGTATTAAATCCCTGAACATTGTATTGAAGAATGATTATGTTATTTTATTTGTGGAATAAATTAATTCTTATGTGTATAAAATAAGACTATGATGACAAATTCATATTCTAGAGGAAATGTAGAATTCGAAACGTACACATAAGAATTTACTTATTTCACAAAATTAATAACATAAACATTCTTTAAAATCCTAAATTAGAAATGCCATCATCAAGAGACATACCAATAAATGAAACGGAATAAAATGGTAGATAGAAATGAAATGATATTTATTTAAGAAAACAAGCACAGTCATAAGTTGTAAAAGAGCACAAAACAGAACACCAGAATACACGAACACACGACACAGAAACAACGAACGAAACTGTAGGCAATAGGTACAATTAATTCATGAAGTGTATTAACAAAAATAATAGTGACGATTTAAAATCAAAATGAAATGGAATAAATAATAATTCCTAAAATATTGTTCTAAGGAATATCAAATTTGAACGTAACCATAGAAACGAAACAAGAAAAATTTTCAAAAGTCAACAATACTGACTGTTTCTATGTCATCATTTACGTCTAGTTTCATTTGTGAAAAAGGTTTTATATATTTTGCTACTATATTTAATAAATTTATTTCTAATGCAATAGTAAAATAATCAGTAATGCTTATTTATTATTATTAAATCTGTATAGTAGCTATACTTTTGTTGTAGAAATTAAGATAGGTAAAAGTAGCTCTATCTATCTGCTAAAATGTAAAACTATGGCCAAAGTTTCCGTTCCCTTTTCTTCAGATGGCAGCATTGTCTATGAATATTTTTTTTGAAGCCAATGTATGGAAGTTTCACCCCCCTGCATCCTACATTTTTATTTGGTATGGCTGACAGACTGACAAAGAGTATAATAATGGAGATCACAGAGTACATTTGTATTATTATATATAGGAGGACTGACTTTCACAGAGCCTCACAGAGGCTTAGAGCATTTATAGGTTAAATGCTCTAAGCACAGAGGATGTAACCTTACTGACTTTGACTTATAGACCGAGAGGTGACAGGATTTTTCGTAACGATCATGGATACGGTTAGATTTACTTCGATGGGTTGTAGAGTAGTCCCCTAATGTGAATGACGTCGGTCTGCCTGCTCTGAGTGGTTGCAACTTCGAGTTATAGCGCTTACAAGAGGCGTCATTGTTACGAAAAAAAAAAACGATCAGGGAAATGGTCAGTTTTGGTACACATTCAAAGTATGGCGTCTCCGCAGATGAAAAAAGTTGGTCTGCCGGCTCTCACTGGTTGCATTTCAGAGATATGATGCGCGCAACATTGTTGCAAAAATAAAACGATAAGAGAAATGGTCAGTTTTAGTACCCATTCGAAGTATGGTGTCTCCACAGGTGAAACGAGTTGGTCTGCCAGCTCTCAGTGGTAGTATTTCAGAGCAACTTGCTTTGGGTAAATCACAGATAAATAATTTTGTAGAATATAGCTAAGACTTAGAGTTAAATATTTACTTACTTCTAACAGTCTATATGTTTTGAGTTGTTTCATTAGCTATACTCTACAAAATGATTAATCTGTGATTTACCCAAAGTAACAAGTTGAATCATTAAAAATTGGATTTGTTCGATTTCATTCTTTATTTTATTGATTACCGTTAAGTTGAATTTTTCTATAACTAAGCGCCTTGCGTATAACAAAGCTCTGAAATACAACCACTAAGAGCCGGCAGACCAACTCTTTTCACCTGTGGAGACACCATACTTAGGATAGGTACTAAAACTGACCATTTCTCTTATTGACACCTCTTGACTCCTCTAGCTTTTTCCCTATTCCTTTACAGGGGGAACGGGCGTGCACTTGAAAAATTCGCCTATTGTCCCGTTTTTTGATGTATTTTTTAGGCTTTCTCCAAAAATAAGCGTCTTGCATACACAACGATTGCTCTGAAATACTACCACTGAGAGCTGGCAGACCAACTCGTTTCACCTGTGGAGACACCATACTTCGAATGGGTACTAAAACTGACCATTTCTCTTATCGTTTTATTTTTGCAACAATGTTGCGCGCATCATAGCTCTGAAATGCAACCAGTGAGAGCCGGCAGACCAACTTTTTTCATCTGCGGAGACGCCATACTTTGAATGTGTACCAAAACTGACCATTTCCCTGATCGTTTTTTTTTCGTAACAATGACGCCTCTTGTAAGCGCTATAACTCGAAGTTGCAACCACTCAGAGCAGGCAGACCGACGTCATTCACATTAGGGGACTACTCTACAACCCATCGAAGTAAATCTAACCGTATCCATGATCGTTACGAAAAATCCTGTGACCTCTTAGTCTATTATACCCGGTTTCTGAATTGAGAATTTAAAGTTGAGAACAGGTACTAAAACTGACCATTTCTCTTATTGACACCTCTTGACTCCTCTAGCTTTTTCCCTATTCCTTTACAGGGGGAACGGGCGTGCACTTGAAAAATTCGCCTATTGTCCCGTTTTTTGATGTATTTTTTAGGCTTTCTCCAAAAATAAGCGTCTTGCATACACAACGATTGCTCTGAAATACTACCACTGAGAGCTGGCAGACCAACTCGTTTCACCTGTGGAGACACCATACTTCGAATGGGTACTAAAACTGACCATTTCTCTTATCGTTTTATTTTTGCAACAATGTTGCGCGCATCATAGCTCTGAAATGCAACCAGTGAGAGCCGGCAGACCAACTTTTTTCATCTGCGGAGACGCCATACTTTGAATGTGTACCAAAACTGACCATTTCCCTGATCGTTTTTTTTTCGTAACAATGACGCCTCTTTTAAGCGCTATAACTCGAAGTTGCAACCACTCAGAGCAGGCAGACCGACGTCATTCACATTAGGGGACTACTCTACAACCCATCGAAGTAAATCTAACCGTATCCATGATCGTTACGAAAAATCCTGTGACCTCTTAGTCTATTATACCCGGTTTCTGAATTGAGAATTTAAAGTTGAGAACGTCCTAATCTGTACTTAAGTATAACTTAAACCTTTTTTCGTTTCTGAAATAAGTTTTTATAAATTCTTATCAATATTTGAGTAATTAATCATTAGCCTTACTACATTTTCAACCTCATCCTTCTTTCTGGAGTCTCTGTACCACTGACCTCTATTCTATTGTACACACGGCTAAAGATTAAGCTACACATTTCCAGTATAAGCTGATCTCGCATTGTTTTTACCAATTAAATAAATAAATAAATTGTATAGGATTTCCTTACAATGAGAGGTCAGTGTAAACTGGAACTGTATAGCTTGATGTGTAGCCGTTTGTACAACTTGTACAATAGAGGTCAGTGGCTGGGGTGGATCGAATGATCGATTTTCCCGCCCATACACAAAATACGCGCATTGACGTGGAGTTGCGGATACCAGCCCGTATTACCTATTACCTATAGAGATCAGTGCTCTGTACCGACTGGATCTCAGACTGGATACAATCGCCATTTTTCCAGCTGCTTCGTACAGAAAAACAAATAATGTTCAATATTGTTTGCTAAATTAGCTAGTGTCCAGATCTAATAAAAATAGAAATGACGTGAGGCTGAAAATAAAAATGTCAACAACACACAGAACCTGTTCTCTATATAGTCTGTGACACAGACCAATTAGCAACAACAATAAGTAAAGCGAGCTGAAAAGTTCAGTCAGTCACAAATTCGTAAAATATTTATGTTATCCATCAAATTCAAGTAGATATTTTATAAAATGTCTGGGGAAGTTGTGGTAGACGCGTTGCCGTACATCGACCAGGGTTACGATGACCCAGGAGTCCGGGAAGCCGTATGTAGTTGCACATAACCTTACACTATCTTTCGAGTTCTTTCTGTTTCTACCTATCTACAGTCTACAGAAAGATATCTTGACATTTTTAAAGCCTTCTTTATAAATAGTTGGCTCATTTCATGTTTATTAGCTATTACGTTAGCATACGAATTGTTTGCTAACGAGATTTTATTATGAGTTTTCTCACTACTTACTTGATCTTCTCTCTCTGCATGGTCTTCATTAATTGCTAGTCCATGTTATTGCTACAATGTACAGCATTATTACTACTTTATGGTATCTTTCAGGCCCTGGCTATGGTTGAAGAAGAATGTCGACGATACAGACCAACTAAAAACTATCTAGAAAATGCTGGCCCTGAACCTAGCACAGCCTTTGAGACGGCAGCATTACAGAGAGAGATGGAGCGGGTGCAGCAACGGTTGCCTATGGAGCCTCTGTCTATGAAACGGTAAATGAAATAGTAACCATCTCCATGCTACATAATTTATACTTACTTAAATCAACGGGTTATAAAGTACAGTGCTTCCGTATACCCAAAGTATGACTATATTAAAACTACCTCCTTTCTCCTACAGTTATGAACTACCTCCACCACCAGCTGGCCGTCTTGGTGAGCCAACAGCATGGTCAGAGTCCGTAGACAACTCGCATGCGCAGCTGTCACATCAAGCCATCAGAGTCCTAAACTTGGAGCTACAGCTTCAGTATGGAACAGAAGCATGGAGATCTTACCTCAACACATTGCAGGCGTTAGTGATGAGGTCACAGAATGTTCATAGTCAGTTAAGGTTTGTAGACAGTTCTTTGGTTATACAGGGCGATTGGAAGATGGGTGCAAAGCTTTAAGGCGAAGATAGTACAGACAATTTAGAACCATTTAAGCCATGGTAGGCTTAGACGAAGTCTTACCATTTTTTTTTAAACCTAATTTCAATAATTTGTAAGGTATCCGCGTAAATGATATCTCAAAAGAAAGAGCGATTATCAAGCATGTTTTCAAAAAGGTTTGAACAAAAAAAGCACTCTCCGTTGTTTTTAAAATAAGGTTTACAAAAAGTATTTATGAATTCTTAAAATTTTTATGAATTTTAAATGTCTTTAATAAAAATGTCTAACAACCCAGAGGCCTAAAACAAGTTTTGCTAGATTGCTTACACAAACAAATTACTGTAATAAAATAAAATAAATTCATTTATCATTCAATTAGGCCATAAATAAGCAGTTTAGTTAAAATTTTGGGAATTTTCGAAAAAAATCATAAAAATTAAGTTTAAAAAAAATGGTAAGACTTCGTCTAAGACAACCATGGCTTAAATGGTTCTAAATTGAGTTACTATCTTCGCCTTAAAACTTTGCACCCATCTTACATCACCCTGTATTTTTGTATTGTTAATTTGACTATTGGTAGGGGAACCCAGAGGGTTTTTGAGCAAGCATATGCAGGGCGAAAAGTTGATAGCTGAGAAGGTGCGGCATTTGTAGAAGACACCAAATATATGTTTGAAAAGTTTCAGATAGGGCCTAATCTATAATGAGTTAAATCGGAAAATCTGATGAAGAAATTGTGAGCTTTCCCTAAATCTGACGACTTTGAAAACTCAGATTTGGACAATAGGGTGAATTATAGTTATTGTGTGCAATAGTTTAACATGTCTTGATAGTGATTATATAAATATCTGACGGATTGATGGAGCCTTTTGGGAATATAATTAAATTCCATTGATTTAAGAAAGTGCCAAAAGTGGTTATTGGCCCTGGATATCCTTTTAAAAATTGTCCAAATCTGAGTTTTCAAAGTCATCAGATTTAGGGAAAGCCTACACTCTGACCAATGGGGGAGCCACTTGGTCAGGAGTCTACAAATGCCGCACCTACTGAGCTACCAACTTTTCGGCCTGTTTATGTTTCCTCAAAAACCCTCTGGGCTCCCCTACCATATGATGTATAGTCGCCGGCACGTAACTTGGCAAGGTTTTGGCGTAGTGGGAGTAAGTTCACGCATGTACGCACGGCTACAGATCAAGCTATACATATCCAGTATAAGCTGATCTCGCATTGTATAGGATTTCCTTACAGTGAGAGGTCAGTGTAAACTGGTATTGTATAGCTTGATGTGTAGCCGTGTGTACACGTAATGGAACAATTTTTTTAAAACTTCTATTGAATTCCATTATTCTATGGCAATCAATAAAAGTTTAAAAAAAAAAATATAATTTATTTTTAAACATTTTATCCAATAAAAAAATCATTGCATCCAGTTGATCAAAGCTTAACTTTTTCACTGGCAACACTGCAGACTTTGAAAATAATGTACTTTAATTTTTTGAATGGCAAAACCTAGTCTATTTTTATTTAAACTAATTTTATGCATACCAATTCCCATATTTACTAGGAAACAAATAGCATCAGTGAACTGGGAGCGAAAACGGTCACAAACGGCAAGTGGCGCGAGATTACGAGCGCTGCGGCGGCGGTGGGCACAGCTCGTGTCAGATAACTACCGGCTCGAGCGCGCCATTATGCAACTCGAAATACAGATGCAGAAGGTAATTATGATTTTATGTTTAGAAGGGAAGGTAATTCTTATGATTTACCATCTGATTCCCTGAGCACTGCGCCAAACGGATTAGGCCCACAATGCCACATTCGCAAAATGACATATTGGAATTTCGCAAAATGTCACATTCTCAAATTGTCATATTCTCAAAACGCCACATCGCAAAACGTCACATTAGCAAAATGCCATTTTCGCAAATTGCCTTTTCACAAAATGGTATTTTCGCATAATGTCAAAACGAAAAAAAAAACAAACTTTTGAGAATGTGTCATTTTGATAGTGTGGCATTTTGAGAAAAGACAATTTGCGAATGTGTCATTTTGCTAGTGTGGCATTGTGCGCCTAATCCCGCCAAACGTGTTCAATGCAACTGCAGTGAAGCTTGGCACAATCTAGACTGGTAACTCTACAACTTTGGTTTTTGATCTCCATCTAGCTAGAAACTAATGTGGACAACCTTTTTTTACAAATATTCCTTGACAAATGCCCTACTTATGCTAACTTTTGATAAACCAGCAATGCATAACTAGTGGCAAATACTTAATTGTTAAATATTGTCTTTGTAGGCAAAGGGAGAAGCAACTGCTGACGACGGCGAACCAGCAGATTTGGACGCTGTCAAGAACTTGCCAGACAAACTCAACTCTGAAACTGAGAAAGAAGTTCAAAAGAAGATTGAGGACATGTTTGCCGATTAGTTTTTAGTTTGATTATAGGTAGAATTAATTAAGTATGAGTGTTTCTGAATGAATGAAATAAATAAAATTTTCTACGTCTTTATACGAAAGCAATATTTTTCGTCATTCAAATTCGTCATTTTCCATTACAATAAATGCTGTAAATACTGGATACCATAATATTTTTTCTTTATTATTTCGTCCTTTTCGTAAAGGTTCTTTTGGTATTACCTACAGACTACATTTTATACAACATTATTTTTTGTTTACACTAAACCTCACAAGGGGTCATTGTACTCATCACTTTGAACAACATCAACTTTAAACACATGATTATGCTCATGATAACAAACAACTTTTACTATGGGACCAAACCTGAAATCGCGAAAACAAAATCAGCTGCTCCCTACATTTTGACGAGTTAAGCGCAGGCCACACCGCCAGCTAGCGGGCGGGCGAACATCGTTTCACCTCTTATTACATACTTCGGTCAGCTCGCAGTGTGAACCGAAGTATGTAATAAGAGGTGTGGCCTGCGCTTTATGCGAACATGAATGTATTACTTATATTATACGGGGCAGCTGATTTTTTTTGCGCGATTTCAGGTTTGGTCCCATAGTAAAAGTTGTTTGTTATCATGAGCATAATCATGTGTTTAGGTATCGGTCACTAATGGGGAGCCACACGCAAAGCTGTTTGTAGATGGCGCTCTGAACGACTGTACATTGTTTTACAAACAAATCCATACAATTTGACAATCGTTCGTTATGTCAAATCAATGACAAAAGGACAGTCGATCATGTGCCACCTAGCGTGATAAAAAGTTAGTTTTCCTCCCCATTACCAGTCACCCTAGGGTAGTATTACCAGTACAAAAGAAATACAACAAAAGGTAATCGTGAATGCATTCGTAAAAGTTTTGCAAAATAATACCAATGTAGTAAACACTGAACGCATTATTTTTTTTGCATTCGATTGTCATTTGTCGTGATCTGTCAATTTCGTTTTTATTTTATTTATAAAAATGGCGGACGATGCGTCGAGCAGTAGCGGTTGCGCCGGCAATATAATAGATAACTCAATAAATCAAGATGAGTTGATCATGAAACAACAGCGTGAGATAGAGAAAGAGGTGAGCATCATAAAATTATCCAATTTTAGTGCGAGACACTCTTTATTTTCTGTAAAATCATATTACAACTTTGACATTGTGTTGTGTTTGTTTTGCAGATATCGGAAACGATACCGCTTGTGGGTGAACTTGAAGCATTGTCGTCATTAGAAAAGGAATATAACGAGGATCCAGTGTACCTGTTAAAAGTAAAAGATTTGTCGTCTAAATATAAGTATATTAGGAGAACGCGGCCGGACGGCAACTGTTTCTTCCGAGCGTTTTCCTACGCATATTTAGAACATCTACTGACGGATAAGAGTGAATTCGATAAGTTTTATGAAATAGCGAAGAATTCCAAGGAGATTCTTGTCGCCTTAGGGTTCTCACAGTTCACAGTGGAAGACTTCTATGAGACGGTGAGTTTTTTTTTCATTATTTTTCGAGGTTAGCTAGTTACTGTTGTTGTTTTCTTACGCCTACGTCGCATATTTGTATCTATAACAATACACTGAAATATAAACATTAAAAAAAAATCCAAACCATCTGATACTGTGTTCAATAGTTTTGTTGTGGTATTACTAAAGACACGCCAAGGTTCAATACTAGAAAGAAATGATTAAAATAATGCTTAAGCAGAACGAAAATATCATGACAGCATAAGTAATTAGCAATACAGGTGAGAACCACAAGGTTCTCACTTGTATTACTTATCAATCTACTGCAAATACTCTACAACCAGTCTTAAATTATGTATGATTATTTAAATATAAACTATTTTATGCCAAACAGTTCTATTTACATACAATAGTCAATAGAACATTGGCATAGATTTTCATGGTTCACTTCATCCCGCTTCTTTCAGATTTGTCTCTAGCCTTCACCTCTATTTTACCTTTCAAGGTGATTTGCTAGGCGAAGCAATCTTATAAAGTATTATTACCTACTGCCACAAATAATTAACTCACATTAGCATGTTTTAGATAAAAAATACTGAAATAGAATAATAAGTCCATTAATGACTCAACTATGCAATGGTATATCTTTAACAACTTGCTTCTATATTTATTTTAAATTCCAGTTTATGGAAGTGGTACAACGGGTTGGCGAGCAAGCAGGGGGCTCGCCTGACTCTCTAGGATCAGTTAGAGCCGAGTTGCACGACAAGTTTAACAAGCAGGGCTACTCCGACTACATTGTGGTGTACCTGCGTCTTGTCACCTCCGGACAGTTGCAGACAGAGAATGACTTCTACCAGAACTTCATCGAAGGACCACGCACTGTGACGGAGTTCTGCAGACAGGTATGTGTTGTGGTTTTATTAAGTTTACTTTGTCAACAATGAAAAACTTACTGAAGTGTATGCTTAAACCAGAGTAATATTAGTATGAACCAAGAGAAATCCACACAAACGGCAATGGCTACTAGGCTTGCTCTGGAGTTTGCAATGGGCCACTTATTTATGTTGCCATGAGCGATAACTTATGAATCTTTGAAAATATTTCTTGATTGTACATTATTTGTTTTCAGGAAGTGGAGCCAATGTACAAGGAATCTGATCATATTCACATCATAGCACTCAGCAATGCACTGAACGTCGGTGTCAGAGTGAAATACATGGATCGCGGCGAGGGAAGCCAGGTTAGTAAGGTATTTATCGAAAACATGCTCATTTACCCTTTTATTCTTTCATTCTTACTCCATAGGGGAGGATGCTGTGTCGCCATCTATAATGGAAATCTCGACAGCAGACAACTTCAAATTTTGGTGTGCCTAATTTATATGTGTACAGGGTGTTTTTAAAGGTATAAAGATTGAATGTTGATCCTGTGACGAACAGGGCATATCCCCAGTTGTCGCAGGATCAACCTTGGATTTATCCACTGCAGGGCAACAAAATAACTAAACTGTAACTAGGTAGTGTTTTATTAACGTTGGATGATTTATGGTAGGTAGAGCCGGGTCCGAGTTGTGCCGAGTATGAGGCAGAGGAGAGGCCCAAGTGTGAAGAAAAATTAGTGTATAGTAGTTTTTCCTACACCGAGCGGCGTCCGCGATAAAGGCTCGAACTCAGCATGAGTTTACAATAAATCATACAATAATCGTCACTTATTTATTTACACTGGAACGCCATTCAGCAACAGATTAAAAAATTACTTAATAAGTTAATATGCTGTTTTAAAAAATTACTTAATAAGTTAATATGCTGTTTTAAAAAAATACTTAATAAGTTAATATGCTGTTTTAAAAAATTACTCAATAAGTTAATATGCTGTTTTAAAAAATTACTTAATAAGTTAATATGCTGTTTTAAAAAATTACTTAATAAGTTAATATGCTGTTTTAAAAAATTACCTAATAAGTTAATATGCTGTTTTCCATCCATCGTGTTCGCCGTGAACATCGAACGGCGTGCACTTCTCAAACAAATTATCTGATGCACTATTTTTCAATAATCTAGAGAATGTAATAAATAAATAAATGTCAGATTTCAGGACTGCTGTGTTGACATCATAACACTAAGGTTCTGGGTAAGACAAAACTTGATTGGAGATATCTGTTACGAAATACGCAGATGCTGTCGTTGTCGGAACTGTAACGTTACCGTATAAGGGGGACGGCTTTACAGAATTATAATCATTACAATCAGCAATACAACTCCATAAGTTAGAATTCAAATCTAGCGATTTCATGAAATCACGACATTTGAGGTAAATTCCAACTTACGGAGTTGTGCTGCTGATTCTAATGATTATAATTCTGTAAAGCCATATTAGTTACGGCCGCGAATCATATTTTAATCAACATTCAACCTGACATTGACCTGCAAATTGCAAAAAACGTAACAAAATTTGAATTTCGCGGGCTACCTTAGCGCATCCTCCTTAATAGGTTTCGTAGTGTTATTTATTTTGCTGCCTTTGGGTGGTCGCACATCTGACGGAAGATGCGTCGCCGTCGGGCGTAATTTCGTTAACATCAGTTAGCCGCTCGACGCACCAACGCATCACCGGTTGAGTGTGTAAAGCCGTGTACCGCATGAACGAACGGAACATGGTGAACACGAACATCCGTCACGGAATATTTGAAGAAACTCAGGACACTAACACTTTAAATGTTCAAAAGGGTTGAACATTTAAAGTGTTCGATGTTTGATAGCACGGGGAGCAATGAAAAGTGGACTGTATCAAAATAAGGCTGATATATTGCCGTCTAAGATTACAAATATAACATCGCGGACAAACAATTAATGATGAAAATCTAACGATGAAATCGCACCTTTAATAATAAACCGAAATAATTAAAAAACTTGATGTTTTGACATTTAATCAAAAAACGAAATAAGTCCGCGTAAAGAATACGTACAGTCTAACGGTCGCTTGATTCGGACAACTACAAGCGAAATAGAGGACCTTCCGTCTCTTTTTGTTTGACGGAATGGGCCAATGAGTATTCACAAAACGATGCCATTTAGTGTTATTCCAGCAGTGACAAGAGTGAGACGTGTATGTGCCTGTTCTAATACCCAATAGTTCGTTTTACTATGAAAAGGTAACCGCTTGCATGTCTATTATTTTGGATGTAAAATGAACTTTTTTAAGTTATTTCGTTTTGGTTTTAAAAGATAGTTATTTAATTTAGCAATAATTTGATTTAATTCAGTTTACGATTAAACATTACGATAGCTTGCAAGGACGTTTTATGTTTGTTACTTTTTATTATTAAAATTTTACGATGTTTAATAGAGTATTAGATGATAGTTCTGTTTAATATTACATGATTTTAAAATAAAAGTTCAAATTATGAATTATTGCGGTTTATTGTTTATTTATAGGTAAAATATTGTTTAATTTATAAAATTATTTCTCTTTTGGATTAACCAGATATAAGTATTCAAAAAAAGTCATGAGAGGATCGTCGTCGTCGAGATCGTCGTCGTCGAGGAGAAGTGAACAAATTTTGGGTCTGATTACAAAATCTGATGCGTCCCAAAATGAGCAAACAACCGCAAGTGTATCAAAATGCGTAAAACAGGATACCGGCGACATTGTTAGTACCTAAAGTTGATTAATTATAACGATAATGTTGTTATATTATTTTTTAAATTCATTGTAGGTACCTATATTCATTTTATTACAGCCAATGCGTCTGCAAATTCGTGAAGATAACATAGAAAATGTTAACCCATGCGATACAGAAGTAAGTTTCTAAGATCTTGTTTTTTTAAATAAATATTTGTTTTACCGCATAATTAACTTTGTGTTAACATTTTCAGGAGCAGATTAATATAGAGGAAACTGAGTTGCTTTTTTTGTCTAACCTCACTCAAGATTGGCTTGAACTAGACCATACACAGTTAAACGATGAAGTAAGATGTTTAATGTTTAATTTTCTTAATGTTTTAATTTTTAACCTTGTCACTGTTTAATATACATACATACTTATTAATTTCAGGCCGGTCAAGTTATTACTGAAACCGATAGTCCCCTGGAATTGGAAAATAATTTAGTATCGGTCACAGGAACAAAAATAAGTCTTGTACCAGACTATGATAGCGAAAGTACTTTCAACGTAGATGATGAGGAAAACACAACAGTACTTCCACCAGTAATTAGCACGAACTTCACACGAAGATTATCTTCAAGCTCGTCTTCCTCGAACTCATCTTCATCGAGCTCATGTTTGTCGTCTTCGAATTCCAACAGCTCGTCCTCTTCGGAGCAAACTGACAAACAGGCTCAGGAAAGCAGCATACCACGAACTGACCTAGCCCTTATAGTTACTACACATACGCCTGCATTGCAGGATAATACGGAGACCACAGCGCAAGATGACCTCACATCTGATGTAATATATACTTACCTAATTATTTTTTTAGTCCTAATCAAAGTTAAAATAATGAAATTTCATTAAAAAAAAACTATTTTATTTTCAGACGTGTGTGAGTAACGTAAGAGAACAAAGAGTCTGTGCTATGAATGGTACAATTACGATCTCTCCTCGATACACCGATGAAAGTGACTTGGACGACGACGTAGGCGATCCAACTTATAACTTTGAAGACAAATTTGCTAACGCTTCTGTTCCCAGAACTATGAATTTTTTATTACCTTCAAGTTCGAATTACCCAAGTTCTGATTCTGACTCTTCCAATCAGAACGTTAAAAAAGGTCGCAAGCGGGTAAAAAATCCTTCAAAATGGAGACAAAACCGTGTTAAGAGATTGCGGAACGAAGGTGAAGCCTACAAATCTATGTCTAAGACTCAGAAAATCGTCTCAGCTCGGTGTTTAAAAATTCCGTGCGCAAATTGTAAGTTAAATTGTACGAAAAATGTTGACAACGGAGCAAGGTATGATATTTTTAATAATTTTTGGAAATTAGGAGATCTAAGCAAACAAAGATCATTTATCAGTTCTTGTATGATCGACATTAAGCCAAAATACAAGTACACAAATGCAGAAAATCCGCGTCGCCCTAATAAAGCTTTTTTCTTTACTGTCAACGGAGAAAGGGTAAGAGTCTGTAAAACTTTTTTCAAAAGTACTTTGGATATAACGGACCGCATGATACATACTATAAGAACAAATACAAATGAACGTGGTTTTTTGATGGAAGAGAGGCGTGGAAAACACGGCCACAACAAAAAAATAAGTCCCGAATTGGTGGCTGAAATAAAAAAACACATTGACTCTATCCCTCGGATAGAATCCCACTATGTCAGGGCACAAACCACAAGAGAGTATATAGATGGTGGTAAAACCATTAAAGACTTATACAAAGATTTTGTTGACTTACAAATAGAAAATGGTAAAGAAACCGGTAATTATATAACTTACTACAAGATCTTTACAACAGAATACAATTTAAGTTTCTTTCGCCCCAAAAAGGATCAGTGTGATCTATGTGTCAGTTATGAAAACTCGAATTGTGACCAAAAGTTGGTCATAGAAGATAAATATCGAGTACATTTAAAAGAAAAAGGGCTAAGTAGGGAAGAAAAGTTAAAAGATAGAATTAAGGCAGATAAGATGAATAAAGTCGTAATTTACGATTTGGAAGCCGTTTTGCAATGTCCCAGAGGGGAAACGTCGGCTTTCTATTACAAGTCTAAATTAAACAGTTACAATCTGACGTTGACAGAACTTAAAAACAAAGATAAAAATGCATATGACAATGTTTATTGCTATTTTTGGACAGAGGTCGACGCAAAACGTGGGGCAATAGAAATTGGGTCTTGTGTGTGGGAATATTTGAAGAAAATCAGTGGTGAAGAAGGGACGGAAGAAAAAAATGTCATTTTTTATTCTGACAACTGTTGCGGTCAGAACAAAAACAAGTTTATCGCAACATTATATTTGTACGCAGTACAACAATTAAATATAAATAGTATAACTCATAAGTTCCTTATCACAGGCCACACGCAGAATGAGGCAGATAGTGTGCACAGCCTCATTGAAAAGGAGGTAAAAAAAAATCTAAAGTCAGGCCCAATTTATACCCCCGACCAATATATAACTTTAATCAAGTCTGCAAAAAAAAGTAGTCCAGTTATTAATGTTCACGAAATGACCTTCGATTCATTTATGGACATTAAAGAACTGCAAGAGGATTGGGGGTATAATTTTAATACCAATACTGACGGGCAAACCGTGAATTGGAATGACATCAAGCATTTGAAGATGACTAAAGGAAACCCGTTCACATTTTCCTATAAAAATTCTTACGAGGATGAATACTACAAAGAGGTGAACGTGAGAAATAAAAGAAAGAAGATGAAGGATGAAAAAGATATTGCGCTTAAACAAGCGTATACCGAAAAACAAAAATTAAGCGCCAATAAGAAGAAGGATTTGAAAGAGCTCCTCACAAAAGGTTTAATCCCTGCCTATTATGCAAATTTTTATAACATGATGTTGTAGAAAATTAATGTGCATAGTAATTAGTCAGCTATTATCACCACATTTTAGTAGGTACCTAGTTTATTTATTACTTTCTATGGGCGCTTACCTTAATTATTAATTTGATCTCATTCATACCATTGAAAAAAATTAAATAGTACCTAGGTATAGATATTTTTTTTAGTTTGCATAAGTTGATTTATACTGAAAGTATTAACATGACTGTTATTGATTATAAGCAAGAGTTCGTTTTTAAGTTTTGTTACTGCATTTTTTATTATTTTAAATGTGATTTAAAATTATACATTACTGTATGATATTTAATTATAATAAGAGCGCCTACGAGGTACAGGTAATTTAAATACCTATAAAGTTGTACTGATTTAATATTAGTTTATAGGGAAACAAAGTTCCTTGTGAGATGTATGTGTAAACTGTAATGGTTTTCTCTCAATTTATATTAGCTCTTAATGTTAATTAAACTATTTTGTAATAATAAAAAGAAGTTTCATTGAAAAACCTTTATTATTTTAATATTAAACCGTCAGTTTAAGAAATAAGACTAAAATGTTATCTTTTTAGTATTTGAATAGAGCATTAAACCTTAATGTATAAAGTTTTTCAGATATTTGTTAATAATAAACTGCACTAATATATTTTGTGCCACATAGCATTTTAAAAACTTACGAGTATTTTAATCATAAAACGAATCAAGTCGCTAGTATGTTTTTTAAAGCCTCGTATTTCTTAATTAATAAATAATAGAAATAATTTATATACATCATTTGAAAGGCTTTTCTATTGGTAATACATAAATTTTACTAGTATTGCTGTATCGCTTCCATTTTCATTTTAATTTGGAAAAATGTAGACTGCGTCATATTTGCAAAATTTTAAACGCGATTTCCCAACAATCGTAATTTTGTAATTATTTCAGTTTATGATTAAAGGTGCGAAATGTCGATGTCGAATATCGATGAAAAATGATGAAAATGTCGTCCGTCGTGGTGGAGTCCGTGGACGCGAGTGGTCATTGGGCCGAACCGTGTCGCCGCCGCGCCGCGCCGCAGCTTGCTGATGACGCGCTGACCTCGCTGCCTGCGCGTGCGGACCGTATGCAGAGCGCTTTGTTGGGTTCGATTCCCAACAATGTTCGTTTTCACCATGTTTTTGTTCGTTCGTGAACAGCGAACGCGTACACGGACTGCACGGCTTAAGGTTGAATGTTTTATTAATACTTGTCCGTTCTGGTGTTACGCGAGCGACGATACGCGAGGCATCTTCTGTCACAAGAGCGACCACCCCTAATCAAATCTAAAATCATTTATTGATTAGCAAACATGGCTAATTAATATTAATACATAGATGTTTTATAATAGGAATCCTTCAGTCCCTCCATTTATATTGATTCAGCAGTCGAGAGCACGCTCCATGTGAAGTCACTACATAGTATAAAACAAAGTCGCTTTCCGCTGTCTGTCTGTCCCTATGTATGCTTAGATCTTTAAAACTACACAACGGATTTTGATGCGTTTTTTTTAAATAGAGTGATTCAAGATGAAGGTTTATATGTATAATACATGCGCGGGCGAAGCCGCGGGCAAAAGCTAGTTAAGTATAAAAACGAACCAACCCCCTTTTCATCCAGCTCAACAACTTTGAGAAAGAAGCCGACAGTAGGATATAGTTAGGTTGGGCAGCGTTTGGGAAACTTCGTCAAGTCTGGATCATGATTAGTGATGTTAGTAGAAAACTGATTGTTACTGCTCTTAGACTTAGATCTGGACACATTCCATGCAAAAAATTTGCTTTCATGATGAAGAAAATCGCTTCACCTAATTGTGAGGAATGTGGAGTTGTCGAGGACCTACAACATTTATTGATGGAATGTGTCCAATATGAGTCAGGTAGAAATAATTTACTAAGGTCCCTAAATTTGAACAGAACTGATGTAGGCATGTTCCACACAATTCTAACCCAACCAAATGGCGACGATGCGAAGGCTTTGTTCAAATTCATGGCCCACGTCTTGTGAACGTACAATTGTTTAGGGTACGATGGGACTGACATACGCTATGCGTAAAAGCCCCTATAAATAAATAAAGAAAAAAAAAAAAAAAAAGTCTTCCGTCGCCTATCCCTCCTATCGCTCCTGTCGCCTATCCTAATGTTTGAAGACTAAGGTCCTTCAACCGGTACGTCCTGCACGTTATGACATACGGTGCAGAAACTGGATACTGCGACTGCCAGTACGGCTGGTCCACAAATTCAAGGTCGCTCAGCGCGCTTTGGAGCGGGCTGTGCTCGGGGTTTCTTTGAAGGATAAAATCAGGAATGAAGTTATCCGGAAAAGAACCGGAGTAACCGACATAGCTTGCAGAGTAAGTAAACTGAAGTAGCAGTGGGCTGGCCATGTTTGTCGAAGGACCGATGGCCGGTGGAGCAGACGAGTCCTGGAGTGGAGACCGCGTATCGGCAAGCTTAGCTTGGGACGCCCTCCAGCTAGATGGACCGACGACCTGAAGAAAGTGGTTGGGACAGACTGGATGCGGAAGGCGGAGGACAGGGTGTTGTGGCGCAGACTGGGAGAGGCCTATGTCCAGCAGTGGACTGAGTGGATTGATTGATTTGGGCCCCCTTTTCGTAGCGATAATGTTCCGAAAAGAGAGTATATAAAACGAATGCCTGTAAAAGCATACTTCCTCGTGAGAAAAGAAAAGGCTTCTCTTCATATAATATTATATTCTCGACCTCACTTTGTGTACTGAAAGTAGCTATCTCCAACTTCTTTTTCAGGTTCTTTTCGTTTTTAAGCGCTTGGCAAAATATCAATTGCCGTGCCCCTAGCGCGCGCCTACAAATCGATAAAATTATACTTACAATGAAAAAGTCATACATGTTCTCTGTCGCAGAAATACGACACGAGCGGTAGGGGCACGGAAATATGTGTCGCAAAAAGGTTAAGAACCTGACGATGAACATTACGTCTTCTGTATTCCAGGTGATAGCACACGACTTCCCCGAGGGTTCGAAGCCGCTGGTGCACCTGCTGTACCGCCCCGGACACTACGACATACTGTACGCGTGATCGTGATAACGCCCCTCATAACCTCTTACGATAATAAAGTTAATTATCTTACGTAGCAGCCTGTTTTATTGATTTATTTACTTCGTCGTATGTTTCCCGAAATTATACCTAATCCTTATTTCCAGCACTTATTATTATCTAAGTTCAGACCATACAGGAAGGTCGTATTCGTCTGTGATCATGTTTTACTAATAGATTTGCAATAACTTTAAAAACTAAAACCAGACTACTGAAAAATCGCCACACTCTAAAAAGTATGAAACAAGAAAACATTCTAATCTGAAACATGACGTGCGACTCCGGATTTTTAATTCTTGTCTTTTTGTAATTTCAGATGAGAATGTTTTCTCGTTTCATACTTTTCAGAGCGTGATTTTTCAGTAGTCGGGTTTGTTTTTAAACTTACTTTTTATAAATTATTTTTGGGATTATAATTTTGTGTTAAAGTATTTGCAGAGCCACTTAATTTTTATATTATGAGTATGTTTTGGGTAGGTTTGGAGAGAAATGTTTGGCTCAAATCTATGGCAATATCATCAATCTGCCTAGCCTTTTCCCAACCATGTTTTGGTCGGCTTTCAGTCTAACCGGATGCAGCTGAATACCAGTATTTTACATGGAGCGACTGCCTATCTGACCTCCACAACCCAGTAACTGGGTAATACGATACCCCTTGGTAAGACTGGTTATAAGACTTTCGGGATTCTGACGAAGTGACGACCCGTAACGACGACTGTCAATGATCCACAAATGACAGCCTGGACCAACGGCTTAACGTGCTTTCCGAGGCACGGAGGAGTCTCGGTATGTAAAGATGGTCACCCATCCACTGACCAACCCCGGCAAGCGTAGCTTAACCTGATGGATCGACCCGTGCGGCAGTTATTACTTAGCCACGAGCTCAAATCTAAGGCGTGATGCCCAATTATCGGGTGCAAGCAAGCAAAGCCGCAAGCAATAGCTAACAAATATATATTTTTGAATAAGCCCTTTCATTTGATACCCAACACGGCGTCATTAATTTTTTTTTTCAGTTCATGACTATGTCCTCTAGAGGGCGCACTATTCAATTTAATGTGACGTCGCATAGCCTATACAGGGTGACTTTGAAAACATGCGACAAAATTTAAGGCGGTGTTCTACGCATCAATATGAACAACTTTTACTAAGGGACCAACATCGAATTCGCAAAAAAAAAAATCCGACCTTTTATAAAAGGGTCTTCAAGTATAATATGGGAAGGTAATTTTTTTTTTGCGAATTCGATGTTGGTCCCTTAGTAAAAGTTGTTCATATTGATGCGTAGAACACCCCCTTAAATTTTGTCGCATGTTTTCAAAGTCACCCTGTATAATATAACCAGCGGACGATGAAAAATTCAAGACGCTTCCAATCTTCCAACGATACCTTAATTTGTCAAATTATGATAAGTTCAGAAGCTATGAGGGAACAGATGGACAAAAAAATGAACGAAAATAGTTTTCGTAAACTCTTCGATCTAGCTCTTGGACTTTACTTAAAAATTGAACTCATTTCTTCTAAACTAAGACCCAACTAAATTGGATTTGGGAGAAAACAGATCTTCGTTAGGTGGCCTAAGCTTTTGAGATTAAAATTGGGCCAATCTGGGTAGATGCTCCCCAGATTGGCCTCATAGAAATCCTTATAGCTTTTGAACCAGTGACCGACATATACACTGTTATTTGGCGGCCAATTTTTTGTGTTATCAAAATTAATATCCCTGATGGTCGCCATGCCAGTGTGACTGAGACTGACGGAATCTGGTACAATATAGATACCTACTCCGTATTTAGTTAGAAGAGCATGCAAGCATGAAAAATAAAAGATCTTTATAAGCTATTATAGGTAAGCCTGTGATGATAGTTGTATGTTTTAAATAAATAAAAGACAAAATACGATAAAATGAATATATTGAGACTTCAATAACCATAAATCTCGCATAACATTACTAAAGGGAATGCGGTCATAGAATCACAAATGAATTAAAAACATATTAAAAATAATTCTTAACATACTACTTTTATCTGCAGAAATAAACACCGTCGGGTTCCCGCCGGGGTTTCATTCCCGCGAAAAACTCCTTTATATCCTCCTCCTTAACAACCTCTTTCCTGTCTTTGAAACTCTTGAGGAAGTCGAGTAATTTGTCCCTCATTCTATTGTACTCAGTAAGGGCGTTTATTTGCTGTATCCGGTCTAAAGATGAGAGTGCCTGCATACCTTTCTCATACTGAGATGCCCCACCAGCCAAATTCTCTTTGCCCAAGCTTTCATAGGCGAATACAGTGTCCTCCAAGTCAGTTAGAAACAGTACTTTCAGATCTTTGTACATTGAAAGACATTCACTACATGTGCACAGTTTTTGGCGGAAGTTAGAAGGCCAGAATGTAGCTCCCTTGTGCACTCTTTTCACATCTTTGGGTCTCACACATTCTAACTTAGCTTTCTTTGAAGAACTATCATCAGTTAAATCAGTACTAAGTTTTCGTTTATGTTCCTTTCCGTTTTCTGTGACAGTAGGCAATTCATTCTCATCTTTAGATGGTTCAGTTTTGTTTGTGCTATTATCGTTACTAGCTTTTAATTCACTGTCATTAGCTCTGTCTTCATTTACTTCAGTTGCTTTTGTATCATTGACATCTTTATTTTCACATTCGGTTGTAGGTTCATTAACTTTACTTTCGCTTACAGTCTCATTTTGGGTAGAAGTGTCGCTCATTTCAGCATCTGTATTAGTACTGGGTTTGTCATTGGAGTCAGCAGTGTCTTCTGTCTTCTCAGGTACTTCATTATCAAGTTTGTTTTCACTGACACTCATTTCAACGTCAGTCTCTTTTGTTTCAACATTGTCAGTAGCTTCCTTACTTTCTGCTGATTCACTTGTAGGTTCTTTAGTTTCTTCTGCAGATGCCTTTTCTTTCGCCTCATTAGCTGTTTGTAACAGTTCGTCAATAGCATCCATCACCGAGTCAGTCTTCTCTTTGGTATTTTCCTTTGCATCTTTTTCAAATTGTGACGTGTCTGGTACTTCAATGTTACCAGTAGCAGTTTCGTTTTCAACAACTGGTTTATTTTCAGATTTATCTCCACTTTCTTTTGCAGTTTCTTCAGATGATTCTTCCTTATTTGTTTCAACCTCGTGCTTTTCCTTACTATCTTCAGATTGTTCCATACTTTCTCCAGAAGCTTTTTCTGGCTTTTCTTCTGTAGCAGAGTCTGTTTTTTCTTCTGAAGTTGGATTGTCATCTGTGAGTGCAGTAAGGTCATCTAGAAGTTGTTGCTCCGTTCTTTCACTGGTGCCAGTTTTATTTTCTTGTGCATTGTCGCCGTCACCATCTTCTTCACTTTTTGTTTGATTACTTATTTGTTCTTGTGTTTCACTCTGTTCTTTTATTGTTTCATCTGCCTTCTCGGGCTTAATGTCAGCACTCTCCATTTTTTCATCTGTGCTTTCAGTTTCTACCCGACTGACGCAGGAGGAGGGTAATGTTTTTTCAAGTGATGTCTCATTGTTCTGTTCTGGATCAGTTATTGGTGTATTTTCTGCTGCATCCGATTTATCTAAAGTATCTTCACTTGTTTCTTTTTGTTCCTTCTCATTTGAGTCTTCAGGCTCAGCTGGTGCATCAGTTTTAGCTGGTTCATTTGTTTCAGCAGTCTCAACAGATTTTTCTTCTTGCTCTGTTGTCTTACTTTCTGTATCTAAATCCATTTTACTATCATCAGTGTTTGGCTTTTCTTTTTCTTCAGGTTTTATTCCTGATGACTCAACAGTACTTAACTCATCCTGTTTTATTTCCTTGTTTGTTTCAGAAGCAACACTTTCATCAACTGCTTTGTTGTCTGTACCTTTTTCCTTTTCTCCATCCATTTCAACATCCCCATTAACAGTGACACTAGTAGTTTCAGGTTTATTTTCTTCTATACCATTGACCAATTTCTCCTCTGAATCCCCATTGCAAAGGCTATTGTCAGCAGACTTAGCATCACCATTAACAGTTACAATATCCACATCTCCTGCCTCAACAGTAACTGCAAACATACTGTAATCATGTAGGAACTCATTATTCTCCATACAGTTCTTGCAGACCATTTCTGAGTATTGATCATTGGCAGGTACAACAGCTTCTAGATGTGATGCATGGAGCCAGTCCTCGCAGATGATGCACTGGATCATATCATCCTCAATTGTTGACTCTGGGTCTGGGTAAGGCCGTTGGCAAGTGCAGTAGAGTCCACTGAAGTTCTGGTTATAAATATTGTCATCATTGAGTCCAGTCTTGTCCGAGGTAAATGTGCAAGGGTGGGAGTTGAACTTAGGGTTGCCACAATCACATCTGAAGTTTCTTTTGGTGTACAGCTCAATGAGTTCATGGTTCTCATGACAATTTAAGCTGCATGCAAGGCATACTCCGGCTCTCTTCGTTGGGTCCACCTTAGCCTCGGTGCAGCATGTGAGGCAAGCATACAGAGCTTGTCTTTTGATGTAGCCCTATAAACAAAACAAATGGTTTTCATTAGCCTATGTACAAGTAACTTGCTACAACTGTTTCTAGTAACAGAATAGGTAAAAGAAATTAAATTAATCAGAACACAATTAGCTCGAAGTATCAATAATAAATTATTTTACGCTAAAAATTATTAGGTCTTATTTATAAATCTAAATAGAACATCTTATTTGATAAGTAATGGTTACAAGGTTGATGTTTTATAGCAATGCAGAAGGATCCCATAGGTACGCAAAATACGCACATTGTCGTGGAGTTGCGGATACCAGCCCATATTACCTACTTAACTAGCAATGCAGAAATAAGATCAGCAAATATGTTTTAAGACATTAAATTGAAGTGTGTCAGTGTTATTTCCTTAATGTATAGCGTAAACCCTCGTTTTACAAAATAAAAGTTATCAAGTAAAAAAGACTCCAACTAAAACATTTCAGCTTGTTTTTTTTACATGACAAGTAGACATACTAAAATTGGAATGATACAGAGAAGATTTGTCGGCCTCCAGATCTACTAGAAGTAACAAGTACGAGAATAAACCTGAAGAAGTTGGATGAAAACTTTTATTGCACCACCACCTAAATACAGTCCACAATAGTCTTACCTAGGCCATCTTAGAACGCTGATCTATAGCTTCATACAATAGTTGTTATAACCTCTTCTCTATGGAGAAAGTAGTTACTCTGACCCATATCAATTTACATTGTTTGAACATGTTATAACATGTTCTTGGAACCAAAAACTTTGGCTAGGTTAGGTACCTGTACCTTAGCAAATAGTCTGAATGAAGATGTGTTGACAGCAGCAACAGATATTTTGTCTGAACTCAATGGTGATTACGTTTTGAATTACAAGACAAAATCCTGCCCAATAAATATCTGTAGACATCTCAGAAATTAAACATATCTTTTGGATTCTACATCAATTTGGTTGGATTGAGTTCCTTTGTATTCCATGAGCCTATTGGTTCCGAAGGTATAGCAAGCACGTTGTAAGGATCCGTTATGTGTGCAAGGGTTTCAAGTTTAGTAGAAACAAAAACTAAGAAAAACAAGTTGTTCAAGAGAGTAATTAGACAAGATTTAGGGCGTAATAACGAGAAATAATTCCGTTGCAACGTCAATATCCCTACGCCATGTTTGTAAAATTCTATGAGTTTTATGACAAAAGGAAGGTTTGTCTACCTTGGAATAAGTGCAGTTCTTGTCGTCAGACGCTCCTAGAACAGCGTTGGCATCTTCTTCGAAGTCCTGTTGCTCTTGCAAAACATCCATCATCGTTACAACTTTGTCCCCATCACATTCCGCCATTTCGGCGTCTTCGGCGATATTGACGCCGTCTGAAGACATTGTTACACTACAACACTACAAGAAGATAACTCAGTTACCTCGAGAGGTATTTAGATGATGTGAAAGAATAATACGAAAACTACCAAAAAAGCCGGTTAATAGGCGCCAAGGATTTTATCGACAGGTGAATGGTAAACCGACCGGTCGGCAGTCGGCGAACGGAAAACCATAGAGTTTATGAGTCCATAGATAATACAATACAGATACATACACTACAGGTTTGACTACATTGGTAGATTTGGAAGCTACGTCAGCTACATTCCGTTTTCAGTAGTTGGTAGATTTGGTATCAGTAGTCAGCTCAGAAGAATAACTAAAGGGTAGTCAGCTACATTCATGGACCTTAGATAATAGATAATAAAATAGTTTATTTATGATGGACCCAAAGACATTTATCATCGATGGACCCATGGACCAGGACCATACAATGCTACATTCCGTTTTCAGTAGAATACGAAAACTATCAAAAATAGGCGCCAAGGATTTTATCGACAGGTGAACCGACGTCCGACCGGTGTCGGCGAACGTAAAACCATAGAGTCCTTAATAATACACTACTTAGGACTACATTGGTAGCTACGTCAGCTAGGTACTAGGTACACTCGCATTGTATAGGATTTCCTTACAATGTATAACTTGAAGTGTAGCCGTGTACCTACTGTACATCCTATCCGTGTATAGCGATAGCGTTTATCTACATTTTTGACATTTGCTTATCGCTGGCATGAGATTGCGACTTGAATTTGAGCGTTTTTAGGTACGAGAATTGGCCTTCAGGTTTATACCAAACTGTCAAATTTCTCCAAATTATTTTAAAAATTAAAATATTGACTGTGGCGGATTTGCCCTAAGCCCCAGTAGTCCCGGGCTTATTGCGGCCAGATATTAGGGGCAGCCAATCTAAAAAAAAAATTCACTGATGCTCGCGCACAATATGGCGGGCTGCACTGCATCACATCGTATAACAATAATCTTCCTAAATCACTTTCGTACATCATCATCATCATCATCTAAATATACAGGGTTACTGGACCAACACTGTACTCATCAATACGAACAACATTTACTATGGAACCAAATCTGAAATCGCGAAAAAAATCAGTAACTAACTAGCAATATAAAAGTTGGCAATAAAGTAAATTCATTAGGTAGTCTATATGATGGGTTGTGAGAAAGGGGCGGCTGGTACTTACTACATGGCCTAGGCCTAGGGCGGCCAAGACTGCAAATCCGCCACTGTTGACAGTTAAGTTCAAAATCGAATGACAGTTTGTAGTAACTTGACGCTGCTGTGTGTACTCCGGACTTTGATTAAGGTGATTGCGCTGTGTAGCCCGCGAAATTCGATTTTTTTTGGGTTTTTGCAATTTGCAGGTCCGTGTCAGGTTGTATCTTGATCAAAGTATGATATGCGGAAATAAAACATATGTATTTATATAATTTTAACCATAAAAATCATCAATACATCTCTCTAAGTTAGATTTCGTGCGGAGTCCTCAAACGAACGAAATCTAACGACTCTGACCTGCAAATTGCAAAAAACCCAAAAAAAAAATAATTTCGCGGGCTACCACTGCGCATCATCCTTATATGTCTTTGACTCCGGAAAACGGACGTTTGTCAATGTTGCTAGTTGTTCGTTAACAGATTCAAAACAGTCTGTGTGTTAACGTTTATTGTCAAATGGCAACTTATTCAGAAACTGGCTGAGATTAGTAAAGGCTGCAGCAGACAGCCGCGACGACGCGTCCCGCCACCCGCCGCACCTCGTCATCGCCGCGTAGCGTGGTGGAAATTGTTCCACCGCGACTCCGGTCCGGTAGAACAATTTCCACCAGAGTAACGTTGCGCCTGTCTGCGGGAGCCTTTAATTTAATTTAATTATGTAATTCGCCGCACTGGGTAGCCCGCGAAATTCAAATTTTCTTGCGTTTTATGCAATTTCAGATCAAAATATGATACGCGGAAATAAAACGTGATTTACATAATTTTAACCATAAAAATCATCAACACCTCTCCAAGTTAGATTTCGTGCAAATTCGTTAGATTTCGTTCGTTTGAAGAATCTGCACAAAATCTAACTTAGAGAGATGTGTTGATGATTTTTATGGCAAAAAACCCAAAAAAAAATTGAATTTCGCCGGCAACCACAGCGCATCCTCCAGCCCACGGACTACCTAAAGATACCTACTACGCACAACAGAGCACCGACCGATGAGCACGTACTAACACGTACGCGCACAGTGGATCGACTCCATACAAGCGAGCGGTTGGACACAAAATATCAAAAATACGAATTTGCTTATTTCGAAACTCGAATGATTTATTCGTATTGCTCTAAATATACGGGGTGTATCAGAAAGGTGTGGTCAAAGGAGACCAGTCACGATTCACACAAAGTTGGGGCAAAAAAGCAAAGTGCCAGTGAAAAAAGGTATGTTATCGGAAGTCCTCCTTAACATTTTAAGGCCCCATTTACGGAGACGCGGGGGGGCCGTCGCGCGTCACGTTGTGTGGCGCGGCCCGCACTAAATTCAAACATAGGCCGTTCTATGAGAGCGTTTACGGAGAAGCGGTTAAGATTTCTTACACTTGACGGCTCGCAGCCCGCCCCGCGCCCCGCGCACCGCGCCGCTCGACGCCCGGCGTCTCCGTAAATGAAGCCTGAGGGTTCCGTACCTCAAAAGGAAAAAATTAAACCCTTATAGGATCATTCGTGTGTCTGTCTGTCTATCCGTTCGTCTGTCACAGCCAATTTGCTCCGAATCTAATAGACCGATTAAGTTGAAATTTGGTACACATAATATGAACTTCTGTGACCCAAACCCGGACGGGTAAACTAAATAAATTAATTTTGAGTATGGAGGTCACTTTTGGGGGTATAATATAGCAAATAACAAAAAAAAGTTTTGCAAAATATACCGTGTGACATATCAAATGAGGGTTTCAAATATTTTTTTTTAATCATTTTCAAATATATTATTTTAAAGTTATTTAAGAAAGTAGACGAAAATTGACCATTCTCCCCTCTTATCTCAGAAACTACTGAGCCTAAAATTTTGAAAAAAAAAATACAGAAAATAGTTCTGTACCTGTAGATTACAGGAAAACCTATAAGAAGTCTGTAGTCTTAATATAACATGGTATATCTCTCAATATTGTGTGTACAAAACATTTAGGTACAGTTGGAATGTATGGGAGAACACATGTTTTTCAACAACAATTCTTAGGATAAATTCATCCCAACTACGGAACCCTTCATAGTGCGTGGTCCGACACGCACTTGGCCGGTTTTTTAAAAATAAATTTTCAAAGAATAAATAAAAGTCAACCAAACGGATGAAACAATTAATAAAATACTTTAAGTATTTTTTAATCATAATGCAGAACAAGAGATATAAAATGAAATACAAACTACAATATCATTAAAGCAGAAAAGGTACATCTAAATTCTTACGGCCGTGACCTATGTATAGAAAACCAGCTTCAGACGTTCTCACTTTATGGAAGTACATCATTCCGGGCCAGTAGAGACTTTTTAAATACGCCAAAGACCCGTTCTGTTCCAACGATAGGTTCCAACATCCACTAGGAATGTCCTGATCGATAGAATCAAGAAAGTCCATACTATAGTTGTAATCTTGTCTAGTAAGTAGGTTGGTGTTCCAGCGGTGTTGAGCGTGTCTGATGTGGAGGTAGGACTTCAATAACTTCGCTTCAGAAGCATTCAAACCGTAATAATTGGGGTTTATAACGACAGTACCACTCGGCTGCTTAATCAACTGTCCTCGAGCGCATATTTCAGCTTCGTCGCATATGTTGCTGATTGTGGCAGCCAAACGGCTTTCCTCCTTCATGAGCTGGCATCTTTCGGGATTACTTTCGTCCAAAGCTTCGTCCAACACCTTTATTTTTAGAGATGGATCCCCTCTAAACGGGAAAGTTGTCAAAAAGGACAGCTGTTTGTACTTCTTTTTCGGTTTAGGCAGTAGGCCCCAGAAATTGAAGTCTGTGGTGTAAAAATATTTTCGATCTGCTATAGCGTCGCTGTTGATGCCAAGGGCAATGTGGTAGTCAAAATCTACGGCGTATATCTGCCCCCAGTATTGTATGTGTGTGAAGTGATTCTCAATTTGTAACAAAGTCAAAGAGTTTTGGAGTAAAGATATTAATTCATTGCTCATCATCATACCGTTCACGTTTATGTATTCCTGGTATTCCCAGAGCTTGTGGACATTCATTTTAAATATTTTTTGGTATTCCCAAATAATACAGAATAATACTATGAAAAATTACATGTATTCACTTGACAAACACTTGACACTTCAGTTCAACGATTTGTTTTAAAATCAGTGTGGTTATCTGTGGTTCACTGTGGTTGCTTTGCTTCACTATTTTTAGAACAGTTTTTAAATCCTTCAGTTAAAACTGACGATACCAGCTCTGCTCAAACAAATGTACCTAGGTACAGTTTGACCTATTCAATAAGTAGGTAGGTACTAGAATAGAATGAAATTAAGCAAGACTTACTAGGTATGCAAACACAGTTTCTAGAAAGAAGAGAGAAGACTGGCAAACTAATTTTCACCTACCGTGAGGACTAAAATAAACAGCTAATCAAATCACTTGAAATGAGTTTGACGGTCGGTTAGCTAATTTTTGCGTTGATAGGCTTTCAGTAACAGTTGTTAGCAACAGCAAATCAGAGTTTATAATCGGACTGAACCAGCACCCTAAATTGCGTAACACACTATCAGTAGGAATCGGTTTCATTTTAAAAGTTCAACAACATTCATTGCGTTATTTACGTTGTTGAAATGAAGCAATGGATTAGCAATATGCTTCAAAATCATTCAGATTGTGATTAGGGTGCTGATGTTATTTCGTATTAGTACTTACTGAGAATTACTCAATAATTTTGTGTATAATTTATGGTTGTGATACGGAGGTATTAAAATTTTAATCAACCATAAATCCCCCGAAATCACGCCCTCCCTCGCAGATAGGTACATCATAAATACGCCACCTAATATAAAAACACCGTAGCAGATCTTTTTTCGCTGCTAGTAAACTTTAACACACAAGGGACGCAGTAAAACGATATTTTCTTCTCGTATGACAATTACCGACATCAAATATTTGCTGGACCTCTGTCGGTCGTAATACGTAACTTGACCGTAACAAATCCCAGTATAAAAAGACCTCTTCTACCCAACATTTTGTTGCTAACAGAAGCTCAAGTTGTAGCTAGTGTAGCAATTTTCTTACTTTTGCAGATTACGGGTGCTCATGTTGCTTGTTTGTAGACTCACGGGCGACATTTTAAGAAAATATTGCGAGAGCTCAGTAAAATGGTGATTTATTGATAGCTGACTATTTTTTTTTGTATTTAGTATCTTTAGTTTCAAATGTGTAATTACGACTCGTAAAAATAAATGGTGCTAATAAGTTTCAGAATAATGAATATTCCCTTATCTGTCTGGTTACGAGTAATAAATATTAGAAATCAAATTATTTATCGTTAAAACCTGTAATCAAATCAATAACAACAAATTATGCTCTAATATACAAAAAAATATTTTGAGTTTAGCTACTCGCTACTAGATGGCGCTACTAATCGCTGTGGCGCTAATGGTACTTTTCGGGGAATAAAATATATAAATAATATCAACTTTTTCATGTTTTGTTAACATATTGAGAATAGAAATAAAAAAAAAATGCAATTAGATTCACATAACCATCACTAAACAGTTAAAAAGTTAAATACTAGTTGTTGAGTGCGTAGTTTTCCTTTTAAAGCAGTTTGATTTAAATCTTTGTTATTCTAATAGACTAATTCTCTCCACATTATTTACATATTTCCAGTCGTGGTCCAGTCACTGGACCACGACTGGAAATATGTACCTACGTTAATATATGTAGTACGTATAAGGTACTAAGTAGGCATACACTTATAAAAAAAGATGGACTCCGCGCCACGAATATCGAAAGTGAAGCACCGTACCGATCTATGTGTGCACGATTTGAGTACCTGCAAAGACGGCGTCGCTCGTGTCACGTAATGGCGGGCGGTCGGCATACTATGATGTAAATGTGTGCGCGAGGCGTGTTTGTACAAACGGTCCGGCATACTTACTGTGCTTCACTTTCGATATGCGTGGCGCGGAGTCCATCTTTTTTTATAAGTCTATGTAAGTAGGTATGTCTGGCAAACTCTGGGCAGTCAGCTCTTACCTAAGCAGTGTGGTATGAACTATTCTGATATTCCGCCTATACAAGACAAGTCTAAAGGTAAAGGTATGAACTATTCTGATATTCCGCCTATACAAGACAAGTCTAAAGGTAAAGGTATGAACTATTCTGATATTCCGCCTATACAAGACAAGTCTAAAGGTAAAGGTATGAACTATTCTGATATTCCGCCTATACAAGACAAGTCTAAAGGTAAAGGTATGAACTATTCTGATATTCCGCCTATACAAGACAAGTCTAAAGGTAAAGGTATGCAGGTAGTTAGGTAGGTATCTTATATTATATGTATCCCGACTTCTGAAAAGACTTGTAATTTATCATCATCTTGTAGATCATAGTCACCTCATGTGAAAATCAAAACGATTTATTTTATGTGTGTTATGAAGGTAGTAAAAAAAAACTTTGCTATTGCAAAGTCAAAACGAAAACAACACACTTAGCGAAAACACTTAGCAAAAACATTGACAAAAGTTCATCGAACGCACAGGGCTGACAAACTTAAAAGGTGTTGATAGAAATCCCCCATAAAAAACAGAATCTAACAGATTGACAGTTCAAAGAACTATCGAGGTGCTCTTCAACACTATTTTCACGTTTATCTATCAAACAATAGACTTTTAAACACGTGCGTCAATTAACCTCTTGTGAAACGTTTAAAGATGGCTGAAGTACAGCGCGCACGCGATTCGGCACGCGCTGGCCCACTCCACCCCGCGGCTACGTGCGATACGCGCGATCAGGCTCGCCACCACAGTTGTATGCAAATCAAGCTTATAGTTCGAGGGCGGTTGATCCAAGTTGATAATGTTTTAGTGGTTCTAATTGAGAGGGTGTCTTTTCTTGAGGGGCGGAGGGAAATGGAGAATCGTTTCCTGGATTATGTACGTGATAAGCGTTTTCAGGTATTTCCTGTTGTACTTAGATGAGGTGGATAAAAGATAGCTTGCCTGCGTTTATCCCTTTTTTTTAACCGACGAAAAAATGGAGGAAGTTCACAAGTCGGCATGATTTTTTTTATTTATGACCACGCATTACTTTTTACAGAGTAGTCTGATTTGAAAAAAAAAATGTTTTATTCGAGAGGGTATACCTCAAAATTGGTCCCATATAAAATTTATTGACATTGCTTGGGTAGTTTTTGAGTTAGCTTCAATAATACGTATTTTTTCCACACTTTTTATGTGGATGATATTCTAATTTCTTGTGCAGGTAGTGGTAGGATTATTAGAATTTGTGTGGGGTAGGTACATAACTAAAAATTGAAAATAAAAACTTTTTTACAAAAAAATACAACCGACTTCCAAAAACTACAAAGTAAAAATTAACTTTAATTTCGAAAGTCGGCAAAAAAAGTTAATACATTTACCCAGACATCGACTTCCGAAATTAAAGTTATTTTTCACATTGTAGTGTTGTTTTTGGAAGTCGGTTGTGTTTTTTTGTAAAAATGTTTTTTTTTATATACTTAGTTAATAATTTCTGGTTGCCAACTAGATAAAGTAATTAGGTGTAGAACCTTTGTAACCAATTTTAAAAGCATCATTGGCTATGCTACGAAATGCTACGCGGCTCGTAGCAACTCGTAGCAAGAAGAACAATCCTCGTAGCTGCTCCAGCGTCGTCCGCTCCGAGTTTTCGACGGTAGTCGTGCGAATATAATTTGTAGTCCGGAGTCATCTCAAATACTTTTTCAGAATTCTCAAAGTCTAAAGGGAAGCTATGAAGTACCGTTATTTTATTAATGTTGTTGTTAGAGGAGCTCGTGTCTAAGTAATAGCAGTCGCACGGGTCGATCCATTAGGTTAAGCTACGCTTCCCGGGGTTGGTCCGTGGAGGGGTGACCATCTTTACATACCGAGACTCCTAAGACCCATGCCGCGGAAAGCACATTAAGCCGTTGGTCCCGGCTGCCATTCGTGGATCTTTGACAGTCGTTACGGGTCGTCAGAAGCCCGAAAGTCTGACAACCAGTCTTACCAAGGGGTATCGTAGTACGCAGTAACTGGGTTGTGGAAGTCAGATAGGCAGTCGCTCCATGTAAAATTCTGGTATTCAACTGCATCCGGTTAGACTGGAAGCCGACCCCAACATAGTTGGGAAAAGGCTAGGCAGATTGATAGATCGACCTATGTGCGCATGTCCCATGGAACATATTCAACTGGTAAATTCATCGGCCGTGTAGTTATTACCTACTGGTCGTTCAATTGTATCGGGAACCCATACATGTCTTTGTTATTATTCCAAGCCACGACTGATTAGCGGCGCGTACTCCCAGAGGTGGAAAACTTTCAGCTCAGTGAGCATCTATCACAAAACGCCATGTGGAGGGCGATTGAGTCGCGAATCAACATCGTATTGTTTTGGCTCGACACCGGCTGTCTGGCCCCGCGTGTGAACATCAATAAGATCAGAAACAATGGGTGCATTCCCACAACCTCGCCGCGGGCACCCGCCATTTTTCTTTTATATTTTTAATTGTTTTCGGCGAGAGGTTGGCAGCACTGCCCTCAGGCGGCGCTGCGTTCGGTAAGCGATACCGTTGCACAAACAAAGTTAATTTGAACGCAATGTTTTTGTATTTTGCGATAGTTTATTTTTGTATGATGCAGGGATTAGTGATTTTCTGAACAATTGATGGTTTGTTTAGGATTTTGACGTTAATTTTGTAACGCACGTCGCTTCAAGGCGGTTTTGGCTAAAAGGGTAGAGAAGCAAACATAAGAATAACTCTAATTTAGTTTGAATGGGAATCTGTTTGGTAACGATGAAAGGGTTGAATTGAGTCAACCCTTTCATCGTTACCAAACAGATTAGAGTAGAGATAACAATGTGTGTTCTTCCGACATAGGTGAACCTATAAGATTAGATGAGGTGGGCAGGTAAATTAAATACTTAGCTATGCAAAAACGAAATTTAGATACAATATTTTCTAGTAATGTGCGTTTAACTATGCAAATTATAATACAAATTGGCAGATAAAAATATAAACTATCCATGTGCCAAATTTTATCAAAATCCATTCAGTAGTTTTTGCGTGAAAGAGTAACAAACATCCATCCATCCTCACAAACTTTCGCGTTTATGTATATAGGATTCGCTAGCGTAAAATGAGAGATCAAAACGTCCGACAGCTATTCATATCAAAAATTTCTCATGACATGTCAAAATTATGTCTGTTTCAATTTGTAAATTCAAAAAAATAACAAGCATCTAACAATTTATAATAATAGCGTATACCTACCTACCGTTATTACAGCGAAAGTTTCTTCACAAATAATTGCAACAGTGAACCCAGAACAATGCTACCAACGCAATATCAATTAACATTCGAAAATTGAATTCATTAACATCTGTCGAAAACCAATTAAGAGTAAAAAATACGTTCTCACAATTAGAAAAATGCAGAAAACGACGTTATTCCCACAATTTTATTTTGATTGAGTGGCGAATCTGGCGAACACACAATGGGCGGGAATATTGGGTGCTTAATCGGCCGGACGCCGTAAACAGGGTGTGACAATGGCGCGAATTCCAGATTAAGGTTATTTGTTAAACATGGCGTCCTTTGTGCGAGTTCGCGCGCTTCGGTGATCCGTCGCGAATTAATTGCTTAAGTTTTTGTAAGTTCAGTGATTTTTGAGTGCAGTCCGCCTAATAAGTATGAGAAATTCGTTTCGAGATCTTTAATATGCAGTGGGAATTGTATTTCATTGCTCTAACGTATGTTAGTTGCTTAGGGCGAAGTATAAGATTGGTTCCTGTGTCAGAATTATTAAACGACGGGTCCTTTTCTTAAGGACGTATGTCCTTAAGAACCAACTGCAGAATATAGAGAGCTGTTGTGAAATTAGACAGGCGTACCTAAGTGTTGTGTGAGAATTGAAAATTTGAAAGAGAAACTTACAATACCTACCTATGTAAGGGAAAATTAAGGAGAGCAGAGAGAAAAACTTACATTACTACCTATCTAAGGGAAAATTAAGGAGAGCAGAGAGGAAAACTTACAGTATCTACCTATATAAGGGAAAATTAAGGAGAGCAGAGAGAAAAACTTACAGTACTACCTATCTAAGGGAAAATTAAGGAGAGCAGAGAGAAAAACTTACATTACTACCTATCTAAGGGAAAATTAAGGAGAGCAGAGAGAAAAACTTACATTACTACCTATCTGAGGGAAAATTAAGGAGAGCAGAGAGAAAAACTTACAGTACTACCTATTTAAGGGAAAATTAAGGAGAGCAGAGAGAAAAACTTACATTACTACCTATCTAAGGGAAAATTAAGGAGAGCAGAGAGAAAAACTTACATTACTACCTATCTAACGGAAAATTAAGGAGAGCAGAGAGAAAAACTTACATTACTACCTATCTAAGGGAAAATTAAGGAGAGCAGAGAGAAAAACTTACATTACTACCTATCTAAGGGAAAATTAAGGAGAGCAGAGAGAAAAACTTACATTACTAGGTAGTAGATAGGTATCTAAGGGAAAATTAAGGAGAGCAGAGAGAAAAACTTACAGTACTACTTATCTAAGGGAAAATTAAGGAGAGCAGAGAGAGAAACTTACAGTACAGGACCTATCTAACGGTAAATTGCACGCGTTTTGAACTAAACTCAACAAAGATGCAAATGGAGAGCGTTATTTTGAAAGATAATTATACGAAAACCCAGAAAGTTAAAGGTGGTATTCCGTATTGTAGGAACAATGTCAGATGCTAGAGCAGCGCTTAGCTAAGTCGGAGATTGGCAGAAAGTACAGGAAGGTTTGCGTTAACGTTGATGATATAGAGATCATACGTCACGCAGCGTGGTGGCCGAGGAGAAGCGGCCCATCACATGCACTTCAATTACCAAAACGACCTTGTTATTACAGACCTCTCAATAAAAAAACAAATAAACGAGACAACATTCAATATAAAACATGTAGTGTTTTTAAAAAGCTTAGCTCCCAGGGAGTCGCGTGCCGCCCAGGCTCGCACGCGACTGACTGATGATGTACGAGTGTAAGTGTTGCCAGTGCGAATAATCACCGCGTGATGGGGTTGCAAGTAAAAATAATTGGCGCCCCGCGGTTCGACGTGCGTTAATGTTTTCATAATGATGAGTGCCATTGTCTGCGCGGATTTTGTTTTTGTTACCAGATTTGTATATTTTTTGAACGACGACGATGTCTGCTTGTTGTGTAAATAGAAAAAGAATACAAATATTTTTATTTGTGTTGGAGATTTTGTATGAAGTGCCACTGAATTAGATTCATCAAACATTTTCATTTGATTGCTGCCGTACTAAGTACTCACATTCGTTTTATATGTGTAGAAAACTTCTTTCTTCTGTTTATCTAGTTTATCGTTCGCAAACATTACGATGTCATCGATGTAAACATTTAAGTTTCCTAGTTTTTCTACTGCCACTGAGAGACTATTGTGCATGGATTTTGACGTAACAACACCGTTAACATTCTTGGCCTACCAAAACACCTAAAAATTGCCTAAAATGGCAGTCAACCAACTTCCCACATACCAAAACTTTATGCTAAAACAAAAATACTCGATTCACATGTAAAATACTTTCCAACTACGGTAAGGTATGAAGACTGGCCATCATGCTACCATTGTATCATAGAGTACAGACCATAGACCCAAAACAATCCATCAAGATGGCTGCCTGTCAATGGCTCGGCGGGAACGCTACCGTTACCTCAACTTTTGTGTTATTCGTCCGATTGTGTTGTAAACTGTTGTAAGATACCACTCAATATCAGGATGTTGGCATGTTATGGAAAGAATGTAACATTTTTTTTTATAGAGATTATGAATTATGATAGATTGGTTTACTTTGGTGATGTTTTATCTTTTCTGAGATCAGAAGCAAGTTCCCAGTCCTTATGTTTGATTGCATACAAATATTTTTGTACGATATCTAATTGATGCGCTGTATTTCAGAAGGGATTTCCTTCGTGTACGAATATAATATCTTAAAGGATATGGTTGTCCTGTGTTAATTAGGTAACTCTTGATTTGATTGTCAACCAGACATTGACAGTTTCTAATACCCTTCGTTGCTAGACAAACTTACACTGAAAATATTAATTAATGCGATCGAATCCATGTTGACTATGCGCCCTAACTTCTATTGTAACAATCTTCTATACCATTACTTCTATTATACCAACATTGCGATTTAAAGCCCGTTACAAGCAAACCATAACCCATCTGTACCACAATTTTAATTACACCTCCATATTCTCCGAACTTCTCGCAAACAAAACATCAAAAGATTGCCTGCCATCTTGTTACTCTCGTTAAGTTGTTATTTGTTATACATGGGGAGATAATAAAATTGTCTTATGTGTTACAATTTTACAAATAAAGGGTGCGCCGACATCTGCATGAGACGACTCGATCAATTATCGCCATTGTTAGAGTGTTACAATAAGTTTAACACGTCGACGCGCCATGTTGAGACGTCTGTGTTTGAAATGTTTAGTATACGTTATGCGATGTGACGTCATCAGAACTGGTCATGGTGCTTGAGGATAGGTTCGAGGTTTACACTTGTTAAAACCTAGATAGAAGGCTGCCTAAAGCTTGTACGAAAGCTGGCATCTCATGCATGACTACAATGGATGCTTTTATTTTGTCAATTTACCTATGTAGCGCGTAGAATTAAACTCAAAAAAAAAAAAGAAAATTTCTAGGTCATATTTTGTCGTTTAATAAAAATTCAAATTAAATTAATATTTAATTAATTAAGTTGTGATTAGATTTTGTAAGTTATGTACCCTATTTTGGCAGATAGGTAGATATCGATTTAATACATCTTTACGGTAAATTATAGGTAATGGTGAAGGTGCAAAAACATCGTCACATACATTCCACAACATAAGCTAAACTTGTTTTCTCTTTCTTGTAAAGGCCCACGCTTCATACTCCTGCACTAAACCAATTTCAACTTTAGCGTTCTAATTTTAAATTTGAATTTAGAATCCTTTGTGACGTCGACAGGTGCGTTCGGAGAGCGGGCCAACCTCCCACTGCTTGCCAACAATGCGACACTAGTGACACTAGTGACACTAGTCGTTCACAAATCAAAGGCGCGCTTTCATTCAGCCTCACGTGTCGCCAACGACTTAATTAAATCGGATACTTGTAAGAATGTGGGCAGATGATTTATATAACAATTGATTCCGTTGGCCTCGGTACTCTCTGGAGGCTTGTTTTGCTTACTCTTGAGAAAGCTTCCAAATATTACTCTCACGTGTCTACTTTTGTATGCAGAAATCGGTCATAGTAAGAATTTTATTGATAAATAAATCGGCGCTCTTTTTGAGGTTATTATTCCTTTGGGATATACTTAATATACTTAAATTAATAAATTAAGTGATAGCCGGAAAGCATAAATCATAATTTTCAATTCTAAAATATATTGAGTCTGTCAGACAGATAGCTAAAAACTACGAAATCTTGAATGATGTCCTAACTATCCATAACGTCCTCAATAACATTTGTTCACAAGTTTGTAATCCACGCGACTATTGTGGGCCGCTGTTTTCTCTAAGCCGCTTTGCTCAAATGCCATCTCCTGAATAGCGTTAATATCGCAAATCCGTCACATTCGGACAATCAAAGAGCGAAACGTGCAACAACCTCAACAGTACTCGTAAGCAATCGTTAGTGGTAGAATCCCGACCCCCCGGCGACAAATCCGATCGAAACTGCAAAAGGAGCGCGGTAAAAAAAGAAAAAAAAAATAACATTGGCAGAATGGACACGGGGCTCTGCTACGAGTCCACGACAGATGTTGAAAAAAGTTTGGTATGTAGCAATCTCGTTTATGGCGATTTAAGGGCTTGTTTTGCAAATTGGAAGAAATCGAGCGGTGAAGGGGTGGAATTATACCCATTAAATGCGTTTAGAGGGTTAATTTACCCTTCCTTGTCAGTTTATTGTAGGTATTGTATTGATTTGTGTGCACACGTGCAGTTAGTTTCCGAGGAAGGAAAATCAATACCAATTAGATACACAGGTCGCAATTCATAACTTAGATTTCTTGGGAAGTATGTGAACTGTTTCGAACTATGTCTTAGAATAAACTGATAGGTACCAACTTATTTTTATGTTTACAACCAGTCGCTTACAATACAACCAACCTATACAGGGTGTAAGGGGCAGCCCTCCGCAAACTAACAGGGTGCATTCGGCTCCTCATTTTGAATCATATTCCACCGGAAATTTTCTCAGGAAAATTTTCATTTTTTTAATTTTTTTTTCAGTTATATTTTCATTATTTCAATGTAAAATTGCATTGTGTGTTCGCAGCACTCCATTTATGTAAAAAAAACTGCAAAAAAAACAGCAAAAAAAAAAACCAGCAATGGATGTTAAAATACTCTAACACTCTAACCAACGACGCGTGAAATCAGCTGTTCACTTTGTGTCTACGAGTTCATCGAACTCACCGCATACCTATTACCTACCCCTCCCAACCAGTAATAGACGCTCCAACTTGTGCACAAAAACACAAACAAATCAGGTTTATTGGATTCCCTTAACGTTCCTGAAAAAATTGCATGTACCGGTCATCTTAGTATGACATACTGAATTAACCCTATCAGTTTGCGGAGGGCTGTCCCTTACACCCTGTATACCTCTTTTTACTTATATCATTACTTACAGGTTTCCATTTAAAAAATCCGTGTTTGAAAGTAAATACATAAATTGTGAGTATAATGTCAAAGTAAATGGCCCAACACATGGAGTAAAAGTATCGTTAAAAGTGTTCGTGCTTCATACAAACTAAAGCAATTACATTTGTTGCCATGTTGACCAACATAACGGGCGATGTAAAAATGTTTTTCTCGACAGCTGTCGCGGGATTTTTAACCTTACGTATATAATATTCGATCCGATATTTTTTTAAATGGCAACAACAGTGTAAAAGAAGATGTAGTGACAAAAATTTAAAAGAGTATGCTTAGACGGTTTGGTCATGTTGAGAGGAGGAATGAAAGGCGACTAATAGAAGGTATTAACCTTGTATTAACAAGGTGTGAGTGGAAACACCCGGGAGGGGACGCCCTAGGAAGACATACAGGGCTATTTTTGAATGACTAGCTAAATTTTCACAGGGTGTTCTACCCATGAATATGAACAACTTTCACTATGGAACCAACTTTGAAATCACGAAAAAAAAACCAGCGGTCTCCTACAAAAGTTCAATACCTACTCGATGAAAATGTATGAAACAGCTGATTTTTTTTTTGCGATTTCAAAGTTGGTCCCATAGTGAAAGTTGTTCATATTCATGGGTAGAACACCCTGTGAAAATTTAGCTAGTCATTTAAAAATAGCCCTGTATAGTGACCTTATTGGTAATGTTCTTCACAAAGGTCAGGGGCGTAGTACTCGCACCCGGCGTGCGTGTGTGACCAGAGGGTTTAGTGCGAGTTTTTTATACTTTTACTCGATCGCGTTTACGTTAACGTTGACGTATGTCAATTCGTATGGAATAATTGTGTTTCGCATTATAGTCACCAGGCGGCGCTTATTTATTTTCAGTACAAATTGACGTTAACGTTAACGTGATCGAGTAAGTTTATAAACTCGCACTAAGGCCTCAGATGTATGAACGTAAACGAAGCAAAAGGAGTGTGTAAGGGTCGTAGCGGGCGGCGTTCTGTAATTTCTGCCTACCCCCGTGGGAAGAAGGCATTGTATTTACAAAAAATGCGACACAGAAAGAGAAAGGAAAAGTCAAGTGAGAAATTTAAAAAAAAATATTAAAAACCGTCTAGCTCCTAATCACTGAACGTATGGCGTATGGCGGTGTTTCGGGAAGACCTTGGAGCGAGGCTTCTAAGATTTGTATTTGGACCTTGTTTCACGGGCCACCCTATAAAGAATACCTACAGGGTTATCGATATCTAAACGTGATAAAACAACAACAATATTTCAAGTAACTACAACACTAGCGGTCGTTGATCCAAAAAAAAGAAACACCACATTTTTTTTTGGTTTTATCGTGTTTATATAGGTATGACCCTGTAATACCTTGATTTACTGATTAACTTAGATTTAAAACATTGCAGTTCCCTTGTGAAATAGCTCTAAGTGATGAATTACGTCAACCTAGAGGTGCCATTGGATGGCAGGGGCTTTTCGCTAAGTAGTGACCAAGACCTAAACTAATAAATCATGATTCATCCACGATTCAGAAAAACAGATAGGACTGCTTGCCACAGGATAGATCTTAGCAAAGTCGAGTCATGACAAAAGATTGGGCCAATATCTTATTATGAATATGTGTTTGGTTCTATGTTGACAGATTTGTATGAGGTCAAAGAAGTGGGCGAGAACAATGACGTATTACAGATAGACGCGTCATACACGAACATCAGTGCTTTCAAAAACAGCGTAAGCCATGATGTACCAACATACCAGTATATACTGGCCGCAAAGAAAAGGAAAGACGCATGCCGATACCTGTTGTAAGAAAGAGATGAATATACTTATTTAATTACGTCACTAGCTGCTGCATGTTCACTGGCGCGCGTGCGTGACTGATATCACGCCGGGCAATTGCCCTTCATTTAATTTGCCATTTTTGAGCCCGGGTAACGCATCTAAAGGTAATATATCATTGGGCGCGAAACGTCTTTGATTGTACCAGTTATGCCAACCTCACAACAATTCGAGGAAAACTTTTCGCAGCGTTACTGCAACTGTGCGCCATTGTACGAATAATCAGTGGGCATTTACAAAAAGGTGACAACTTAAAGAGTATTTAATAATGAAATATCAGACTCAGCATCTGCTCGCAATCCAATAATAGTGTTGTTTTTTTCTGTTCCTTGTTAACAGTTTCCCAATGGCGCCTTCGTGGTCAATATGCCGACATTTTGCACACCTGTGCACGTGCTACGGATAGAAAAAAAACATGGCCGACATTAAAGGCTAGTTCTACTTGCGCCCCGTGACGTATGAATTTTTATAACTTTGTTTCTTTTGATATATATTTTGAATATAGATCAATCAATCTGCCTAGCTAGCCTTTTCCCAACTATGTTGGGGTCGGCTTTCAGTCCAACCGTATGCAGCTGAATACCAGTATTTTACATGGAGCGACTGCTTCTGACCTCCACAACCCAATTACTGGGTAATACGATACCCCTTGGTAAGACTGGTTGTTAGACTTTTGGGCTTCTGACGACCCGTAACAATTGTCAAAGATCCTTGAATGACATCCGGGATCAACGCCTTAACGTGCTTTCCGAGGCACGGAGGAGTCTCGGTATGTAAAGATGGTCACCCATCCACGGGCCAACCCCGGCAAGCGTAGCTTAACCTGATTTATCAACCCGTACGGCTGTTATTACTTAGCCACGAGCTTCTCTATATTTTGAATATATATAATACCTAGTCCGACCCCGTTAAGACGATCTTTGAGCTACAATGGCTTTGTAAAATCAAGAAAGAAAATTCATATTATAACTTCTATTCTATAGATATAATCCACATGCCAACTTTAGCGAAACTGAGACAGCACGCCCTGGCAGGCAAACCATCTTTATCGATTCGACGTAAAGAAAAACAATTTACCTATACCTACGTATTTTTGAATTCGATTGTTATGTTATGTAGGTACCTACTGTACAGTAACCAGCCTTTTCAATCTAATATTCTGTGCTTGAAAATATAATATAAAAGTATAGCTTCTTTATTTGAAAACAGGCGCTTTATGCGCTTACTTACTAGTCCAGGTGCTGCCTACTTCAGTTATTTTTAAAGCCACTTGAGTTCTAAAGTTGTAGAAATAAAATTATTACGATGAAAGATAAACCCTGTACCGTTATTTCAAGGTATAAAGCTGTTTACACGAAGTGTACAAACCCATGTTTTTGTGAAAATGAATGTGACCTCTTAATTAATCGGTAAGTATTGTCGAAAACATTCGCCCTATTACGAACAATAACTCAATTATATAAAACCTTTTCGCCATTGTTTTAATAGTTGCTCAATTGTGCGTCCCTAACAACATTTATTTTTATATATAAATGCTATAAAATATTTTAAAATAAAGGGAATATTTTTGAAGAGTGCTTGTGTCTAACAAAGGCGGGGAAGTATCTATTGGAAACCGGAACGTTATCCGAGAGCCTGGCTTCCGCACTCTCGCTTCCGCGCTGGAGAGGCCATCCAACATGGCTGCGACAATATTAATCAATATTTCAACAACATTAGACTGGCGGGAGAGCGCCTCCTTAAGATGAGACACCTACTTTGCTGAGTTTCATTTCGTGTTTAGCTGGTGTTATGTCGATCTGTCATTTTGTGTTATGAATTTTGTTCCTCTTTTGTTTTCATCTGAATCGTGTGTTTTTTTTAAAAAAAACTTTGAAACTTGTAACTCATTTCGTGACCCTCACCACGCCACCGTAATTGCACAAAGTAAAGAGAATAATGAATGACTGATCAGAGATAGTGAAGATAAAGTGATTAGTGGTCATCCTATCTGAATATAATAAATAAATAAATAAATAAATAAAAAGGTTTATTGCGGAAACTTGTACAACTTTTACAGGAAATCTTACATAGGAACCTCCTTTTAAGTAAAAGATATACCTGTGCTAGGAGGTCCCGCTCTTCACTGACAAACTATATTAATGGTAAAAGTGGTGTACAAAAAGGTAAAAATAATTCAAACAAAAAATTATAAAAAAACAATAAAATAAATAAAAAAGAATAAAAATTACAGCAAAATCTCAAGTTAAACTATATAAGACATTAAACATAAAATAGTGTGTGTGAGTGTGTGTTTGTGTGTGTGTGAGTGTGTGTTTGTGTGTGTGTGAGTGTGTGTTTGTGTGCATGTGAAAGTCTGTACAAACAAGGGTGTGTGTACGTGTGTGTGTGTAAGTAGGGGTGTGTATGCGTGTGTGATTTCGACTCATAATGACGATGCTTGGAGCAATAATTCAGTCTCATCATAGGTCTTCATTTTCAGCCATTGAACAATTGCCTTTTTACAGTTTTTAGTAGTCATAGGATAAATGTTAATTATTTTATTAATTTTATTGTACAGGGCAGCGGCATTTCTATTGAATTGTCTTTTGGCATAAACAGTTTTAACGAATTTTACTGGTGCAACACTGTATTTTCGTCTTCTTTCCAGATGGTGAGGGTCGTAGGGCAGAGCTTTGTGTAATTTTAGGACAGCATGAAGTATGTATAATTTTCGGACTGTGAGAATACCGCTAAGGGAGTATAACTCATTGGTTGGGAATCTGTACGGTTTGGTATACATGACCTTGATAAGAGATCTCTGTAATGTCGCGAACAAGTGTTCGTCGCTCTAATAAATGGTTTCAAAGTTTTGTTTTGTAGTGTTGTAAGAAACTCGAATCTTGGAGTCTTATTTATTAAAACTTGAGCTATTTTTGAAGACTCGAGTCTTATAAATAAAACTTAGAACTCAAGTCCTTCAGAATTTGGAGTCTTTTGTAAAAAGACTTGATTCCTGCCGAAAAGAACTCAAAGACTGAGTCTTTTTAAAAGGACTCATGACTGAGTCCTCTAAAATCCATAGCTGTAGTTTAGTGTGTGTATTCATCGCTCAAATCGCTTTCGTCGTTACGATCGGTAGAAAAGTTTATAAATGTAATATGAGTAATCTATCCGTTGTGTACACCCGTAGTATAAAATTTGCTTAATTTGGGCTAGATGGCGCTGTGTAGGTAAATTGTTCCGGAATATTTATTTATTTTATTTTATTTGATAAAAGTAGACGGTATTGTGTTTTTATTATTTTATTTAGACATTTTAACTCGCATTTTGGTTCAGTAAATAGTCAGTGTTCAGGTGGATACTTTTGATTAGGTTATTTGCGTTTAATGCAATTTAATTGTTACAAATTTTTATTGTGCAATTTATTTTCAATCAGTAAATAAATATAGATGACGATATAAAATCACCCAGTATTACATATTATAATACACCAAGTCAAGTTCATGACTCAGTCTAGCTCTTTACTTAAAAGACTAAAACGGACTCAGAAGACTCAAAGGACTCATGTGACTAACGAGTCCTAGTCTTGAAAATCTACTCAAGTCTCGAAATGAAGGCTAAAAAGACTCGAGTTTCTTACAACACACTAGTTACAAGCCAAACTTAGATTTTTGCGACTATGGTACGATATTTATGTATTTGTAGTGAATATTTGTTTCGTTATTTTCCAATTCCGCAGAACACAGTAGCAGTTACAATAACGAGTGACTCTTTTATGCTCACTATTTGCCCAACTACCTACAACTACACTCGAAAACGCAATAACCAACCCTTTCTTCCATCAACTTAAATTCGAATAAAAAAACAACACACAACAATAGAATTTCAAATAAAACGACGGATTCAACAAATTGAACGCGAATGCGTGCGCGCAACCCGCGGCGCTTCGCCACTCGCGCACCAGAGGGCGCCAGGGGCGGTAGACCCGTACTGGGCTGGGCCAGGGTGCATGAGACCAGGCTTATTTACAAAATATAATAAATCAAAGGTTCATTCTTAGCAATTCCTAAATGAGGAATATTGGATGGAATATTAAAGATGCAGCAATCCTATCGATGCTCACTTACTGCCAACTATCCTGTCACATGCTACCAGACATGATGCTAAGCAAGAGTCGTGAAGATGAAAGCACTTTTGGTTTGTATGCTTATGCAGTAACCTAATATATTTTTGATAATGTTAAGAAGAGCAGTTTTGTTATGTGCAAACTGCATGTGCTTTCTCCTAGCTGTATGCGTGTTTGATATTCTTCAGTGACGTCAGTGGACCTTCTGTGCTGTGTATGCTGTGTGGCTAACTATAAGCTAATGAGAGTAGACAGAAGAGGAGGGTCTGGGTGTTAAAAAGTGTGTTGCTTTGTTTGTTCCTGGTTGTGGACTGTTTTTATTTCAATGAACATTTCTAGATTTGTGGTTGGGTTGACGTAAAGCCGTGCAGTCTAAGTTAACAACTTTTACTATGGGACCAAACCTGAAATCGCGAAAAAAAAAACAGCTGCTCCCTACATTTTGACGAGTTTGGTGTAGATAAATGTACTGAACAGCTGATGTTTTTTTTCGCGATTTCAGAGTTAGTCCCATAGAGAAAGTTGTTCATATTCATGGGTAGAACACCCTGTAAAAAAATTTCCACCTATTTTAATGGGACCTTTGTATATTAGTAGGAGGAATCCGCGCCACGCATATCGAAAGTGAAGCACAGTGAGTATGCCGGGACCGTTTGTACAAACACGCCGCACGCACACATTATCGCGCATTATTATTGGTCTTATGGCTTTTAGCGATAAGACCGCCCATTGTGTCACCCTATGTAAAATTTCAACATTTATATCTGTAATTTTTATGGTGTGCATAATAAAGAGTATTCTATCTATCATTTACATCATAGTATGCCGACCAGCCGCCATTACGTGACATGAGCGACGACGTACTTGCAGGTACTCAAATCACGCACACATAGATAGGTACGGTGCTTCACTTTTGATATGCGTGGCGCGGAGTCCTCCTTTTTTTATAAGTCTATGATTAGTAGGTACTTAAGTATTTTAAAAGAAGCCAAGAACATTGAACACTGATCATCTCAACTATCATCTTCCTAAATCACATTTTCACACTGATCATCTCAACTATCATCTTCAACACTGATCATCTCAACTATCATCTTCAACACTGATCATCTCAACTATCATCTTCCTAAATCACATTTTCACACTGATCATCTCAACTATCATCTTCAACACTGATCATCTCAACTATCATCTTCCTAAATCACATTTTCGTCGGTCGTTTCATAGCATAAAGTTCAGTCAGTTCCTTTTCTAATAGTAATTTATGATTCCGAAAATGAGTCCCAATAATAAACAGTAGGTAACCTCTATTGCTTTATTTCCAATATCTCATCGAAACTTTAGGTCGTCTCTCCTGTTTACGTAAATCATCTATTTTTAACAACAAGGCCAATAAGAAGCCCTACACTCCATCAATATCAACATGTGGACCACTACGGAAGCCCTACAGCCATCTCTCAATCAATGGAAGCAGTACAAACGACAAACACCCAGCTCTGTTCTAAAAACAATTGTATTTGTTTAAGTAAGGGGCGAATTCCACCCCTTTTGCGTGTGATTCTGATTATGTACGCTCTTTTAAATGATGAGGGCCAAAGTGGAATGCTGAACTGGTTGAAATTGACATTTGTAAGTGTGAACCACTGCTGGCTGAGACAAGTCAAAAATTATTTATTAACACCTTCATGTAGGTACCTACATTTTTGCCTTACTTATATTGTCTGGACATGTATCAAAAAACCGGTCAAGTGCGAGTCGGACTCGCGCACGAAGGGTTCCGTACCATATTATATGTTTAACAATCGCAAAGATAACTTTTTACTTATTTTATAATGATACTGTGAATTACAAGGTTATTTTTTGCAGTTGCAGAAAATCACCCATGTTTAAACAAAATACCTTATGAATCGCCGTTTTCAGTATTGTTGATTAAATACAGTATTCATGGTACTTACATGGTATAAAGATATTCTAATTCTTAATTTGTTGAATTGTTGCGCTAGAGCTCGTACAAAAATGGTCTAAAATTGCCAACTTTTACGGCCCCCTATTTCTTAATTTTAAAAGATAAAAAAAAATATGTTTGTACTCTACTCAATGAGTTCTAGACGATGACACCCCACATAACACATAATCAGCCTATAATGTTCCCACTGCTGGGACACAGGCCTCCTCTCGGTGAGAGGGAGTGGGCCGTAATCCACCACGCGGGCCCAGTGCGGGTTGGTAGATGTCACATGTCTTCGAATTTTTGGTTCTAGGACATGCCGGTTTCCTCACGATGTTTTCCTTCACCGTTTTGAGAGCAGCGGTGATGAAATAATGACATGATACCCCACATGCTAGATTAAAAATTTTATTTTTTTTTTCAAAATGAAAAGTTTATTGTATGGGGACCGACCCCTTAAATTTTTAACTTTGCTTTATTTTTATTATTTGTTGTTATAGCCGTAATAGACAGCGGAGGCTTAGTAAGTTTGTACTGGGCTGTACGTGGTTGTCTGATTTCATGGATTTTAATTTTCTTGCTCGGAACCCTAATTATTTTTCTAAAATAAAAATAGCCTAAGTTACTCCTTAAAACTTCAGCTATATGCCGTCAAAATCGGTGAAAATTCGTTTGGCAAGTTTCCTAACTTGACTCAAAGTACTATTTTTTTAATCGGACTGCGCTTTAAAATTCTTCTATACAAACTTTAACATCCCTAAACCTCATTTGAGGCGTAGTTTTGAAAAACTAATAATGACAAACATTATTACTTACTTATGCAAGTATTTGTGCTAAGTTTCAAGTTCATTAACCAAATTAATAAGATTTTTCATATAAACTTTATCTCTGTTTTCACGAACACAGATACCTAAAGAATTTCAAAAATCGTCTGGTATGTTTCCATAACTTGACTCAAATATTATTTACACCAATTTTAGAGTTAATCAAGCCCCCAATAAAATCCTCCGCTATAAAATTAACTTTTCACCCCTTAGGGGTAGATTTTTGGAAAACCCTAATACATGTTAGTCTTAATTTTTTGTCTCAGGTATAAAAATACATACAAACTTTGACACCCCCAATCCCTCTTTTGGGGGTAGTTTAGGAAAACTAAAAATGATAAACTTTATAATTTACTTAGATGAATATTCGTGCTAAGTTTCAAGTCTAATAACTCAAGGGATAGGATTTTTCATACAAACTTTCATCCCCTGTTTTACCCCCTTAGGGATGGAATTTCCAAAAATCCTTCCTTAGTGGATGTTTACACTATATAAGGTATCTATGTGCAAAATTTCAAGTCTCTAGGTCCATTGGTTTGGGCTGTGCGTTGGTATAATAGTCAGTGACTCAGTCAGGACTTTGATTTTTTTATATATATAGATTTACCATGTTATTTTAAGACCACAGACTTCTTATAGGTTTTCCTGTAATCTACAGGTATAGAACTAATTTCTGTATTTTTTTAAAAATTTTAGGCTCAGTAGTTTCGGAGATAAGGGGGGGGAATGGTCAATTTTCGTCTATTTTCTTAAATAACTTTAAAACAATAAATTTTAAAATTATAAAAAAAATATATTTGAAACCCTCATAGTAAGCCCTTTCATTTGATATGTCACTCGGTACAGTTTACAAAACTTTTTTTTTTAATTTTCTCATTTTCCCCCTAAAAGTGACTCTCATATTCAAAATTCATATATTTACTTTAGCTGTACGTGTTTGCGTCACAGAAATCCATATGTGTACCAAATTTTAACTTAATCGGTCCATTAGATTCGGAGCAAATTGGCTGTGACAGACGGACAGACAGACACACGAGTGATCCTATAAGGGTTCCGTTTTTTCCTTTTGAGGTACGGAACCCTAAAAAGTACACACATCAATAAAAGCACTGTGTAACTTTTAGGCTTACGTTTTCTACACATTTATTTAAATGCAAAAACAATTAAAGCCCTGGCCTGTCGCATTATGTCGGTACTTATAGATGGTCGGGGAATCGTTTCTGGCGCTGAGGGTGTTAACAGATCCATCTATTTTGATGTGAATCAAAGCTTCATTAGGGATGAAGCCACGTTGAACAATTGCCCTGGTAGCTTCACCACAGTTTATTATTAACTGGTGGTAAATTGGACTGACTATCTAGGTGGCTTCGACATGTATCCTTCACTAGCTTTTTCCCGCGGCTTCGCCCGCGTGGATGTCGAAAAATATCCCACGGGAACGTCCTACCGGGAAATCCTTCCTTATTCCTTGTCAACATTATAAAGGGAACCTCTGTGCAAAATTTCAGCTTTCTAGGTTCAAGGGTTTGGGCTGGGCGTTGATGAGTCAGTCAGTCAGTCAGTCAGTCAGGACTTCTCTCTTTAGTTATGTAGGTTTTTCCTTAAATGTGGAAAATTCTTTGTCTATCAGAAGAAAGCTTAGAGTGATATATTTTTAGTTCCGATCGACTAAGTTTCGTTTACTTTCAAGATAAATTATTATTTAAGAAATAAAGCTAAAAAAGTAGGTATTCCTTTTACCTACCTAAAAACTTAAATCCAAAAAGTGTTCAGAAAAACATTCGGAAGCGATTTTGACAATTCAACCAACAATTTGAAACATTGTTTCGCACGTTCTCGCAGTCGCACAGTGGGACGAGTAATTGCTCCAATCTGGACAAAAACACGCGCGACTCGTCGTATTTATTTATTTACTTAGTATTTACTGGGAAACAGTAACGAGTGCCGTTGCTCCGAGCTTCAAACAACTCCCAACAGTTTTTTGGCAGGTTTGTGTCGGTTTGGCGCAGCGGGCTGTTTTTTGTTTTAATTATGATTTCGTGACTTCGTTTTAATGAAGTTTGGGAAGTACTTACTGTTGCTGTGTCCTTACTTCATTAGAATAGAAGAATACTGGTCAAATGCTGTCAAATCTCAAGACCATCAAAAACCTAAGTTTACAGAAACTATGAGGTTAATCTTTTGATTTTTTTTCGGTTTCTTTTGGTTTTTCTTTTTATTTCACAAGACACAATAGTTATAAACTTATAATCTATGATAGAGAATTGTTTACTAAGTTTGCTTGATCCTTGCTCAAAATATTTTCGCTGTTGGATTAATTTGTGGATAACGATCCTGATTGCGTGATTACTTAAGTGTTTTTATAAAATATCTGTACCTGCCTCATATACAGGGTAATTTTTTAATGACCAGCCAAATTTTCACAGGGTGTTCTACCCATGAATATGAACAACTTTCACTATGGGACCAACTTTGAAATCACGAAAAAAAACCAGCGGTTTCCTACAAAAGTTCAATACCTACCTACTCGATCAAAATGTATGAAACAGCTGATATTTTTTTTGCGATTTCAAAGTTGGTCCCATAGTGAAAGTTGTTCATATTCATGGGTAGAACACCCTGTGAAAATTTGGCTGGTCATTAAAAAATTACCCTGTATATGAGGCAGGTACAGATATTTTATAAAAACACTTAAGTAATCACGCAATCAGGATCGTTATCCACAAATTAATCCAACAGCGAAAATATTTTGAGCAAGGATCAAGCAAACTTAGTAAACAATTCTCTATCATACATTATAATATAATCTATGATAGAGAATTGTTTACTAAGTTTGCTTGATCCTTGCTCAAAATATTTTCGAGGATAAGGATCAATTTGTGGATAACGATCCTGATTGCGTGATTACTTAAGTGTTTTTATAAAATATCTGTACCTGCCTCATATACAGGGTAATTTTTTAATGACCAGCCAAATTTTCACAGGGTGTTCTACCCATGAATATGAACAACTTTCACTATGGGACCAACTTTGAAATCGCAAAAAAAATATCAGCTGTTTCATACATTTTGATCGAGTAGGTAGGTATTGAACTTTTGTAGGAAACCGCTGGTTTTTTTTCGTGATTTCAAAGTTGGTCCCATAGTGAAAGTTGTTCATATTCATGGGTAGAACACCCTGTGAAAATTTGGCTGGTCATTAAAAAATCACCCTGTATATGCGTTATTGCACACTTGTTTGTTATCCTGAAGAAATGAAATACTTAAAATAAAATAAAACTCTCTAGCTAAACCAATGATTAAGTAGGAATATATCAATTTAACTGTTAAGAATTCAAGACAATACCAACATTCATTTTTTGCCTTTAAATTTCGAGATCAGCAACCACTCTTGCTCCTCTTATTCTAGGCTATGTTTATATTTTAAGGCCCTGGTTCCAAGCTTGGTTTAGCTCGGTGTGTAAGTGAAATGGCGTTATGGCTGTCTAGTTTGACGCACGAGATAGAAGATTCTCACGCGCACCGGAATTATGTCGTAAAAGTGCAAATAAAATCGTATAAAATTAGAAATTAACTATTTAATAAAAAGTAATCCATCACTGGATGCAGTTTGGAATTTGACATTTCATGGTATATTTTTAATTATAATTATAATTGCTAATGAAGGGATAAACAGCTTTTAAAGATTATTAGGAGATACGTTTAAAGATTTTTTTTGGTGCATTAAAGTATGTTTAATTATGTTTTGGCTTCCATCACTGTATGCGAAAAGGACTTGAAAATATCAAATTTTTTTTACATGTCAAAATTATTTACGGTTTATGAGATACACAGCTTTAAAAAACCACCTTTTTGATCGTTTTCAGGAAATCTGCGCCTTAAAAAGTTTTCTCTACGCCTACCTACATATTATGTCAGTCAGTTATGTTGTATTACGTATAGATTTATAAAGCTTGTAAATAATATTATGTATGTTTGTACTGGTTTAGGTGCGTTCCATGTATCGGTTGTTAAATATTTGTCGCGCGCCACTAAACACGAGTGCGGCCGCCTGCTCTCACTGCAGCGGTGTGCGCATGGCTTTAGGAAAAACTGAGACATTCCAAGTACTTGAGGATTCTTTTATAGTCGACTAGCTTTTGCCCGCGGCTTCGCCCGCGTGGATGTCGGAAAATATCCCATGGGAACGTTCATGTGGAAAACATAGGGCATATCCCTAACTTAAGAAATGCTGGGTTTCCCATACAAACTTTCATCCCCTATATCACCCCCTGTAGGATTATTTTTTAAGACAAAAAGTAACCTATGTCCTTCCCCAGGATGCTATATAAAGCCTTGCCAAATTTTATCGAAATCCGTGCAGTTTTGTAAATTTTAAACCAACCCGTATTTTACCCCCTTAGTGGATGATTTTTCAAAAACGCTGAACCGCATATTTCTTAATTTCCTACCAATAGCATAAATTTGTTATCCCTAACTTAAGAAATACTGGGTTTCCCTTACAAACTTTCATCCCCTATATCACCCCCTTGTAGTATTGTTTTTGAAAGTATCCTATGTCCTTTCCTCAGGATGCTATATAGAGCCTTGCCAAATTTTGTCGAAATCCGTGCAGTTTTGTAAATTTTAACATCAACGCCTATTTTACCCCCTGGGGGGATGATTTTTCAAAAACACTGAACCGCATATTTCTTTATTTCCTATCAAAGGCATACATTTTAATTTTCACATCCCTAACTTAAGAAATACTGAGTTTCCCATACAAACTTTCATCCCCTATATCACCCCCTGTTGGATTATTTTTTAAAACCAAAAGTAGCCTGTATCCTTCCCCAGGATGCTATATAAAGCCTTGCCAAATTGTATCCAAATCCGTGCAGTTTTGTAAATTTTAAAATCAACCCCTATTTACCCCCTTAGGGGATGATTTTTCAAAAACGCTGAACCGCATATTTCTTAATTTCCTACCAATAGCATAAATTTGTTATACCTAACTTAAGAAATACTGGGTTTCCCTTGCAAACTTTCATCCCCTATATCACCCCCTGTGGTATTATTTTGAAAAAAAAAAATAGTATCCTATGTCCTTCCCCAGGATGCTATATAAAGCCTTGCAAAATTTTGTCGAAATCCATGCAGTTTTGTAAATTTTAAAATCAACCTCTATTTTACCCCCTTAGGGGATGATTTTTCAAAAACGCTGAACCGCGTATTTCTTTATTTCCAATCAAAAGCATACATTTTAATTTTCACATCCCTAACTTAAGAAATACTGAGTTTCCCATACAAACTTTCATCCCCTATATCACCCCCTGTAGGATTATTTTTGAAAAAAAAAAGTAGCCTATGTCCGTCCCTAGGATACCATCTATAGCCTTGCCAAATTTTATAGAAATCCGTTCAGTGGTTTAGGCGTGAAAAGGTAACAGACAGACAGACAGACAGACAGACAGACAGACAGACAGACAGACAGACAGACAGACGGACAGACAGACAGAGTTACTTTCGAATTTATAATATTAGTATGGATGTCAGGATAGGTTGGTGCCTACATTTACAGTTGGCATGTATGGGAGAACATGTTTTTCAACTATAATGTTAAGTTTGTTGTTGGGATAATTTCATCCCAACTACGGAACGGAACCCTTCATTGTGCGTAGTCCGACACGCTCTTGACCGGTTTTTTTTCAAACATATTATTTCTGTTACCAGCGGTCGTTGACCCAAGAAAAAATCAACAACTCATTTTAATTTCTCGTGTTTAGATATCCATAACATCTCCTTCTTTACAAATACCTACCTACTATCCCACAATCTCACTAGACGCAGTCCCCCTACTGCCTCGTATCAATTGCCTCAATCGAGGCACAAACACGCGCCGCGGTCGCCCCGTCCTACGCCGCCTATCACTCTGCCCACCCCCCTGGAGCGAGCAGACGCCTGTGACGCTGCAAATAAAAAATATTCTCCACTTGCTGTAGCTAGAGAGCACAGGGATGTGTTGGAGAAAGAGTTTCGGTAAATGTAATGTTTATTCAGGTAAGGTGTAAGTTTTAGAGGTGTGTGCCTTAGTAATAACAGCCATACTGGTCGATCCATGATGTTAAACTACGCTTGCCGGGGTTGGTCCGTGGATGGGTGAAAATCTTTACATACCGAGACTCCTCCTTGCCTCGGAAAGCACGTTAAGCTGTTGGTCCCGGCTGTCAGTCGTGGATCTTTGACTGTCATTACGGGTCGTCAGAAGCCCGAAAGTCTGACAACCAGTCTTACCAGGGGTATCGTATTACCTACGCCGTAACTGGGTTGTGGAGTTAAGATAGGCAGTCGCTCTATCTTATTTAAATAAATAAAAAGAGAAGTCCTGACTGACTAACTGACTGACTGACTCATCAACGCCCAGCCCAAACCCTTGGACCTAGAAAGCTGAAATTTTGCACAGAGGTTCCCTTTATAATGTAGACAAGGAATAAAGAAGGAATTTCCGGTAGTACGTTCGTGTGGAATATTTTCCGACATCCACATGGGCGAAGCCGCTCGGGAAGTGCTAGTGTAAAATACTGGTATTCACCTGCATCCGTTTCGACTGGAAGCCGACCCCAACATAGTTGGGAAAAGGATAGGCAGATTGATTGGTGTAAACGAAGTGCCTATTTGAAGATGTTGAGGAGTATATTATAAGATACAATCTATAAGTGTTTTACATGGAGCGACTACCTATCTGACCTCCACAACATCGTTACTGTGCGTAACGATAACCCTTGGTAAGACTAGTTGTCAGACTTTCGGGCTTCTGACGATCCGTAACGACTGTCAAAGATCCACGAATGACAGCCGGGACCAACGGCTCAACCTGCTTTCCGAGGCACGGAGGGGTCGCGGTATGTAAAGATGGTTACCCATCTACAGACCGACCGCATTAAGCGTAGCTTAACCTGATCGATCGACCCATACGGCTTTTATTACTTAGCCACGAGCCACTTCGTTTACATCAACATACTGAAAAACTCTTTCCTATAGATATATTGTATAACCATAACCCAAACTAACATCTCAAAGCATATAGACAAATCTTTGTTAATATCGACTGAATAGATTTGTACCTATGTAGGTACACTCAACTATCTATTTTTTGTACCATAAAATCTCTCCACAAACATAAGCCTTAGTTCAGACATTCCAAAGCCAACTTTAGATATACCAGGTACTTACACCCTAAGCTGAATTCAGAAGCACCAGTCTACCTATAAAGTCTAGATCCAACCTTCACGGTGTGGAGTATGGAGGCCAGCAACAACACAAACACACAGACACGAGGGGCGTGGCGCGGGGCGGGGGCGGGGGCGGGGCGCCCGACTGCTACCGAGCTGTTCCCGGAAAATCTCTGCGAAACTGTAGCTGTAGATATGGAGTTATATTTTGTTATAGAACACGTCCTGTATTTGGTGTAGAGAATCTTCAGGTTAACACTGATGTTATAAATACAATAATGTGTCGGATCGAAAACTAAAGTTTGCTGATGTTGTTCATGTTTTATAAAGCTTAGTACCTATGTTACATGTATGTATACGTCGTTTATACATTTTTAGAGTCATTTTAATTATCTATAGGTATCTATCTATACAGGGTGCAAGTGTAAACAGTGGCAGTCTTTTAGGGGTCATTGTACTCATCATTATGAACAACTTATACTATGGGACAAACCTGAAATCGCGAAAAAAAAATCAGTTAAGTTCTCATAATTACACACACAGAAATCAAATACAAATAATTTTTAGCATTTTTACTTTCTTTTTGTAATTTTAATCCCTACATATTTTATGTGTTTTACCTTCTTCTGTAATAAAAGCTATTTTGACCTATATGTGTTACCAAATGGCAATAACCTTGGCTGTTAACTTCTACTGACACTCTTCTTAAATGCTGTTAGATTGGAAATAGAACCCATGGCTGAACGCTGACCCCCAAAATACAGGTCCAGGCCTAGTTTGGGGGTTAGGATCTGATTTGTAACAATACATTAGTGTGCTATTATTATAACTTGATTGTAACATGTATTTCCTAGTGTCAAATAAATATTTTTATTTTTTTATTTTATTTTTATTTTAGTTGTTCCCTACATTTGACGAATCTGCCCAACATAAATGTACTGAACAGCTGATTTTTTTTTCGCTATTTCAGGTTTGGTCCAAAGATTGCTACTGTTTACACTTACACCCTGTATTGAATACAAAGAGAAGTCATGACTGACTGACTGACTGATTGACTGACTCATCAACGCCCAGCCCAAACCCTTGGACCTAGAAAGCTGAATTTTGCACAGAGGTTTCCTTTATAATGTAGACAAGGAATAAGGAAGGAATTCCCGGTAGGACGTTCCCGTGGGATATTTTCTGACATCCACGTGGGCGAAGCCGCGGGCAGAAGCTACCTAGTGAAAATATAAAGTTGAACATGATCCGAGCCGCGGTCGGTTCCAACACTTCTAACTGAAATGACTGAATGAACTGGAGATGAACTGGAGCTAACATTCTACGTACAGACTTACCTAACTTAATATTATATCATTCTCTTTGGTGATAGCGATGTTGGAGCGTATCATATCTTCCTCTAATATATAAATGCATATCACCCGTGAGCACATCTTCTCACTAACGTTCATCCATACACCACACCACCACACTCCACACATGAACACACCACACATGAACACACCACACACACGCTCTTCACACTTCACACTCACACTAATGTAAAAATTGTTATATTAATTTTCTATTATAATATAAATTTAAACAATGTTTAATAAGATTAATAAGGATAAAATCCATAACCTACCTACTGATTGTGAGAAGACACTGGCTCCTGTAACACAGGTGTTGCTACCTAGCACAGGAGTCAGGGCTTTAATTTACTTGTGCACCTTTTGTTATGGCAATAAAGAATTTTTACTTTTTTATTTATTTTCTCTTAATGTGGAAGTCAGATAACCTACCTATTTTTAGCAGTAGACCGCAGTTAGTAGGATAGGTATTGGTTTTAGGAAATCCTTCAGATAAAAAGTCACGGGTTGAAAAAATGTAAGTTCAACACCATAATATTGAAACTAAATACAATACGTTCGTCTCAGTCCCTGCCGCTACCGGTAATGCTGAAAGGGTTAGGTTAAGCAAAGGCTATTGTTCACTCGCAATGTGGGTAACATATCCCTTCTGACAGGAGGCGTGCCTCATGCCTGCCATGACACCTATTTGTACAGCAATACAACTCCTGGCACAAAAATCGTCTTGTAACTATTTCAACATAAATTTTTGTTTGAATCAAAATCGTTTATAGCTACTAACTTTTTAGGCTGGTGCTAATGATTACTTAAAGCTGTAGCCGCTCCAGGTGCTTATTGTAGTTTGACGACACGTTTGGCGCAGTGGTTGAGCGATTGACTGCTGCGCAGCATGTTGCAACAAATATTTGTACGACCTACAAGTATTTGTTCCGAGTCTGGGTGTTTTTCTATCTATAATATGTATGTATTTACAAAAAAAAAATGTATATAAGTAGTTTATCAGCCATCTCGTTACCATAACACAAGCATTAGGTTGCTTAGCTTGGGGCTAGATGGCGTTGTGTGAAATGTCCAAGGATATTTATGTTTTTATTTGTTTTTATTTTTGTCTCGGTTATGTACAGACGCCAGCACATCAAGCTACTACAATCTGTCAAATTTCTTTAATAGATTTTCATCTTTATCGCTAAAGCATTAGGTTGAAAGTTGATTGAGAAACTGACAGTTTCGGGTGGCTTGATGTGCTGGCATCTGTAGGTACTTATGCTCTACCGTGACTCTAGGACAGGTAGGTAGGTAGGTATAGGTAAACCCTATCCGTAAAGGAACGCATTCCGTCTACGGCTTTTTTTTCTTATAAATATTATTATAGTAAAACTAGCTGCGCTCCATGGTTTCATCCGCGTAGACCGGGATAAAAAGTATATGTATAGCTTATATGTTAATCCAGGGTGTCAGCTACCTCCATACCAAATTTTAGCAAAATTGGTCCAGCCGTTTGAGCGTGAAAAAGTAACAAACATACAAACACAAACACACAGTCACAAACTTTCGCCTTATAATATTAGTGTGATAGTGACATACGAACATACATTACTTATACATATATCGTAAAGTAATACAAATAGGTAGGTAAACATCTAAGCTTGGAACAGACCTAATTTATGCAGTATTCCCCGTAGCGGGCATCGACCCCGCTACGCCAGGGTCTACGAGCGTAGACCTTGCTACGACGCTTTTCGAGTAATTACTGTAGGTTTACTTTCACCGTATTAAATATGAAACCATTGTTCAATGTTTAACAAAGAGGTGACAATTAATGAGGCACCCCATCTTTCAACTTTTCACTACAATAAATTAAACTAAATAAACGTATTGTCACACATTATTAAGATGACGCAACAAACAATTTGTCAAATTATAACTATTAATACGACCCGAACATCTGCTATACCTACTATTAACAGTTAACAACAAATAATAACGCACTAAATAAACCGCTAAACAACGCGTGAAATATTAAAGAAAAAACTGTTTACAAAACCATGACGGATCATTTTAATTTCTATAATGTTTTAACCCCGACAACCCTATGGGCATTCCCTTACTGAACACGAGTAAGCTAACTGAATTTGACTCAAAGGAAAATCAACCTTATGGCATGAGAAATAGAGTAGCCGAGTGGCTTCACAGTGTGAGATGTAGTGAGCATACAAAAGGTAGGAGGGTCCTCGGTAGGCGGCGCCGGGAGGCGGGGCCCGGCGCCGGCGCTCGCGGCGCGCCAGTCGAGTGCCGGCCGCGCGAGATGTCGCACCACTATGACAGCGCCACACAGTTTCAACATCCGAAACCTGCTCCCCGAGGCATCGTCACGCTCCCCCTCACCTTCCGACACTGAGCTCGACGTCACGGGCACAGAGACACCTCCGCCAGGGTCCTCCACAGTCACAGAAGAAAAGAAAAATGAGAAGCCGGCGTACAGCTACAATGCTCTCATCATGATGGCGATTCGCTCCAGCCCTGAGAAAAGACTGACTCTAAACGGTATATACGAGTACATAATGAAGAACTTCCCGTACTACAAGGAGAACAAACAGGGCTGGCAGAACTCAATCCGACACAATCTGAGTCTGAACAAATGCTTCGTGAAAGTGCCGCGGCATTACGACGACCCGGGGAAAGGGAACTACTGGATGCTGGACCCTTCCTCGGATGACGTGTTTATCGGGGGCACCACGGGGAAGCTGAGGAGGAGGTCGACGGCAGCGTCCAGGTCCCGACTGGCAGCGTTCAAGCGAGGTGCCCTGCTGCACCCCATGTTCGGGAACCCTTACGCGTCGCTGGTTGGACTGTACCCCCCTCTGCTGTCCGTTTACGGAAGGTATGCGCTGCCGAGCCCGCTGCTCAGGCTGCCACCACCCCCGCCCTCGTCATACCATCAGTTATATAGAAGGATACATGGGCTCACGGCCCCCATGAGCCCCCCGAACCCAGAGCCAGATCATTTAGTGAAGCACAGTTGATTAGTGAAGCAAGAGAAAGGGCTTTTACAAGATATTCGTAGATATCTTGGTAAAGTCAAAGTGACTGTGATATGTGGACAGTGTACAGTAATGGTAACGCTATTTATTATTAATATAAGATTTATATTAAAATTTTAACTTAATAAGAGGCTTAATTTAAGTTATGAAGCAATAAACGATGTTTCCGAAACGAGCGAAGAGTATTATTGTGAGGCTTTTATTCATTATGTTGGTGCATCAATATTATTGTTTAATCGTGTACGGTTAGGCCTACACTACACTGTGTAGCGGGTTTACTTGTGTAGTACACTTTTATATTTTGAAAATGATTACCTACAGAGTGCAGACAGTTTTTTTTTACTTTCGTAAAAAAAAATGCATTGATCATTGTTAAGTTATGAGAAAATCTATAGGTTTTGTTTATAATCAAGTTTTCACATAGGTAAGTCTAACAACTTTCGACCGGCACGTTATGGTTCTTACAACTCCAATCAATTTAGACTCATTACCACCTCGTGTTTTATTGATTTGATTAAGTCTAAGTTAAGCTTGAACATAATACCGCTATTGCAGTGATTAATAACTTTGTCTCCTGAGTTATTAATGCATGTCATTATTTTATGAGATACGCTAGTGATAAATCATCTGTCAGTTACCTGTCGAAAGTACTTATTAAAAAGATTTTAAGAACATGTCTAGTTAGAGATAGGTACTTCATTAGTAATTAAAACATGTAAACTTAAAGTAATCTACAATTTGGCATGTCAAGCAGGTAACCAATGTCGGCGCAAGATATTCTTGTCTTAATTAGCCGATTTTAGCCACAAGGATTAAGTAAAGAATGATCCAATTTAAAACCTAATCCAAGGAATGAAAAACTAAAACCTTAATATTTATTTCTTGTATTGTTAATTTGTTAAATAATTCTAATTAATAACATGTCATCAAAAAACTTCAAACATGACACCAGCACCAATGGCCAAAGTCAAGGAAGCAACGTTTCTGATCAACTGTCATCAGTGTCAATTTTTAGTTTTTACTGCCGTTTTTTTAGCAGAAAAAACTAAAAATTGAAATCGCATGACAACATCTGATTGTCATGGATTTCCGCAAGTACCTATAACGCAATCTTCTTATCTACTTAGCGTGTCGACAGCAATCTATATTGTGTCAGCCCAGAACATAGCTGGATGAATAAAGTTCTTCGCCTGGCAGAGCAAATATAGCAGTCAGTAAACGAGCAAACCTTAAGGTTTACTGACTGCTATATTAACATCTTGCAGGTAAAGGATACCTATATTATAGTCTATGGGTAGGACTACGACAGTCACAGTGCTTGGGAAGGGATTGGCGATTTCAGTATTTTGTTAAAGCAATTTGATATGTTGTAGGCGACTCACCTGATGTCATAGTACCTAAGTGGTCACTCCGCCCAATCTGCACTACTTAACAGAGACATCGAAAATGTGTTGCCAGTCTAGAAAAAAAGCTGAAATATCTCATGAGTAAATAGTTTCATACTTGTTTTACACATTAAAACTTCAAACCGGAACAGTAGGACACTAAAACTTCTAGACTCATCTATTTATTGAATACGGAACACCAACAGCATATACAATACGGAACACCAACAGCATATACAATACGGAACACCAACAGCATATACAATCAACATTGGCTTACAATAGTAGTTCTTTAGGAAAGTTATTAAGAGGTACCTACTGTTAATGCGTACACAAAATATAGGTTTTCATAACATTCATAGAGCAGAAGGTGTATAAACTAAAGTTAACTTCAACAAAAGAATACAAATCAGTGAAAAGCATGAACATGTCATGCGGCAATCAGAGGAACCAAAATTAAAACTTGATACATACTTAATACTACACTACTTAGGTGAAACAAGCCAGTGACAAGGATCGTGACGACCGTCAGATATTCAAGATAGCTCCTGTGGTATCCGCTCCATCGCAGCACCAACAAGCAACCTTAAACCCTTGAAAAGCCTGTCGTCGTCAATGCTGCCTCTGGAAGTATGCCCTGATCCAACTTTCACCAATATTTAAAGCAGAATAGGTAGGTACCTACTTACTGGATAACAACCAAACTACATTCTTATCAGTTCACTTGTCGCTTGAGTGGCCTGAAACGTTCAACAGATGGAGACACTTGTCTTGTCACATTATAACATTTTTACGCACTTGGAATTCTACCGGCATATCCTACCCATCAGAGCGGTATCCTTCACAATATATCATTGCAGTTAAATGGTGGCTCGTGGCTCTGTAATAACAGCCGCACCAGACGATCGATCAGGTTAAGCTACGCTTGCCGCGGTCGATCTGTGGATGGGTGACCATCTTTACAATACCGAGACCCCTCCGTGTCTCGGAAAGCACGTTAAGCTGTTGGTCCCGGCTGTCATTCGTGGATCTTTGACAGTCGTTACGGGTCGTCAGAAGCCCGAAAGTCTGACAAGAGAACGTCTTACCAAAGGGTATCCGTATTACCCAGTAACAGTTGTGGAGGTCAGATCGGCAGTCGCTCTATGTTAAATACTGGTATTCAGCTGCATATGTTTAGACTGGAAGCCGATCCCAACATAGTTGGGAAAAGGCGGCAGATTGATTGGTGGCAGAAAATGGTATAGTAATGGTTGTAATTGTCTACTAGTTTTTAGTATCACCATGTACAGCCTGACTTCACACTCTCTTTGCTTGCGCCAAGTTCCACTCTCCTGTGCCTGACAAATTCAGGTTCTACCTGCAATGGTACCAACTAGTAAGTGCAGGGATTTACCACAGTTACCTTACCACCTTTTAACTTTTTTATAGTTGCTTCAACTTATGGTAGGTATTATGGCACGCGGGCTACTAAATCGCATTGTGTAAATCAGGCTTTAATTATTATTTTATCATCAGTATAAACAAACAGGGATAATAGGTACCTGGGTAAAAAAAAAAAAATTCTATTGAGTCCGTCAGTCAGATAATAAAAAAAAATAATTAGACACGTATTTTTTGCTTGACTTACATAAGTTGGGCCGTGGGGCTCGCGACGACGTCACTTCTACGTATAAAATCTAGCTAGGTGTGACGTCATGCCATATTTTAACCAATGTATCGCCGTAATTTTTTGATTACTTAAAAAAACCGGTCAAGAGCGAGTCGGACTCGCGCACCGAGGGTTCCGTTCCGATTTCTGAAAAAGTGTGTTATTTAGAGACATCGTTTTATTTTCCTGTACTTAATCTTTACATAAACTTCTATCACATAGAATAATTTCAGATTTTTCTCTTAGCAAACTTCGGAGGTTAGGGGGGGGGGGGGGAACGGTATTTTTTTTACATTTTTCATCAAAAGTCGAAAACTATGGGGCCTAAAGAAATGAAAAAAAAAAAATGTTTGTGAATGTGCAAACAGCGTTCTTTCATATGATACCCCACATGCCCTAGTAGCTCTATTTTGAATTTTTAAAACCCGCTATCAGTCCCTGTTGCAAAAAAAAACATAAATATTTTTATTTCTTTATTATTTCCAAAATAGTTGGGTAAACGTCATCTAAAACTGTTCCAAATTTCAAATTGATAGCATTAGTAGTTCTCGAGATATCCAGCTGTGACAGACCGACAGACAAACAGACAGACTTAGTCACACCATAAGGGTTCCTTTTTTACCATTTTGGTACGGAACCCTAAAAAGTAAAAAATACGTGTCCAATATTTTTTAATAATATAAATGATGGACAAAAAAAATTTTAATTATGCCTGTTTTTTTGTGGATGGGAACTTTTACTGACTAAAATGACTAAATGTCAGACTTTTACTGACTAAAACCCATCCTTGTTCCTTCAGTTGCCTGTGCCAGGGCCACGGTATCTCTTTCGAACAACCCGCGACCCCGGCGGCATCGGCGCTATTGGACCCCATCATTGCTGATATCTCTATGAGGCGCGCGTGGAACACGACGCGCCGTTAGTCATCATACCTATTGCCAACAACACTCTTTCTCTTTCCACAGTAAAAGCTACGGCAACTTGGTGGCAATTCTAGTCATTAGTGAACTTATTCTAAATATGTATTCTAATGTCATTAAGATCATAAACATAATGATATTATGACGAAGTTGCCAAGTGACTCAGCACCTAGACTTGTCTGCAGTGAAGTTATTTTTAACTGGTGTCATTTAAAAACTAGATTATTATTATCAACAAAATATAATGTGTTATTTATGAATATCACCTCAGGACATTTCTTGATTGCTTGCATCTCTTTGCATATAGACCCACTTGTAAATATTTGTTTTGTTTACTTATTTATCATAAACTGGTCAAGTGCAAGTCGTGCTAATTAGTGTACCTATACATGGTAATGGTAATTCGACGTATTCCTGGCAGGACTTCATAGTAGTTTTAAAATGCAACAAATTAAGCCACCAAATGGTCTACCGAAATCAATATAAACTTGGACTAAGGGCCTCGCCCACAGGCGAGTGGGCAAGGCGAGTCCAAGTTTGCCGTTTCGCCAATGTCATCACGGAACTCTAAAACGTAGAAGCTTAAATGTCAATGAACACTTCAGTGTTCAAACTGTTATCGGTTCAATTTCGTCACGTTTTTTTTGGTTTCGAATTTAAACATTATCAGTTTTGGGCGATGCTCATCGGTTTAAAGAATATTATTTATCGGAGCGAAAACTGTGATAACATACATAGTTATTGACGATATTCGTGTAAACAACCTTTAGGTTCAAACCGTAGAGCATTAGTGGTTTAGTTATTGAAAACTACTAATTGCAACTAATGCAGAGCGCGTTGAAATATTGTAAAAATATGTCAGTTTATAAAACTGCTTACCACATCCGTGTTTGGGTCACAAAAAATTGTATGGTGTAGGTACCAAATTTCTACTTAATCGGTCTATTAGATTCATAGCAAATTGGCTGTGACAGACGGGCAGACGGACAGACACACGAGTGATCGTTTATAAGGGTTGTGTACGTCCGAATGAAAAAACGGTCCCATATAGGATCACTCGTGTGTCTGTTTTAAAAAGAGAGAAGAAGAAGAAAATCAATAAATCTACCTAGCCTTTTCCCAACCGGCTTCCAGTCTAACCGGATGCAGCTGAATACATACCAGTATTTTACATGGGGCGACTGCCTATCTGACCTCCACAACCCAATAACTGGGTAATACGATACCCCTTGGTAAGACTGGTTATCAGACTTTCGGGCTTCTGAAGACCCGTAACGACTGTCAAAGATCCACTAATGACAGCCGGGACCAACGACTTAACGTGCTTTCCGAGGTACGGAGTAGTCTCGGTATGTAAAGATGGTTACCCATCCACGAACCAACCCCGGCAAGCATAGCTTAAGCTGATGGATCGACCCATGAGGCTGTTTTTACTTACCCATGAGCTCCACGAGAAGAAGAAAATATGTATATTTAATTGCAGTACATGTATGTGATGTATGATGTGTGTGTGTGATGTTTGAGTAACCTGGGCCCCAAGTCTGCTATTTTTTACATTCCAACACGATCCCATTGCCACTGCATTGTCATTTTGCTAAAAGTTCGTAATCTGCTAAATTCATAATTTCATACAATGGAGTGTCAGTGGTTGACCATTGGAAAGTCATAATGACGCCATTATATTAGTAGATTACCAAACTTGTCAAAATCAACAATTATGAAATCAATGATAGACCATTCTGACACTATTGTAATAGCAGACTTGAGGCCCTGGTAGACTGCTGAATTGAATTACGAATTGTTATACCTCCTGCTGAATACTGAACAGGAGCCGTACTATTGCGTGAAAAAAGATCATGGATGGATGATTCCGTTGAGAAAAAACCGGTCAAGAGCGAGTCGGACTCGCGCACCGAGGGTTCCGTTCCGATTTTTGAAAAAGTGTGCTATTTAGAGACATCGTTTTATTTTTCCTGTAATCTTTACATAAACTTTTATAAGATTTTTCTCTTTCCAACCTTCGGAGATAAGGGGGGGGGGGGGAACGGTATTTTTTTACATTTTTCATCAAAAGTCGAAAACTGTGCAATCTAAAAAAAATTAAAAATGTATGATAATGTGCAAACAGCGTTCTTTCATATGACCCCCTTTCAGCACCTGTTACAAAAAAAAATATATATTCTTATTTTTTTCTTATTTGCAAAATAGTTGGGTAAACGTCATCTAAAACTGTTCCAAATTTCAAGTTGATAGCATTAGTAGTTCTTGAGATATCTAGCTGTGACAGACAGACAGACAGACAGACAGACTGAGTCACACCATAAGCGTTCCTTTTTTACCATTTTGGTACGGAACCCTAAAAAGGATGGTGCTATAGGTCGTATATGGCTTCGTCTCTCTCTCTCTCTCTCCCACTGGAACCATAATGAATCCTTAATCTTTTTTCACGTCATAGTGATTACTCAGGAACATTATTTCTGTTACGGACGGATGCTGACGACGATGCGTGAGTAGATATTCTTTATTTTACCTCTCTCTAAACTACTAACATTTAATTCACAATTTTATTTAAGAAGTATTTTGTGTAACGACCAGTATCGCGAAAATATTTGACAATTAAATACCTCTGTGGTTTGTTTTTCTTAAGTTTTATTTATAACTATGCGAATTGGCGACTGCGGCTTATATTAATCGTTGGTAGTGTCTGATAGTGATAGTTTGTGTAAATGTGCTGCGTCCAAACATTTTTGTTTACGAAAAAGTACGAAGAATATGTATAACGATAATAGTATGTATGTTTAAAAGTGATATTAGTTAGTATTTTAGTAAATATTAATAACTAGCTTTTGCCCGCGGCTTCGCCCGCGTGGATGTCGGGAAATATCCCACGGGAACGTGCTACCGGGAAATCCTTCCTTATTCCTTGTCTACATTATAAAGGGAACCTCAGTGCAAAATTTCCGCTTTCTAGGTCCGATGGTTTGGGCTGGGCGTTGATGAGTCAGTCAGTCAGTCAGTTAGGACTTCTCTTTTTATTTATATAGAATAGATAAGTACGAGGAGCTCGTGGCTAAGTAATAACAGCTGCACGGGGCGATCCATCAGGTTAAGCTACGTTTGGCGGGGTTGGTCCGTGGATGGGAGGCCATCTTTACATACCGAGACTCCTCCGTGCCTCGGAAATCACGTTAAGCCTTTGGTCCCGACTGTCATTCGTGGATCTTTGACAGTCGTAGGTCGTCAGAAGCCCGAAAGTTAGACAATCAGTCTTACCAAGGGGCATCGTATTACCCAGTTATTGGGTTGTGGAGGTGAGATAGGCAGTTGCACCATGTAAGTTAGACTGGAAGCCAACCCCAACATAGTTGGGAAAAGGCTAGGCAGATTGATTGATTGATTAATATCAAGTACCTACGCCGAAATCCAGAAAAGTGTTTAATCGGGGATGATAATTAATGCATCTCACCTCTCAGCACGACATCGCTACCCACTCAACTTGGTATGAAACATCTATAAGTTTGCAAAGTTTCAAACTTATCGTACTACATAATTAGAAGTGGGTGAAAATCGATATGAAAACTGCTATTACAAGTGAAAATATCAGACTACAGAACAATAGTTAGTTACCTATTGTATCTGTAGTCTTATGACAAATCTAACTAAACTCTTACACCTACAACACAACAAAACAACAACAACGAACAAAAGATTGAAAATTAATTCGCTCTATATCAACATTCCACGCGCAGAGTCACAGGTAAAACCGAGTCATCCGCCTAACTTTTAATATTCCGCCAAATCACGTCATCCATAATCACTCCAAGTTCCGTCCCGACACAGTAAAGATAGTTTAATGACGTGATTTCCAGTTCCCGTTGTCAATGGTTACCGATTCCGCCATGTTGAAATAGCTGTCAGTTGCTTTGATGTCATCAGAATTATAACGGCGGAATAACTTTACTGTCGCTGGTCGGTTTGTTATAATGTTGATTAAATAATATCCGGGAATTTGTTTGTTATTTATTATAAAGATTTCGTAGCGATTTTCTTTGAATGAAGCTGTCATTTCTGTGAGTATGTACCTAAGTGGCTGAAACTCTCATCATCTGCCTAGCCTTTTCGTCGGCTTCCAGTCTAACCGGATGCAGCTGAATACCAGTATTTTACATGGAGCGACTGCCTATCTGACCTCCACAACCCTGTTACTGGGTAATGCGATAACCCTTGGCAAGACTGGTTGTCAGACTTTCGGCATTCTAACGACCCGTAACGACTGTCAAAGATCCATGAATGAGAGCTGCTTAGCGTGCTTTCCGAGGTGCATGTAAAGATGGTCACCCATCGACGGACCAACCGCGGCAAGCATAGCTTAACCTGATAGCCACAAGCACCTGAAACTCTGTCGCTATAAATGTGAAATAAAGGCAAGCGCACATTACAGCCGCAGCGGGCCGCCCTCCGTAGCGCATTGATTTCAGTACAAGCCCGGTGCGGACCGTCTGTAGAGTGCGATACCGATGGCTATATAAAATGTATGATTTTTGCGTTGCAGTGCGGCCCGCCCTAATGTGCATCAGGCTTAAAAGTACCTTTGTCCTGATGAACAAATGATTGTGCTTACTTACTTTATATCGAAACCGTTATCATTCTGTGGTCGGTTTAATTTCGTGTTACCTGCAGCAGATTTTCTCGAACTTATTTTTCCTCTGGATTTTCATTTTTCAATAGATTTTCAGTAGCTCCGTAGGGATTTAAATACATCCGATCATTTGTCATATGCGGTCAAAAGGGATAGTACAGCAGCGGCATTAGAATACTGAGAGCTACAAGTGAATTGTTAGTTGTTAGATTTAAATACATCCGATCATTTGTCATATGCGGTCAAAAGGGATAGTACAGCAGCGGCATTAGAATACTGAGAGCTACAAGTGAATTGTTAGTTGTTAGATTTAAATACATCCGCTCATTTGTCATATGCGGTCAAAAGGGATAGTACAGCAGCGGCATTAGAATACTGAGAGCTACAAGTGAATTGTTAGTTGTTAGATTTAAATACATCCGATCATTTGTCATATGCGGTCAAAAGGGATAGTACAGCAGCGGCATTAGAATACTGAGAGCTACAAGTGAATTGTTAGTTGTTAGATTTAAATACATCCGATCATTTGTCATATGCGGTCAAAAGGGATAGTACAGCAGCGGCATTAGAATACTGAGAGCTACAAGTGAATTGTTAGTTGTTAGATTTAAATACATCCGATCATTTGTCATATGCGGTCAAAAGGGATAGTACAGCAGCGGCATTAGAATACTGAGAGCTACAAGTGAATTGTTAGTTGTTAGATTTAAATACATCCGATCATTTGTCATATGCGGTCAAAAGGGATAGTACAGCAGCGGCATTAGAATACTGTGAGCTACAAGTGAATTGTTAGTTGTTAGATTTAAATACATCCGATCATTTGTCATATGCGGTCAAAAGGGATAGTACAGCAGCGGCATTAGAATACTGAGAACTACAAGTGAATTGTTAGTTGTTAGATTTTTTGTTGAGCAGTAAGTACGTTATTAAGGTTCCGTACCAAAAAGGTAAAAAAGGAACCCTTATGGTGTGACTCAGTCTGTCTGTCTGTCACAGCTGGATATCTCAGTAACTACTGATGCTATCAACTTGAAATTTGGAATAGTTTTAGATGAGATTTACTATTTTGCAAATAAGATATAAATAAAAATATTTATATTTTTTTGCAACAGGGACTCAAAGGGGGTCTTAAAAATTTAAAGTGGGGCTACTAGGGCATGGGGGTATCATATGAAAGAACGCTGTTTGTAAATTCTCAAACTATTTTTAATTTTTTTTTTGGCCGCATAGTTTTCGACTTTTGATGAAAAATGTAATAAAAAATACCGTTCCCCCCTCTTATCTCCGAAGTTTGCAAAGAGAAAAATCTGAAATTATTCTATGTGATAGAAGTTTATGTAAAGATTACAGGAAAAATAAAACGATGTATCTAAGTAGCACACTTTTTCAGAAATCGGAACGGAGCCCTCGGTGCGCGTGTCCGACTCGCTCTTGACCGGTTTTATTTTACTGTAGCGATAGCTAGCAGATGTAGGGCTGGAGACTAGTTAAGTAGTTAGATCTATGTTCAGCCGAAAGGAGCTTCGGTTTAGTTCAACGTGGTATGCCATGAAACCTGTTGTAATATTTCATCCTGATTTACACTAACTGGTGCTGCCAATACTGGCAGTGACCATAATGACTAAACGCTTAATTTAATCGGCTCAATTTATCCCTTGCGAAGTAAACAGAGATAACAACACAATAATTCACTTTTACTTCACAAGGTAATACGTTGTTGACATTTTTATTTTGTGCAAATTCTCTTAGACGCTGATAAATCTTAAAATAACGTACGATCAACGCGACAAGACAATGACTAATATATTTTGTCGACAGACGACGTACGGACAGCCATTCTGCCGTCTACGAGCAGCAAATCAAACGACGCGATGCTAACAGTCGAAGGCACGCTAAACGCTGCCAACAAAAACAAGTAACTCGAAACCGATATAATCCGACCGCACGGACCATCTCTCATTCGACACAAAACATCTTGCTCTAGAAATATTGTGAAAACCAGCAACCCCAAATAAATCACGGTCGCCATTTTGTCCCATCGTTCCCGCGCTTTTTCCCGACCACAGACAATTAGGCGGGTGACAGCGCACCATAAACAAGACGCGAGTTAATCCGCGGATTATCGTGAGCGCACACAACCGGCGTGCAGCGAGTATTTCTTGTAAATAATTGTAAATCTACGTCAAAACGCAACGACAGATACATATGTTTGAGGATTATGGGGCGGAGATTAACCCGTTTTATGCTGTTTTATGCGTCGCGTTCGGTTCGACTGTGTTCGGTAACTGACGACTTCCCGCCAAAATGGTAGTGTTAATCTCTAGTTAAATATGGTAACGTCTTCTCGTGGTACGGTTTCGGGAAATGAGCTCTAAATACGGATTGTTTTTGTAAACTCCAAAAAAGATGACTGCTTCAGTATGAAAAAGTGACGATTTCCATACTGACGTGCCGATTTCAGAGGTTTTTAATAAGCCTGTCATAATTAGGACGTAAATTATGTCGTAATGAACCTTAAATATTGATACAAAATGTTTAATACCGAAGAACACATGAAGTTTATAACCAGAATCGAAATAAAAATAATAATCATGTTGAAGAGAAGACGTGCCATTTCTTTGGCATAAATTGTGATAATTCCTTAAATACACTTGCGTGCAAAAAAATTGGCCCACCCCATGCTCTCTATTTGAGAGACGATAGCTCAAAGATATTAATGTATTTATTTTAATTATTTTATACTGAGTGAAGGTAGGTAAGATAAAGTTTATTTACACATACACATATACTTTGATAAAAGCAATATTCTTGACAAGATCGACTCGATTCTTCTGATGTTCTCATCAATCACTTTTGTTTGAACAAACTGCGTGACTTTTTTTTGACAGTGAAGTTGACATAAGCTTAATTTTGTTTATTACTGTTCGTTTATTGATCATTTGACTTGAATTTTTAACCAACTTGAAAAAAAGGAGGTTTTTCATTCGATCTGTATGTTTTTAAATTCGCGTTTTTCTCAAAAAGTAATAAATCAGTTTTGATATTTTTTTCACTTACGTAATCTACATACAGTCAGGAAGGTTTTAAGTACACAATATATTAGTTTATTGTTAATTAAACTTGTTAAATTTTCTCGTTTCATATCGAAGAGAATGGGGTGGATCGATTTTATTGCACGCAAGTGTATCTCCACCTGTACCTACATACCATACATTATACATTTAATCCACTATGGATGATCCTTCTTCTGAATCTTAGCTACAGGTACTTAGCACGCCACACGGTGTTTAAACTCAAGATGACAGCGTATGACAAAAATTGTCATGACAGAACATTCATGAATTCGAAAATTGTATCGTGGAGTCCTTTCACCACATTGTCATCAGCTAATCTTGTAAAAAAGGGTTTATTCGGACAATCGCCGACACAATCCGGATATTTTCATATTTGCGATTCTTTTGTAAAAATTGTTTATACACATTATATTTATTCAAACTACATGTTTTGCACACATTGCTATATTTAAATCCTCAACCCTTTGAAACGGATGTTATTCTTGCCAAATTGTGTCCCCAAAATAGGATTTGTGTATGATTTTATGAAATTTTTCGACAAAAACATATAATTATTGTGATTGTCGTTCTCCATTGATGATATGTCCGAATATTTTGGGGTGCATGAATCGATTCTTGGATAATCGCTTTGCTCTTTTGAAACCGTCGTAATAATCTCTTCTCTATGGTCAGGAATCATGAATAGATAAATGCAGTATGCTACTCTAATATTTATTCAGTCATTATCGTCTCAATTTTGAAGATTGTGATGGGCAATTTATTTCTGTATTCCATATGAGGTTCCACACTGGTGAGCTTATATTGTAAAATGTACAATGCACTGAGATTTATTTCAACAATACTAGTGTCAAATTATTCGTAGGTAATAGAGGTATTAAGACTGACGTCAGTAAGTACCCATTTATTTGTTCCTTTCTTATCTCGTCTTGTCTGTTTATAGATGTGTATCTATGTATATAAATAAACTGTTACATAAATAAAAAATAAATGACATTTGGAAGAAACTACAACGTCCTGTAGTTAAATAGTAAAATTCTTTAGAGGAAAATCAAGAAGCGTTAAATAAGGCTGTTGCGGAAGCAGAACAACATGTCAATGCACTAACCAAACAAACTCTACTAACTGACAATGTCCTTAAAAATAAATACCTACCCTACGGCCATTGCCTGAACTCTTTCGCAGTTTTAACTACTACCTACTTTGACGTTTATCGCAAGTATTCGTAACTACTAAAGCAATTAGCGATCACAGCACCACTAAGCTCAAACCTACAGATAATTGTTTATCATTTCATCTCAGAGTTAGACTACACAACTTTTTGAAGTCGTTTGGCTTTCATTCGAGATCAAGCGATCCCCTCTATCCCCCTCTAATGTGATCGTACACAATCACTGGCTGTTTATCAAACAAACCAGTTATGAACTCTTCCCAGTGTTTCATAACAAATTAGTTTTTTGAATGTTCTCAGAACTTCTTGATTTTGAGCATTTGTTTGTAGATTTCCTGTAGTGCTATTCTGTAAATATCACACCGTGAAAACATAAGTGAAGTGATCTTAAAGTGATCTGTTAATAGTGTCAACCCCCATCAGTTGGAATGACGGCTCACTTCACGCTCACTTCACCTAAGTTATCACATGTTTACAGAATAACACTGCTTTATTATTTGAGTGAAAGTTTCATGAGTTGGATCACTTTTCAAATGGCATTTTTCTGTCAAATAGGCTCAAGCCAATAAGCACTTTCTAAACGTAAACAATACTCACGTTGAAAGGAAAGCACCCAGAATCGTATGATAGTTATTATTTACTTTATATACTTTTCTATCGTGAAAACTTTTGAATTTGATACACAATTATGTTATTGCGGATTAAACAGTAAGACTAGGTACACTACTACATTTTCACAAAGTTTCGGTACTGCATTTGGTAGGCGGTTGATTGTGGAAAAAAGTTTTCACGCTTCTAATATGTATAGGTTATGATGCTATTCGTTGAATATATCAAATTTTTCACAGAAAGATCGGCATTTTCTGTGATGTTTGCACTTATAAGCGATCCCAAGGTTCACGCGTATTGTCCTCCATTATAGAGTACAGTTGGGTGACTTGGGTGGAATACAGGAGTTAGTCACAGTTCCGTAAATCTCACACAGACAGACCCGAGATGCGAATCTAAAAACTATCCATTAACTTAACGAAAATTGTTTTAGATACAAATGTTTTTTCGTTTTTCCCAAGACTGTTTCCAGAATTTTTCAACAAATTTCCAACTAATGTACCAACATCAGACGCGTACAGTAATATTTGTAACAGTTAACACGAACCAGTAACGGCGGCTACATCAAAGGCAACAATTGCCGAGATCAAAGGCGTCGCCGCGTAAAGGTGGGTAGCGACAGAAGATCGCTATTTGTGCTCACAGATTAGCTGATCAATTTGTAGATATTACATTACTCTTTGGTTGAATTTAGGCGATTAGTTTTATATTGTTGGAAGTTAATAAAAAGAAGTGTCTTCTCTTTTATTTGAGTACGGCATTGGTAGAGTGAGTCATCCATGTAGCAGAGACAGTTTTCATCTATCTATAATATTAGGATCTTTGTGAATGTGATGATGGTGAAGTAGGGATTCATATTTGATGGCAATTTATATTTTATCTTATTGTCTTAGTCTACTCAAAATTTTTAGTAGGTATTTATCTTCCAGAACTGCAAATTTTCAGCTCATTTTCATTAGGTAACTTAAACTCATAATTGAATGTTGAATACCTAGAACTTACATAAATAATAAAATGTTGGTAGGTTTAGTTGTAATACAATTTGCATTTCGTACTTAAATAAGTCAATTTGTTCGTTTCATATACACCCAGCCTAAGGTGAGCGAGGCACCTGCGCGCGCGCATGAAATTAAGACGTCATTCAAACAACGCGGAGTTTTAATAGTTAATTCTTAGAAGTGTTGTAGACTGGCCACACTGAAAATAAACTGAATAGTTTGCTAACAAGGGGCCAGGTGGGAAGAGGAGTGACTGAAATGGAAAGAAAGATTCAAGCAGACATTCAGGCGCTGAGTCGTGAGGTCAGCAGAGATATTAAGTGCTAAGGATGTACTGATTATTCAGTCGATTATTAGTTGTACCAATCAATCTGCCTAGCCTTTTACCAACTATATTGGTGTCGGCTTCCAGTCTAACCGGATGCAGCTAAATACCAGTATTTTACATCGAGCGCCTGCCTACCTGACCTCCACAACCCAGTAACTGGGTAATACGATATCCCTTGGTAAGACTGGTTCTCAGACTTTTGGGCTTCTGACGACCCGTAACGACTGTCAAAGATCCACGAATGACAGCCGGGACCAAGTGTTTTCAGAGTCTCGGTATGTAAAGATGGTCACCCATCCACTGACGAACCCCAGCAAGCGTAGCTTAACCTGATGGAACGACGCATGCGACTGTTATTATCTAGCCACGAGCTCCCCTTATTAGTTGTACCGTTGTACCTAATTGGTAAAATACAAAAAATCTACCTGAAAAATATCTATACTGACGTGTACCTATATCAGGACTTAATGAGGAATACCGGTGATAATTAACGAATTTTAACTGAATTTTTGAACTGCGACACGTAAAACACTACTAGTTGATGTACAATAGAACTTTATTTTGGATCTCTACAACGAAATTAGTCACAAATGGTGATGGAAAATATATGGAAATGAAGATCAGTTTTACCTCCTAAAATTATTTCTACTTAAGGTAAATAGGATAAATAATATACTAATAAATAAATAATAATATATAATAACTTTGTCTGTAATCCGTATAAATGACGTTTCAAGTTTACGGTAGGTAGCATTGATCTAATGATGAATAATTAACACTCATATCCATCACAAAAAAAAGTAGTTAGATTAATTGAATCAATGCAGTAGTGGTATAAGTGTTAATCGATTTCACTTTAAAATCGTTAACAATAGATTTCATAACTTAGATCCGGCTACCATTCATTGTTTATTGTTTCAAAGACTGGTGTTACATTGTTTCTTCATAATTGGCTTAGTTATTAGCTTGAATGCAGCTAAAGATAGGCCTGCCTATATCTAACAATAAAGAAAGAAAAGGACCTGCATCTAGTACCTAGTAAATAAAGAAAAGGCCTATACCTATATCTAGCAGTAAAGAAAGAAAAGACCTACATATATCTAGCAGTAAATAAAGAATAGGGTTACCTATATCTATCAGTAAAGAAAGAAAATACCTACATATATCTAGCAGTAAATAAAGAATAGGGTTACCTATATCTATCAGTAAAGAAAGAAAATACCTACATATATCTAGCAGTAAATAAAGAATAGGGTTACCTATATCTATCAGTAAAGAAAGAAAAGACCTACATATATCTAGCAGTAAATAAAGAATAGGGCTACCTATATCTAGCAGTAAAGAAAGAAAAGACCTACATATATCTAGCAGTAAATAAAGAATAGGGCTACCTATATCTAGCAGTAAAGAAAGAAAAGACCTACATATATTGGAGGTCGCATATTATAGATGCACTGGCATGTGTGAATAATCTTTTATACATGTCTGTCACCAATTTAAATAAGCGTAGTTACGGCCTTGTTTATGTTTTTTATGTGTCACTAGCTTGTAAAGTATTAACCACGAATATAGTACTATCAGACTACACTGCTACTCTTGTTATTACCCCTTATTTTACAATAGGTTATGGTCTTATACATGCTCTGATAGTGCTAGAGCATTTAATAAGTGGAGTGGTTTAAATATTAATTGTGAAACTTACGAAATCTCAATTATGTCAACTGAAGTTGGCATAAGTGGTATTAAGAAGCTGAAAGGATCGTCAGACTACCCAAACTGGAAGTTCTTGGTGCGAAATTACTTGGAGAATAAAAACTGGTGGGGAGTAATTTCTACAAATGTAGTAAATGCTGACGTAGACCGGCAGGCACGAACGACAATATGCTTGTTGTTAGAACCAGAGTGCTTTACCCACGTCTACAATGCGAAGACTGCGAAAGAAGCCTGGAACAGCTTACAGAAAGCGTATGAAGACAAAGGTTGGGGAAGACGTATACATATTCAGCGAGAGCTTTTCAACTGTAAGTTAGAGAACTTTGATTCTATGGAAAGCTTTATATCCAAAATTACATTCCTGACACAACAATTGTCCGATATCGATGCACAAATCCCTGATGATTGGATCATATCGATTTTGCTGGGTGGATTGACTGCTGAGTACAGCCCTCTTATCATGGCTGTAGATAATAGTGGACAAGAGATCACGTTAGAGCAAATTAAAACGAAATTGTTACAAGAAGGAAGTAGACAGAGTAAGTTGAACACAGAGTACGAACAAGCCTTAGTAACACGTAAAGTACAGAACGATGCAAGATCTAATATCAAAACTAACGATCGTAAGCAGAAGTTCGTCTACAAGTGTTTTAAGTGCCACAAGCAAGGACACAAGGCGTCCGAATGCAAGGAGCGGATCAAAACCGCGAATATCTGCCTGAATACGAAGGAGGCGATACACAAAGATAAGTGGTATTTAGATAGTGGGTGCTCAAATCATATGACCCACGATAAAAGCAAATTGTTGTCTTATACACCTGAAAAGGGCAACATGAAGATCTCAGTAGCAAACGGCGAGAAGTTATTGGTGAAAGGAAGAGGAAATGCTGAACCACGAGTCAGCGAAAACGAAAAATTTATTTTAGAAAACGTTTTACATGTTCCTGATTTATCCATGAACTTAATTTCGGTGAGCGATTTGACCAAGAAGAATTATTGCATGAATTTTGACAAAGGAGGTTGCATGATTCAAAATAAGAATCGAATTGTTGCAAGATGTCAAGAGGTCGACGGAATTTATGAATTGACAGAAAATAAAAATAACGTCGTGAATGTGACACTGTCAAAACAAAATGAAAATATTTCGAACATTTGGCATAAAAGATTAGCTCATTTATCGCGTAATTATATGAATAAAATGAAAGTTTTAGTAAGCGGTATGGAATATAAGAGTACCGATTTATGCGAGCCGTGTATTCCATGTATCGAAGGAAAGACATGCAAAAGTCCCTTTAAAAACCAAGGTACGAGAGCGAACGAGGTCTTACAGTTGGTTTTTAGCGATGTTTGTGGACCTATCGAGGAGCCGTCGTTCGGTGGTTCGAGGTATGTTCTTCTATTTATCGACGATTATACTCGGAAGACTCATGTGTATTTTTTGAAGAACAAAAATGAAACTTTTGATAAGTTCCGTGAATACAAGGCGGAAGTTGAGAATGAGACGTGTAAATCTATTAAATGTCTGAGATCTGACAACGGCACAGAGTACTGTAATGGTAAATTTAAATCTTTTTTGAAGTCTGCAGGTATAAAACACCAGACGACTGTACCGTACACGCCGGAACAAAATTCTGTCGCAGAAAGAGCGAATCGGACTATAATAGAAAAGGCCAGAACATTACTGTCAGAATCAAATCTGAGCAAGAAGTATTGGGCCGAGGCTGTTAATACTGTTGTATACCTAAAGAACAGAAGCCCCACGAAAGCATTGAACAATACAGTACCAGAGAAGGTTTGGACTGGAAAAGATGTGGATGTTAGTCATCTGAAAATCTTTGGTTGTTTGTCGTATAGATTGATACCAAAACAAAAGAGACGCAAACTGGACATGAAGACGGAACCGATGATTTTTATTGGATATCCAGATAATCAGAAGGGTTATCGTCTAATGAATCCTAAGACAGGTGAAGTGACAACTGCGAGAGATGTCAAATTTCTGGAAAACGTTTTTCTTCAAAAAGAAAACGTGGAAAAGTGGGAAGTGATAATAAACTTGAATACAGATACTGTTCCTACCAGTTTATCCATCGGATCTACAAGCAGATCTGAACCCTTGGAGGCTCACGATGATGTGTACCGTGATGCTGTAGACGAGAACGTGGAAGTATTGGAGGAGATAGGGACTGAACCTCCTGAATTTGTAGTACCAGAGCACGTACCTGATGATGTATTGACTGAATCGGAAAGAAGGTATCCAGTAAGAGAACGGAGACAAGTCGATCGGTACGGATGCAATGTTATGTATGCCAAGGAGAGCAATCTTGATGGTGATCCATTGACTATTAATGAAGCGTTGGCGAGACCCGATGGTGACTTATGGCAAAAAGCGATAGACGATGAACTTATGTCACTAAAGGAGAACCAGACTTGGACGTTGGTGGATCTTCCGGCTGATAAGAAGCCTATCCAGTGCAAATGGGTTTTCAAAATTAAGAGAGATACCGATGGCAAGGTAACAAAGTACAAGGCTAGACTAGTAGCAAAAGGCTTCACACAGGTATGTGGTGTAGACTATACTGAGACTTATTCTCCAGTAGTTAGAAGCTCTACTCTACGTCTGTTGTTCTCGCTAGCTGTTGAATACAGTTGGTTTATTGACCAGTGGGACGTCACGACCGCCTTTTTATATGGTAAAATTAAAGAGGATATTTACATGTTCCAACCAAAAGGAGCAGTAGTCAAAGGTCAAGAAACCAGAGTATGTAAGCTGCAGCGTTCTTTGTATGGATTGAAACAAGCTTCGAATGCTTGGTTCAAGGAATTGGACAAAGAGATGTTCAATTTAGGTTTTGTGCAATCAAAAATAGAACCGTGTTTGTATCAAAAGGAACTTAAAAATAATAAGAAGTTAATTGTCGTTATTTACGTAGATGATCTTTTTATTTTTGGAAATTGTGAACAAGAAAAGCTAAAATTAAAAACCGGTTTGCTTGACAAGTTTAAAGTGAAAGATTTAGGCGCGGCTAGGCATGTTTTAGGCATGAGGCTGAGAAGAGATAAAGATGTTATTTGTCTAGATCAGCGACAGTTCATTTCGGACATATTGAATGAATTTAACATGACGGACGCTAAGCCAGTTTCGACTCCCATGGAAGTCGGAATGAAATTAGAAAGATCGACAAATTCCCATAGCGATCTGCCATATCAAAGCTTAATAGGGTGTCTAAATTATTTGGCATGTAATACGCGACCAGATATAGCACATGCGGTGAGTGTACTTTCACAATTTAATTCATGTTATGACGAAATACACTTTAAATGTGCGAAACGGGTCTTAAGGTATTTGAAGGGCACGTCTAACCTTTGTCTCACTTTTAGGAAGTCGGGAGATTTAGATTTACGAGGCTATGTTGATGCAGATTGGGGAGGGGCACTTGATAGAAAATCTTTCACAGGATTAATTTTCAAATTAGGTCAAAATATAGTATCATGGGAGAGTAGGAAGCAAGCGACGGTATCCTTGTCCTCCACAGAGGCAGAGTACGTAGGATTGAGTCAAGCTTCGAAGGAAGCTCTATATTTACGTAGTTTACTGAACAGTTTGACAGCTGTGGATAGTAAAGCGGTAGTAATTTATAATGACAATCAGTCGGCGCATAAAATTGCAGCTAACAAAATGATGCATAATAGAACAAAGCATATAGATATCAAGTATCATTTTATTCGTGAGTGTGTACTGGCTAACAAAGTTGAAATAAAGTACATGTCAACTGATAAGATGATAGCGGACATCTTAACTAAAAGTGTTCACAGCCCGAAGCTTAGAGAATTTTTAAAGGATTTATCCCTGTCAAATTATTCTATTAAGGGGGTGGATGAGTAGTTAGATGTTTTGATGTTTTATGTTTTCTATATGTTTTATTTTTTCTATACCCAAGTGTTTTGTGTAATAGATAATTTTCTATGCATGTGTAATAGATTAAGGGGGCGTATTGGAGGTCGCATATTATAGATGCACTGGCATGTGTGAATAATCTTTTATACATGTCTGTCACCAATTTAAATAAGCGTAGTTACGGCCTTGTTTATGTTTTTTATGTGTCACTAGCTTGTAAAGTATTAACCACGAATATAGTACTATCAGACTACACTGCTACTCTTGTTATTACCCCTTATTTTACAATAACATATATCTAGCAGTAAATAAAGAATAGGGTTACCTATATCTATCAGTAAAGAAAGAAAATACCTACATATATCTAGCAGTAAATAAAGAATAGGGTTACCTATATCTATCAGTAAAGAAAGAAAATACCTACATATATCTAGCAGTAAATAAAGAATAGGGTTACCTATATCTATCAGTAAAGAAAGAAAAGACCTACATATATCTAGCAGTAAATAAAGAATAGGGCTACCTATATCTAGCAGTAAAGAAAGAAAAGACCTACATATATCTAGCAGTAAATAAAGAATAGGGCTACCTATATCTAGCAGTAAAGAAAGAAAAGACCTACATATATCTAGCAGTAAATAAAGAATAGGGTTACCTATATCTATCAGTAAAGAAAGAAAATACCTACATATATCTAGCAGTAAATAAAGAATAGGGTTACCTATATCTATCAGTAAAGAAAGAAAATACCTACATATATCTAGCAGTAAATAAAGAATAGGGCTACCTATATCTAGCAGTAAAGAAAGAAAAGACCTACATATATCTAGCAGTAAATAAAGAATAGGGTTACCTATATCTATCAGTAAAGAAAGAAAATACCTACATATATCTAGCAGTAAATAAAGAATAGGGCTACCTATATCTAGCAGTAAAGAAAGAAAAGACCTACATATATCTAGCAGTAAATAAAGAATAGGGCTACCTATATCTAGCAGTAAAGAAAGAAAAGACCTACATATATCTAGCAGTAAATAAAGAATAGGGTTACCTATATCTATCAGTAAAGAAAGAAAATACCTACATATATCTAGCAGTAAATAAAGAATAGGGCTACCTATATCTAGCAGTAAAGAAAGAAAAGACCTACATATATCTAGCAGTAAATAAAGAATAGGGTTACCTATATCTATCAGTAAAGAAAGAAAAGACCTACATATATCTAGCAGTAAATAAAGAATAGGGCTACCTATATCTAGCAGTAAAGAAAGAAAAGACCTACATATATCTAGCAGTAAATAAAGAATAGGGTTACCTATATCTAGCAGTAAAGAAAGAAAAGACCTACATATATCTAGCAGTAAATAAAGAATAGGGCTACCTATATCTAGCAGTAAAGAAAGAAAAGACCTACATATATCTAGCAGTAAATAAAGAATAGGGCTACCTATATCTAGCAGTAAAGAAAGAAAAGACCTACATATATCTAGCAGTAAATAAAGAATAGGGCTACCTATATCTAGCAGTAAAGAAAGAAAAGACCTACATATATCTAGCAGTAAATAAAGAATAGGGTTACCTATATCTATCAGTAAAGAAAGAAAATACCTACATATATCTAGCAGTAAATAAAGAATAGGGTTACCTATATCTATCAGTAAAGAAAGAAAATACCTACATATATCTAGCAGTAAATAAAGAATAGGGTTACCTATATCTATCAGTAAAGAAAGAAAAGACCTACATATATCTAGCAGTAAATAAAGAATAGGGCTACCTATATCTAGCAGTAAAGAAAGAAAAGACCTACATATATCTAGCAGTAAATAAAGAATAGGGCTACCTATATCTAGCAGTAAAGAAAGAAAAGACCTACATATATCTAGCAGTAAATAAAGAATAGGGTTACCTATATCTATCAGTAAAGAAAGAAAATACCTACATATATCTAGCAGTAAATAAAGAATAGGGTTACCTATATCTATCAGTAAAGAAAGAAAATACCTACATATATCTAGCAGTAAATAAAGAATAGGGCTACCTATATCTAGCAGTAAAGAAAGAAAAGACCTACATATATCTAGCAGTAAATAAAGAATAGGGTTACCTATATCTATCAGTAAAGAAAGAAAATACCTACATATATCTAGCAGTAAATAAAGAATAGGGCTACCTATATCTAGCAGTAAAGAAAGAAAAGACCTACATATATCTAGCAGTAAATAAAGAATAGGGCTACCTATATCTAGCAGTAAAGAAAGAAAAGACCTACATATATCTAGCAGTAAATAAAGAATAGGGCTACCTATATCTAGCAGTAAAGAAAGAAAAGACCTACATATATCTAGCAGTAAATAAAGAATAGGGTTACCTATATCTATCAGTAAAGAAAGAAAATACCTACATATATCTAGCAGTAAATAAAGAATAGGGTTACCTATATCTATCAGTAAAGAAAGAAAATACCTACATATATCTAGCAGTAAATAAAGAATAGGGTTACCTATATCTATCAGTAAAGAAAGAAAATACCTACATATATCTAGCAGTAAATAAAGAATAGGGTTACCTATATCTATCAGTAAAGAAAGAAAAGACCTACATATATCTAGCAGTAAATAAAGAATAGGGCTACCTATATCTAGCAGTAAAGAAAGAAAAGACCTACATATATCTAGCAGTAAATAAAGAATAGGGCTACCTATATCTAGCAGTAAAGAAAGAAAAGACCTACATATATCTAGCAGTAAATAAAGAATAGGGTTACCTATATCTATCAGTAAAGAAAGAAAATACCTACATATATCTAGCAGTAAATAAAGAATAGGGTTACCTATATCTATCAGTAAAGAAAGAAAATACCTACATATATCTAGCAGTAAATAAAGAATAGGGCTACCTATATCTAGCAGTAAAGAAAGAAAAGACCTACATATATCTAGCAGTAAATAAAGAATAGGGTTACCTATATCTATCAGTAAAGAAAGAAAATACCTACATATATCTAGCAGTAAATAAAGAATAGGGCTACCTATATCTATCAGTAAAGAAAGAAAAGACCTACATATATCTAGCAGTAAATAAAGAATAGGGCTACCTATATCTAGCAGTAAAGAAAGAAAAGACCTACATATATCTAGCAGTAAATAAAGAATAGGGTTACCTATATCTAGCAGTAAAGAAAGAAAATACCTACATATATCTAGCAGTAAATAAAGAATAGGGTTACCTATATCTAGCAGTAAAGAAAGAAAAGACCTACATATATCTAGCAGTAAATAAAGAATAGGGTTACCTATATCTATCAGTAAAGAAAGAAAATACCTACATATATCTAGCAGTAAATAAAGAATAGGGCTACCTATATCTAGCAGTAAAGAAAGAAAAGACCTACATATATCTAGCAGTAAATAAAGAATAGGGTTACCTATATCTAGCAGTAAAGAAAGAAAAGACCTACATATATCTAGCAGTAAATAAAGAATAGGGCTACCTATATCTAGCAGTAAAGAAAGAAAAGACCTACATATATCTAGCAGTAAATAAAGAATAGGGCTACCTATATCTAGCAGTAAAGAAAGAAAAGACCTACATATATCTAGCAGTAAATAAAGAATAGGGCTACCTATATCTAGCAGTAAAGAAAGAAAAGACCTACATATATCTAGCAGTAAATAAAGAATAGGGTTACCTATATCTATCAGTAAAGAAAGAAAATACCTACATATATCTAGCAGTAAATAAAGAATAGGGTTACCTATATCTATCAGTAAAGAAAGAAAAGACCTACATATATCTAGCAGTAAATAAAGAATAGGGCTACCTATATCTAGCAGTAAAGAAAGAAAAGACCTACATATATCTAGCAGTAAATAAAGAATAGGGCTACCTATATCTGGGTAGTTCTTCGAGGTCCCTCAAAACGTGGTCACACGGTCTTAATTCCTAACCTATGAAATATTCAGTCTTAGGACCAAATACAGATTACTCTTTGTTTATTTGTGTGTTCAATTTCAACAATAAACATCTAAAATTATTTATAATATTTATTTAAAAAAATATCTAGTGTCCAAAACGGGAGCAAAATCGGTGTTCTTCGCGCGTCACACTCTGTTCGCGCCCACGGAAAACTTTGATAACTTTTGTATTCTATTCATAAGCATATAATGTAATACATCAAATTGATCGTATTTAATTAGGCATCATAATGATCAAAGAATAATAATTGTATCTCTTAATGTACAATAGTTAATAGGCATTATGTCTCTGTCACACGATTTTCTTACTTTCGCGAGGGCGCAACAAAACTGCACCTATCTTCCAAGAGGGGCAACTTGTCGCTACACTTTTTAGTTGCGCGGACGCTCAGTAGTGTCCCGGTATCAGTGGGGGAGACAAATACATTAATTGCTTATAAACAAAAAAAATATGAGATAAGTTAACCTTTGAATATTTTCAAGTAGCCTTGGTCAAGAAACTTTCATGCGCAAATTTTGAAGGATAATGTTCACAATTTTCCAACTCATTTTGAATGAAGGAATAAGATAGATCTTCGAAATTATTCCCAAGTACTTTGTTCGTTAATTTACCTGTATCTTTAATAGTAATTCTCAAAAATATGAAATTTTCGTAACTATCGTGGCACAACTTTCGTGGTTATTTGTCCACGAAAGTCAGCTAGCGCACCATGAAAGTTTTATATCTCCATTAAATAATGACTTCAGATGTTTTGTGACGCCGCTGATGCATTAATTCGATTGTCGCGAATCTCAAAATAAAGGTGTTATGTATGTGTATAAGTATTTATGCGTGTACGAGTATGTGCTTCAATTTTTTTCTTATAACGACTCGTAGTATGTGTTTCTGTTTGTAAGTTTTCTCGTAGCCAAATTAACAGCTTACTTCACCTCAACCTGTGCTGTTTAGCCAATGGGCTAATGGACAGTAAGGAAATACCTTATGAATTTTATTATGTAGAGTGCTTGTCAGACAAAAGTATAAAAAACCCGTTCTTAAAGCCCTCCAGAAGCTGTTTGATTCCGTCATACTCGAGGGTAAAACGCCGCAGGTATGGTACACAGCTGTGGTGGTATTATTCTTTAAGAAGGGCGATAATGTTCTTCTTAAGAATTACAGTCCCGTCTCACTTCTGAGCCATGTCTACAAGTTGCTTTCAAGAGTCATCACGATCTGTTTCGCACGCAGGTTTGATGACTTCCAGCCTCCCGAACAAGCCAGATTCCGTAAAGGCTATAGCACCATAGACTACATACGTATACGCTGCGACATGTTATACAGAAGACTGAAGCCTCCGATTCGATTAAAGCATGGGCTGTACTGCAGTCTCGACTATCGGTATATTGAGGTGCTGAAGTGCCTGTACGAAAACGCCACTATGTCAGTCCGACTCCAGGAACGGACCTCGAAACCTATCCTTCTGGCGAGGGGGACAGAGAGAGGTTATCTCTCCGAAACTGTTCACCGCTGCACTGGAGGATGTCTTCAAGGTTCTGGACTGGAAAGGGCTAGGGATCAATGGCGAGTACGTCACTCACCTTTGGTTTGCAGACGATATAGTAGTCATGGCTGAGACTATGGAGGGGCTCAGTACACTGCTCGATGACCTCAGTAGAGCTTCCGAAAGAGTCGGTCTTAAAATGAAAATGGATAAGACTAATGGCATCTCAAATCTTCAGGCCGCAGGAATCTGCTGGATTCGGGAAGCACAGAACCGGTCGAAATGGCGGTGCTTAGGGGAGGCCTATGTCCAGCAGTGGACGTCTTTCGTCTGAAATGATGATGATGATAATGATGTAAATTTTACAGTTTAATTACTGGACCAAAGCTAAATTAGCAACCAAAGTTAATAATAAGCTGATCTCAAAACACTATGTTGATCTAAAATACAAGTTGATTCATAAATAATAAGTATTTCATTTTTAAACTTCAATCCACAGGAAATTTATGAAAAAATAAGGATTTAAAACTGTATTTTGCTTACAGAAAATACGTATATGTAATTTTTGTGGCGTCTTTCGTAACTTTCGTGGGAACCGAAATTTCAAAATAGAATATCTCTGTACTTTATGCACCTATTTACATAGAATCAAAATTGCACGTATTATTTTTAGAGCATCCTAAATGTGTGTCCATTTATTTGATGATTACTCTAAAAAAAAAAATTCGCCACGAAAGCTACGCGGAGAATACTTTTTGAAGAACTACTCATCTAGCAGTAAAGAAAGAAAAGACCTACATATATCTAGCAGTAAATAAAGAATAGGGCTACCTATATCTAGCAGCAAAGAAAGAAAAGACCTACATATATCTAGCAGTAAATAAAGAATAGGGCTACCTATATCTAGCAGTAAAGAAAGAAAAGACCTACATATATCTAGCAGTAAATAAAGAATAGGGCTACCTATATCTAGCAGTAAATAAAGAATAGGGCTACCTATATGTAGCAGTGAAGAAAGAAAAGACCTACATATATCTAGCAGTAAATAAAGAATAGGGCTACCTATATCTAGCAGTAAAGAAAGAAAAGGCCTACATATATCTAGCAGTAAATAAAGAATAGGGCTACCTATATCTAGCAGTAAAGATAGAAAAGGCCTACATATATCTAGCAGTAAATAAAGAATAGGGCTACCTATATCTAGCAGTAAAGATAGAAAAGGCCTACATATATCTAGCAGTAAATAAAGAATAGGGCTACCTATATCTAGCAGTAAAGATAAAAAAGGCCTACATATATCTAGCAGTAAATAAAGAATAGGGCTACCTATATCTAGCAGTAAAGATAGAAAAGGCCTACATATATCTAGCAGTAAATAAAGAATAGGGCTACCTATATCTAGCAGTAAAGATAGAAAAGGCCTACATATATCTAGCAGTAAATAAAGAATAGGGCTACCTATATCTAGCAGTAAAGATAGAAAAGGCCTACATATATCTAGCAGTAAATAAAGAATAGGGCTACCTATATCTAGCAGTAAAGATAGAAAAGGCCTAGATATATCTAGCAGTAAAAAAAGAAAAGGCCTACCTATATCTAGCAGTAAACTATGACAGTCAGTCGATTAAAATCGACTGTCTGTCATAGTTTTAACAGTTTTTATAGTGCTTAATATAATTAATATAGTTTTTATAGTGATTAATATAATATAATTATAACAGTTTTTATAGTGATTTTCACTAAAGTGAAAATCAAAAAACTGTTAAAAAGGGTTTTAGTCGAATGACGTCAACTAATAGACATCAAAAAGGTCCCCGCAATGATCAATTGCCATCAATTTCTATTGTAGTAATATTGGCGATCGGTTCAATTGCATTTGGTAGACGATCAATTTGCGCATCAATGTGTATCAATCACGTAATTTATATTGACAATTATTGCAATTGATCGTTTTTGGGACCCTTATTATGACCGTCTTTTAATCACTATTATTTCTTCTGTTTACGTCAAAACTCAAACAAAGTAGTGAATACTTACTACATAGTTTTTTTTATCCAATCCAGATTTGTACCCAGCGCCGATTGTTCTTACCTCCAAAACTGCTAGACCGTTAACGATGAAACTCTCCGCTTGAGCAGACCATCTGATAGTGACATTGTTTGCAGTAATTATCGTATCGTATCGATATCGTGTTACTAGCATTACTCAAATATTTGTACACAGGACAAAGGAGGGTAATCTGATATTTTGTGCATCCATTTTGTGTGATTACTGGAGGGCGGGTAAATACTGGTTAATTCATTTTACGGTTTTCGAATGAAGTAAACATTTTTTTTTGGTGAAAAAAAAAACATAGAGGTTTCGATTTTACTGAGGGTGAAAGTATGGATTTTGCTTCTTTATTTTTAAAGTGGAGAACTCTGGTATGGTTGATGTTTAGTCCTCCATATAGAAGCTCATTAATAGGCGTTAGTTCGTTCTTAATTTTACTAATTGCATATACAACATGGGCGGACTGAAACCCAAAGAATATATATTTAAATCAGTTATGCAATTATTATATATCTTTACCTAATTTTATATTGTCCCCTGCTACTAGCCTCGAGCTTAATTCATCACCAATTTGGCGAGCTTTTACCCGAAATTTATAGGTATCTTGAGTGTCAGACTGTTTCTAAGGTTTTTAGTAAAATTATTATAGTTTATGCCGTGATTACTGACTAACTTACCTTTAATACCTGTGAGCTTGCGTGCCGCAAAGCCGAACACACCGGTGTACATCTCCCGCCTACACTACACCACAGGCAGAGGACATCGTGGAGTACGTGCGCCAGAAGACGAGCTACACGCTGAGGGTGCAGTTACTGGAGTCGCGCCGCAATGTCAACTTCAACGCGTTCGTGGTACGAGTCCGAACTGTTACCTGCCCCTTGACATGGAAGAACACTTTTGACGAGGTGTTCTACTAACATAGTTATGGCTTACCCTATTTTATTAACACAAGTTTTGTTTACATTCAAACTAGCGGCCCCGACAGACGTTGTCCTGTCTGAGCGATCCTAGAACACGACTGCAGCGCCACCTACCGGGTCCAATTGTGTTTTCAAACCATCAGGGAACCCATTCAACCCCACCAATTTTCAGCCAAATCGGTTCAGGCGTTCTTAAGTTATAAATAGTGTAACTAACACGACTTTCTTTTATATATATAGATATGTATGTTTAGGTTAAGGTATTTATCTATGGGCCTGTGTCGCCTGAAATAAATGATTTATTTAATTAAGAGGCGAAAACGAATGACATCAATGCATGTATTCAGTAGGTACCATACAAACAGTCTAATATGACTACCGTTCCAATACCTACCATATCTATCATTTCTCTACAATTGTCCGGTGTTCTGCCCACACAAGACACAGACACACACACACACATATCATTCTGTACAAACACTCGCAGCCATCTGAGATTATTAAATTATATTGTGACCCCTGCACTGGGGTTAACTCTGCCATTTGTTATACACCAAGATCTTCTCTGTGTGTCTATGAACTTGTTACTATAAAACTGTTAGTATATGGATGTGATGATGAGCGTAAGTTAAAGAATGAGAGGCAAAGCTAAGGAGTCATAGGCATTGCATCACAAATAGGGTTTCCAGATGATAATCTGATAAAGGAGATGGGTCTAAAAACGAGGCTAATGGGTCTAAAAACGAGGATTTCCTGGACAAAAGGAGGACATTCATAACTAAACGAATTTTTCACATTATTTTAATCATATTTAGCTGAGCTGCCAATTTTAGCAAGAAGTTCTTGGTTTTTCAACAAATAATTGTGAAAATCTTCACATGTCATGTTTTTGAAGTTATATTGAGTAAGAATTAAAGATTTTGACTGTAGATCTACGTGTTTGTTGTGCACTTTATCAAGGGACTGTCAGTAGTTTCTTCTCCATAGAGAGCTACGTTTTTGTTTGTTGCACTTTATCAAGGATTCTCCGTCTGCGATCCAGGATGAAAAGTAGCCTATGTCCTTTTGCAGGTCATGGTCTATCTATAAAGCCTAACAAAAAACAAACTCACTTTAGCATTTACAATATTAGTTAGAACTATGATGACATACGTTTGTCCGTCATAATTCATATAATCGATCGCGTAATCGCGTATTTGCGCGATGGTCGTTTTCAGTTAGGAAGCGCCCTAAGGGTTTTGATTCACGTAACACATTTTGTTCTCTCAAACAAATTTTGTGGAGAACTCCAAGGAAAATTCGTCTTTACAATTTTTGACGTAGGAAGAATTGCTTGATTGATTTTGCAGGTATGTAGTGTAGCGACCCTAGCGATGCGATTTTCTGAATTGCATTTTTGGTATGATTAAGGAACGCCAGCGCCGGGCTCGCCAGTCGCTTACACACCTTGGCTTTGCCCGCGGCTTCGCCCGCGTGGAAGTCGGAAAATATCCCACGGGAACGTGCTACCTGGAAATCCTTCCTTATTCCTTGTCTACATTATAAAGGAGACCTCTGTGCAAAATTTCAGCTTTCTAGGTTCAAGGATTTCCGAGGGCTGGGCGTTGATGAGTCAGTCAATCAGTCAGACAGTCAGGACTGCTCTTTTTATTTCAGTCAGTCAGTCAGTCAGGACTTCTCTTTTTATTTATATAGATTAGGTAGTCATATTCAGTATACTCTATTGTAATACTGGTATTCAGCTGCATCCGGTTAGACTGGAAGCCGACCCCAACATAGTTGGGAAAAGGCTAGGCAGATTGATTGATTGATTCAGTATACTCTAAATTGCCTATCATTTATCTGGACCCTACACATAACTACGCACAACAGTAGTATTTAAAGAGACGTTATTACTTTGTTTGGGAAAAGAATTTGATTCGTTTTTGCCTTTTTTGACGCACTGCGCTGTACTAGGCAAAAGATAAAGATAAAGATATATTTATTGCATAACTGTGTACATTAAGTTCTTATACATGTTTAGTTTCAACAGTCTACCCAAGTCGGATATGCAATAGTATTTTAAGAAATTAGGTAGGTACTTACAAATATTATTTATTTATCAAAAAACTCATGCAGATTATAAAGCACATTATCAATTAACATTTTTTTCAATTTATTTTTAAACATATTGCCATTTAATTGTTTAATGGCTGGCGGTAACTGATTGTACACACGAATAGCAGTAACATAGGTACTTTTATAATACATCATGTTGTTAATAACCGGTTAATGAATGTCATATTATATTGTTTCCGAATGTTTCTTTTTGAATTTGCTTTGAAATTAAAATATTCCATATTATTTTTAACAAATAAACACAATTCGAGTATATAAATACCAGTCAGTGTCAAGAAACCCTCCTTTCAAAGACATCTCTTAGTGATTCGGTAATGTAGTACATGTTATTGTCCTAAGACATTTCTTCTGGAGAATGAACGTGGATTGTACGTTTGTCCCCAATAAATGACACCATAAGTTAACAATGGGTACACATTTCCAAAATAAGCATTTCTAGTAACACTTGGATTTGTAGTTTTCTGCCAGAACTGACAATGCGTAGCAAGCACTGGATATTTTTTTATTAATCTTTTCAATTATGTGCCTTCCAGTTTAAATGTTGATCTATTGTAACTCCTAAGAAATTTATGTCGTTTACTTCTTCAACCGCTGTATCAGACATGGTTATATGCAATTTATGTCGTTTACTTCTTCAACCGCTGTATCAGACATGGTTATATGCAATTTATGTCGTTTACTTCTTCAACCGCTGTATCAGACATGGTTATATGCAATTTATGTCGTTTACTTCTTCAACCGCTGTATCAGACATGGTTATATGCAATTTAACAGGTTTACTTTTATAATTTCTAAATTGAATCAATTTTGTTTTTGAGACATTGTCTTTTTATTGACTGCAACCAATGAGTTACAGTTATTAATGTTCTATCTATTTCACTTTCGTAATTACGATACTAGTCAAGATCCTGTGCAAAATTAATGAGTCAGTGTTGAAAGTGGTCTCATACAATCCAAATCACGCTAAATATCTAGACTCAGTTACATTTCGTCCTCCCACACACACACACACTACAACAATTCGAGGTTATTAAATTATATTGTGACCCTTGCGCGGAGGTTAACTCCTGTAATTGGACCTCTAACCGGCCTGATTGTTATTGCCCGCGCTGTCCGCCGGCCAATTTACTGCCACACTGTCTGCCTATCTAGCCACTCGTCAGATTCATATTGGGCATGAATTTATGTATCAAAGCATGTTTTTAGTAGATAAGATAAGATAAAGATTTTAGAGCCATGAGGAACAGGGTGTAAAGTTCACTCATCGTCTATTGAAAAGGGAGGATCCTCCGACCAGACGGGTGTTGTGTCTGGTGGGCTACTGCCCGACGGTTGATGTCGGGACGTTATATGCTAGTCGCGTGGTAAACTCTAATTGCGCGATGCAGGTTTGCGTGACGTCATGTCATTGATGCGTAGTTCATATGTGCCGATGTAGATGCCGCCACAGATTTATTTTTCACCACAACAATCTACATTTTCAAAATATGATCAAGAACACATAATAACATTTTTAATTATGCTGTGGGAGACTGGTGCCTAAGCTAGGCGTAAGGCCTGCATTTCAGGACACCGTCTCCACCCCTTCGGAGGACATTTTAATAGACTCAAACTCAAACTCAAAGCATTTATTTCAAATAAACCAATTACAGGCACTTTTGAATTGTCAAAGGGTCGGTCTTGGGTCGGTCAGTCAGAAAAATGAAGCTAGATAGAATTATGTACACAGATGCGGTAAGTTATTTATACCAGAAAAAAACATACTAATGATTATTTCTTATTGGTCGGAAATTTACAGATTTTTCTGTGATTTTTTAAGACAACTTTACACGGATTTGAATATCTGATTCTGTTTCTCGGAAAATGTAGTTAAAATAGCTTTTCCTCAGTGTCGAGATATTTATACAATTTACGTTATTATTGAAAGATCTGCGTCCATGATATTGCACCACAAGTAAACCCTTCAGAAAAGCCTTTTTCAGGGTTCCGCACCTCAAAAGGAAAAAAAAACTCTTATAGGATCATTTCATTCTTCGTCTGTCTGTCTGTCAGTCTTTTAAGACCTTTTTTCTCAGGAATGCGCGGAGGTATCAAGTTAAAATTAATATAAAATAAGTAGGTTTATTGTCTATGTAGGGTCCTTGGAGTTCTAAAAAAATCAAACTTCTAAGTAAACGCAATAAAAAATACGGCCGTTTGTGTAAATCAAAACCTATAGGGTACTTCCCGTTGTCCTAGAGTCATGAAATTTGGCAAGAAGTAAGGTCTCACAGCACAGGTAAAGGAAAAAGTCCGAAAAAATATTTTTTGTGAGTATAATGTGAAGTTTGTTTTTGGGATAAATTCTTTTCAACTACGGAACCCTTCATTGTGCGTGGTCCGACACGCACTTGCACTTGGCCGGTTTTTTCCCTTCCTATTTTCAAACTTTTAGAACTTGACGAAAAGTTAAAACTTAATATTAATTTCGATCTCTTCATCTATTCATTTCTGCTTGCACTAGAACCAAGAATTCATTATTGTTTGTATAAAAACAAGCTATCTATGTATTTCCCTGTCGCTCTTAATGTTTCCACAAAAGTTATGCAACGCTCAACTGGCAAGCTTGCATCTCCCCACGATGTAAACGAGAACTTCTTTGTTGGTCAATATTCATAATTAAATGATTTCAAAAAGCACTCATAGCGATTAGTTGTGTCGCCCCCCGGAGAAAGTTGGCGACAGCAGGGGTGGGCAACCTTGGGGACGATCTAAGTGGTGAAGTCAAATATTTATTTCTATAACTATAATTTTTTAAGAATCTTTTTGCATTGTTTTACTCCATGAGAAATACTGGTATTCAGTTATATCAGGTTAGACTGGAAACCGACCCCAACATACATACCTACGGATTACTCAATACGAAAGGTTTTCTTTAGATTTAGCTGTAAAAATGTTCTGTAAAGGCTTAACCCTTCGTATGGAACGTGGATCCACGCGAGACACAATGGCTTCTTCATTGTGTCTGTAATTATGGCATTCAACTCGTTAATGTGGGCGTAAAAAAATACATAAAATTAAAAATAAGCCTTGGCAGTTAAGAGATGACCTGCAGTCTCAACTGACGGCGCCCGTTCACGAAACGGGTGGATCAGCACCTTTCCTCAGATTCTACTGATACTACGATACCAGACTCAGATACTACGATCAGTGTAGTTTGGAGGAAAATACGAAGCTAAGATACGACTTTCTAAAAGTTTTCTCTTCAACATAGAACCATTAAGAGGAAAGGCGGGTGGCCAGACTTTGCGACCGCTCCGCCCTCGAATTCGTGCGATAGGGACAACTGCAGCCGGTCGATTCTGTAAAAATCTCACCGTGAAAACTTAGGTGAAGTGAGTTTGTTTTTGCTAGGAATTGACACTATTGACAGCTCACTCCACGCTCACTTCACCTAAGTTTTCACGGTGAGATGGTTACAGAATCGCACTGCAGATCCGCCTAAATAGCCTATGTAAAAATACACATTTCGAGGTTTGGCTCTCGCTTATTTCCTCCTCCAATATTGGACCAATTTAAAAGATATTTCATAAACTGAATAAGAAGGATAATATGCCCCTATGTTTTTCTTTTTTCGTTAATAGTTGTCAAATTGGTACACTAGGCGTCTGTTGACAGCGGTCTGAATAGGCAATTTTGAGCATTTTTGGAGGGTTCTAGTTCTTATAAAAATAATATATTATCAAAAAGGAAAACATAGGGGCATACAAGTAACTGATATTTATATTTCTGTAAAAAATCATTGCTTTATGGTCATTAACCAGAAAGAAAACAGGCGAGAGCGTTTGTATCTTTTTGTATGGAGAAAAGAGCACCCACAGTTCCTCTCACAACACCTATCTAAAACGTTGTGCACCCCTGCGCTGACCGACACTCGCCCGCATGATGCTGCTGTCTCTCGGCAATTATAATAACTCGCCACGCCATCCGTTTGGCGGCCATTACCACCGTAACTGTCCACAGCGCTCTGTCATCCCCATTGATCAGTGCTGAGGGCCACCCCACGCAATGCTTGGGCTACATAGTGGTTAGCTAGGATTTTGTAAGCTGAGATTAGTACTGTAATGTATTGACTTGGTCCAACTACAGGGTGTAAGTGTAAACAGTGGCAATTCTTTAAGGGGTCATTGTACTTATCATTATGAACAACTTTTACTATGTGATCAAACTTGAAATCACGAAAAAAGAATCAGCTGTTCTCTACATTTTGACGAATTATGCGAACATAATTGTACTGAACAGAAGATTTTTTTTTCGCGATTTCAGGTTTGGTCCCATAGTAAAAGTTGTTCATAGTGATGAGTACAATGACCCTTTAAAATATTGCCACTGTTTACACTTACATCCTGTATATTGGGGTCGGATTCCAGTCTGACTAGTTGCACCTGAATACCAGTATTTTTACATGGAGCGACTGCATGACCTCCACAACACAGGTAAGACTGTTTGTCAGACTTTTGGGCTTCCGACTTTCAAAGATCTACGAATGACAGCCAATAATAATGGCTTCATGTGTTTTCCAAGGCACGGAGGGGTCTCGATATACAAATGGATGGTCATGGACCGCGGCAAGCGTTGCTTAACCTTCGATCAACCCGTGTGACTGTTATTATTTAGCCTAAGACCTAAGAGTGTTAGCTGGTTCTGGCGAAGAGTCTGTAGCTAATTATTTTCCGAAAATACTTCCTTCAAAACCTTATGTTTGCTTTTATGCATGATCCTTATTTTAATTACAAACTTCCATCAAATGATTTAGTTATATTTCAGTCACACTAAGTGTTACATAAAATAAAAAAGTCACACGAAATGAAGCTTTAAAATTAAATTAGCGCCGTTATCACGTACTTTAAGTTATTTACGACTACTATCTAACCCTACATCGCTCGTCACAGCGGTCATCAGCGGAACGAATCGCTTTAAAGCGCGGGTTGCTAACTAACCATCACACCACTGAGCTAGGATATGGTACAAGTAAGTAAGTATAAGCGGGCTAGCCACTGAGGATAGACTAGTACCAATGGTTAAAGTTACTTCAATTTAAACCTTATGATTAATGGCTTATGAGTTATGACATAAATAATAATAGGCTTCAAGACACGACTTCGTGAGATACTTTAAGAGGAAATGGGGGCAGCCAGACTTTTGAAAATAAGATATTTTAAGAAGGTATTGCTGTCGCTCTGCGAGCGCTTCGCCCTCGAATTCGTGCGATAAGGACAACTTCAGATCCGACTAAATAGCCTATGTAAAAAGTCACATTTCGAGGTTTGGCTCTCGCCTATTTCCTCCTCCAATATTGGACAAATTTAAAAGATATTTCATAAACTGAATAAGAAGGATATATACTATGCCCCTATGTTTTTCTTTTTTCGTTAATAGTTGTCAAATTGGTACACTAGGCGTCTGTTGACAGCGGTCTGAATAGGTAATTTTGAGCATTTTTCGAGGGTTCTAGTTCTTATAAAAATAATATATCATCAAAAAGGAAAACATAGGGGCATACAAGTAGCTGATATTTATACTTCTGTAAAAAATCATTGCTTTATGGTCATTAACCAGAAAGAAAACAGGCGAGAGCGTTTGTATATTTTTGTATGGAGAAAAGAGCACCCACGTTTCCTCTTAACTGTACCATATGAAAAGAATTAATAACTCCCTTTTGCTGATCACACCGGGCTTAAATTGTAGTTATGTATACGTAAGTATCAATTAGTGGAAAGCCTTTTCTAAGGAGGAGGCGAGAGGCATCTTGCTTGTCAGCTGTCAGTCCTCTCTGACCTCTCAGTTTGAATGGTTATTCCGTCTATCATGGACCATCCGCCAGGGCCCTAGTTAAGTTATGACTTAAACCCATACAGCAACACGCTGTTGATTTTGACTGGTAATAATGAAGATTACTAAATAGGAATAGACATTCTAAAACCGTGTTTCATAGAAATAAAGTGAGTCCTTCTGGAACTCGTACAGTGAAAATGCTTTTGTTACAACTGTTAAATTTCGCTGTCAGCGTGGAGGTTGTGACTTGTGCCACACACCGAGGTTACCCCTTTAGTCCTGCAAGGTCAGCAGTCACGGTATTTCAGCTAAATGGTTTATATCTCGCGGGTCATGGAGCGCCGTGTGTCTGTGCTTCAATTAATAACAATCTAAGTAATGTTTATCACATAAATCAACATTAAATTATTAGTTTAAAAGTTTTTTTGTGATATATTGCTGTTTGTCTCGTTATTGATTTTAAAAAGTCGATGGTTGACCTTTATTGTCGGAGTCTCAAAGCTCATGTACAAGTTGAAGTAAATGCAAGTAATTGATAAGGTCAGGCAACGGTTTAAGTACAACGAAGTTTTCGACTTCCTCAGTGATCGATCAATCAGAGTGGTCATAGATGGCTGCTCATCGGATATATGGCTATTGATGGTGTTCCTCAGGGGTCTGGTCTCTCTGCGACTCTCCACATAACTACCTGCTACAGCTCGGTGCTATCGGGTCCGCAGATGATAGCACAGTCTGACAGCACAGCTACTCTTAGAGAGGCATGGTGGAGCGAATGAATTTCGACCTTAAGATAAGATAAGATAAATGTTTATTTCTCACCACAAGAAAGGCGCGGTATTAGCTCAATATTCACAAACATTGGTTTCTTGGATTGTCGAGTCGAATATGACGTAACGCAATGAAATATTCCGACGCAAAAAATACAGTGTACAGAGAAAGAAGGGTTTAAAGAAAAATTTAAACCGAATAGAATAGTAAAAAATAGTTTGATACTCCCATTAAAAATTTAGAAGTTGCTCCACAAAAAAACTTTTTACAAAAAAAAAAAAACAACCGACTCCCAAAAAAACACTACAAAGTGAAAAATAACTTTAATTTCGGAAGTCGGTGTCTTTGGTTTTTTATTTACTTTCGTATTTTTTTTGCCACCGACTTCCGAAATTAAAGTTATTTTTCACTTTGTAGTGTTTTTTTGGGAGTCGGTTGTTTTTTTTTTGTAAAAAGTTTTTATTTTTCACTTTTTAACCACTAAAAAGTCTACCCCACACACATAACATACAACTCAAGTACCTAGCGCAATTTGAAGCGGCATATAGTAAGCATTAAATCATTTATAGCCAGAGTGCAGCTCATGACAATTCCAATAAGACCAAACACGGCTAGGATACATTGTTTTAATACTGAGTTCCGATGCCTACCTTACAGCTTCTTCATCAGATCGGTTCGATTTTATTTAAAGCTTCGTCATAGTCCCTTAACTATTAATCGAGATATCTTATCGCCACCCGTGCAATACTTATGATCGTTGAGGAGTTCCCGTGGCTTTCTGTGGTCTTCTTCATCAGTTCCACTTCACCAGATGATACTTTCTATTCAGAAAGTATCATCTGGTCACGCAAAAGCAAACGCTTGATTTGTTGATGAAGAAAATACCAAAATAGCTATATGTATATAGGGTGACTGGTAATTAGTGACCGATACCTAAACACATGATTGTGCTCATGATAACAAACAACTTTTACTATTAGACCAAACCTGAAATCGCGAAAAAAAAATCAGCTGCTCCCTACATTTTGACGAGTTTTGCGAATATGAATGTATGGGGCAGCTGATTTTTTTTTCGCGATTTCAGGTTTGGTCCCTTAGTAAAAGTTGTTTGTTATCATGAGCACAATCATGTGTTTAGGTATCGGTCACTAATTACCAGTCACCCTATATAATATTTGAGCTAGCCTATAATATTTGAGGAGTTCCCTCGATTCCTCATGGATACCATCATCAGAACTGGATTTTGATAAAAATGGGACCAATCTGGAAGACCCTTTCAAATAAAAAAAGAATTTTCCGAATCGGTTCATAAATGACGGAGTACTGAGGTAACAACCATACAAAAAAAAAAAAAAAAACATACAATCGAATTGAGAACCTCCTCCTTTTTTTGAAGTCGGTTGAAAATAAACTTTGGCGTCGAACATCTCTGTATTTTCAGCGATACTGACAATCTTTTTTTAAGAATTTAGTAGAATTATCATTTTTTTAAAACTTTAACTGGACAATTAATTAATTTATTGTGTATTTCTGAATAAACTAAAGAAAACCCGGAAAATAAATGCACATTCGCAGCTTAGTCACATCTCGGCAACACAAATATTATTTTCAATTTTCAACCTTATTTCAAGCCAGCTAATGGCTAATGGCTAAGCTAATGGTGACAATAGATTACGCGGTTGTGTGCCGTTTAAAATCATAGCAGTCCGCGCCTTAAATCTCGTTTCCCAACGACAGTCTGGTTAAATTCAATGCTCTGAAAACACAGGCCTGTCTTTTTCCTGCCAAAAGAAACAATTTCTGTTATCTCCTACTTTCCGAGGTGCATCTACAGGGTGTAAGGGACAGCCCTCCGCAAACTAGCAGGGTGCATTCAGCTCCTCATTCTGAATCATATTCCACCGGAAATTTTCTAAGGAAAATTTTCATTTTTTCAAATTATTTTTCAGTTACATTTTCATTATTTGAATGTAAAATTGTATTGTGTGTTTGCAGCACTCCATTTATGTAAAAAAAACTGCAAAAAAAAAACAGCAAAAAAAAAACCAGCAATGGATGCTGAAATACTCTAACCAACGACGCGTGAAATCAGCTGTTCACTTTCTGTCTAGCTGCAGAGTTCATCGAACTCACCGCATACCTATTACCTCCCCCTCCCAACCAGTAATAGACGTTCCGATTTGTGCACAAAAACACAAACAAATCAGGTTTATTGGAGTCCCTTAAAGTTCCTGAAAAAATTTCATGTACCGGTCATCTTAGTATGACATACTGAATTCACCCTATCAGTTTGCGGAGGGCTGTCCCTTACACCCTGTATACTATATAGTTACCGACCGCCTAGAGCTTTTTAGCATGGATTTGACGTCTGATCTCAACTTCAGCTCAACCATCGAGTCAAAAGCACAGACAATCTAAAAGCTGGGCATCCTAAACAAGGTGAGGCGATACTTCACATCTCGACAGCTTTTAAGTCTGTACAAAGCACAGGTCCGTTCCTCCAAACATACCAAACCAAAACCACACCAAATCATACCTAACCAAATTTTTTTGTAACATGTTTATGAATCAATAAACTTTTCTTTTTTTTTTCCTGTATGGAGTATTGCACCCACTGATGGGATGGTTCAGAAAAATACCAGCTTGCTGCATTTGACTCGGTGGTATGGAGAGCAAAAAGGCTTATAGGTGACGAGACGTTGGTGGCTAGGCTTCACAGCCTGGCTCATCAGCGTAATGTTGCTTGCCTGTCGGTCTTCTACAGACTGTACTTCGGAGAGTGTGCGCAGCAGCTCCACGACCTGATCTCACCATCGCTCTTTTACTACCAGACTACCAGACGTACTGCAGGGTACACACCATCCGCACTTGGTTGCTATCCCGACCAGTCGCACTCAGCGCTTTTCCTCCACATTTATTATGCGCACAGCCAAAGTGTGGAACTCTCTGCCAGCGTCTGTGCTCCCTTCCACATATAACCCGTCTGCCGAGAAGCTGAAGGCACTTCTTGAACTGAGAGGAGGCCCGTGTCCCAGCAGTCGGCAAGTTATAGGCTGATTATGCTTTCAAAGCAAAAGTGAGCAGTCATCATCTGGGCACGCTCGTTCCGTCATAGACCTCATCCATCGCTTTCCATCAGGAATGATCGAGGTCAAGAGCAGGCCCAGTCATAAATTTAAAAAAATTGTCAGTCAAAGCGCATTATTTCAGGCACATTTGAACGTCACAAATTACAAGAATGAAAGGGTAGTTTCGTATCGAGAAGAAAGGGCAAAAAACTTTTTTGTCTGCCTATAGGTATTAAGATCAGCATCGGATCTTATCTGCATAAAATAAGATAGACATTCTCACTGTAATATTTTTGATCTTGAAGAAAGAAGCCTTTTTTTTAACATCGCTGCATCGGTGGTAGGCTAAATTGCTACCATAGGAATATTCCTGCGCCCGCGTCACCATTAGTATCGCAGCAATCACAAACGGGAAGTTATAACGAATCCACAACAAATACATACCAAATTGATCCAGCACAGTTGTCATACAATAGCTTAATCGTCTTATTACAATTACTCGACAAAGGCTGGTATTGTGAGCGAATGATGGCAACGGACGCATTGTCGGCCGGCAATTGGTCCGCAATGCGCCCGTATGAGACATCTTGTTGTTTGTTGAGTGTCTTGGACATGTTTGTTGAGAAATGGTTTGATGAATATGACGGATAGATTGTGAACTGAAAATCTTAGAGTACCTACATTTATTTAGGGGCCGCCATGTATTGATTGGCAATCGCGAAGATGTCACAGGAAGTTAATCCTCGAGATTAGTGTTTCCTTTGATCCCAACAAAAGCCCTGTGTTCAGCACTCAAGGAGGGGTCCTTATGTGCTGAAGACTCAGATTATATAATGTGTCTCGCTCGCTACAAACACTAGATTTAGCTGAGCGAGTAACACTGCTAAAACATTTTTCATACGGCTAAGATCAAGCTCAACGTGTGATGTAAAGCCAAGCCCTCTACAGTAGCTGTTCATGTAAAATGGACTCGCAATATTGAAGACTCTTGCCATTTATCCCCCATACTAACAGAAAGACGATTCCTCAAAAATACCCCTAAATTATAACAAGAAAATGTACCAATATTGTGTCTATTAGTATCTATTAGATCAGAGTTGATTCATACAATAAAATAATTAGTATTTATGTCCCTCCGACCTCTGCCCTCCCGCATGGGGCACTTTACAAGAATGTGGAAGAACAGCTGATTGTTACTTTTGTTGCTCTAGGGTTGTTGTTCAGGAGTGACACATGAGGTTGGTGTCAGGAGTAGTTTTGAGTAGGCAATAAGTTTTGTTTTTTAAGTATTGCAAGATTTGCATGGTGATAAAAAGTACGATCATTTTACAATCTATAAATCAATATACCGGATGACTTTTTTTACCGTCTCGAAAAAAATTGGGTGTATTAGGTGAACGGAGTAGAAGCCATTCCATACCTAACTTTTTTTTTTTTCCAAAAAAAAAAAAACAAAAAAAACAAAAAAATCAAAAATTCTAATCATATGCAGGTTGCATATGATTTGAATTTCGATATTTTTAAACGATTTATTATTTTTTTTCAAAATTTCTGTTTTTATGGTACAAAAATGAAAAGTTTACATCGAATTTGTAGTATTTATTGGTACTTTGATAATTATTTCTGTCTAAGCTATTAAAAAAAAAAAACTAGGTATGCCATAGGCTTCTACTCTGTTCACCTAATACACCCAATTTTTTTCGAGACGTTAAAAAAAGTCATCCGGTATATAAAAATCAATTGACGTGCATTAGTCTCGCAAAAACTCGAAAATGGCTCGACTGATTTGAATATTTTTTTTTTTTGTTTTGTTCGCCTCACCAGTCACCCCAGTAATGAGGAAGAAAATTAGGAAAACCCAAAGGAACAGCCGACAAATCGAAATTGAAATTTTGACAGGACAATGTCTGACGGGTCAGCTAGACACACTAATATTTTAAAGGCGAAAGTTTGTGAGTGTGTGTTTGAATCAAAGAGTTTATATATAAACTCTTTGGTTTGAATATTTGTTACTTCTTCACGCTCAAACGGCTGGACCGATTTGTATGAAATTTAGTATGTAGATAGTAGCCTATGTGTTAATGTTAAATCCCGGGTTTTAACATTAACACATAGGCTACTTTTTTCCCGGTCAACGCGGGTGAAACCGCGGGGAGCGGCTATTATAAGTATAAATTAAAGTTTTTTAGATGCCAATAAATCTCTACAGCCATTATGCATACAGGAGTCATCGCAGGCCCGTGGCGGTCCTAGAGACAAAGTGTAGGTTGCTTGTTCGAAACAAGAAAGAATTAAACGTGATAAGATATGAACTCTAAACAAAATTAGAAATAACTTTCAGTAAATCTGTGTGCACCGTCCCTAACACAATCAAATCTATTGACATAAAATTTTATTCAGTAAAATCGTCAGATAGCTACAAATGGTGGCGGGTCGATTCCCGATTTAGTAACATTTCGAAATAATTATAACTGTGGGCCATTTGATTTTATTATGCGGGGTGTTTGTGTACAATTTACTTGATTTGGACTTATTTTGTAAGTGGTTATGATTTTGTGTTCATGTTGGTGTATTCATACGCGTTTTTCTTTTTCCCAGGCTCGTTAGATATCAGCCAATCATTTGATTTGTTAGTTTGCCAGATATCACACATATTTTGTTGTTTGAGCTAAAGGCCATAGGCTTTACGGTTGTAATACTTGTGAGTTAATTGAGAAGTACCATTTTAAGCTATCGGTTTTTTATAATTTACCACTCAAACTCAAAATAGAGTAACAAGTAAACGGCCAGTGTCAGGATTCAGTACGCTGAGCAATTGTTATGTATAAAAGTTCTTTTGGAGAAGAGGAGGCCTAACTGCCAATAATAATGCCATGCCATGCCATTGTAATGGAGGAGTGCTAATAACATAGTCTTATTATGCCTATTTTATTAACACAAGTTTTGTTTATATTCAAATATGTACGTAGGTTTAGGTTAAGGTAGGTGTTTAGGACTTAAACAAATATTAACACCATACCATGTAAAACTACATTCATACAAATAAAAATTCTTTTCTATTCTATTCTATCTGTGTCGACTGAAATCAATGGTTTTATTTATTTTATCTACACCCATGCTATAAATCCTCTATAAAAGTTTCTGAAACAGTTAGCTTATTGCCAACATTAAAACAGCCAGTGTCATAGTAACCATGGTAACCATAATAGCATCCAAACGGGTGTTTTAATGTTGTATTGAATTTCATAATGCAACTCGTTTTCAAAAAAAGAACATTGTAATGCACGCGCGTTTCACTACAACAGCGCCGTAATTAAAAAAAAGAACTTATTCGAATTCACGTCGTATACTATGACGCCGGCCGCCATGTTCGATATGAGTATTAGTATTGCAAAAAACTGTTTCAGAACCTTTTATAGAGGATTGATAATATGGATGTAGATAAAGTCTTGTATGCAACTGTACGTAATAAGGGGTATTAAAACACGAATGTGGGTTTATCACACTCGGCTTCGCCTCGTATGATAATAGTATTACATGAGTGTTTTAATACCCCTTATTATTTGATCAGTAATCGTGTGACTCTGTGGTGACTGCTAGCAGAGAATACGTCCACTTCTGAAAATTTCCTCGTACTCGAGGAAACTCCCATTTTTAATATAGGTAGGACATTTAGTTTATTTTATTTGTTTATAGTTTATTAGAACGGTAACATTAATTAATATAGAAACAATTACGTTGACAATAATTATTTTGTATATAATTAAATTTTAAAGTAACATGGAACAGTGGACTCCCTTTCATACTATCAATGGTAATATTAAATTATTTATACTATGTACAAGTAGGTATAAAAAAAAAAATAAAAAAAAAAAGAGCTCATAGGGCATCAAAAAATTCGTCCGCATCGCTGTCAGTGGGAAAAGTGCCTAAAAGACTGGCGGCATTGCCACGCTGGATGGCAATGCTAATTCTTTGGGCTAAAAATAGGCCAGCTGTCTGGTCCCGTGTGGAGTCGACCAACCGCTTGGCGATGTCCCGAAATACTCGATGAGCACTCGGACCCCAAGGCCCAACCCCAAACGGCGGTTTGGGGTTGGGGTTTCAACCCCAAACGGCTCAAACAAATAGCTTCCAATAAGGTTGTTATATTTGCGGTGGTCATTATGGTCATTCCGTCTGGTCTCTTCCCATCGTCGCGCGTCACTTTCATACTTTCTCTCACAGAACATCCGATATGTACGCACAATTTTACTCCATTCATCCGCAAACACATCATATTCAGGGTTTGCAGTTAGAAGGGCATTTAGCATCTTTAGAGTCCGACAGACCGGGGATTCGGCTCTGGCTCAGTTTTGGATGGCAGTTGCGTAAAAGATTGTGCCGCGGCTCTGACGGTGTCCGATGTAATTATCGGATACTATAATCGGCATAAAAGGCCATGGAGCTCTGGGCAGTCCCCGTGAGGTCTTACAGGCTACCGTGAGCTGATCAAGGCCTTTTCTCACCTCCAACATCTATAGAACTTTGCCACCGTTATTAGCTGGACAATAAGCCTGGAACCTTCCGGAGTGATGATAACGTACAAGACATGCATATGGCAAATAGTCTTGCATGGCTGTGCAAGCATAATCTTAACCTAATAAACAATAGTACCGAGTCCTTTCACTCAATCTAATCTCACCTACACAGTTTATAAACATTTCCTCTAAGACTTAACAAGGAAATTAGTATAATTGGGGTAATTACGGCAAGTGGGTCGCTGGCAGCAGTCAGCCTAGACAGGACCGCACGCGTAGTGGTTCGGTTCCCGGGTACGACAACGTTAATTATGGGTAGTTGGGGTTCTTGAACTTTGTGGGTGGTGGAAGTACAAGTTATTGTTTACATCTAGTGATCTATAGGAGAAATTAAATTAGGGATGTATGATCTAGTTCTTAGTGATGATTTGATCTAGTCTTATTGGGTCTTCTTATAAGAATACGAGATAATCATGCACATGCAGCTAAAATCGGTAGATCGTCTGCTATGTGATCGAGGTCTTTAAAATCCTGTGATACTTTTGTGAAAAGTTTCTGATATCCTAGAATGTTTTGTTTCCGACCCGACGATCCAAGGTGTGTACGGTAGGGTTTCCTTTCTTTCAGATTTGTGGAGACTTCGTAAATGATGAGCGTAGAAATTCATAGACACACATGACACTACAAACGACTTAACTTGTTCTCCAATACATAGAGATTTGTCTATCTATTACTTATTTAAGAGCCTACATTACCTCAGGTTTTTATCTCGCTCGCACGATACTCCTCGCGGACTCAGTGAGAGCGAGATTGACTGCGGTGCTGGGCGTCGAATAGTTTAGGTATAATTGCTTTATACGATGAAAATTATTTATTTATTTATTTAAACTTATCGCACTAAGAGCAGTACAAAGGCGGACTTAATGCCTCAGGCATTCTCTACCAGTCAACCAAGGGTGGCGAAGAGATTTATTGCAGGTGCTTAGTATGAGAGGAATAAATAGAAAGAACAGATAAGAATAATGGTAATTTGAAAGAAATAAAAAACATAAGACCTGCTTTAAGGTTTGTCCGTCGCTTGCAAAATATGAAGTAATTATCGATTTACTAAAAATCTGTTGATTAAACAAAAAAAGTAATGACCAGAAATCATTCCTCATTAGCTTGTAAAGAACTGTATAAAATGATAACTTTTAATGAAAACTGTAGGAGTAATATGGTAACAACTCGAAAAAATAGAGCGAAATAGACCTGGATTTAGGTTTTTTTTTCTTAGTTCTACAAACTAAAATAGATTTCAGGACACATGAAATCACTTCTTATGTATTGTAGATTACTGTGTATTTTTTTCTACCAGAAAGATGCTATAGTTACTGTAAAAGATGGTTACAAAGTTACTTAGTTTCGCCGCATTTTAGGAAGGAGCAGCCTTAAACATAAGTATGCAAAGTTTCATGATCTAATTTGAAGTATTTTTTGAATACCAGCGGTTTATTGTTCGGTTTGGAGGTAACTTTGGAATTTTTTTCTGTACTTAGGAAGAGAAAATTTTATGGAATCGTGTTTTCGTCAAACATAGTAACTTAACATTACACTTCAACTTTACCATATATTTATTTCAAAATTAATGTTGCAGTATTTTCAACATAACGGAGGATCATGCTAAGCCATTTGAGGTAGTATTGGCTCTTAAGTATAAAGCGCATAAACTGTAAGTTCTTTTTCTTAGCTTTCGTGACTCTTGTTCAGCAATACCACTAAGTTTAGGCCTCCTCCATTAGCACTTCTGACTAATCATATTTTTTCCAAACCTCGCCATTCATCAATCGTCACCACCGCCATTTACCCACAAACTGCTGTGATCTTGATCCATGTCAAATAATGAGTTTTCAGGTCAATCCGAGTGGTTCTAGGTAATCGAGAGGAGACCACCACGTGCACGTGTTTACACCGCGCGCCTGGTACTCATCACGGTTTTGACACATCACACGGACTATCTGCATTCACCAGATGGAGTAAGTGATGATACCATGCCAGTCGAAATTGGACTAGAAGTAGTTGAGGTTATAGTTGAGAATTGACTGTCTAGAATTTGGGAGTTACACTGTTTTGGAAATCGATTAGTTGTAAATTAGTTTATTCTAAACAGTATTAGGTTTTATGTAGAAAAAGTTGGTTTTGAATCCTTTGACGATGAAGTTAAGATTGATAATAGAATAGAAGGATTTGTTATCATACGATTAGATGTTAGTAAAAATGTAAGTAATATAAGTAAAGGGCGCGTGATCTGTGAGATCAAAGCGGTTGTGATCAATCCGCCGATGTGCGCGGGAGTGCGCGTGGATGGTCTTGATCATTTCGCTTTTGATCCAGCTGATTACGTCATATTGCATTATAATTATGATTCAACGGATTAGAGATGTCGTGTTGCTGATAAACTCAGTGGTTAATAAACTCATTTAGTTTTGGGATAATGTCAAATAATATTTGTTTCGTTTTTATTTTTTCAGTTGCCGTTGGAACCGACAATTCCTTCAATGCAGACAGCGACTCGGTACGGAACAAGGAGGATTAGCAGTGGCACAAATAGAAATATTTTTGTGCATTAATATTCGGAAACGAATAACCGAACATGAAACTTGGTAACAAACCAACGTTGCTTAGTGTTTAAAGAAATCTACTTATCGATTTAAAAATAATAAAAAGAGAAGTCCTGACTGACTGACTGACTCATCAACGCCCAGCCCAAACCCTTGAACCTAAAAAGCTGAAATTTTGGACAGAGGTGCCCTTTATAATGTAGACAAGGAATAAGGAAGGATTTTCCGGTAGGATGTTCCCGTGAGATATTTTCCGACATCCACGCGGGCGAAGCCGCAGGCAAAAGCTAGTCCCACATAAAAAGAATCTACTATGCAATTCCAGCTCCTGAAACATGTGTAAAACGATCAAGTAGGTGCGCGCGCGCATGCTCCCGATCGCTTTGATGTGGCCGATGTTTACGCGGGCGGCGGGCCTGTGTTTGCTATTAAACAAACCCACTCGTGTCGGCCAACACCCAACCGTGGTCGAGACGTTGGCCCAATGCTCTCTTGGGGAGAAATGTTGGGATTGAACTTGGGTTTCGGAAGTAGTTACTATCTCTGTTCATATAAGAAAATGTCTTACAACGGGTTATGATTCAAGTCAAATACAATTTGTTGAAAGACGGTGTAATTGCAGTACCTTTATTGCAACTTTACACAGATCACCTGTAACAAGTTGCCGGATGAAAATTCACATGCACCCGGATAAAAACAAAGTTCTTGAAACAGAATTAGTCTTTCGTATGATCACTGTAGTTACGACAGATTATCGTAAAAATAAAAAGCAAATTATTACATATGCGTAGAAATATGATTACATATAGAAACACCATAACAACTGCATCATCTGCATATGCAAATTTTTGGGAAATTAGAACTAAGTATTTTTACAAAACTTTTTACTATCATGGATATTCGGAAAGTAACGCCTGATTCCGTAAGTTATCCTAAAGAAACCTGGTTACTATCTGGAATTGCAGTAAATATAGGTACTCATTTGATATAATCCTTTTCCAAGTTCTTCAACACCTGGTTACCCTGATCCCTTGTTAAGGTCGACTGGAATATGAATGGGTAGAAATAAAGGCAAAATCAAGTAAACCTTATTGAAACATTTCACCATATTAATCCAAAATAGTCGAATACAAATCGACATAAGAAAAGCGCGGTCAGCTCGGTCAGCAAACGTTGGCTTCCAACATTGGCGTTGGATGTTGGTGATGTGAGCATGGTGTTTATTACAGCATTCGTTCGGTTTGGCCCAATGAGCGATATTGTGTGTAAACAACACCGTTCTGCTTCCACGTTGGGGTGCCGCAAGGTAGAAGCTCTAGCAAGAACCATGTTAAAGTATCTATAGATGATGTTAAAGTGAGATTCAATTATATTTTTTTGATGACATCCCTATAAATTGCCCTAATGTTCCATGGGTTTTTTTTAGAAGAACTTGATATTGTACAAGTAACTACTAAATGCGCTGTTACGAGTAATGAGGCAGTCTACATAAACTAGATGACATCACAATACTGCAGTAAGGTGACTGACATACATGTCATCAAATCAAGAAGCCTTTCTGACCACCTAACCTAAACTGAAGGTACTGGCTTACACTCTACAGTCATGTCATCTTACAGCCTGACGGCTAATGGAAATTGTCGTATCTACAATTTCTTTTGAATCTGCTTCTCCTTCTATAATAATATCTATGATGACATTATCTAGTGCTCCAACTATTTCCAGCTGACCAGGGATCTTACCATCTTCCTCACTCCTGGTTACCCGCTAACGTCTCCAACTTGGGGCACGTCGGCACCGCGCACTTTACTTTGAAGTGCCCTCGCGTTATTTACGAACTGTTTGTATATTTTCATATTTGCGGCCAGCACATCACCAGCGAGCGAGCCCATCGCCACAATGAACTGTGAACTGTTGCCTCGCATTTATCATTACCTATCGACCGCTACCGACTATAGAATACAAGCTTTTTATTTTTGATTTAGGATTCGTTTTATGGCTGTTTGAGTTCTTAGAAAACTTGGGATTGTGTTGTTTTTCACTGGTTTGTTGTTGAGTGACTTTACTGGTATTGTTGGTTTCATCAGCGACATCTAAGACGGTTTTATGAAATTTCGGTCTCCCAGAAAGGCTGCTACAAATCTTAGTAGGAGATAGATAGATAGATAGATAGAATACTCTTTATTATGCACACCATAAAAATTACAGATATAAATGTTGAAATTTTACATAGGGTGACACAATGGGCGGTCTTATCGCTAAAAGCGATCTTTTACAGACAACCTTTTGATGGATTATGGGGAGAAAGGAGAGAATACTGTAGGTAGTCTGTGGTGTACCATATATACATACAATTTATACATACATAAATACAGAACTTATATAAATATATACTTATATATACTACTTGAAAAAGAGCAAGGAACTATACGTAATGACGATATTTATAGAGAGAGGAAATGTTTTTTCACCAAAATTTTAAAAGTTGACAAAGATTGTGCACGCCTTATCGACACGGGCAAGTCATTCCACAATCGTACTGCTTGAACAGTGAATGATCTGTCATAAAAACTGGTGGAATGTAGCGGCATCTCTAGCCTCAAGTTTTCCGATGACCTCAGATATCTATTATGTGTGTCATGAAGGAACTTGAAACGCTCTTTAAGATAAGAAGGGGTTTTAGGATTGAACAGAATACTGTAGAGCTGAAACAAGATATGAGAATTCCGGCGAAGACGTATGGGAAGCCACTTGAGCTTTGTACGAAATTCAGAAATGTGATCATATTTGCGCAGGCCAAATATAAATCTTATGCAAAAGTTTTGAAGTCGCTCAAGTTTATCTAGTGCCTCAGTGAGATTGAGATAACAGACATCAGCGTAGTCAAGGATGGGAAGTAAAAGGGATTGCGCAAGCACAGTTTTAGTGGCAGTTGGAAGAAAGTTCCGCAATGGTCTCAGGGACTTACCAAATGCAAAAATCTTGCGACTTACGTCCTGTAGCTGGGGAGAGCGTGAGGAGTGGGAGCCTGTAGGAGTCAGTGTCATTATCGAACGGGCTTCGTATGTATTGGTAATTTCCTTGACGATCGGCCTGTTGGTACATAATACTACACTCTGTTTAATCCTTTCTTCTTTCTTCGTTGTTCCTTGTGAAATATGTTCCTACCTTCAGTTGCATTTTGACTAAAAGTAGTTTCCTTCATCCCGACTTCCTTACTTGAGTAACATTGCTTCATATATCAAGGTAGCCCTAAGTCCTGCAAACACATGCGATTGAATCCATACATTCGACTCTGACTCACGAGTGTGATCACAATTATAATATCTTACGCGTTCTAATCCCGTTAATATTCCGTTGTAAGGTTTGATGGGAATTAATTCAATATTGCTCACACGCAGCGGTGGTGCGGTGCCGGAAACCTTGCAGGACTCATTATCATAAGCTTGATGGTCATATGGTGACGTTGGTGTGTCTTTCAATTGTGTGTGGTGTTTCATGTTTTTTTGCTGGGAGTCTGGAACCAATTATGTAAATGTAATTTTTTTGGAAAAACTGTAAAAACTATAGGTTAAGATATGAATTGGTCTCTTTGTTGTTTGTATTCTTAGATTTATATCAATACTAGCTGACCCGACTGACGTTGTCCTGTCTTAGCTATGAATATTCTAATGTAAACGCGTGAAGTTAAAATACCTAGTTGTTAAGTTCTCTGAAATTTTACAAATTTCTGCGAAATTTTCTTAATTTTTTATTTCTTATGAACCTTCTCCTGACAATAATAAACACAACAAAAAAGAATTAGCGAAATTGTTTCATCCGTTCACGCACGATGCGATGACCAAGGGAAACAGAGATTAATTTTTGTGTATATATAGATTATTGACCAACTAATCTATCTGTAAAGATACGAGTACCAACACGAATTATTATATCATCACTAGAAGCCACTATTTACATCAAACACGAAACAGAAACCACCAAAATCAATAGCAGACCATCAAAGCGACTTTGATATCGTATTAATCATAAACAAAAATTGTTTATGGAAACCAAAAAATCATAATAATGTATTTGAATTAATATTTTTTCAAATGCACACGCTTTTGCGTCGTAAATCTGTCAATACAGAGGAGGATTTCAGCGTGTAATGATGAATGTTTCCAGCGATCAAAGGGACGTTTGAGGCCGGATGCGCGGGCGCAGATACCCAATCAAATGATGACCGAGTGAAGCAATATTAGGTTATGTTGGGTGAAATAGGATTTGACTTAATGGACATTCACTAGATACACAAAAAAAAAGACAGTGCAATCCAATCAAGTGATTTTGGTGTAAAAGGTACCTTTACAAAACATTCGGCGACATTTGGTTGTGATGGCTACGACAACAACTGACTAGAGTGAACAACACAAGAGAGAAACAATGAAACATTAAAACGAGTGAACAAGAAGTAGGGGAGAAACCAAGCGCTGGGACAACACAGGTTTAAAAGAATCACCTCCATATTAAGCTCTACCAATACACAAGTTCGTGTGACGGAACCCTCTGGCGTAGCGTCAACTACAGTTGCTTCCAGCACACCGTAAGATTTGTGGTCTGCGGTCTATGTGCAGGACATGATGTTACATCCTATTTGATGACGTGAAGCAATCCGCCTGTTTTTGTGCGGTTTTATAATTAGACTTGTTTTGGTCATCTGCTAGCGAAATGTGAAAGAGTATATTTACTTATGTAGCATAGTTACCTACCATGATATGTTTAGCCAGCCGATCAATCAACTTAGCCTACTTATTGTGTTTCACGGCTGGATTAGGGCCTCCTGCTTTCTGCATCCAGCAGATATCTTATGGCTATCCTAGTTAACATAGTAGAAATGGTATTTAATTGTAGGTATTTATATTCTGTTTGATTGAATCGAAAATGCGAACGCTGTTCTGATTCATTGCTGAAGTGGTGAAACTTACTTGTAATAATTAACACAACAATTTTATGTTACAATCTCGTAACATATGTAGTTTGTTGATAGATGGAGAGGGAGAGGAAGGCGGAAGAAAAGATGGATGGATTGTGTGAGGAATGATACGAAAGAGAAGGGAGTGAATGATAGCGTGACGGTTGACAGGGGAGAATGGAAGAAGAAAACGTGTTGCGCCGACCCCACGTGACATGGGATAAGGGCAGGAAGATGATGATGAATCTCGTAACATAAGCGCGACTTGAGTCAGCTCTCACCAAATAAACCTTACGGTTTACATCTATAGTTATTTAACCGTTTGCCACACTGAAAGACTCACAAAAACAAAATCACTCCAACTATTTTCACGTTTTGATATAAAAATCATAAAGCTCGTGGATTTGACCGGAAGCCGTTGTTTACATGAAACAGGTGTAATTAAATCGTTACAGGAAGTAGCCGCACCCGCGCTGTTTACTAGTTTACTTTACCGTCCTTTGACGGCGCCGTTTGATCATACGTATTACTTTAAGAATTTAACTATGGTTTTATGGACTAACCTACGTGGTTGGAGGACTTAAAATAGGGCTGCAGAAGAGATAGCGTGGGTCTGCAGATCAGTTGAATTACAGAATCAAAAATCATTTAAAATTAGTCAACATTTTTAGGACGTACAAATTACAAAACTTAGTCCCCCAAAGGGCCACTCTTCACTTTCTAGTGTTTTAGCTGGGTAGAAGTGGCGCAACAATTATATCATCATGGATGAATACATAATACATAGGGTTTCCCGTAATTATTGGACCACCTCTTAAGAGGGTCACTGTACTAATCATTATGAACACCTTTTACTATGGGATCAAACCAGATATCGCGAAAAAAAAAATCTGTTGTTTCCTACATTTTGACGAGTTATGCGAACCTAAATGTAGGGCTGGAACAACTGTTTTTTTTTTGCGATTACTGGTTTGGTCCCTTATTAAAAGTTGTTCATAGTGATGAGTACAATGACCCCTTAAGAAATGGTCCATTAAGGCTTATCCGTCGCAAAAAGCGCGGTCATTGTCGGACTGCATAGAAAAGAAAGAGAAGCGCGATGACACAACGGTTGCAAAATATGCAGTAATTTATCGATTTACAAAAAATCTGTTGATTAAACTAAAAAGTAATGACAAGAAATCATTCCTTATTAGTTTGTAAAGAACTGTATAAATTTATGAACACTTTTAATGAAAACTGTAGGAGTAATATGGTAACAACTGGAAAAAATAGACCGAAATAGACCTGGATTTAGGTTTTTTTTTCTTTAGTTCTACAAACTAAAATAGATTTCAGGACACATGAAATCACTTTTTATGTATTGTAGATTACTGTGTATTTTTTCCTATCAGAAAGATGCTATAGTTACTGTAAAAAATGGTTACAAAGTTACTTAGTTTCGCCGTATTTTAGGAAGGAGCAGCCTTAATTACGGGACATCCTGTATAGTAAATTAGTATTTACGTTTTTTTCCGCCGAAAGCCGTTCTCTGCTGGGCATAGAGTCCCTCATAGATCGCAAACACTAACAAGAGGCAAAATGGATTCCGACCCGTAGTCACCAATTTTAACATTCTAAAGTTTAGAAGAACTTAACAAAAACAGTCCAGGCAATTCTCATCGGAACTCATCACAAGAAAATATTTCTTTATTTATTTATATCTACAAAAAACCCTATCAAATCAGACCGTCACTCAGTTTGCCGCGTGGCTGCGCCTGCATGTCGCGCGTATGATGCTATTAAAAACCTGACGAGGGTAGGCAGGGCTGATTGATCTTGAAGCAGAAGCATAAGGGAAGAGTGCTCATCTGCTGATCTGACAACTGTTGGGCCATTGTGAAAACAAAAGATTTCGATAAAATTGGATAGAACGCGTTTTTTTAAAAGTACTTATGTATTTTTAAAGTACTTATGTATTTTTGCGTGATCGAAATGGTTCTTTGTAAACTTCTATCAGCACGTGATATCTTAACTTAGGAGTAGCTAAACTAGCCCAGATATGGTGCTGTTACATGTATATTTTATGCCTTAAGCACGATGCAGTTTTTTTCAGCTTCAATCAAATTGATTTTTAGGGTACCTACTTCAAAAGGAATCACTCACTTCGTTGTCCGTCCGTCTGTCTGTATGTCTGTCAGTCTGTCGAGTTGAAATTAATATTAAATACTTAAGTTTATGGTCCCTTGAAGTTCTAAAAAAATCAGGCATCTACGGCAATGCAATAAAAAATACGGCCATTACCTATGCGACATATTTTGATACTCCCAAGTAAATCAAAACCTATAGGGTACTTCCTGTTGACCTAAAATCATGAAATTTCGCATGAAAGCAAGGTCTCACAACACAAATAAAGTAAAAAGTCTGAAATATATAATTTGTAATTTTATCACATACAAATTTTTTTTTGGGATTTCTGGTTTTTTTATTTTCAACTACGGAACCCTTCATTGTGCGTGGGCTGACAAGCACTTGGCCAGTTTCTGGCGATCCCCCGACCAAAACCTTGCGATAGGGCGTTATTCAGAGGCTATTAACTCATTAATTAAGAGTAATAAATGACATCTAAAAGCACATTATTAATGTTCGATATTCTATCATCACATTGCACGTTTACTTTTATGTGAAACTAGCTTCTGCCCGCGACTTCGTCCGCGTGAAATTTATTGTTTGCTAGACACCCCCCCCCCTTCCCCGCCGCATCGCATTGCCTTCCCGCGCTAATGCAAAAAGAATTACTATTTTTAACCGACTTCCAAAAGGAGGAGGTTCTCAATTCGTCGGAACCTTTTTTTTTTTTTTTTTTTGATTTTTGGATCTGATGATGGAATCCCATGGAAATCGAGGGAAACCCTCAAATTTTAAGGGCACACCTATATCGATTTCGGTATTTTTTATAGTAACTCGTGCATTTGCTCTCGGAAAGTACCATTCGGTGAGCTGGAACTGATGATGAAGACCTCAGAGGGCCATCGGAAATACTCAATTATATCTAAGCATATAACAGGTTGCGATTCGATTACTTTAATATGGTTTATGTTCGTCAAAATAATGGTAATGGTGACTTCACCATGAGCTCCATTTCTCCTGGTTCTTACTAGGAGAACTCCTCAAAAATGAACGGCCCTGCATCGGGAAAAGCAACATTTTGTAAAACGTGATGACCAGCTGACATTGGGTTATTGTAACTTAGATAAATTACAAACTGAACTACTAAAAAGTGAAAAATTTTTTTTTTTTTTTTTTTTTTGTTTTCTCCATTCGTATCTACAATCGGCTGTTCAGCCATAATTAGATGTGGTCTGCGGTGGATTTTAGTTGGTTGCCATTCCAGTGAACAGCACCAATTACATGTGGGAACACTTCAGTTCCTTTGGTCGAGTTCCAGTATGTGCCATCTTTTAAGGCGTTTTATGTGGTCTTTATCTTGGAGTAGTTCTCTAGCTAATGTGTTGCTGTGGCTGTTTAGTCGTTCTTTGTACTTTTTGCTGTATTTGTTTACTTCTTCTCTTATGGTTGGCATTTCTAAGTATTCATGTATTTCAGAGTTCCGTACAAACCAGTGTGCGCTGGAGACTGTTCTTAATGCAACATTTTGGAATCGCTGAAGTATCTCTAGGTTGGAATTGCTAGCAGATCCCCAGAGTTCTACCCCATAGGTCCAAATTGGTTTAATGATGGCCTTGTAGACCAGCAATTTATTGCTGATAGAAAGTTGTGATTTTCGGCCTAATAGCCATAAGAAGTTCTTGAATTGCAAATTTGCTTCTGTTCTCTTGGCTTTAATGTGGTTTCCCCATGTCAATCGTCTATCCAGATGCAGGCCTAGGTATTTCACCGTGCTGCTGGTTGGCAGGGTTCCTCGTTCCATGCAAACAGGTGCGCAATCCCCCTTCCTGAGTGAGAATGTGACATGCGTGGACTTTGTTACGCTGGGCTTGATTCTCCATTTTTGAAGCCACTTGTCGATCTTATCTAGCTGTGCCTGCAGTTTGGTGGATGCCTTTACGGGGTCGGTGTCGCTTGCGAGGCACGCTGTGTCATCTGCATAGGTCGCTGTAACTACATCAGCAGTCTCAGGCAGGTCTGCCGTATATATGGAGTAAAGTACAGGGCCTAGCACTGATCCTTGTGGTACTGAGGCTTTAATTTGATGCAGCTTTGAGAATTCTTCTCCATATTTCACTTGAAACCATCTTTGTTCCAGGTATGATTTTAGAATCATGTAAAATGAGTTTGGAAGCAGAGTTTTAAGTTTATATAGAAGTCCCTTATGCCAGACTTTGTCAAATGCTTGCTGGATGTCTATGAATACAGCAGAGCAGTACTCTTTTTTCTCGAGGGATTGTCTTATTCCGGGAGAAACATGCTACAGTCGAGCAAGTGCACAGAGTAGTTCAAAAAGTGAAAAATAAAAACTTTTTTACAAAAACAAAAACCGACTTCCAAAAAAAACACTACAAAGTGAAAAATAACTTTAATTTCGGAAGTCGGTGGCAAAAAACTAAAATACAGATCCAAAGACACCGACTTCCGAAATTAAAGTTATTTTTCACTTTGTAGTGTTTTTTTTGGAAGTCGGTTTTTGTTTTTGTAAAAAAGTTTTTAAAGTCCAACTGGTAGGGTAGTTCCAGAGTTTAGCTCGTTCCTTCACCACATCCCCTTCCGCTACCTCTCCCTCCCCCTCTCACTCACTCTCACACCCCGTTCCCCACTTCCTCTTCGCTCTCTCTCTCTCACCACCGTGTCCGCTCCCTCTCCCCCTCTCCTCCACCTCGGGCTCACCAACCCCTCCCCACCCCTCAGTCTTCACTATGTCTTCCTCCTCTCCTCACCAATCCTGCCCTTTCTCCCTGCGTCTGTCATCCTCCCCCTCACACTCCTCACCACCCCTCCCTTGCACCTCCCCCTCTAACCCTGCCTCCGGGGTAGTTTTAAAAAACTAATAATGACAAACTTAGGCAAATATTTGTGCCAAGTTTCAAGTCAATTAAAACCAAATGAATAACATTTTTCATGTAAATTGTATTCCCTGTTTTCACCCCCACAGGGGTGGAATTTAAAAAAATGGTCTGAGATATTTCCATAACTTGACTCAAAGATTATTTACACCAATTTTCGAGTTAATCAAGCCACGCAGTAAAATCCTCCCCTGTGAAATTGACTACCCCTTTTCACCCCGTTAGAGGTCGATTTTCGAAAAACCCTGACTCACATTATTCTTTATTTTTGGTTTTAAGTATGTAATACTGAGTTTTGAGTTAATCGGATTGCGCGTTAAAATTTTTCCATACAAACTTTGAGACCCCTCAATTCCCCATTAGGGGGTAGTTTAGAAAAACAAAAAATCACAAAAATCATAATTTACTTAGATAAATATTCGTGCCAAGTTTCAAGTTTATTAACTCAAGGAATAAGATTTTTCATACAAACAATATCCCCCCTTTTTACCCCCTTAAAGGTCGAATTTCCAAAAACCCTTTCTTAGCGGATGCCTAGGTCATAATAGCTACCTGTGTTCCAAATTTCAGCCCAATCCGTTCAGTGGTTTCAGCTGTGTGTTGATAGATCAGTCAGTCAGTCAGTAACGCTTTCCTTTTATAGATATAGATAAATACATTTAAAATATCCTTGTAAAAAAGTGTCTAAAATTATTGAAGGACCGAACGCTCAAGGTCGTTTGGTCGGAGTATGGCCTTAATATACAAGACTTATGGTACCTATGCCAGAGGCAGAGGTTGTACCTACTGTACGTAAAGCTATTATGTCAAATAACTAAAATATTTGTATCAATCTTTGTACCTTTGTTAATCTCAGGAATTTGGCCTAAATTCTTTTATTTTAACAATAGCGTGTTATTAATAAGGTATTTAGTAGATGTGTCGTGATAAACGGACGGAAGCCGCGTTCGTTATTTCAGAATATAAATATTTTCGTGGCGGCTTGATGGATCGGTCGTCGATTCGCTTCCCGAGTCGGGCTAATCTTGCTGTTTATCAATATTATTGTGTTATTTCGTATTATATTTTCACTATTTTTTGTAATGTTTTAAGTTATAACTTATAAATTATGATGTGGGAAATATTTCCTACTTAGCAATTTATATTTTTTAACGAAACACTATCTCATGTTGATATTAAGGCTACTCTTTCGACAAAAGCTTAAAAACAGCGTGCAGATGAAGCAGTTTTTCGCCGGAACCTACAGAGAAATTACATCTGAAAAAATTGTTAGTAATCTACATGATATGAATCGTAATTTGGTTTAGCCATAATTTTTCTATCGGTATCACATAATAAGAAAAAAAAAACCCCAAATCACCTCCAAATCGTTAAGATGAAACAATTTTATCCTTCATTTTTTATCAAAAGAATATAAAAGAAATATCTACTACTTTGCAATACAAACGAAAATGATTTGGTTTTGTTACTTTTTAAAAACATGTATATTTTTTATTATAATAAATTAAAAATGATTCTAATTTGGGACAGCGCTCCTTGATGGGCGAGTCCTATTACTGGCTGGACGTACGACGCGTTGCGTGAGCTCAGGCCAGAATGCGCAAGCTAACCACTCAAGGTCATTGGCGTATAGTTCGGCCTTAAGTGCTACATGAGTATATGCAATTGTATTAGGTACACAAGAACAATAGAACTTGACTATCGAAGAAGCAGATTTTCATTACTTCCGTATTTAATTTTCACCTACTCGTCATGATAAATGGTGATTCCTTTGAACTTTTCCACAAATGTGATATTTAATCCAAACTTAACAGTCTCTTGGGTACTCTACCAGTCGATAGCGATGCGGAGGAATTTTTCGACGCCATATTTTAGTTTTTTAATAGTTTTAGTTAGGATATAATTTTGGTGTTTATAGGTTATGTCCTATAAATGTAATTTTACATGTTTGACAATTGTAAACTTATGCTAAAAGAAATTTATTTCTTAATAAGAAATTACAAAGATTTCAATTAGGTACCGTAAGGTCGGGTTACTTTGACTCTAGGGCATAACTTTGGCCAAAATCAAGACTGATGTTTAGTATCATTAAATCTACACAAAGTTCCACAAGTACGCGTCTATATCGCCATCTATTAGTTACCTAAGGATATGCGACGTTCGGTTGTGTGGTCGCGACACTTCGGGCAGTTTAAACACTTGTCTCTATTTGGGCCAAAGTTATGCCCTAGTGTAAAAGTAACCCGGCCTTACGGTACTTGAGAACATTTTTAAAACTTAAAATAATATAGTAGTGTAGTAATTTTGAGTTTTCATGTGTACTAGTAATATAGAACTTTGATAAACAAATTACATAAGCAGCTGTTGTCATTTACGTAATAACTACAATAATAAAACTACACATGAAAACTCAAAATTTCCCTTTATCGAATTGCAATTACTTACAGGAAATATTTCTTGAAACTATAAAATAACACTTGATAAAGAAAAAAAAAATTCCAAAACATTAAAAAAGAGTATTTTCCGACCGTGACAGGACTCGAACCTGCAGTCTTCGGATCCGAAGTCCGACGCCTTATCCATTAGGCCACACGGTCACATGAAGGAAGGCTCTATATCAGGCAGTGTTTCAGGAGGCGCGGGTGACCTACTTTATGGAAAGGTGATGTTTTCTCTCTCGCTCGCTCGGTGTGAATTTAGTAGGATAGAGTTCTACCTGAAATGTGAAAATCAACGTCAGCTATGGGCTTTGCTATTAATTAATTGCAGTTTTAGAGAGTATCATGATATCTATGGATACATTAGCTTCTTCAATTGTAATTATACTTACAAGTAGGTATCTTCATAATTATGGGGTTTCGCAAAAAGGGAGATCTAATGTTAACCAATTAATTAACTATATGCTGCTATCTACAATCTATCGAATACAATTTTACATGCCTATTTAGGAAAAACATGGAGCTCGTGGCTAAGTAATAACAGCCGCACCGGTCGATCCGTCAGGTTAAGCTACGCTTGCCGGGGTTGGTCAGTGGATGGGTGACCATCTTTACATAACGACATTCCTCCGTGCCTTGGAAAGCACGTTAAGCCGTTGGTCCTGTTGTCTGTTATTCTTGAATCTTTGACAGTCGTTACGGGTCGTCAGAAGCCCGAAAGTCTGACAACCAGTCTTACCAAGGGGTATCGTATTACCCAGTAACTGGGTTGTGGAGGTCAGATAGGCAGTCACTCCATGTAAAATACTGTTATTCAGCTGCATCCGGTTAGACTGGAAGCCGACCCCAACATAGTTGGGAAAAGGCTAGGCAGATTGATTGATTTAAGAAAAACAAAAACAGGATGGTCCAAATTGTAACGTCAAAAAGGAAAATCTTAATTCCTTACACCCGGGGGTAAGCGAAATACCCCATGTATGTCCACGATTTTTTTTAGTTTTCGAGTTATTTTTGTTTTTGTAATTATTTAGAGTTTTCAAATCGGATTTTTGTTATTGACGTCACTATTTGGACCACCCTGTATAACTCTTATCTTTTACCTTGCCTTGTAGCCAATACCACAGAATAAATAATAGTAATAACGCCAATACCTTGTCTGAGCCATGCATGACCTATTTATGTAAGTAGGTCTAAGTACCTGCATTTAATCCCGATCGATCAGTCATGTTATTGACTGTAGGAATTTGCTTCTGCCCTGTTGTGGTTCTTGGTGAAGAACAATACAGGGATACGTTCATCAATGTTCAATGGGTGCTGTAGAGCTGAACGTCCACTGGTCCGCGCCGGCCGCAACGCACGCACGGCACGCAACAGATTTTGGTTTGTTTGTATGAAGAAATGAAAATGCGTGCGGTAGGTACCGGTAGTGGACGCACTGCTACATGAATTCATACAAAACAAATCGAAATCCGTTGCGTGTCGTGCGTGCTTTGCGGCCGGCGCGGACCAGTGAACGCTCACCTTAAATAGGAATCACATCCTGAGGATAGGCACTAGCGAGGTCCTATCTGCTATAACGACAAATTGCAATCACTTTCTACCCTAATCTAAGTTTGATGGAGTGATTTCTCCATTGATCGACCATTCGATCGTAAGTACGGCCAGAAATGTTAATTTGTTGAAAATTATAATAATATAATTATGACGTTTGCTTTGACACATCTGTGCAAAAAAACATCGTCGTACGGAGTCCAGGTTTGGTGATAGCGATGTTGGAGCGTATCATATCTTCCTCTAATACAGGGTGTAAGGGACAGCCCTCCGCAAACTAACAGGGTGCATTCAGCTCCTCATTTTGAATCATATTCTACCGGAAATTTTCTCAGGAAAATTTTCATTTTTTCAATTTTTTTTCAGTCACATTTTCATAATTTCAATGTAAAATTGCATTTTGTGTTCGCAGTATTCCATTTATGTAAAAAAAAACTGCAAAAAAAACAGCAAAAAATTAAAACCAACAATGGATGTTGAAATACTCTAACCAACGACGCGAGTAATCAGCTGTTCACTTTACACTGTCTAGCTATAGAGTTCATCGAACTCACCGCATACCTATTACCTACCCCTCCAAACTAGTAATAGACGTTCCGATTTGTGCACAAAAACACAAACAAATCAGGTTTATTGGATTCCCTTAACGATCCTGAAAAAATATCATGTACCAGTCATCTTAGTAAGACATTTATTTATTTATTTATTACAGCATGGAAGACTTACAGCTAAAAAAAAAAACTTTACAACAAAAAGGGAAACAATAGTCAACAGAAAGCCAATTACAAGTCTTCGCGTTTAGAATAACATACTGAATTCACCCTATCAGTTTGCGGAGGGCTGTCCCTTACACCCTGTATATCAATGCATATCACCCGTGAGCACATCTTCTCACTAACGTTCATCCATACAGCACACCACCACACTCCACACATGAACACACCACACACACGCTCTTCACACTTCACACTCACACTAATGTAAAAATTTGTTATATTAATTTTCTATTTTAATATTAATTTGAACAATGTATAATAAGATTACTAAGGCATAAAATCCATAATCTACCTACTGATTGTGAGAAGACACTGGCTCCTGTAACACAGGTGTTGCTACCTAGCACAGGAGTCAGGGCTTTAATTTACTTGTGCACCTTTTTTTTTATGGCAATAAAGAATTTTATTTATTTATTTATTTGGTTAAACATTACCTTGTAATGAGAGTGGTAGCGTTATAATCAGGGACCCAACCCCAACCAACTTTCACCCCATTCACCCCCCTCCTCCTGCCAAACGATTCTAGATCCAACCCGTTTATTTATTTATTCTTGCGGTGCTTCGGAGGTGTATGTTCAATACTTTTGAACATGAACATGAAACTGTTTATAAGAAACTTAGAAGTAGCGTTCTAGAACATAGAACCACTATATTCATGTTGAAGATCAACAAAGTTATCGACTAATCTAATTTAACAATATTAATAGAAAACTGTTTCGTATGCTTGTCAACTTTTCACAAGACGTTCTTAAATTAAAACCACCTCCAACTTCACCTCACAAACTCCAGCTACTATCCTAACACCGTCATGTAAAGTTCAAATTCCATCAACAAGCATTTTAGGAACTTTAAATGATAACCTGGTTCCCCAAAAACGTTATTTTATGATGAATCGACTTCTGATGGCTATCGCCATGACGGATAGATGTCGCTAGTGATGGACCATGGCTCGTGGGCCGCGGGGCTGCCTGTTCCACGGGTTATGTATGAGTGTCGATGGAGAGATATTCATGGTAGCCGCACAGATGACGGCATGGGGCAGTTGCTTGTCATAACTTATTAAGTTTCTACTGGTAACTTATTTTTTTACAGGTGGCCATGTCAACTAGTCTAGTCCTTCGGATTTAAATATCGCTATTGGCCAAAATTTTGGTTTTGGAGGAGAACATATGCACTTGTTGATTTTTATTTTCATATTTCGATGTCTCGCCATAACATTATTCATTTGGGTTAACTATAACATCTTGTTATTGTAACTTCAAAGTATTTTTAACCGACTTCAAAAAGGAGGAGGTTCTCAATTCGTCCCCGATTACTCGGAAATGGCTGAACCGATTTGGATTTTTCTTTTTTTGTTCGAAAGGGTATACTTCCCAAGTGGTCCCATGATTATCAAGTCGGGATCTGATGATGGAATCCCATGGAAATCGAGGGAAACCCTCAAATTTTACGGGCACACTTATATCGATTTGGGTATTTTTTATAGTAACTCGTGCATTTGCTCTCGGAAAGTACCATTTGGTGAACTGGAACTGATGATGAAGACCACAGATGGCCATCGGAAATACTCAATTATATCTAAGTATATCACAGGTTGCGATTCGATTACTTTAATATGGTTCATGCTCGTCAAAATGCATAATGGTGATGGTGACTTCACCATGAGCTCCAGTTCTCCTGGTTCTTACTAGGAGAACTCCTCAAAAATTAACGTTCCTGCATCGGGAAAAGCAATATTTTGTAAAACGTGATGAGCAGTTGACATTGGGTTATTGTAACTTAGATAAATTACAAACTGACCCACTGAAAAGTGAAAAATAAAAACTTTTTTACAAAAAACAAAACCGACTTCCAAAAAAAACACTACAAAGTGAAAAATAACTTTAATTTCGGAAGTCGGGGGCAAAAACCTAAAATACAGATCCAATGACACCGACTTCCGAAATTAAAGTTATTTTTCACTTTGTAGTGTTTTTTTTGGAAGTCGGTTTTGTTTTTTGTAAAAAAGTTTTGCATATCACAAATTACGCGTCGTTTGTTTAAAAATTCACAGATCTCATGCACCACATGACGTTCAAATAGCATTGGAAATGAACTTCGGTAGTAAAAAAAGAAAACAAACAAGTAGGAACATTTATTTTTATTTTTCTAAACATTTTATTTTAAGAGAAAATACAGGCTATTCAATACTACTAATGCTAGTTAGTATTCTACAGCTTTAATGTACGAACATGTATGTTTATTATTATTTTTCAAACATTTATTTTAATTTATTATAGAAAATACACAATACTATTTCTATACTACATAAGCCGACCGCTACATAGTTGGAGAATAATGGGCTAGGCAGATTGATTGACCACATACTACAGCTTTGTTATACGAACATGCATACTTATTTTCATGTTAATTTTTAAAAACATTTATTTTCATTTAAGTATTATAGAAAATACTGAGGTTTTATATTGCTTCTATAGGTAGGTACTACACACTAACGGCTTTGTTGTACCTAGCATGTGTTATAAATTTGATGAAAGCTTTGATAAAACACGTATTTTTCATCACTGATGCTCTGAAAGTAGCAACTATAAGAACCCTCGCTCGCTTCGCTCGCTCGTGTGCCTAAATATCTCGGGTGTAATTGATTACTTACATCCCATGTTTAACAATCTACTAATATTTTTAAGTAAATTTAAACATTTACATTATATTATATAACCGTACAAATGAGTTTTAATACTGCACACTAACAGCTGTAGTACGAACATGTATGCTTATTTATTTATTTATAACCGACTTCCAAAAGGAGGAGGTTCTCAATTCGTGGGAACCTTTTTTTTTTTTTTTTTTTTTATGTATGTTCCCCGATTACTCGAAAATGGCTGGACCGATTTGGATTTTTCTTTTTTTGTTCAAAAGGTCTGATGATGGGATCCCATGGAAATCGAGGAAAACCCTCAAATTTTATGGCCACACCTATATCGATTTCAGTACTTTTTATAGGAACTCGTGCATTTGCTCTCGGAAAGTACCATTCGGTGAACTGGAACTGATGATGAAGACCACAGAGGGCCATCGGAAATACTCAATTATATCTAAGTATATCACAGGTTGCGATTCGATTACTTTATTATGGTTTATGCTCGTCAAAATGCATAATGGTAATGGTGACTTCACCATGAGCTCCAGTTCTCCTGGTTCTTACTAGGAGAACTCCTCAACAATTAACGTCTCTGCATCGGGAAAAGCAATATTTTGTAAAACGTGATGAGCAGTTGACATTGGGTTATTGTAACTTAGATAAATTACAAACTGAACCACTAAAAAGTGAAAAATAAAAACTTTTTACAAAAAAAAATCGACTTCCCAAAAAAAAAAAACACTACGAAGTGAAAAATAACTGTAATTTCGGTAGTCGGTGGCAAAAAACTAAAATACAGATCCAAAGACACCGACTTCCGAAATTAAAGTTATTTTTCACTTTGTAGTGTTTTTTTGGAAGTCGGTTTTTTTATGTTGATTTTTTAAACATTTACTTATTTATTTTAGAAAAATACAGTGGTTTTAATAGTATACTTACATACTTCTACAGCTTCGTCGTACGGTAGACCGCACATGTAACGCAGTGGTAACACCCATAAACCTTACGCCTCGCGCATAGAACTCAAATTAGCACAAAAGTGTTACCAAACGCGCGCGCCCGAGACGCTCAAACCTAGATCTTAAAATCGTTGTAACTCCAAAAGTTATTATTGCTTTTTTGAATTTCGAAAAACAGTCGGAGGCATAACCTTCCTGAACATTTTTTTTAAATATTCATAATTAAGACTAGATGTTGGGTACATTATGGACCCCATAAATGTGACCATTTTAATGCCATTTTCTTAACTTTTTTAAAGAAACATTTGACTAATTCAATTTTACTTTTTTGTACATTGTAGCCCTCGTCAATACAAACATTTTGACACCTCAATTAACTATATTGACTTAGAAATAACGGAAATATCGGCATGTCGCACTTTTATTGAAAAGAGGGCCTATACCGGAGCGATCGAAAAAACATTTCCAATGTTAAAACAAAACAATGACAGACGATATCCCTCTTTGTTCTCTATGACAAATTTTTTCTCGTTGTGAACTTCGGAACACTAGACTGTGAGAAAATTATCCGAAGCGTATCCTGGAGTTTACATAATTAACATACATTTTTGTCCGACCAAGACAAGGGTTTTGTGAAAAATAAACTACCTAATTATAACTTGTTAATGTTGATATATTTTGTAAAATATTTCATGTTATTTGTTGTGTGTCCGCCATTGTTTCCCTGGAGTTTCCAATTCATCACAAGTAGGTTAATTTTCACGCCAGTCTTGTTATGAATGAAAAAAATATTATTTCTACTCTGTTAGTGGAGCATTATGTCTCGTTATTTATAAAAGGTGAGTCAAGTAAAGATAATAACCTAAATGATGATCATAATCTTGCTCCTTTATTACCCGTGTTCTACAGAGGCAACGAAATGTTTTTGTTGTTCCCACTTGTTGTAATACATGCAATTGTATCACCTGGAATTATAATTTACTCATTAATATGTTTCCTAAAGGGCAAACAAGAGCCTCTTTCACTAAATAGGTCAACTCCTCCATATTAATTTTTGAATTGTATTTTCTTGTGTTTTGTCTTAAAACTAGAAGTTTGGAAGTCTTTTCAAATTCTCGCGATGTGTCTCTCTCGTACGCATTATTTAACATTGCATCATAAGTGGCTGAACACTACCAGTTCATGAACAAAACTTTCTCGAGAGAAAAAAAAGAAAAACCAATTCTATATTCAAAGTGTCGCGACTCGCGTCACTCATTGTCTCTGCCTAATAAATATGGCGGGTAATTTTGACAGATGGCGCGCGCTTCCACGGCGCCACTGTTGCGTACACTTACTGTTGCTCCAACCCATATTGTTCTACTTTTGTCTCTAACACGTTAGGAATTCAAAATAAATGAGTTGAGCTACTGATTTGAATGTCAATACTAAGTTAATACGGTAAGGTGTTGTCTGAAACCAAATATGTGGTGGAGTGGACCGGAGACGCGTTTGGACGCGTTTATTGTTCTTGACACATACTTATTACAAACTCACGTGATTCATGGAGATGATTCACTTAGGTTTTGTGTGTTTTATGACCTTTTTATTTGTGTGTTATTTGAATAATCATTTAATTTATTTTAACTGTGAGCACAGATTATGTGTAAGTCAGTGTGACTCGGTTGTAAGCTCCCCGAGGAACTAATTAGAAATACTGTCATAATTTTTGTTTTAATTTAGTATAACTACAAGTTAAGCAGTCTGTAGATGTATAAAATATTTCCATCTCAATATTACAGTTTATTAAACTTACAGTAGCAACATTTTTACATACAGCGCATAATTTTCCAATCAACCTCGTTATTAATTGGAAACAACAAAAATATACACATCACATGCATTTTAATAAAACATTAAACGTAATCAATTCACACCCAATAGAATATCTGAACGCAATTACTTATTTGACAACCTCACAACATGTCTTAAAATCCATCTCTATTTTCATATTTCTAAGGTTTAATATCCCGTGGCATTTTACGCTAACAGTAAAACGGAATAAAGGTAATTTCACACTCGTTCGATGTCGTGCCTGGCAGCAACAAATCGCGCGACAAAATAAGTTAGCGATCACACGCGGCGCCGTTCATTACTCGCGAGATTTACGGACCGGTCGATTGCGAATATCTCGGAATGTAATCGGACCCGATGTTTTAGGTAATAACTGTTTAGGACCTTTTTTGTTTTCAGACAATGATGTAGAGTCTGTTTAATTGTATTTGTGGTTGGATTAATTATTGTGTTGTTTTATTTTAAATTTAATTTTGAGGTCGGAAGTTTGTAAAGGATCTTTACAGAAAGCTAAATACCTCTGTATGCTGAGATTCAGATTAATTACGGACCCATTCAAAAACTAAATAAATATATTTTTGCAAAATTGGGGGATAGGTCAAGCCCTGCCTACGGCGTAGTACTATTGTGTGCTACGCCGTAGGCACGCTACGGAATTTAGACAATGTTCTCTAATGATCCATTCCGTTCTGTTTTATGAAGCGCTATAGATAACGGTAGAGTGTAATCACTACATAGTATATTTTTAACCGACTTCTTAAAAAGGAGGAGGTTCTTAATGTCTGCATATATTTTTTATGTATGTTCATCGATATTTTCGTCAATTGTGGACCGATTTTGTAAATTCTTTTTTCATTTGCTAGAGAAAACTTGTGTAAAGTAAAGTTTCAGTAAACTTTTTGTGTACCTCAACCTTGTAATTGTTGAATCACCCTCTGGTTGAATGTTGCATGTCACAAAACTGAGAATTCAATTTGTTGTTCCACGCCAGAGCAGTCGTTTATGCTATAGGCGCACATTTTATTTATTTATTTATTTAACTGACCAACTTACACTAACAGTAAAATACTACACATACAAGTTATAGGTCATATATAGGTACAGATATAAACTAAAACAATATTATAACATACATTTAAAACAAGATGAAACACACCACAAAAATCTATCCTCCGGAGCTACTGCCGCATACCGTTTCTTCAAATACACCTCACGACCAAAGGCTGGTTTGCCTTTAAAAAGTATTTCCTTTTGTTTGGGGTCAATTGGTCGCATTATGGGATCGGTGGAAAAGTCTATGTCGGGCCGTCCCAGTTTAGGGTCGATTTTAGGATCACCGAGACCAACATCGACGATAGAATGCCCCTTTTTCAACTGAGCCACGCCTTGTACTGTGGAACGATGATTGAACGATATTTGTGATGCCACATTGCAGAATAAAATAAATATAATAATATATTTATTTATTTTTCTCACCACAATTAACCTTACAAAATAATAACAAAAAAAACAATGTTGTCCAGTCATTGGCTTAAAGAAAAGTATTGTGAGGGACTGGTGCCTAAGCTAAGCCGAAGCCTGCCCCAAGTACAACGTATGGTTTCACGTGAACTAAAACTATAAAACAACACGGTGCATTTTATAGAATGTTTTCCAGCGACAGCGGTGTGAGGCAGCATTTAGATATTTTCTCCTAGAGCTTAGTAACAGCCAAAATTAAAATTAAGGTGAGCCTGTGCAACCATTTGCCTAATAATCATTAGTCCATTGCAATGGCAGCATATTCTAAAGAAGCTTACAAATAATTAATTTGAACTAGCTCATACATAATTTGAATGGTGTATTCACCAATTTCGGGCATGCAGTATTATGTGTATCTTTAAGTTTATCTAATATGTAACATAAATTGTATTGCCCGATTGATAAAATAATAAAAAAAACGAGAAGGTCGGTTTTTCTATGTAAAAAAATAAAAAAGGTCTGGCAGCCCTGGGGTCTTGCTATATGAGTACCTCAGAATACAGAAAGAACAGTACAACACTCAGTACAGCTCAAATTATATCTCTCGTTTAACCTAATAAACTGTCTAAGTTAGAAATAAATAGGTATGTAAGCAGTAGACATCTGAAGTCAACATATAACTGGGCCCCCAGTCTGCTATGTTTTACATTCCAACACGATCCCATTGTCACTGCATTGTCATTTTGCTAAAAGTTCGTAATCTGCTAAATTCATAATTTCATACAATGGAGTGTCAGTGGTTGACCATTGGAAAGTCATAATGACGCCATTATATTAGTAGATTACCAAACTTGTCAAAATCAACAATTATGAAATCAATGATTCTGACACTATTGTAATAGCAGACTTGAGGCCCTGCACATCAACACATCTCCTAAACATTGCCATCTAGCTCCCGCCGGACCGCCCGCAACTCCTCGCAACGCATCAATTCGGCACGCAGCGCACTGCACACGGGAGCGGCCGGCGACCGCTGCTGCACTCAATGATCCGGAGCAAATGCTGTTGATTTACTGCCGAGTGCTGACGATTCTATACCCAGCGACAGCCCTTTTGTAACATTCTGCCTTTATTTAAACGAAAGATGGCGCTGCTTGTAGGCTGCTGGCTTTAATTGTTGTTATTTTTCTTTTTAAAAGCTATCTAAAGTTTTCAGTTTAGTTTCATAGTCGAGCTCCATGGATTTGGTTTTTATCATTTCAGATTTTTGACGAGACGAAAATAAGGTAATACCGTCTTATTACAAAACAAGGTTCATCTCAAACCCAGGTTTAAACCCCGGACGCTTTTTGAATTTCGAACTTTATTCCGACACATTAAGATGTCAGTTTTTTAAAACTGACAACTTAGTACCGGACTAAGTTGTCAGTTTTGTTTAAAGAACTGTATTTTTATCACGTCAACCAACGAGCCAGTTTTTGTAATAAGACCTAGGTTCTTATTACAAAAACTGGCTCGATGGTTTAAACCATGACAGAAGGAAAACCTCGTTTTGTAATAAGACCGATAGAGTTTAAACAGTACGTAGTAGTTACTATTTTGTAATAAGACCGATAGAGTTTAAACAGTACGTAGTAGTTACTATTTTGTAATAAGACCGATAGAGTTTAAACAGTACGTAGTAGTTACTATTTTAATTACTTTGGCCTTGATGAAAGTCATGGAAAAGCAAAAAAAAAGGCAAGTAGGAAAAAAACCGGTCAAGAGCGAGTCGGACTCGCGCACCGAGGGTTCCGTTCCGATTTCTGAAGAAGTGTGCTATTTACAGACATCGTTTTATTTTCCTGTAGGTAATCTTTACACAAACTTCTATCACATAGAATAGTTTCTGACTTTTCTCTATGCAAAATTCGGAGATAAGCGGGGTATTTTCTTTTTACATTTTTCATCAAAAGTCGAAAACTTTGCGGCTTAGAAAAAAAAAGAAAAAAATGTTTGAGAATTTGCAAACAGCGTTCTTTCTTAGTAGCCCCCTTTCGAATTTTTAAGACAGCGTTTCAGTCCCAGACAAAAATAAAATATTTCTGCTTATTTGCAAAATAGTTGGGCAAACGTCATCTAAAACCCGTCCAAACTTCAAGTTTATAGCATTAGTAGTTCTTGAGATATCCAGCTGTGACAGACGGACAGACTGAGTCGCACTAAGGGTTCCTTTTTACCATTTTGGCACGGAACCCTAAAAGGACAATTTTAAAAGATGTACAAGTAGGTTTCCTTGAACTAGGGCACCCCAATAAGCGAAATACGTTCTTTGGCTACGCCAATAGTATCTCATTTATAGACCCACAACATGTGCATATTGTGCATGTGTGTATGTAGATTTTTTATATTGATTAGCACTAATCGTAGAGCTTAACAAGTGATACACAAAAACTTTTAATTTCGGAACGTTTTTTTCCAAAGTTTTCACTCATTTAGAAACATAACACGATATCCGTAAAACTTTACATAACTCACTCCGGAATCAGCAACACATTTTCAATTAGTCATGCCATCGCTACTTGGGTGTCTAACTTAATGAATTTCATGCGACTAATCAGCATTACAGATTTTGTAGATTTTTGTCCAGAGCGCACGCGTTCCGCCCCATTGTGCGACGTTTACGAGTTTTCTTTGACACATTGAACGCGTAATTGGCGTGGCGCACGTTAGTGCACTGTGTGGCAGCATGAGTAGCTATTGTAAGCTGTTTGGTAGCTGGTGGAAGCGGGGTATTGCAACAAGAGAAGTCAGAGCTTTAACATTCTTTTGTCTAAGAAACTTTTTGCTACAAAAAGTCGTGATTAAAATATGTCATGCTCCTGAGAGTACAAAGCGTTCGATGTATAGAATGTGGATTTAATGTATTTTCATTGTTTACTTTTACGTAACTATGAATCACTTATCAATTGATGTCATGTAAAGCGTGTCTAAAAGGCATAAACTTACTGAAGCCATTAGCAGAAATTGTATTTTCAGTGTTAAGTTAAATAAACAAGTGTTAACTTCCATTTGCAAACTTAATTACGTATCTTCTCACCAACTATATTGAATAGAAACGTAATAAATCACAACTGTTTGTTGTTTACTAACTTTCTAAGTCAGCGTTTTGAAAGAACCGGAAAAACTTTATTTAGAAAACTAAAGAAACTCTCATCAGACAATTCCTCGCACCTCATTAGTAATTAGCGTCGATTTGCATACAGCCTCCCATACATCAAGCACGCTAGCCACCAGCCACTAGCCACTAGCCCCATAACTCAACACTTACCAGTTCTAACAACGCCTGCAGCTAACTACCGGCCTATTTATACACACATTATAATTTCCAATTTGAGTATGCAGATGCGAAAACAAAATCAGCAAAAAAAGGTTCTCCGTGATTTACGTTGCCCCCTGCTTGCTCTCGTAACGAGGTTCGAACATTGTGCAAGATGTTGGTACTGTTGGCCCTTTCGGGCCACTGTTCGGGTACATTGCTCTGTTTCCGGGACTCTGCGAGCATTGAATCGTTCCTGGAACATCTATTGTCTACGACAGGCTTTGATTCCCAGATTGATGGATGAAAGGTGTGAGCTTCTGACAGAAGTGGTAACTGTTTGTTGTCAAAAGTTTTGCGCGAAGCTGGGTGTTTGAAAGTGTTTGTTGTTTGCGAGTGCTGCCATTCTGAATGCTTCTTTATCTTTATGTTTTCCTTTATATTTAGTATAGATCAATCGATTTGCGGATAGGAACTTGGTTTGTGCATATTTGTAGGTGTATAATCAGTACCTTCCTGCGTGATCAACTTGAAGCTATTGAATCCAGAGCGCCTCAAACCACGGAAAAGAGAAAAGTGACTGTTACTGTATAGCAATTATCTCTTTCTGCCAATACTTATAATAAATCTCGTGTAATTGTTGTGCTTAAAAGCTTCCGTTGTTTTAGAAGCCCTTATCTAAACGACTGCACATGCCGACTTTACACAAATGCATTGTCTACACATCCAAATTGCCCGTTTTATCATTGATTAATGGGAAACCCCATGAACGGAAGCCAAAATACTCCAAAAAGTCAACATTGAAACCATTATATAATTACTTGTGACTTTGTCGGCAGTTCTAGGAAGCGATATCACATGCAGCGGCCGCTGTGACTCTGCGACGGCCATACATTAGGCATGCGCGGACGCCGCCTTTAAGAAAAAATCCGCCAATAGTTAGCCTTGCACGCTGAACGGCATCACGGACAAAAATAATAAAAACATCACAGTCAAAATATATGTTGGAGTTATTGAAAAAAAATGTAAAAGAGATGTTGACTTTGTCTACTTTGTGACGCACCGCGGACCACTGTCCACTTTCTTTTGATACTAATTCCACGTTTAGTGTCATGGGTTAAGGTTTATTTTTCGTTGACAAAACTGGGGTGTCAAATATTTTTTTCCTGTTGGATTCGAGCAAGGGCGTGGCCCGTCCCGAATGGAAACATTTGCCAATATTATCGTGAAAGGTCTGAACAGATGAAATAATTTATTTCCCTATGTCGCTTTGTGTCCAAAACTTTGTGCCTTTGTGATATTTTTTGCGTCGGCCGCTTTGCTCAGTGTGGTACCGACATCTCATTTATCCCTTTAGCAAAAAGAAGACCGACTTTTTAGAATTTTGAGATTCGAAATCGATCTTATTAGCGATGGACGGAGATTATTTTCGATTCGAAGTTTTTGTGGACTTGCACCGTTTGGTGATGGGTGACCGCTTGACGTATTCAGTGGATGCGTGTTTACGACAAAGGCATTAAAGTGTCGGTAAGTGATCCGTCGGGATTGTGCAGCCGACAGTCGGCACCGTCGCCGCGTCGCCTGTTGACTCTAATGATTTAACTTAAATAGGTTAATCTTTGGTTCAAAGTTGTATTCAAAGTCCAAACCTTGAATAGATTATTATTGTTGGCGCATTATATTAGTTTTGATGTCCGTTACGGTTCGTAAATACTAATTTCAGGATTAGAAAGGAAGTTTGGATGATTATATGATGTAAACTATAACCATACCTATTATGTAGCTATCTTATATGTTATTTTAAGAATTTAATTATAGTTTGAGGTTATAAATCATGTTGCTTGAAATGTAAAAATATGAAGTAAATAGAGACTACGGCGATCTGAGTAAACATTGTAGTTTAGACAAAAATAACTCTGAAATACTTTTAAATTTTGCATTGTCAGTCTGTCACAAATATTTTTCTTAAAAAGAACAAAATACGTCGTTAGCGCTACTCAAGGAATTCGTTTGAAACAAACTTTTTAACAGAAAATATATTTTTTCACAAAAAAAAATTTCTAAACTAAACCCCAGAAGTCATATTTGTAAAATGCAAACTAATGAAGTAAACATTAGCTGTTCTCCTCAGGGATTATCACAAGTTGTTGAAACCTCCAGAGATTTCGCCATTTGTCAACATCTAAGTAGCCAAAATTCTGCAAATCATTTTGTTTTAAAGCAGTAGCGATGACAGTAAACAAAAACTTTTTTGTTCACACTTTTTGGGATTCGTAGCAGTGCTTGGGAAGTTTACGCGGGCGTAGATTATTTAAATTAGGATAAAAAATATAATGTTAAAAAAATTAAGCATTATTACTGGCATTATTACATTATTACATATTATTACATTAACCTACCTAATATCGATGATTTTTAAGCCCCTTTAAAGCTTTCTGTCATTTTCTCCAAAAAGCTAACTGACCTCAACTTACCGGGGGAAACAGTGCAACACTCTTCATTAAATAAAAGTTGGTTATGAATTGAAATCAACGCATTATTTTGACTTAGCGCCGATTTTTGAATCGTCAGATAACCTTTATTTGAGGAATAAATAATGCCGGTTTGACATTATTTTCTATAAAAAGCTGTCAAAATGTCAAACACATTCCCCAGATAAAAGTTATCGGACTATAAAAAAATCGTCCTTAAGAAGAATCTTCTTAGCTGAAAAAGTTTACTATTCGAGATTTGAAGTCATATTAGAATATTTAATTAGACCCCACGGTCTTTTATGAGATAGAAAATAAAAAATAGAAAATAGTTTATTGTCCAGGTAATACAGTAAGCAGGTTCAACAGATGTAGGTAACTGAAGATACACTAGCACTTCCATGAATTTCAATTTTAACACTGGTTTACGCTTAATTTGACCTACACGGTGTATCTGATATTTTTTTCTCGATCTCTTACTATGTTGGTCCCATGGAGTTGTTCAGTTTGATGGTCTGTACCATAGACTTATAAAAAAAGATGGACTCCGCGCCGCGCATATCGAAAGTGAAGCACCGTACCGATCTATGTGTGCATGATTTGAGTACCTGCAAAGACGGCGTCGCTCGTGTCTCGCAATGGCGGCCTGTCGGCATACTATGATGTAAATGTGTGCGCGAGGCGTGTTTGTACAAACGGTACTTACTGTGCTTCACTTTCGATATGCGTGGCGCGGAGTCCATCTTTTTTTATAAGTCTATGGTCTGTACTACACCCTTAACATTTCTGATACATCCTGTGTCTACTTCACCATTTCTTTCAAAACCCACAACATTATGGCTGTTTTGTTTAATTATAATGTGACATTATTGGCTGAGATCTTTTGTCTGTTTCACGCATAAAAAAAATAAAAATGCGGTTACAGCCGCAAAGTTACAGCAATAATGAGCTTTTACCAAATTTCTTTAGCCACTGATCACGTCACAAACGCCCCACTGTGCACCACGAGCACCAGGGAGCACTCGGACACAACGAACTACTATCATTTGTTTCAATAGGAACTCTCATTACCACCGAACACACCACGGTCTCGTCGTATCCAAACCAAAATTTCAATGACATTTAATACAGCATCATTGGTTTACAACCACATAGCCGCACAGTGTGACTAATGCTTCACATGGGGTCCCAACAAAACACCAAAACCACGAAAACTGTAAACAATAGACTTATTTATTGTTTTACAGCGGCCATATAACTTCGTCACTAAAGAATAAGAGGCCAATAAGTTGTGAAATGCACCCGCAATAAAACCATCATGGACAGTGGGTCGGTCGAGGTGATGGTGGACAAAAAAGCGCAATGTGCGGTTTGAATAGATTCGGCACGCTCGGAGCGAGCGAGTGAATCGGCTTTACACGCGTGATGAATGTGCGGAAGTCACATTTAAATCCCTTACAACTTAATAATAACGATAAACAGCGGTCCCCTGTTTAAACGAATGTTTCGCAACATTAGCCGGCCATTTCGCAAAAGCTGCGCATACGCAGTCTGATTGTACAAACATTAGATTAAATGTGTTTGTCAAACTTATTTGTTGACTTTGATAGATTGACTGGTTTGCATTTGTTCGTAAACGCGTCTAATTGTGAAGCTTGTTGACTTATGGATTTTGTGCTTATTTTATGACTTATGGCAACATAAAATGAAGAGATAATGTCTTTTTACATAAAACGAACAGAAGTTTACATTGACGAGGACAAGGTAGGTACTTGTATGATTTATTCATTCATGGCATTATAACTTCCAAACCTTTCAGTGTCTGAAGAATCTCGTAGCAGGTTGTCTACAAAATTGCACATAAAGTTCAGCGTTAACATAACTCCACTAGCAATCACAGTACCGATGTAGTGTATTGACTATGGCGTTTACACTGTCTTAATAATTGCCTGAAGAAACTAAGAAGTTTGTCATTTTAATTCTTTCCACATTGCCCGTCAAAGTTCAAAGCGTACCTGAATCACGTACTTTCATCTCAAACAACTACGTTCACGCACAATGCACGTGATCTTTTTTTCTCTGAAGATTTATGACATGCAAACAATAAAAGTGCATCGCAGATGTCATTTGTTGATTATTAATAATGGTAACGCCGACATTTACCGCAGCAACCGCTTTGCAATAATAAACACATCCATGTGATAAATGATAATATTTTATGGCATTCGCCCTCAATACCTATGTGACGCTTGCATCTCTATTTTCACTCTACAACATTGCCACTCGAAATTAAACCGTAAAATCTCGTTGTTTAAGTTGATTTTGTAAGTCTTTGTGACTTGGCCTGATTCGAACATGGGGTGTATAAATCGCATTGATGTTGTTCAATCGCACGTAGCAAATTGTCGATATTCGCTCGAGTCATTAGCGGTGTGTTTTTGTCCAGACGCGGCACCGCTGTGCACACTGTGCGGCCGCGTGCACGCACGTTTGAGGCCTTTTTCAAAACTCATTCGAGTGTGGACTTGGTTTATGTGAATCGTAAAGAATAGTTTAGACGTTGTGTTGGTATTAAATATGGGAAGTTTTCTATAGAAAAATATAGTTAAAAAGATACTTTTTTTAGATTAAAACCCGCATATCTACCTGAGTCTATTTATAATAATAAAGGTAACAGTACAAAAAGTTACGGTAAAAAAGCTACTTGAAAAGCTCAAGTTGCAACATAATAAATATTATTTGCTGGCATAAGATCATAAATAACTTCCGGCTTTAATTCACTTTATTAATTAATATTAAAGACCGCAAGTTATTAAAATTAATACTTTTCTTTTTATTTACAGGCAGAAACATTAAATTAACTTCCTCATAAAAGAAGTTAAGGCTTTAAAGATAGGGTACAAAGTATATTGAAAAGTCCGAATGTAAAATTGTATCTGTAACCAAACATAAATCTCGATTGATTTGTAAAACCTTGTTCCCACATGTCCTGTGAATTGTAAACACGATCACGCTGTTTTAAACGTCACCACGTTAAACACAAACTTATCTCAAAACTAGTATTTTTTTAAAATCATATGACGTTAAAAATAGGGTTGAAAATTGTGTGGCAAAGTGCAAGTGTCATGTTTGTTTTGAACCGCACAGTGGGTCGAATAAAAGGACCCTTATTGAACACAATCGTGCCTAATATTTGTAGATAATATTGTTACAACACTGGGGAGAGTTGTGCTCATTTTATATAGGGCGGTGTCAATAAACATCTGCACATATGGGCTATGGGGCTATGGGCTGTGGGGTGCAAACTGCACAGAGAGTGTATTGACGCGATTATTGAATTTGTGCCCGCAAATTGATCAAGGCTTATTTCCTAGAATTGGACGGGGAATCAAATTATCCTTTAGTTTACAAGTTACACACATAACCAGCCTATAATGTTCCCACTGCTGGGACACAGACCTCCTCTCGGTGGGAGGGAGTGGGCCGTAATCCAGCACGCAAGCCCGGTGCAGGTTGGTAGATCCTTTAGTTTGATTTTTATCAAAAAAAATCATATAAAATAAATTTGGCGAAATCATTCGTAAAAGTCCTAAATGTAAAACAAGTTTAGACAAAAACTTGTTTAGACAATAACGCAAATCAATGATCTTCGTAAATACAACGTGTCTTTTTGCATCCTCGTGAAACAGGGTGTGATACAGAACATCAAACCGAACAACTTTCTCCATGGGACCAACATCGTAATCGCGAAAAAATTTTCAACTGTCCCATAGAAAACTTCAATATCTACTCGACGCAAATGTATGGGACGGCTGATTATTGTTTCGCGATTACGGTGTTGGTGCCATGGGTAAAAAGTTTTCTTTGATAAAACTAGGGCGGCAAACGCCAATACAAAGCATCGACATTTCGATTTTATCGACAAAACATTCAAATCTGCAAGCGAAACTGTTTTCAATTACCTACTTATAAGTACTGTAACACATCACATTGTATAACATTATTATTTTAGTAAACCGTCCATCGTGGGCCACCCAGAGCACCGCAGCTAATCTTTTGGTAAAACAGCGGATTTTGTTCATCTCCATCCAAGTTGAAACACTTGGTGCTTTCAAAACATCGGCGTCGACAAAGTGACTGTCTGAGAGTTTCGGTTTAGACGCCGACGCAAAAAATGCCGATTAGTTTGTTTATAAGCATCTTTGTTTGTGCTAAAGGTGCAATGAAGTGTGCTAACTTTTCCATTAGCATTGTTGCAGAAATGTTTACAATTTTGTTATTGAGTTACAACACACGACCAAAAAATCAGAAAAAGTAATTTGGTAATTGTAGTTTTTTTTTTCCAGATTTTATCTTAAGTTGAAGCATTGTGCATATTTTTAAAACTGTGATCATGTTACCTACAGACAGAAATTAAACTAATAAATAAACAAAATAAATCCACATTCTACAAAAAAAAATGTAGACCTCAGTTTTTCATCCTTGAGATAAGGATAGGGGTACACTTGGGCCATTCGAACCCTCGGCTACCATCTTACGCAAATCTCGTGTGCGTCACAAAAAATAGACTCATCAATTTGGATTAAAAACACCAATTAACTGCCATCGATATAGGTAAGGGATAAACATGGGGCGATGATTGGCGCCGTGTTTTGGTAAAAATCGGCGATGGCTAAAAAATGGGACCGCCACCCACGCGAGCACCTATGACAAAAAAAATTAAAACAGAAAGTTTGGGTAGGTTCCGTTGATAATAAATTTAGGTAAGTTGAAATGTCCAATTTGAATAAAAGAAAAGTATTTTACATGAAATAGATAGACACATCTCTTCAGCAAAAATTATGAGTAAGTATCTATCTAATAAACCGTTTGTAATGTCTACTAATCACGATATGAAATGTTAGATTCGGTTAAGTTAGGTTGGTTCTGAACTACTTTAAACATAACTTTAACAAAATCTTCCAAACAAAGGGAATGCATTTATTGAACACTAGATTTAGAAAATATCCCACGGTAGCGTACTACAGGGAAATCCTTCCTTATTCCTTGTCTACATTACAAAGAGGACCTCTTTGCAAAATTTCTGCTTTCTATGTTCAAGGGTTTGGCCTGGGCGTTGATTAGTCAGTTAGTCAGTCAGGACTTCTCTTTTTATTTATATAGATAGATAGACTAGATATTTTTGAACATAAGCAACTATTTCTCATCTATCCAAAGGATCCCTAAAGGTCAAAACGTGCGTTTCCAAACCAGGCGACACTTAGCAAAACGGCCCGACCACGTTATCTGCCGCCACTCCACGACCTGGGTGGTGGGTGCTGCTCGAGTGGCACCACCACTCACAAGTGTGCTTGTAAATCATGAGATGGTTAGATAGTTATGTTAATTGGTCCTGTGCACCCAATGCGGTTTATTTACAGTAATGTATTTGCAGTTATGGAAAAAGGTCCTAGATTGAGAGACTAACTACTGTTAGAGGCTCTCATTAAACATAAACAGTACTTAATAGTTGACCAATAAAATTATTGACAAATACAACATACCACAATTTATTTGTCTCCTAAATAAGCAGCATTTTTGCTCAGTCTATGTATGTAATAATTGGCTTGACGATGTAATATAATACGTTAGTCCATCTTTAAAATTACTTCAAAGGAAACCTCAATAAAAGAAAACTCTCACCCACTTAATAACAACAGATTAACCATCACTAATTCAACAGATCCGTCAAACCAATAACGAAATAATTAACATGACATACTACCCAAAATGATGATCTACCCTCATTAGCACGGAGAGTGATCAGAGAACAAATGGCTCCAAATATTTCCCTCCAGCCGGCGCGGGAGGTCCCAGGATCAAAGTGGCGGTGACAAATGACATGAAAATATTAACACGTGTGTTTTCTGCTTGGTATATTTGTCATACATGTGTTTTTGATGTTTCTGAACGAGGTGGGATGTGGGGATGTCGTCTGTTCCGATCTTGACTTTGTTTCGATATTTTTAGTGGCGTTTTATTTTCTTGTTTGGTAAGGTAATAAAATTATGGGGGAAGTAATTAAAGAAGTTAGTAGAGGTAGTCGTAACTGAAAGTTTTAGCAGAAGAACCGCTAAAATCTTAATTGTGTTTTAATAATAATTTAGCTGCCTTATCAGAATTTCAGCAATTCCTAGCAAATAATCCAAGTCAATCAAACAATTAGAAGTGTATCTTAAAAGATAACAATTATTCCACAGTGAGATAAAAGAATTGAAAAGTGGTCGCAGCAGTCACTCGAGTAACACCATAATATTCATCATCTGCCTAGCCTTTTCATATTATTATCATCAATCTGTATTCCACATTACTTTATTTAATACTGTGTGCGTATAAATCCTCTTCTTGCAGTATATTTTATTTTATACTATTCCTACGATTAGAGGAGCTCGTGGCTGGGTAATAACAGCCGCACGGGCCGATCCAACTGGTAAAACTACGCTTGCCGGGGTTGGTCAGTGGATGGGTGACCATCTTTACATACCGAGACTCCTCCGTGCCTCGGAAAGCACGTTAAGCCGTTGGTCCCGGCTATCATTCGTGGATCTTTGACAGTAGTACGGGTCGTCAGAAGCCCGAAAGTCTGACAATGCAGTCTTACCAAGGGGTATCGTATACCCAGTTACTGGGCTGTGGAAGTTAGATACTCCATGTAAAATACTGGTATTCAGCTGCATCCGGTTAGACTGGAAGCCCAACATAGTTGGGAAAAGGCTAGGCAGATTGACTATTCCTATGATTACTTTACAATCAAATTCCCCTCGGAAGCGCCACATGCTTGCGCACTAATTATCCGGAGCTGCGCACGCGCATCGAGCAAACGATCCTGTCCCCACCTACCGCACGTTATGCCGCAGTTGTACGCAGGAATTTTGATTGTCTTTGTCTAAGATATGGATGGTTATTTTTACTTATGAAAGATATCTACCTAAAAATAACCAGCCATATCAATTTTCGAAGGTGATAATTTATAATTTATTGTGATACTGTAGATAAGTATTTTTGGTATTTTGATAGGTTAGATTTGACATTCCTTATTCATTTAAATTAATTTGTGTTATTCGCAGCAGTACAAACATAAATCAACAGAAACATGCAAGACATCGCTTCGCTATTATTGTGTATCGATCGCTTCGCTTTGTAATTTAGTTTACCTACTTGTATTTCACAGTATCAATCTGCCTAGCCTTTTCCCAACTATGTTGTGTGTTGTGATCGGCTTCCAGTCTAACCGGATGCAGGTGAATACCAGTATTTTATACAGAGACTGCCTGTCTGACTAACCTCCACAACCCAGTAACTGGGTAATACGATACCCCTTGGTAAGACTGGTTGTCAGACTTTCGGTCTTCTGACGACTCGTAACGACTGTCAAAGATCTTCGAATGACAGCCGAGACCAACGGCTTAACGTGCTTTCCGAGGCACGGAGGAGTCTCGGTATGTAAAGATGGTCACCCATCGACTGACCAACCCCGGCAAGCGTAGATTAACCTGATGTATCGACCCGTGCGGCTGTTATTACTCAGCCACGAGCTCCTCCTCTATTACACAGTATATTGTTCATAAATCGTCATCTAAAAACGCAAAAACCATAGTTATAGGTATGCAAGTTCAATTGAATTGAATTCAATTAACTAGGTATACCAACGTATGCATACAGCTGCTTTCAAACTACACTCAAAAACCCACCGCGCTAATCATTAACAGAATAACAGCTTTTCCACTGAACTAATATCGGTATCAGGTGGTCCTTGAAGTTAGGAGGAACAAATTGGGCGCAATTCCTCCGAGCTGGCGGAGCGTTCACCGACTCATTAGTGAAGGTAACTAGGGGTATATCGCCCTGTGTCAAGAATGCGGGGTATTGTCGCCTGGTGGAAGGCGGCGAGAACAAAAGTCATAGTTAGTGGGAATTTTGGCAAATAGTCGTTAATTTCTTGTTAATGAAAAGTTTCAGAAAAAAGTCTGTAGGTATATAGATACTTATAAGGCATTTTAGGATCAACTCGTTAGGGTTTTACATTCTACAGATCTAAGTCTGACATAAGTGCAACTTCAAAATACAACGTTGTTTGGTCCAATAATAAAAAATGGGTACCAACATAATTGTTTACCAAAGTAACTTAGTGGCTATATACACCTCTGCAAGCTGTAAACAACAATCCTGAATAATTTTCAGTTCGCCATGCTATTTGCTAAATTAAATAACATAACAACTAAAGATTTAAGATAGGACCTCCTTGCTCCAACACTTCCGGAACTTCATTATCTAATATGGCAACCCTGGGTGGGACTGTCGCATTCCTCACGAGCCTGCGATTAATAAATATTAGAGATGAGACGAGCCGCCAGGAGGGGTGGAGGAAGAATGTCACAGTTCACACCGGTGGCTGTGCTCGAGGAGTTTTTATGCAATAATGATACTAATAATGATGGGGACTGGCTTACACAGGAGCTGTATCCGAAATGCATTGATATGGTTAATAGCGAGAGAGTACCTAAACTCGGGAAACACAATTTTTAACCGACTTCTAAAAAAGGAGGAGGTTCTCAATTCGGATGTTTGTATTTTTTTTTATGTTTGTTCGCGCATTTTGGCATTTATGGTTGTTTTTTTTTTTGTGTTTGGTCGCTTGCCAACCGATTTGAAAAAAAATTTTTTTGTTGGAAAGGGTATACTTTCCAAATGGTCCCATTTTTGTCAAAATCCAGTTCTGATGATGGGATCCTGGAGAAATCGAAGGAACTCTTCAAATATTATAGGCACACCTATAGCGATTTGGGTATTTTTTATAGTAGCTCGTGCATTTGCTCTTGGAAAGCACCACTTGGTGAAGTGGAACTGATGATGAAGACCACAGATGGCTACCGGAACTACTCAATGATAAATATTTCACGGGTTGCGATTCCATTACTTTAATATGGTTGCTAAGCAATTTCCGCTCGTCACACAATGCGTGTGGTGAGTGGTTGTTGAGGAGTTCTCCTGGTTCTTACCAGCAGAACTCCTCAACAATTAACGTCCCAGCATCGGGAAAAGCAATATTTTGTAACATGTGATGAGCAATTGACATTAGACTATTGTAACTTATACAAATTATAAACAGACCCACTAAAAAGCGAGAAATAAAAACTTTTTAACAAAAAAAAAAACCGACTTCCAAAAATCACTATAAAGTGAAAAATAACTTTGATTTCGGAAGTCGGTGGCAAAAAAAAAAAGAAAGTAAATAAAAACAAAAGACACCGACTTCCGAAATCAAAGATATTTTTCACTTTGTAGTGATTTTTGGAAGTCGGTTTTTTTTTGTTAAAAAGTTTTTAGTCTGTTAATTTCTAAAAAGAGAAATGATACAGTTGTAGGTATTACTTTTGAATAAACATCCCATTCGATATAACATTTAAATAATCACGTGTTTTTTTGAAACAATGAAGACAAAAAAATAACATCATAACTATACGATACACTGAAGGAAAAGTAATGTTGCTGACAAGAACAAGACGCCGATATATCTTATGGGACACATTTATCTCTAACTTAAAGAAAAAGTAAAGATATCACTCATCTCCGAACGAGATGGCAAGTGCCTCCAACCCGACGAAGACATCTAAACGGGACAGGACCACGTTTCGACAGATATCAGCACACTTTGATAGGCCCGATGACAGTCGGTGCTGGGACAAAGTGACGAAGTAATTAAAGTCTCGTCGTGGGTGGCCGTTGGCAACCAATTAGGAGATGTCGTCAAGGGTTGGTTTGTATTGTAAAGAACGAAGGAAGGGCAGGGATGAGATGGCCATTGAGACCATAAACTTTGTTGTTGCAAAATAAGGTAAACATAGGTAAGAGTTAGACACATAATAATCTTTAAAGTAATCGCACCTTATCATGTTTGGTATCTTTGCCAAAGACTCGTAATTGTTGCAAGTAAATGTCTTTTGCAATTTCTTAATCGGCTGATTGACACACAGCTCCAATTTCTTTCTTGTTTTTAGGGTTCCGTACCAAAATGGTAAAAAAGGAACCCTTATGGTGTGACTCAGTCTGTCTGTCTGTCTGTCTGTCACAGCTGGATATCTCAAGAACTACTAATGCTATCAACTTGAAATTTAGAATAGTTTTAGATGACTTTTACCCAACTATTTTGCAAATAATAAAGAAATAAAAATAATTATATTTTTTTGCAACTGGGACTGAAAGGGGGTCTTAAAAATTTAAAGTGGGGCTACTAGGGCATGTGGGGTATCAAGAACGCTGTTTGCACATTCTTAAAATATTTTTTTTTTTTTTTTTAGGTTGCATAGTTTTCAACTTTTGATGTAAAATGTAAAAAAAAATACCGTTCCCCCCCTTATCTCCGAAGTTTGCAAAGCGAAAAATCTGAAATTATTCTATGTGATAGAAGTTTATGTAAAGATTACAGGAAAAATAAAATCATGTCTCTAAGTAGCACACTTTTTCAGAAATCGGAACGGAACCCTCGGTGCGCGAGTTCGACTCGCTCTTGACCGGTTTTTTTTTATTTTTTGTACGTTCCTACAGATAACAGAGTATCGTAGTACGTGTATGTACACAACTTCTTTATTTCCGAACAATTGGGTCATATCAAGTTCTTTCTTGCTATCGTCTTAGATAATCCCAAAGATTACTTAGTTTACCTATAATTACTTCTTAAGTGTTCCTTTATGTCATATTATCTGCGGCAATCTCAAACTTGAGAGGCTCTCCGTCTCAGTCGACACTCCTTTGAGGGTCAGTGAGGGGTGAAGACGGACACCATCCCTCTGTACAGGGATAACAGTGGACTTCATGGTACGATACACACTGTTTATTTTGCTATCTTTTTAAATCTCTCCCTTTTTTCGTGAAATGTAATCGAGTAAGTAAGTTGTGTTTTTGTTGAAAGAGATAGTTTGTTTCCAAATAAGTACGTACTGCTTGCAGAGGATAATATTATTGAGTAAAACTTTTCACTGGTTGGGATCATACCTACAGTTCTCCCTCAAGATCGATAGGTAGGTAGGTACAAAGGTGGTCAGATTAATGTAATTGCCCTAGAATAGGGCAACAGATGTTATAGAGTCGCAGCTAAGCAGTTAAATACATTCAATTGATAAAGTTTTCAAGTCAGTACAAAACTAGAATTAAAAGAAATCGGGCTCCATTTGTGAACTGTTAAATCTCAAGATTTTTCAATAAATAGCTTATATCGCGAGAACTCGGCGCCCTCGCTGTTAATCTCGCCTCATTCAGAGGAATCAGAGGGATCTCCTAATTGATACGATCCTCTCAAGTAAGTCACAAGGGCGCCAACGTTCAGAGGGCTCAGGTGTCGGCGATATTATGCCAATTCTCAGAGGCACTTCTTAAATATTGTGCCAATTTTATCTGCAAGAGATATTTTTAGATGATATCTTTTGAATGGAGTTTATTTGTATTCATTTTGAAGGGGATACTCTGAATGAATATTATATTGTTGATAATATTTTTGGAACAGATGCTACGTCTATCTTTTTTCGTTTTATATATAATATGAATATGGACTACTGTGCATAGAAAATCTATTAAAAATCTGACGATGAGACGACAATGATGACGATGGGGACGCTAATAATAAAATAATAATAATAAAACATTTATTTTCAACCAACATAACTCTTGACTAACGTTAGTAACAATTTTCTTTTGAACTACATATTTTATTAGTATTTACAAAACATTATGACTTAAACAGCAAAATTTTCTTTAAACAAGTATGTAAATGAAAGATAGGACAATTCAGTTTGTTAACAACAAAACCCAAGAGACTAGGAGCTGTGAGGACAAGTGTATCATCAAGATAAACGTTTAATTCTAGTGATAGAGATAAACTACGATAACATGGCGCGCCCCTCCAAAATTCAAAACGTTTGAAAGTATTTGTGAAAGTATTTACAATCCACCACCAAGATTCACAACGCATGTGTGCGTAATGAGACGGCCGTCAAACAAAAACAAATCCACGGATTTGTTGCTCGACTAGTCACGTCACTACACACATTGAAACAGTAATTTGGAGGGGCGCGCCATGTTATCGTAGTTTATCTCTACCTACGTAACAAATTGTTTTTAAATACGATCATATTTCTTTGTCATTAATTTGTGAAATAACAAACAATATAGATCTGTTTTTAAAAGAACAATGATGTGCACAAAGAATGATAAGCTAGGAAGTGAAAGTAGTTACAATTACCTAACTACCAACCGTTTTTTGTAAAAAGTTCTTGTAACTAGATCAAAACGAATAAGTTAACACAATAACCCTAATAGGATTTTGATCATATCTCATTTGTTAACGTATGATAATAAAGCTGTAGTTGATAATCGAAAGATCTTATAGGCTGTGCCAATACGTAGCCTTTTTGTCACACACCTTCATAATTAGCTTATAAATAACCCATAAAACACCCCTGAGGACATCTCATAAAATAAAGCTGCGTTTAGACCATCAGACGACTGTTTAAAAGCAAATGTTTCAAAATTTCCCGTAAACCGTTCCGCCATTGATCGTGAAGTGTTGTCAGATGCGCAGGCGCCGCGCCATATGACATGTATGTTCGTGTCAACACGTGGTCTGTATTAGTTTTGACATTTAGTTACAGTTTGACACGACGGCGACGTATTGATTTTCGGTTTTTGTTGGTTTTGGATTAGCTAGATCATGAAAGAGGTTCTGATATAAGTATAGTGATATTCTTCTTCTGTCGATCGACATTGAGCAACGAGAATTATGCATTGAAAAGAAGCTATTTAGGAAGTTTAGTTGCGAAGATGACAAAATGTCTCAAATGTCTCGCTGGTGGTAGCGCGTTTGAGTTGAACGCTGCTGATCCATGCGTCATGTTCGTGAACGAGCGCCGTCAGTTGGCACTGGTCATCTCTTAGCTGCCACGACTTATTTTAATTTAGTTGTTTTTAGTTTTTATTACGGACGCTTTTAATGTGCACGTCTTTCTACATATTTTCAAGGATGTAACCAATATTTTGTAATAATATTTTGATTTAAAAGAGTGTCCGTGGAGTTTCTTGCCCGTTCTTCTCCTACGCTTTGGAATGGGATTCTTCTTCTTTCTGACCTTCATCTTTCTGACTAACAAACGCCTTGACAATTTAAAAGTGCCTGTAATTGTTTTATTTGAAATAAATGCTTTGAGTTTGAGTTTGGCCATCTAGTAGGATACACTAAATACGCAAACTCAACTATAGGCATATTCATTTTTAAGTTTTTTTAGACCAGATAAGAATTAGGTTGCACCCGATTTTGAAATTGGAAAGTAGATTCAATCAGTGAAGTAGAAGCACCACATCTAAATCTCACAGTTTTATTTAATTAGAAAAGTAGCAATTGTTAGAAAACGAACCTCATCCCATCTTTCCATGAATGGACTCCCAAATACCTCTCCAAATTAACATTCCATATTTCAATCAACTAACAATCAAATCAACTAACTTCATCACTCAATCCCAACCTTTTAAATAAAGTATTTTATTGAAAGCACATTTATGTTAATAAAGCCGGTTTAAATGAAAACATTTCAATCGAGTGCGATTCGGCACGCCAATCGCACTCGCGAGATAATCCGCCGGTGTGGACGCGACTTAATTAACATATCGAATGTTTGTGTTTTGTCTTATTTATACTCTGTTTTATAAATATCATATTTGATGGGGATTTTTTTTTTTTTTTTTTTTGAGGGTGGGAAATCATCAAATAACTTCTCCCGCTCTGGGTGGAGCGGGAGGGCGTGTCAGACTTTTACTGACTAAAACCCACCCGTGTTCCTTCAGTTGCCTATGCCAGGGCCGCGGTAACCCTTTCAGACAACCCGCGACCCCAGCGGCGTCGGCCCTATTGGGCCCCGTCACTTGCTGACATCTCTTTGAGGCGCGCGTGGAACACGACGCGCCGTCGACTCGGGCCTGGTCCTTACCGGACGGCGAGCTACCCGCTGCTCACCGTCCGCAGGCCCGCGCCTACGGTGGCCGGAAATCGCCCCGCGATTCCCGCCGCCCAGGGCGTCTCCTGCGGCGACTGAGGGCGTGAGGCTGCCTCTCCCTCACGCGTTCCGCCTCCTCCTTCGCGAGCATCACTGCTTCGCAGAAGGAGGTGACGGCCTCCCATGCACTCTCGCTCCGAACCATGGCCTGGACCAGGCTCGGACGCGAGAGATCGCCGCCGCCGATCGCCTCCGTGAGAACACGGCGGTGCTCTGCCCAAGCCGGGCAGACCTCCACTGTATGCTCCACCGTGTCCTCCGGGCGATCCACACAATGGAAACACCCGGGCGTTTCCTCCCGCCTTATTCGAAACAGGAACCTCCCGAAACAACCGTGTCCGGTGAGGACCTGCGTCAGGCGGAAGGTGAGGACGCCGTGGCGCCTCTCTAACCACTCCTCAAAGAGGGGACTTATCGCCGCTATTGTGGCGTGCCCAGCGCTGGGTTGCGACAGTCGCGCTCTCCATGCCGCCATGAGATCCCGCCGGAGCTCTGTCCGCTGTACCGTGATTTCTCGCGGCAGCGGAGTTACGCCCCGGCGTTTCGCCTCCTCGCGCCACTCCCACACGTGCGCGAGGACCTTTGCCTCCAGATCCCACGGCGGCAATCCGGCAAGGAGGCTCGCCGCCTCCCGGGAGACCGTGCGGTATCCCCGGACTAGCCGGATGGCCATGACCCTCTGGGACGCGTTCAACCTGCCGGCTGGTCCCAGCCTTAGGGAACGCGCCCACACCGGTGCTCCGTAAAGGGCCATGGACCGCACGACCCCCGCGTAGAGCCTCCGGCAGGAGGCGTTTGGACCCCCCAGATTGGGCAGGAGCCGCCTCAAGGCAGCCCCAGCCCGTGCCAGTCTGGGAGCCAAGCGTCGGAAATGCTCCACGAAGTTCCACCGGCTGTCGAGGACGAGTCCCAGGTACTTCATCGTCGACCCGACTCCGATGTGAACCCCTCCCACCGTTATATCGGAACCCGACGGTGGCGCATTCCGAGGACCATGAAAACACATGGCCTCGGACTTGTGCAGGGCCACCTCGAGTCCCAACTGCCGGATCCTCTCCACGACTATCGCAACCCCGCGTGTCGCTAAGTCAGCCGCCTCCTGGTGCGACCTCCCCTGCGCCAGGACCAGCGTGTCGTCAGCGTAACATACTACGCTGACGCCGCTAGGGAGGTCGGCGCGCAGCACCCAGTCGTAACCGATGTCCCACAGATGCGGCCCCAGGACCGATCCCTGCGGGACACCGCACGACAATTTGATGGGGATCAGTTTATTTGTTTGTGGCTATTTTATTGCACGATCTTGATGAACATTTCACCTACCTATAGGTACCTACCTAAATGTCACGTTATCATTTCGTAAAGGCGTGTATTTTATCGAGCCTCTACACTACACTATCTACCTAATTATTAAAAAACCGGCCAAGTGCGTGTCGGGCCACGCGCAGTATAGGGTTCCGTAGTTGCACAATAATGCGGACTAAGAAGAGTGCTTTTTGTTGCTCCTTGAATATTTGACTATTACTCGTAAACTTGAAAAGCCTACTTAGCTGTGATAGTTTTCCTTTTAAAATACTACTGTGAATTTTTTCACCAATCCAAAACTAACCGGTTAGCTGGCAGGGGCACACTTGAAAATTAGCACTTTAAAGCTTAATAATTCAAAATTGTGTTCACAAACCCGCAATATTTTTAAAAGACCCGTCCAACACACCATGGGGTAGACAAGAAAAAAAAACATCCTCACTTTACGTGTACAGAAGGTACCCCAAAAAATTTTTTTTTAATTATTTTATTTTACCACTTTGTCGGCGTGATGAATATGTATATCCATGCCAAATTATAGCTTTCTAGTACTTAGGGTTTCTGAGCTAAGATGCGGACGGACAGACGGATGGACATAGCGAAACTATAAGGGTCCCTTGTTGACTACGGAACCCTAAAAACCGAACGGTACCATATATGTTTAACAATTGCAAAGATAACTTTGTATTTTTACTTTTCCAAGTAAACGTTTAGTAGACTAGACGTCGTGACTTATGAGCCGCCGAAACCGTTTAAATATTCATGAAACAACAAAAAGCCCTCTTCTTAGTCCGCATATTCTAATAATTCAATTTATCACATTATGCACCCAGTTTTCTTCCTCCTCTCTCCTACTTGATCTATGCTGTGCCCGACAGGGTCCATAATTGTGACTATATAATAATTTCCCTACCAACTGTATACATTATGGTACGCAATAAAGAAATTGAGAAATTGACATATTGTGCAACTACGGAACCCTATTACTGCGCGTGGCCCGACACGCATTGGCCGGTTTTATATAGATAGTTTCGCGTTTGACCGTAATCTCAGTTGATCATAGTAACCGATGATATTTTCCCCCGTATTACCGGTACTCTTCCACAAACCTCCTCAGGAAAGCTGTGAATAAAAACACCTAGCAATATGACGCCTTTTGATGAAGTAATAACACAATAAAGCCGACGCCCTCAAAAGCGCCGAGAAATGCCAGCAACACCCGAAATTATAGCCTTAACGTGTAACAAAGCAGGCATATTATAGCCTTAACGTGTAACAAAGCGGGCATATTATAATATAATATTATTCTACGGAGCCTCTGTTACGGTTACCCACCATTATCTTGTCCACGACCGTGTATTTGTTTAATTAATTCCGACAAAGAAATAGCTGTGTTTCCAAATTATATTTACTCTATGTTCTGCAGGGAAGTCAGAAGGTTTATGTTGAGACATTATCTATACTAAGTATATTATATATTATATATATATAAATAAAAAGAGAAGTCCTGACTGACTGACTGATTGACTGACTCATCAACGCACAGCCCAAACCCTTGGACCTATAGAAAGCTGAAATTTTGCACAGAGGTTCTCTTTATAATGTGGACAAGAAATATGGAAGGAGTTCCTGATAGTACGTTCCCGTGGGATACTTTCCGAAATCTACGCGGGCAGAGCCGCGGGAAAAAGCTAGTGTTACCTAATTGAGTTGTTAAAAGAGATAGTTTATCTATGCCATACCAAAGTCATACTTAAATGCGGATAAAAAGTCTTACTGCTTGGGTAAATTCTACACCGAATTTGTCGAATTTTCATGAAAAACTTGCATTGTTATAGTGATTTTTGCAATAAACTTGTAGTAATTCTATCACTATCGATTTGTGTGACCTTAATTCAAACTAAGAGTCACCTAACTCTTATCAAAAATTACTAAAACCGATATCCTCCCCTTTTCACCCCTTGTAAAGCACAGGTGCGCGAGCGCAGTTTAGCATAAGCATAATCGGCCTATAAAGATCCAAGTGCTAATACACAGGCCTCCTCTCTGAGAGATACTAATATCCAGCACGCGGGCCCAGTGCTGTATAGGTAGCGCGGGCGCAGTTTGAGGCGCGCGAATAGTTGGGCGCGCGGCAATTATCAACAGATTACATTATTACACCGCTACCGGCTTATTAGTGCCGATGACGTGGTCATACCACATAGAGTAGAGAGGCATAGAGCAGAGGCGACACGCAATACTAGTTTGGCTTAGATAGTGGAATGTAGGACTCTGAAAAGGACTATAGAAGCATGAGGAACAGGGTGTAAAGTTCACTCATCCTCCATTGAAAAGGGAGGATCCTCCGACCAGACGGGTGTTGTGTCTGGTGGGCCACTGCCCGACGGTTGATGTCGGGACGTTGTATCTATGCTAGTCGCGTGGTAAACTCTAATTGCGCGATGCAGGATTGCGTGACGTCATGTCATTGATGCATAGTTCATATGTGGCGATGTAGATGCCGCCACATCACAACTTTTTCCAACTTAAATTTTACTTCGTTTCTAATAAGAAGTAGACATATTATTGGTAGTTATTATCGTTGTCACCACCTGATGCGTCAACCGTCAACTGATGCTATGCACCACAAGATTTTGACAAACTCCATCAGGTTCCCGGGTACTCCCTCAGGCTTTTTCACTGTTACAGAGTTTTTCAACTGACCCTTCATTTTAAATATTCTATGTACGGCACCATCATTGACATCAAAGCATTGACATTTACATGTCTTCAGTGTCATCTTCCACGGTGAGCTTTTGGATTTTTTAACCGACTTCTGAAAAAGGAGGAGGTTATCAATTCGGATGTTTATATTTCTTTACATGTTATAAAACGTCGTATGACATGCGTGCGCTTTGATAATTACAGCCTCTGCTTTCTTGCTAGCTCTCGCCTACGGCTCGGGCTAGCAATAGCGCCTCGGCTGTAATTTTCAACTTACCGCACTTACCTATATCATAATGTACTATTTTGGAAGTCGGTTGTTTTTTTTTTGTAAAAAGTTTTTTGAGAAGCCCGTTTGTGTAGTATAGGAAGGAGCCACCACAACTCCCCAATATAGGTACTCGATAGACCATCCACGGTTCTACTTCTAGAAAACTGAAAACCTCCACGAGTCTCCACCTCCGTAGGCACATTGAAACCTCCCTTCAGCTCGTATTATTCCTGGCGTGTCCCGCACCCTGTGATTACGCGCCGGCCGCTTATAATACACGTATCAACTTCACACGGACCGCACAATAGCTGCGAAACAATGCCGTTTTGTTCAATAATAACGCGGTAGTCATTCTCAATCCTGACGTGACGGTAGGTATGGCTTTATGTGTGGCGGTGTGTTCGGAAGGAGGTGTTGAAGAAGATTTTGTAGTGGGAAATTTTGACTTGTGTGTTATTAGACGCTTCCTTTTGTCTTAGATAAGCATGCGACAGCTTCCGTCTGCAAAATACATAGGAAGAACCAACAAACTTTACGGCTCGACAGGATGATGGTATGGTCAGCAACAGAAACCCCGCTGACCCGATGGCCGCTGGGGTCGCGGGTTGTCTGAAAGGGTTACCGCGGCCCTGGCATAGGCAACTGAAGGAACACGGGTGGGTTTTAGTCAGTAAAAGTCTGACACGCCCTCCCGCTCCACCCAGAGCGGGAGAAGTTATTTGATGATTTCCCATCCTCAAAAAAAAAAAAAAAAAAAAAAAAAAAAAAAAAAAAAAAAAAAAAAAAAAATGGTCAGCAACAGAAGTCGGTTAACACTGCTACTTTTTGACATCATCTAAATTAACACAAAATGATACGATAACCTGCTTTTTAGCATTTCATTTATTAGATAAGAGTTAATTTTCTTTATTTATATCTGTTCCGATTTTAATGAAGTATTTTTCTCAATAATTAATATTTAGAAAACACAAGCGTTAATCGACTTTTGATGCTGACTGTACATAGTTGCTAAAGTTTTCGTTGTTCCGCTACTTCTTCTTCCCAGCTAAAGCACTAGGTAGTGGTGAAGGGCGGGCGTTTTGTGGGGACTGTCTTATGTAATTTTGACGTTCAAAAAGTGCTGATTCTCAGCCTAATTTGTATAAATTACTTTTGATTTTGATATGTACTAGTTCAGGCCATTCAATGACGCTCTTTAGGATCATCTGACTTCAGTAAAACTGAATGGTGATTTTTTGGATTCTCATAGTGTATCGCTACTTCTCTTGGATTACTTATTGGACTTCTCTTGTCAAAAAATGTGCAAAGGCGGTAGGTCATACTAATAATTAGTCAAGTAACTTAATTTTTTAGGTTTCTTGATGTCCGAACGAAAAAACGGAACCCATAGGATCACTCGTGTGTCTGTCTGTCACAGACTCACAGCTAATTGCTCCGAATATAATGGACTGATTAAGGCTACTCTTTCGAAAAAAGCTTAAAAACAGCGTGCAGATGAAGCAGTTTTTCGCCGGAACCTACAGAGAAATTACATCTGAAAAAAATTGTTAGTAATCTACATGATATGAATCGTAATTTGGTTTAGCCATAATTTTTCTATCGGTATCACATAATAAGAAAAAAAACCCCAAATCACCTCCAAATCATTAAGATGAAACCATTTTACTCCTTCATTTTTTATCAAAAGAATATAAAAAAAATATCTACTACTTTGCAATACAAATGAAAATGATTTGGTTTTGTTACTTTTTAAAAACATGTATATTTTTTATTATAATAAATTAAAAATGCGTCTAATTTGGGACAGCGCTCCTTGATGGGCGAGTCCTATTACTGGCTGGACGTACGACGCGTTGCGTGAGCTCAGGCCAGAATGCGCAAGCTAACCACTCAAGGTCATTGGCGTATAGTTCGGCCTTAAGTTGAAGTTTGGTACACATACGGACAGGTAAGTAAAGTAAATCTGGGAGACAAATAAGAAAATTAAAAAAAAGTTTTTCACACGGTACCGTGTGACATATCGAATGAAAGGTACGGTATAGGTACTGTGAAGGTTTCCAGTAGGCTATTGCTTTTAATAATTTTAAAATAAAATTATTGAATAAAATAAAATTGACCATTCTCATAACTCCGAAACTACTGAGCCTAAAATAAAAAAAAATACAAACAATAGTTCTACCTTTAATAATAGATTACAGGAAAACATAAGAGTAGTATATGGTCTTAAAATAACATGGTGGGTACTTAAATCGCCCAATATTGTGCGTTTGTACTTACATTTGCAGTTGGAATGTGTGAGAGAACATAGGTATTTTTCAACTAAAATGTTAAGTTTATTCTTGGGATAAGTTCATCCCAACTACGGAACCCTTTATTGTGCATGGTCACTGCACTTGGCTGGTTTTTAGGGTTCCGTACCTCAAAAGGAAAAAACGAAACCCTCATAGGATCACTCGTGTGTCTGTCTGTCTGTCCGTCTGTCACAGCCAATTTGCTCCGAATCTAATGGACCGATTAAGTTGAAATTTGGTACATAGGTATATGGATTTCTGTGACCCAAAAACGTATGGGTAAAGTAAATAAATGAATTTTGAATAGGGGGTCACTTTTGGGGGGCAAATAAGAAAATTAAAAAAAAAAGGTTTTCAAAATTGCACCGTGTGGCATATCAAATAAAAGGGCTTAATAAGAGAGTCTCAAATATATTTTTTTTATAATTTTAAAATAAATTGTTTTAAAGTTATTTAAGAAAATAGACGAAAATTTACCCCTTATCTCCGAAACTACTGAGCCTAAAATTTAAAAGAAATACAGAAAGTAGTTCTTTACCTGTAGGTTACAGGAAAACCTATGAGAAGTCTGCGATCTCAAAATAACATGGTAAATCTCTCAATATTGTGAGTACAAACTTACATTTACAGTTGGCATGTATGGGAGAACATGTATTTCAACAACAACGTTAAGTTTGTTCTTGGGATAAGTTCATCCCAACTACAGAACCCTTCATTGTGCGTGGTCACTGCACTTGGCAGGTTTTTTTTTAACCTTTTAATTTAGATACATTACAAAAAAAAATGTAACCAATCGTTTTAATATGGTAGGTATTGTTTGAAGCATAAGAAGTTCTTAAATCCTTTGTTATTATTTTAAGACGTTGAATCCCATAATTACTAAAACAATATTTCTGAGGTAATTCCGTCGGAAGTAAGACTCTCATCACTTAAAACTTTTCCAAATATATCCTTAATATATCTGTTTACGTGTTAAAGGATTAAAGAAAGTGAAAACAGCGTTGACAATGTGTACAATAGCTGGTTATTATGAACAATAATAGATAATAGAGTTGCGAGACCACAGGCGCGGCCCACCCGCGCGTCTCAACATCTGTCTGAAAGTGAATTTGCTGTAAAAACTATCCTTGAAGACATCAAAACTAATCGCCGACGGATTAGAGGACATGGATTTCCAATTCACGAAACCCTAGCAAACCATTTTGAACCTTTACACAAGACAACAGAGTTATATATCAGAAAATAAGGATGCAAATCTGGGCACTATAATTTTGCGACTCTTGAAATCTTCATCCTTTTCTATCACAAAGCCTCAAGATTCTATTTCGTCTGTATTATAAAAAGGGACAGTTCTTCCATCGAATGCTTGTCAATATACGTCACTTTGACAAAGCGACTGCTTATTTATTCATAGCAGATTATTCAGCAGGATTATTTTGGGCATGGAAAGGACAAAGTCGGCAAACACGGACTCTCTAATACATTAGTTTGGGGTCCATTTTGTGTTCCGGATGATCTCGATTCGCTTAACTTGGATAATTGTTGTAATGTAAATGGTCCATGCTGATTGATTTTGTCCTGAATAGATTTGTTGTAAGCACTTGAGATTTAAGACCACCATGAAATGTGGAGAATCTACAATCTACAATAACTAAACCTTCAGTGTGTTAATGGGACGTGTGCGGTTAATAACTGTGTAGTGGAGATATCTTCTGCTTGGATGTTTTCAGCTGGCGTATGATATCTCTCTTAGATGTCTTTGGATATTTTTGCTTTAAGGTTTTTCCGGGGTGTTTACAATTCGCCTTGGTTTCCTGTATCTACTGTTATTTACAAAATGGTTGCAAGTATCCTTTCCTCGGTTATTGGTTTCGTCTTGGTTTTCCATCCAGCAGCAGTAGCAGCAGTTGCAGTTGTTGTACGAGTACCTACAGTATATTGGAGCACTTAGCTCCAATATATTGTCATCAATAACTTCTTCCGAAGATTAAGTTCTCAATACTCTTGTTTCTTTACCCCAATCGATAATTCTATTCGAACACCGTCTAATGAATGTCAGCACCATAACTTACGTTCATTTGCTATAAAAATTAAAAAGCAGTACGTTCCACCGAGAGATGAAGAACACCATTATTTATAAATAAGTTTTTAACGTTCCACGGTATAATTGGAAGCGACAGTGGGTATGCGTTTAAATTTTAATAATAAGCACAATAACATATTAATTTTTCTTGTCAAATGTAACGCGAGATGATAATCTTGGGCCGTGGGTGTGAGGCGGGGTCCATGGTTGTGTCTGGTTGAGGACGAAGGTGTGAACTTTGGTTATTTATTTTGAGTGTATTTTAATTAAAGGTTTTTGAGAACTTTTGGCACGGTTTAGCTTGAATCAAAGATCTTAATTAAAATAATGTAAGTATTGCCATTGGGAATTTCCGTGAGATTTAAAAGCGTCTTTTTTCTTGGGCTTTATTTTTATTGAAGTATTGATTTCTATTTGGACGAAGATTAAAGAATAAGTTGTACTATGAATTTAATGCAGCACTGGATTAGTAGTTTAGATTAAAACGGTTATTTTCATACAAATTAAAAGATTATGAGGTGTGTCTATACAAATCCTACTTAAGAAGGTGCATTCTAATTTTTAGACAGCATCGTATAAAAAGTTAAAGCAGATTAATAAAAAAGCTCTAAAGTGTGACAAAATAGACTTTTAAAAGTCAAATAGATTAAAAAGGATTATGAAATAAATATTATTAAAGTAATACCAGTCTCTAGAACTACTAAGTAGTTAAGCTTAGTGGAACTGTTAATTTGTTTGAATTCTTGTGCTTTTTAATCTTGATAACATGCATTCTTTGGGTCACATTATTATTTTGGGAAGTGCTTTACACTCTTAGGTTGATAGACTGATTTATTTCATGTGAATGCGATGCATTAGGAAGTCCGGCTTTGTTGGTAGCGTATTGAAAGCCCTACATATTACTTTAATTAGCTGAAGTTAATTTGTGATCACTGAAAGACTTTAATTAGCTGAGGTTAATTTACATAGGCGGGCTAACATTATTTAGTATAATGTTAGCCCGCCTATGTAAATTAACCTCAAATTCATTATATACAGGGTGTAAGGGACAGCCCTCCGCAAACTGATAGGGTGAATTCAGTATATCATACTAAGATGACCGGTACATGAAATTTTTTCAGGAACGTTAAGGGAATCCAATAAACCTGATTTGTTTGTGTTTTTGTGCACAAATCGGAGCGTCTATTACTGGTTGGGAGGGGTAGGGGTAATAGGTATGCGGTGAGTTCGATGAACTCTGTAGCTAGACCGAAAGTGAACAGCTGATTTCACGCGTCGTTGGTTAGAGTATTTCAACATCCATTGCTGGTTTTTTTTTCTTTCCGGCTTTTTTTTTTTCAGTTTTTTTTTTTACATAAATGGAGTGCTGTGAACACACAATGCAATTTTACATTGAAATACTTAATGAAAATTTAACTGAAAAAAAAATTGAAAAAATGAAATTTTTCCTGAGAAAATTTCCGGTGGAATATGATTTAAAATGAGGAGCTGAATGCACCCTGTTAGTTTGCGGAGGGCTGTCCCTTACACCCTGTATTAGTAGCCACTAAAATGATCTGAGCGGCAATTCCGTATTTTTAAGAACTTGTACCACATTCTAATCACACTCTCAGTCTGTCAAAAATACCTGTAATTACCCAACATTTTTGACAAGTTTTTGATATCGATTGTTGCTGAGATGATAGCGAGATTTGAGACTAGATTTTGAACGTTTTTAATTACGAGAGTTGACCTTCTTCTGGGGCAATTGCGTAACAAACTTCCAGTATCAATGGCTTTCATGTAGACAGTTCAACAACATTCATTGCGTTATTTACTTTGTTGAACAGATATTTTTTTCGAGCATATGAAGCAATGGATTAGCAATATCCTGCAAAGTTGTTCAGATTGTGTTTGAAAGTGTGTTATTTTGCAAAAATGTGCTGTTTTAGGTAACTTTTAGTTTTACGTAGAGTCTGTATCATCAATTCATCATCTTCTAAGATTAGATTATTATTAGGTATATGACTATTTACTATTATTTATAGTTCGAGGGCTTAATTTACCGCCATAGGAATCTCAAAAGCGTTTGAGAACGGTCTACATTAAACAAAATGTAGATAAAATTTGTGATTTCGCAGCGATTATATTTTCTACCATAATGAATTATTAAAAAGCTTACCTCTGGATCGGCGTGACACCGCGTGGTCACCGCTCTCCCGCAGCCGGCACATCAAAGCGGCGCGGGCGCAGGCGACACAACATGATTACGATAATCGCGCCGCGCAGCGCGCTGTCCTCGCTTGTGTCGCTTTATATAAATTGACTAAACCCGGACATTCACGGAAAGACAGAATTTTAATAAAACAGTAACCGTTTAGTTTCTTGCCGGCTCTTCTGCATAGGAAACCATACCCTTTGACCACACCTTTCTGGTACACCCTGTATACATAGACTGCTTTAAAAAAAATCCGCTATCCAGCAAGCTACAAAAGTGATTGATAAGAAAGTTTTATGAAACCAATTGTCACAAAACACCAAGAACCACTTTTATCACAAAAACAAAATCGTCAAACTGAATGAACATTTTATTTTAAACGCTCCGTCGCACCATGAACAGCCCGCTTTACCAATCCATGAGGCTTTTATAAAACTGTTCTTTATGCATTTTATGGCGATTGAAATTAAGATGTTCTAATGTGAAGCTGGGCCATGGACCATCGGATTATCTTCACTGCACACACCTACTTAAAATGTTACCAGTTTTCAAACCAATAATTATTACACGGTTTAACCACCTTATCTAAACCGGTGGTGAAATCAGGAACTAACTTGCAATGTTCATAGTTTGACGTAAAGTTGACGGTTCTCTTTGCAAGTGGCTCCCCCCTGATGTGTCAAGTTATATTTGCCAGTATTTACTCCACTTCTAACCAATCGATCGTTTCCATATTTCTCTGCTATATTATATTAGTCGTTGAGTGGAACTTATTTTAAGTATGGTAGAATTCTTTACCTTCAGAGTATTTGGAATAATGTAAATGTGTGGGATAGTTGTGCCGTTATTTATCTGGGAACTCGGTCGATGTTGATGGGATCATCGTTAGATATCGCTGTGGATTGTCATTATTATTTTGATCTTGTTGATTAGCTTGTTCTGTGCAAAAGTAAAGAAGTTAAGTCAGTAATTTCATTTCAGTCCCGTTAAGACTGGTTCTTTTTTTAACCGACTTCTAAAAAAGGAGGAGGTTCTCAATTCGGATGTTTGTATTTTTTTTTTTTTTTTTATGTTTGTTTGCGCATAACTCCGTCGCTTGCCAACCGATTTGAAAAAATATTTTTTTGTTGGAAAGGGTATACTTCCCAAATGGTCCCATTTTTGTCAAAATCCAGTTCTGATGATGGGATCCTGGAGAAATCGAAGGAACTCTTCAAATATTATAGGCACACCTATAGCGACTTGGGTATTTTTTATAGTAGCTCGTGCATTTGCTCTCAGAAAGCACCACTTGGTGAAGTGGAACTGATGATGAAGACCACAGATGGCTACCGGAACTACCTACTCAATGATAAATATTTCACGGGTTGCGATTCGATTACTGTAATATGGCTAAGCAATTTTCGCTCGTCACACAATGCGTGTGGTGAGTGGTTGTTGAGGAGTTCTCCTGGTTCTTACCAGCAGAACTCCTCAACAATTAACGTCCCCGCATCGGGAAAAGCAATATTTTGTAACATGTGATGAGCAATTGACATTAGACTATTGTAACTTATACAAATTATAAACAGACCCACTAAAAAGCGAGAAATAAAAACTTTTGAACAAAAAAAAAACCGACTTCCAAAAATCACTACAAAGTGAAAAATAACTTTGATTTCGGAAGTCGGTGGCAAAAAAAAAGAAAGTAAATAAAAAACGGAAGACACCGACTTCCGAAATCAAAGTTATTTTTCACTTTGTAGTGATTTTTGGAAGTCGATTTTTTTTTTTGTTAAAAAGTTTTTTTAAAGCTAAAAAACGATAGGCATGTTTTTCTGAATGGCCAGTGTTTACGTCGACATTACCTACCTATAGTCAAATAAATAATTGATTAGGTTATATATGAACAAACATTTTAATTCTGAATAAAATACCTTTTTGTAGTTTAAGTCAAACTTGATGAAGCTGGTGTTTGTTTTAAAGTATGAGAGTCTGAAAATCTATAAGTAACTAGCTTTTGCCCGCGGCTTGCCCCGCGTGGATGTCGGGAAATATCCCAAGGGAACCTGCTACCGGGAATTCCTTCCTTATTCGTTGCCTACATTACAAAGGGAAACTCTGTGCAAAATTTCAGCTTTCTAGGTCCAAGGGTTTGGGCTGGGCGTTGATGAGTCAGTCAATCAGTCAGTCAGTCAGTCAGGACTTCTCTTTTTATTTAGATAGATAGATAGATAGATTACGAGAGGGCCAACAATTGTTATTCCTTTAAAAATTATGTACCATAAGCAAGTCAAAATTGAATTCAATTAAACCCAAGCGCATACATTATACATTTCCTTTCCGTTTTTATTTTTCCAAACGTCCCACAACGTAGCTGTATGAACTAATACTGTACGCTCGACCAGTTTCCTGGTCTCTCACACTTTTTACCAACAATGCGACACGATACAAAAATATTCCGACGAGTCCACAATAGTGACGTGACATGCGCAGTGACACTCCGTTCACCCGTCACGCGACAATAGTCGCACATCAATGACACCTAATTTCTTACGGTGCATCGCGTTTATTCAATGGGACTACTTATTATAAAAATCTATATCACCCTGTATAATGTCAAATAATCCAAACAGTTAATTTTGAATCATACTCGTTAAGAAATAAGGTTGAGTTTTTGATGGTTCGAAAATGTATAGGGTGACAATAATTTTGACTTCCGCACGGACAGATTTACCCACACATTAGCGGTGTAGCGAATATTCTGAATGAGATTTAAGTACATTATGTTAGGAAGGAGTTATTGCGCGCTTGATAAGGGTGGACTTGATTTTAAATGTTAATTTTCGTTTAAAAATAAATTGTATTAAGTGGTTGAGTCTGGAGTTTAATTTTTGTATCTTTTTGATGCACCTAGAGCTGCTTGTACATACCTGGTTTTTGTTATTCTTGGTTGATATGAGACGTTTCAAGTGAGACATTGATATGTAAACGGAGCTCGTCTCTTTCTCTTTTTTGTTTGTTTTTTTTTTTATGGTTGAGTCAGCCATTCTCATAATTTTGTTTTAATCTTTTAAATCTGTGCAATAATGGTACTTAAACTCTTTACGTGTAGCATAGATATAAGCAAGAAGGTGGGTAACAAAGTCTTTTTGCTACTTAGGCAATAAATTAATGATAAGTACTTGCACATGTGAGTAGCTGGAATATGAAAGTTTTTACTAAGGAAGGGTTGATCGCAAAAGGATCGCAATCTGATAGATTAGTAGGTACCGTAGTCTGTATTTGGGTTTCGATTTCCCAGGACTGAAATGATTGATAACATTATTGAAATCCGTCAGTTGGTAAAGTTTTAAATTAAAACTTATTCATTATTATTGGCACAACATTTGCTAGCATTACCTTTTATAAGAACCGTTGCAATATCGATTGTATAGTTCAAGGTAACAATAATCGCACAGACAATTGCTTTAAATTAAAACAGTATAACTTTATATTATTATGTAGATTCGCATGAAGTACAACAAGGCTTCATTTCTATATGCTTTGGTAACATTTTGATGATATTGTGACAATTTACCTATCGGTTTGCAAAATGAAATGGTTTTATTACTTTTATAAGAAACCGTTTCTGATTGATTTAATTCAAGCGATCAAAGCTAAAAATCGTGTTGCTTTGTTCTAATTTCAATATTAAAGAGAGCAGTGGTGGCCTAGAGTGGGAACGGCCCGGTGAAGGAAAACATCGTGAGGAAACCAGCAAGTTCTAGTATCAAAAAATCGAAGACATGTGGCATCTACGTGGTGGATAACAGCCCACTGCCTCTCCCCGAGAGGAGGCCTGTGTCCCAGCAGTGGAAACGTTATAGGCTGATTATGATGATGATTATGTGTCATCTAACAACCCGAATTGGACCCGCGTGGTAAATTACAGCCCTCTCGAAGAGAGGAGACCTGTTTCCTAGCAGTGGGAACATTATAGACTGATCATGCTTATGCTTATGAAATATTAATGAGTTTGTGGTCAAATCGCAGAATATTTCCTTAATGTTATCAAGAGTTGGTGCATTTGGAAAGATTGAATGCATTATCTTATTCTTTTTTCTTCTCAATCGCTCTCTCATTGCTGAGAATCGTGACTCGATATTGAATTGTCAACGGTCTTTCTCCATCTGTTATGGTCAGTGGCCTGGTGGAGTGCGACGCTGATAGGTGGGCCTATCGCTAAATGCTCGGATATTTAATCCAACCACCTTTTTGACCTTCGGCCTCTAGGTATTTTGCCCTCTTATTATCCTCACAATTACTTACTGGTCAATTGACTTCAAAGCGGTTTCAAATTCAAATCTTTATTGGATATCACATGTGTTTTTCAAAATGTTAATAGTAGTTACAACGTTAACATGGATCTTGTCGGGCACAACAATTTTATAAAAATAAAATAAGTACGTTTCTTTTAGTGATATTAGTAAGAAGTTCTGCACTACATTTCTTCTTATGAAAAATATTGCTCTACCCTTATTTCCATAATTTAAAACAATATTCAACCGAAACGTTTTCCAAATGTCTTCCATAACATTAAATCCGTTTAAGCTCTTCTGGCTAAGCATGTGTGCAAACATAATTCGATCTACATTCGGGGCTCGGGCACAAACTAGTCGCGCCACGTTGCTTTGCCCAACGTAGGGAGAGTACAATAGGGCTAATTGTTGATGGGTGAGGTGTAACTTGAAGAGGGGGCGAGAGCGATTTGGTTTATTTATATTTTTGGTTAAAAATACTAAAATCTGGACTTATGGTAACGCCAAGTTAGTTTAAGCACCTACCTAAAAAGTTATTCTTTCGTTTTATTCTTCATTCATTAAGCAAAAAGATTGGATATAATCGCAATTAATTTCAATACCTTGGCATCATATTGGCTTGCATGACTGACAAAAATATTCTGTTACCAATCGCTGATTCCTCTCCCTTGCACCCACCAGATTTCGGCTACATGATCCCTCGCGGCTCAAATAAAACATTTATAAATATTTGCTGCTTTATTATTGGCGGGTCTCTGACATCTCAGTTGACGCGGGGTGCGCAGACGCAGCTCAAATCACTATGTCCCGTACTAATGTTGTAATTTATGTCCGTTTTAGATTGATATTATTTTTACTATTATGTTTCTATTGTATTATTTTGTAAGAGAATTTAGTGCGGTGGTTTTTTTTAAAGGTTTTATGTAGGAAAAAACTTGATGCTGTTTTGTTTATGGTCGTGTTTAAGAATTTTGAAGTCGAGTATGTTTTTTTAAGTTTTATTGCATGAACATTGTTATTGTTTGTATTGTATTAAATTACGATTAATTTTCTGTCGTTGGTCCTTGATTGCGTCAACCAGCTCTTATATTAAAGCAGCAACTGCAGTAAGAAGAGCCCTTAAAATAACTACTACATCTCCAAACCAAATTATTTCCTCGAAATTAAAAATATTCCACTCAATATTTTTATGAGAAATTAAATATATAAATACATAAATATGGAATGAATCTTCATAAAAACATCAAACTTAGCGCAGGAGTCGTTTCATCCCACACTCTTGTATCACCATCTGAATGTCTCAATCAAAACTGTTTTGGATTTACTAATGAAAGGCAATCAACGAAGAATTTATGAAATGATTCCGTTTAATGTTTTACCAATCGATTTTGACAGTTTTTATCGATAAATTTAATTGAATTAATTAAATGAACGAGTTACATTTATAAGTTAGTCGAGATCGGTTTCGATATTTTATAGTTTGTAGTTAGAAGTTTTGACGTTAAATCGATGTCCAGGACAGATTATAATTTATGGTCACTGTACATTTTTTTTAAGAATACTAAATACTTATAATTTAACTAAATTGCTTGTAAAAAGATGAGTCTGAGTTTGTTTTTATAAGGTAAAGGTATGTATGGGTATCATTTTACTTACTTATTGGCAATAACAAACATAAAATTAACATACCTACGATTTCAAATATTCTATAAAACAAGTTCCAACTAAATTCAGTCATATTAGAACATGTCAAAACATATTTATAAAAAACGCCGCCGGTTCCTACATTTATTCATTAGACACGCCATAGCATTAGTTCTATAAAATTCAAATAACCACCGTACACCATATTTTTGACGTTAGCCACGGTTATTGTTAAAAAAATATAATAAAAAAAACATAGAAGTATTAATGTGTGCGTGAGTCGATTGTGTAGAAAATTCTGCGCGCGCATGCGGGGACAAGATGGCGACCAAATCATATTTCAAAACGGGTGAAATCTTTTGTTATTAATGAAATAAAAATAATTCAAAAGTGTAACTATGTGGGGTTGCCGCCCTTCTTACTGTTGTGTTGTGTGGCCATGCGGCCATGTTGGGTAACATTACCAGCGTGACTAACTTCGTGTTTGAAGGTATCGTAATTATTGTTGATTTGTAGGTCAATATTTAATATAAAATTGTAAAGACAAAATAATAACAAAAAGGAAACTGACGACTGCAAACAGAGCGAAAGTTTTACATTGAAACGAAAGGTATTTTTCATAACAAACTAGCTGCCAGACGTCAGACGTCAGACGAGCTGAAATGTGTTGCTCACACTCTGGATGTTGGCAAAGGTATATTTCATAACAAACTAGCTGCCAGACGTCAGACGTCAGACGTCCCGTCAGACGTTGTCGTGTCAAGATTTCAATTTCTTTTTTTTTCCATTTTTTCTTCTTTTGAACCACCCTGTTAAAAATTCAAATCGGTCAAGCTGTTTTTGAGTTTCAGCAAGAATAACGAAGAAGATAACAAATTAAGTTAACAAAATACAAATGTGCTTTTCTGTAGAAAAACACAAATTTTCGATAACTCTTATTTCAGCAGTTTCCGCACAGTAAACAGAGCATTGCGATAATAACATTGAAATTGTAGTTAAACGTTCACTCGATAGTGAGATTTAGGTACAGAATAGGTGCTATTCAGCTGCAACAGTACAGGCTACTGACTGAACAATTTAAAGAGACTCAAAGGACCAGCACCCTAATGTTTTGAAGGATCATCAATCACAATCAGAGAGTTTTGAAGGATATTTCTAAACCATTGCTTAGGTAGGTTTAATAAATTCGTCTGCTCAGCAACGTAAATAACGCGAAGAGGCTGAACTGTCAAAATGAAAGAAAATGCGATCAATTGTCATTTTATGTGTGATCCATCAGGTTAAGCTACGCTTGCCGGTGTTGGTCCGTGGATAGGTGACCATCTTTACATACCGAGACTCCTCCGTGCCTCGGAAAGCACGTTAAGCCGTTGGTCCTGGTTGGCATTCGTGGATTGACAGTCGTTACGGGTCCTCAGAAGCCCGAAAGTCTGACAACCAGTCTTACCAAGGGGTATCGTATTACCCAGTTGCTGGGTTTTGGAGGTCAGATAGGCAGTCGCTCAATGAAAAATACTGATTCAGTTGCATCGGTTAGACTGGAAGCCGACATAGTTGGGAACGAGGCTAGTCAGATTGTCATCGCAAATACCTCGCAGGTATTGCTACACACAGAGCTGATAATAACTGATCAGCATTGTCAGCCATTTCAAGATGGACATAAAACCAGTATTTCTATACGAGTAGTATTTAGAAAATATTTTGAAGCTCGAAATTCCGTAATGAACTCCATATTTAGATTCTATTCTCAAGCGTTTTGAGACAAATCCTTGTCGTTTTCCGTTTGTTGATTTAGTCTATTTAAAACAAACTCGCGAGAGGCAAGTTGTGGAGATTAGATCCGGATTACTGGAGATTACACGTAGTTTGTATGGAGCTATCAACTTGGTAAGATTAGGAATATTTCCGTCGAAGAGTTTATTTTGTTTGGCAGAAAAGGAAGTTTTTGATTTCAATTTATTGACTTTTTTACTACTTTTAAATAATTATATCCTTTACTGCATCATTCCACTTATACATTAATCCAACAGAATCAAGATGTCAGTGGATTGAGTGTGCATCCCAAACCGCATAAGAGTTAACTTCCAAGTTTCGCGACGAAGCCGTGAAATCGAAACACCCTTCTTTCATCCCTAGTCAAAGGCGGCATTTTTGTAATCACCAAACAAATAAAACCTCTAATATACATTTCGATGTTTTTATAAACATAAAACATAATTTATTACGCGAACGCGACCAGGTATTGTCGGCAACCCTTAACGAAACGCGGCATGATTTACGATTTCGAAAACAAAATTAGAATTTACCGATTTTGTTTATCACTTTCATCGCTGTATGTTTGACATAGGGTTGAATTTGGTCCTTAAGGGTTGAACATGTAAGTTTGGCTGCGGTATTTGACTTTATTTATCTATTATTATGGGCTTTGTCGCCGCTCCCACAGTTCGGCGGCAGATTTGAGCGGACTAGCGTGGCGAATGTGAGGTCTCAATTTGGAGTTATTGTCTGTGTACAATGAGCGACTGTATGTGTGTTATGTGCCGATTATTTCCTGTATATTCAGTTGTCTGGTAGTGGCTTTATCTATGGCTTCACTGTTGTTTTCTTTTAGGGGATGAAATTTGGTAGAATTTGATACGGTCTTTGGTAATTCGTTTCGGTGTGGAAATCTAAGCACACAGATCTAAACAGTCAACAACGATTCTCTTTTATTTTTGAGTAACAATTTCGAGAGTCTCCAATTTGAAAAGGATGACCAAAATCGTCAATCTGCTAAAACACAGAATCTGGTCCTTCCTGCCAATGAATTACTGATCCTTAGAGATAGTTCTTTCCAAGTGCACCATTAAAACTATTAACGTTTTTATTCGGTCTGAAGATCATTCAATAACATCTATATTATCATTGAACGGTTATCTTCCATGGGAACGATCTCCAGCGGCGTCGCAAGCAATATCCCGCCCTCCTTGATATCAATATGTAACAAAGCAACGTCATCCAAGACCACATATTTATTGAAGTCGGAAGCTCCGTAATGGCCGCTCTCCCCGCCATGTTAGTAACGTTACATTACAATAGATATAAATGAGTGACGATTTATTGAGCCGTTTGTTGTTCTACAAATACGTTGTGTTTGAGGGGCAACGTTGGAAATGTAATTCTTTAATTTTTAGGTTAGTGGTTCGGTGTGGTTCTCGGTAATTGAGTAAACCGTTGGAGCATATCATCGTTATGCTTGTTATAACAACTATCTACATGTGTTCTAAATTCTCCTTCCGCCTAGCGTCACTCACCTGAACCGTACCTTATCCTCTTTTCCTTCCAGCAAAGTCTTCCCTCTTTTCTTGATCTTTTTGCCGAAACATAACTTTATATCGTCACAATTTATATAATATATGAAATTAGAATCACTTCAACTTAGACAGCTAATTTTTAGAACTTTGCTACTTACCAAACAGAGAGATTAAGGGCCTAGGGCTAGGGCCAGATAAGTTGATACAAAATCTGTTCCATTTTTGAATTTATTCGGTAAGTAGAAACTACTCGGACAGCGTGAAATAGGCCATAAGATAGAGATTAAGAGATTGTTGCATAATACGTCATTGACTCATCAAAATCTCACGATACTTCAAAGAAAGTATCTCATGATTCTCATAGCTTCTATATACTCGTTACCCGTCTTTTAATTACAATATACACTTCTGTTTACCCCATCAAGCTGTTGATCGGCCGAATTCCTGCCTAATTCAATTGGAATGACAACATGGCGGCATGGCTGCCGTCAGAACATCAGTACCGGGTGTATCTTAATATTCTTAATAGATGTGGTTATCGACATAACGAGCGCGATCGACTGACTGTTTTGGTTTTAAGTCCGATTTAAGAATGAGAAGACGGCGGGGTTTTAATATGGCTCGGTTATGAAGAGCACTGTTGGTTATATCTTGAGGTCTACGCAAAAGATTTGTTATTATGGGCTAATTGCTTATTGAAGGTCCTATTGCAATTTGCCAAGACTGTGCAATATGAGCCACTAGTTCGGATAATACTGACGCCTGTGTGCCGTCTGTCCGTTGTTCCTTGCTTAACTTAACTTTAACTTTTTGCTTTGCTTAACTTTAACTTTTATGTTATAGGTTTTAAAAACATCTCAGTCCTCTTATCCCTTGCATCCTCCGGTCAGTTGATCTCGTCTTATCTCACCGTTTCTATGAAAACAAACGCGTATGATTTGCATGAATCACATATTAACAGTTCGTTAACAAGCTGTATCGTAAATATTTTGCTGTTGGGAAACGCGGGTTCTCTGTGTCGTTATGTTGTTTTCCATTGGTTCCTTTGGTTTGAAGACGTACTGCTTTATAATTAGGGTTCCGTACCAAAATGGTAAAAAAGGAACCCTTATGGTGTGACTCAGTCTGTCTGTCTGTCTGTCACAGCTGGATATCTCAAACTACTAATGCTATCAACTTGAAATTTGGAACAGTTTTAGATGACGTTTACCCAACTATTTTACAAATAAGAAAAAAGTGAAAATGTTTATGTTTTTTTTTGTAACAGGGACTGAAAGGGGGTCTTAAAAATTCAAAGTGGGGCTACTAGGGCATGAGGGGTATCATTTGAAAGAACGCTGTTTGCACATTCTCAAACAATTTTTTTTTTTTTTAGGCCCCATAGTTTTCGTGTTTTGATGAAAAATGTAAAAAAAAAATACCGTTCCCCCCCTTATCTCCGAAGTTTGCGAAGATAAAAATCTGAAATTATTTTGTGTGATAGAAGTTTATGTAAAGATTACAGGAAAAATAAAACGATGTCTCTAAATAGCACACTTTTCACACACACGCACACTTTCAGAAATCGGAACGGAACCCTCGGTGCGCGAGTCCGACTCGCTCTTGACCGGTTTTTTTTTGAGTGAAACTGAGCGCTAAGCTTGTATTAGCTTGTAATATGAATTTTAAATACATAATTCATTAATATATGTTGTTTCTTCAATATTACAAATAATCTCTAAAAAATTGTTTGTTGCCAACATTGATTTCTTCAAGAATATTGCAATAAACAGTCTAGTTAATTTTGGTAAATTTTGTTTCGTGATCATGTTAGGAACAACTCAAATAAAACGGTAAGATTAAACAATACGCTGTGTCGAACAGTGGCATCCCGACACATGGACAGCAATGGAAAACACCAGTATTTAGTGTATCGTCTCAAATACATATTAATTTGAATATTAATAGGAGTGAAGTCGGCAGCGGGTGCCGGGAGCACTATTAGCTGTCCACTGTTGGGGAACTGTGTCCACTATTACACTGGAAAATTATTACATACATACTGCACTACTGGATTTTTTTAGGTGTCATCTAGTGTTAGTGGAAATGGACATAAATTTATCTTATCACTAGTACAATAAATGCACTGCAAATGTCTAGACTTGAAATGACCTTCGATTTTGTTTCAATGTTTGGTAAGATAAGTTTCAGTGAGATACGAAACAGCACGTTTTGAAGATACCTATACATCAATAAGTAAGTTCGTGCTTGACTTACTGAAATTGCTTCCGGGGAACGGCGACACTGAAATGTACTTCTGGTGAACCCTGGGCCCCCGCACCGTTCGATAGATTAGGTTAAGCTACGCTTGCCGGGGTTGGTCCGTGGATGAGTGACCATCTTTACATACCAAAACTCCTCCGTGCCTCGGAAAGCACGTTAAGCCGTTGGTCCCGGCTGTCATTCGTGGATCTTTGACAGTCGTTACGGGTCCTCCAGAAACCCGAAAGTCTGATAACCAATCTTAGAGGCCAGTGGAGGTCAGATAGGCTGTCGTTCCATAGTTGGGAATAGAATAGACAGATGTTGATGACTTGAGGGCAGAATGATGATGATGAATGACGACAAGGGAACAACATCAAAAAGCTACTTTTAATTCTAGACTCAATTTCCCGTATACCGTGCCACAATGTACACTTATAATAACACCAATAACGTACGCGATACATTTGGTAGCAGCCCGACGGCTTCATTACGCCACTAATGGTACCAAAGTACCAAACGGTACGCGCCGCGCCGGTACTATTGAGCCACAAGTATTTTTATTGGTCCTACCTCTTACGGGTCAGGTGTTTGGGTACAAATCGCCTTATTGAGGCTGATAACGTGCTTGTTTGGGGAATTGGATGGAGACAGTTACGTTATCTTAGAAAGGGGAAATTACTTGTTGAGGACAGTTTTTTTAGGGTTCTGTACCAAAATGGTAAAAAGGAATCCTTATAATAAATATAAATATCGTTGGACATTTCACACAACGCCATCTAGTCCCAAGCTAAGCAACCTAATGCTTGAGATATGGTAACGAGATGGCTGATAAACTACTTATATACATTTTTTTTTTGTAAATACATACATGTTATAGATAGAAAAACACCCAAACCCGGAACAAATACTTGTAGGTCGTACAAATATTTGTTCCGTGCGGGAATCGAACCCGCGACATGATGCGCAGCATTCAATCGCTCAACCACTGCGCCAACCGTGTCGTCATATAGTGCGACTCAGTCTGTCTGTCTGACCGTCTGTCAAAGCAGATATCTCAAGAACTACTAATGCTATCAACTTGAAATTTGGAACAGTTTTAGATGACGTTTGCCCAACTGCAAATAAGAAAGAATTTTTTTTTTGCAACAGGGATTGAAAGGGGGTCTTCGAAGTCGAGCTACTAGGGCATGTGGGGCATCATATGACAGAGCGCTGTTTGCACATTCTCGACCATTTTTTTTCTTTTTTTTAGGCCGCTGATCCGTAGATGGGTGACCATCCTTACATACCGAGACTCCTCCGTGCCTCGGAAAACATGTTATGCCGTTGGTCCCGGCTGTCATTAGTGGATCTTTGACACTCGTAACGGGTCATCAGAAGCCCCAAAGGCTTATCAAGGGTAACTGGGTAATACGATACGTATTACCCAGTTACCGGGTTGCGGAAGGCAGTCGCTCCATGTAAAATACTGGTATTTAGCTGCAACCGGTTAGACTGGAAGCCGACTCCAACACAGTTGGGAAAAGGCTAGGCAGATTAAGTTGGTATGACGACGGATGATTCCACATAAGGCTGAAGAACGGACGAGACGAGTTAAGAAGACTATATAGATACTTACTGTGATGGTAAGTAATTAGGCCCATCTAAAACTCAGACTCATTACCATAGAAAACTGGCTATACGGGATGAAATTTAAAACATGTTCCAAATCGAAATGGGAGATTGTAACCATCACTATGAGCAACTTTTACTATGGGACCAAACCTGAATCAAAGTTTGATGTAGATCAGATAAATGTACTGAACAGCTGTTTTTTTTTTTGCGATTTCAGGTTTGGTCCCATAGTAAAAGTTGTTCATAATGATGAGTACAATCTCCCATTTCGATTTGGTAATTGGAACATGTTTTAAATTTCATCCCGTATAAAGTATAGATCAATTAGGCAACTATGACCCAGCTCTTATTTCTCAGCAGGTGTTAAATTAACAAAACTAATGACAGTTTATTCAAGATATTATCTCAACCAAAGAAACACAGTCACCACCAGCGTTTGATCCGCCGACACAACAGACCATTCCCACCCTTCACGAGAAAAGGCGTGAAAACGAACCAACACTATAATATTATAATAACACCAACTATTATTTGTAGCATTGTAGCCAAATAATTTCTAACCCAAAACTGCTAATTACGACAACAATTGCTGGAAATAGCGCTCTCATCGGAGATAACTGACGCGGTAGCGCAAGCACAGGGCTGCGGAGGTGCGCCGGCGCAAGTCACGCTCATTACAGCGTTATTAACACGCCCCGATTGGTCGAGGCAGGTGCGTGACGTGTGATGTGTGCTGTTTGGCTGTATGGGAAGTAAATAGACAGTTATGTACCTAAGGAGTTGAAGGAAGTGGTATTTTTAGTTACTTTTGTGGTCTACACTCTAGATGAGCACTTTTTTGGTAGGCGTTGAAGTGAGAAGACTTTAATTTTTTAGAAATAAGACAAAGTTTCATCTAAAACTTCGGTCGGACGGTAAAATTCGATGTTGACAATTTACCTCGACCAGCCAATAAGTACCCATTATTAACACAAACGGGATATTTACCATGTTTACTGTTAGATTCGAGTTCCCGATATTTCGGCACTGTTGCAAGCACCAGAGTTTATCCGTGATCATGGTGCTTGCAACAGGGGGTCTACTCCCTAAGTCCGTCCGTCTTCCCGTCCGTCCGTTCATCCGTCCGTCTGACATTAAGATCCATCAAAACAAGTGTAAAAGTTATTTTTTTCGGACGGGCAAACACACATCGGGAGTAGGGACAACTGGCAAATCATGTTGTCATTCATACTTCGTTCGGACCCCGAACCAATCATCCATCCGTAGGTGATACGGAGTAAGAAACGCCCGTAACGAAGGCTGAAACTACGGGCTTCGTGCTTAGGGAGTAGGGCCCCAGTGCCGAAATATCGGGAACTCGAATCTAACAGTAAACATAGTAAATATCCCGTTTGTGTTAATAATAATTTTAGCGACCATGACAGTTTAAAATAGGTATATTTGCTTACGAAGCTAAAGTAAAGTCTCAATACCTGAACAAATACCATCAAAATAATTGCAAAGCTCGCCCCCCCCACACCTCACGCGTCGCGTCCCCGTCGCCGTCACGCGAGCGTCACGCCACGCTCGTCACAATAGCCGTATATTTGCATACACACAATACATTACCGAGTTTCTAACAGTCATGCTGTTATTTTATTTAATGACTGAGCTGATGATAAACCTTTCTATTATATTTGCTTAGAATTGGATTCAATGCGATACGAATCATGGAATGTTATATAGCAGGTGTGAAAGCAATCATCTGATATTTTAGATTTTGCTCATTTTTAATTAAAGTAATTTTGGAGTGAGTGACCATTTTATGAACCAACACCTATCATTAATTTTCGATCTATTTCAGATGTCCCAGAGCTTTTCAAGGAAGGAGCATTGAAATCCAGGTTAAATGACTAAAATGTATTTATTTATTTATTGAAATGCCTTAAAACTACCATTACAGGAAAAAAAAAATGTTTTTCTGTCATCATAAGCTTGTACAGTCGGCAGCAAAAGTCCATGGATAGAACAGAAATAAAATCGTGTGAAGCGAGAAATGACGCCACCTAGCGTAAACCAGTTATCGATTAACAAAACTTACTTATGCTGTTACTAGATGGCGTTGCTTTGCTTTAATAAACGATAAAATATTTTTAATACTTAATTTTTGTCTCTTCAAACATTCAAATAATTTATAACTGTTCTAAACACTATTAATTTAAAATTGAATATCTATTAAATCATATACTTATAAGTATATGATCTGAGTTTTAGTTTCCAAACTTGAGAGGGTAGGTTGAATATGGATTTATAAATAATTGGTAGGTAGTATAATTAATACTTAGATCGATGAGTTATGACTAAGCTCAATTGATTCGCTAAGTTCATTTCGATTACCTCGTTCGAGTGCCTTTTGTTCAGTTTTTATTTGTAATCAGGTGAATTACTTATTTTACACTAATGAGTACGCGTGGTAATATTGATTTGTAACGAAATCAGCTCAAATAATTGCTTTGCATAATCAAGGCAAAAACTTGTCAGAAATAGCCAGAGACCGGTGTAAACGTAAGTAGTTTTATTTTTACACTATTTTAAAACTACAATAATTTTTTTACCATGCTACATAATAATCACTATTTGGTATTATATATTTCTGTTTTATTGTTGCAGAGAAAAACAGCTGTTCTATGGGTACGACAATTTGAAGAGAAGCGTTCTTTACAACACCATCAAAGAACTGGTAGACCACGGCTCAAAACTCAAACTCATGTGGTCAAACTATGATAAGGGACTATGAAGAAAATGGATTTCTGCCGACTAACCACTATGCTGGTTTATGTGTTACAAGTGTTGACACTGTCCGCCTGCTCTTCACAGTGGAGGGCTGCATTATCGGAGGCATGCTGTGAAACCCTTGCTCACGGAAAACCATAAAAGGGCAAGATTACAGTTTGCTTTGGATTACTCTTCGATTGGAGTAATGTCATCTTTACAGATGAAAAAACTTTTAAGTGCAGTGAACACGGACGCTTATGTTTGTGGCGGCGAAATATTACGCGTTTTAAAAGTGGTCACGTAGTGCCTAATATGCAATCTGGTCATATAACAGTGAACATGTGGGGATGGATGAGTGCAGCCGATCTGGGAGAAGTAGTCAGGCTACCAAGTCGAGCAAATAGTGCAAAGTGCTGGAGGAGACCATATTGCTTATCATCTATGGGGTGTTATCGTTCATCGGTGGAATAATCAAAATGAGCGTACTCCAGATGCGTTAGAGGCTCATTGTTAACAAATATGGGAGAGTAGGTATTCGTGGTTCAGATTTGTGTAAAAATTTAATTAATTCAATGCGTTCCCCTGTTTATCAGCCAGACCCGAACTTAAATAAAATTATACATAATTAATATTATTTTACTTAGTGCTTATTATTTATATTAACTGGAGACCTGGTTATGTGTGTAACCTGTGTGTACTGTTCGTGCACTTAACTTGATATCGGCTCACTGCCTAACTCGCCGCACGCGCGTCCGTCCAGCTTCGTGATTCCAAGCAGAGTGAGTGAGGGAGGGGTAGTATGCCCCGCTCCCCCACCATACTATAGCGCGCGGCGTGTACGCATGAGACGACAGAACTATATCTACAAACACTACATCTCTTCCTTATTTTAATGAAAGTTTTAGATATAATAATAACTTTTATTATATTTAGTATCGCCTTTATTAGAGCATCATAACAACCTTCTACATTTTAATTGACATCACAAAGGTAATGTACTCTTTAGTTTAAAACTATTTTGATCAATGTCCGCCACTTTTCGCCAAGCGGGTCAAATATTCTTTATTATTTTTCTTTATTCCTTTTCCATTAACTTTTCAAATATCATAATCAACTAAAGGTTACGATTTAGCATAACATTAATAGCATCAAATAATCTTTCCAATATTCTGGTTTTAACAAACACTTTGAAATAACTAACTAATTTAATACTTCCTTCACTTCCCAATTAATCTTTTATTATTAACATTTAACCTTATAACACTCCGCTTGTTCCTGTTCCTAACTTCCTTCGCTTTTCTAATGACTATTTATCAACTATAACTAACATCATGCTTCCTAGTTCTTAATTTTAAGCATAACCTAAATCATAACATCCGATTTTCATATATTTTAGTAATTTATTCTTCGTTAGCAAGTTCTTTGCTTCTAATTTATTACTTCTTAAACTATAATTCTTCTACTCCTCTTCTTCTCTTTCTGGAACTTCTGTTTCGTCTTCTCTTATAACTTTTCATTCTCCTTCTACCTTTTTAGGTGTACTATATTTCGTCTCAAACGTTGTCCTGTTTCCTCGTTTTCTACCTCAACATCGCCTCCTAATCGTGATTTAACTGTATATTGTGTGCAATTTCGCGCTTGCGATCCGTCGTTTCCTGACCGTACTATTGACCGGATCGACTACTGTACTATTGACTGGATCCACTACTGTACTATTGACCAGATCCACTACCGTACTATTGACCAGATCCACTACTGTACTATTGACCGGATCCACTACTGTACTATTGACCAGATCCAATACTGTACTATTGACCGGATCCGACACGGCCATCCTGCTAAGCAAACGTCCTCGTGTGTTACTCGGAAACAATGTTCATCGCACAGTATTACATAGCTCGGTCACTCCTGACCTAAACCATAAAAATCAGTTTGTGGACGTCTGATTTATCCGAATAACTAAACTAGGAAACCCCGTTACTATCAGGAAATTCAAAGTACAGCGGACTACTCATTTATCGCGCTATCTCACAATAGAGACACAATCGAACCACATAAATCAACACACTTAAGCTCTACATGTGATTTCTGGCTACGCATAGCCCACTAACCTCCAGTTACTATCTTTACTTTAATGCGAACCCCACGGGAACGCCGAGTCTACCACAGACTCATGGTTTCCACTGAAACCCGACCTCCACCAGAGTTGACTGCTCACTCACGGACTACTAACATAGTAGACGCCGATTTTTACCGAGCTACACGACAAACTCTGGTACGGTCCAATCATCATGCAAACTTAAGTACTCTCCTCAATGTTATCACTACTACTCAACCTCAATTTCGTCAGTTAAACCCTGATTTTCTGGAAAATACAAAATTTCTCCACACTTTCTGCTCGTTCAATTCTGACTCATACGAAGACTAATGAGATAAAGGAACTCGACTTTAAAATCCATTTTATTTTCAACCAATTTGCAAATAACATTCAAATTAGAAATTAAAAACTAACCAATCTACGAATTTGAACTATCTAGTTACGAGATTACCGAGACCAAGCACCATGGTTCCACATTAAAGTAATCAAACAAAAATCTCAGGTATCTCTTTCATGGTCAACAACACACATACTATTCCCCACGGGAATACCGAGTCAACCCTTGACTCTACGGTCTTGGCTTCGAGGCTAGACCCGACTATACCACCCAGAGCTACCGCGTACCGCGTACCCACGGACTACTCACTGAGCAGACACCGATTTCCAACAGGCTGCGGCTACGACACTCTGGTATAGTCTCCAATCCACTCTACGGTTTTCGCTTCTAGGCAAAACCCGACTATACCACCCAGAGCTACCGCCTACTACGATACTCTGGTATAGTCTCCGACCCACTGAACCAAGAACCAGTTTACACAAACTAAAGTGATGCCAACTCATCATCTACTTCATTTACAATCTCAATTGTTACTTGGTCGTCGGGCATCTTCCGAACACGGTCATGAACGTATTTGTAATTACGCTTGCTAACTAGGGATTTTAAAACGTGCCGATCGCCATCTAACACTTAAGAAAATTGAAATGATCCTCTATACGTCACGTCAAGCTTAGTTTGATTACGATCTTCGCAAATTCACCGACAGAAAACCGCTTGCCTTTGTACTATCAAAACGACTTTTATCATATCGCGCAGACTTCTAAATTCCCTTCAGAACCCACCTTCACCTTCAGAACCTTCAGAAGCCATCATCATCATCATCATCACCATCATCATGATCATCATCATCATGATCATCATCATCATCATCATCATCATCATCATCATCATCATCATCATCATCATCATCCTCCTCCTCCTCCTCATCATCATCATCACCATCATCATCATGATCACCATCACCACCATGATCATCATGATCATCACCATCATGGTCATCATCATCATCACCATCATCATCATGATCATCATCATCACCACCATCATGATCATCATCATCATCATCGTCATCATCATCATCATACGGTCTGATCCATCATACTTTCTAAGCAAAAGGGCCGACTAACAAACGGCGATCTACTGGATCTAATTATCTTACCTTGCAACAATTCGTTAACCCTATCGCGCATGATTCGACATTCGTCCGGAGACAGTCTAAGGACGTCTTTGCACTGTATGATTAAGGTTGACAAATATTATCTCCAACTCACCAGTGTTAACACGCGTTGTAAGAACACCGTTAACACGTTGAACGCCAGACTGAAAACCATGTTTATCCCAGTGGGCCGCGGCGGACACCATGTGACCACCAGTATAGTGGGTCCAGGGGGCCGCGTCGGACACCACGTTTCTACCACAACTTAAGCTTGCTCATGACTACTGTAATCACCATTTACTTCGACTGGTACATGACCTACTGGCACTACCGTTACGCTCCATAAGATTTGTTCTGTGCTGAATACACGTGTTTGACCAATACCAATCCGTCGGCAGAGTGACCCGTAACGCAGAGCCTAACCATCTCAGCTGCGTAAGTACTACGCCTCGCAAAGGGCATGCTGCACATAAAAAGCAGACCAGATTTACTTCTTACATGCTCCGGCGCAACTACATACGGACACAAAATAAAAATGTGTGGAAAGCGGAACTCCACAATCTACTGACTATCAATACCACCGAAGACTATTTTAATCTTCTCGTCTAATCTAACTTTAGTAGAAATGCAATACTCAGGGACGACAAGCAGTAATAACTTGCAACGATTATCCCTGTGTCTGAGCTGCAGACAATATTTAAAAATTGCATTGTAACTAGGTTTAACCGTTTTTGCTGTTGTTTACCATCAGGGAGCCTACTAGCCAAACTTTCCCTGATCAGAGAGCACTCAGTATCCAGAGTCCAAACAACATGAAACGACTCACCGGATTCGCCACAGAAGAAACAGGTCACCAGCGTCGATGCTCTCTCCAGGACACTATCTTTGGCCGGTTGCGACCCACAATTTCCGTAATGAGGGTAGCTTCAGAATATTCAACGCACACGAATCTGACCATGATCGCGCTTCGGAACCGGGTTTAGTTTGTAAAAAGTAACCGCCACTGATTTTACTGTCACTATTCTCGTGTGTGATCTCATGGGTTTCGTGCTATGAAAACACACTGGGTGCCTATACTCGGTGACTATTAAAATCACAATCTAACACAATCACTTCAAATTAAAATTACCACAACTACTGAGCACAACGAATCGAATACAGTTCCGTGGCGCAGTAAACCCGACGCGATCAGACACTAGACTCATAGACTACTATATATGACTGTCCTGTCCTGTGTATGACTGTACTGTGGAAAACACATTTATGCAAGCTTCCATCATCTCTTACTTATCATAATACTTCTGGTCATGAACGGGCATCATCCGTTCTGACCAACTACATTCATCATAATACTTTTAGTCATGAAAGGGCATCATCCGTTCTAATCAACTTTTAAGAAAGCTTCCATCATCACTCATCCTAATACTTCTAGTCATGAACCGGCATCATCCGTTCTGACCAACATAATTCATCATAATACTTCTACCTAGTCATGAACGGGCATCATCCGTTCTGACTAACCTTCACGAAAGCTTCAATCATTACTGATCATAACACTTCTAGTCATGAACGGGCATCATCCGTTCTGACTAACCTTCACGAAAGCTTCAATAATTACTGATCATAACACTTCTAGTCATGAACGGGCATCATCCGTTCTGACTAACTTCCCTATGTACGCAAAGTAACCGTAATTAATAGGATAATTCAACCCATTAATCAACACCTTATCGCTCAAAATATGTAAACAATACGGCATCAACCGATTTGTTCTACAATAAAACAATCATCTTTTCAAGTTTTAAGCAACAGACATCAGATACTCTGTATTTAACTAATTACGATAAAAACATATATCAAATAATAAATACTCACAATGGAAACATAATGCAATAATATAAAGCTGTTAAATTGTTATATAAACCAGAAATCAACCGACATTTAATCGGGACTCGAACCCGATAGACTAGTGGGTAGGTACGATAAAAACATACTTCAAATAATAAATACTAATTGTTATGATAACCAGAAATCAGCAGATTAAATCGGGGCTCGAACCCGATAGAATAGTGGGTAGGTAGAATAACTACAGATTTATAATATCCTAATTAACTGTATGTTTATTATTGGTATACCTGCATTATACACAACTACCATTTTATTGGTGTTTGTTTCCATTTAGCACTATATTTGTTAAAATGAAATTCGAATAATGTTTATATATGCTACAAAATATAGACGATAGATGGTATTGTTTACATAGGTACGTAACAACTTCCTTTTACTTTTTAACATGATCTTATCACATGATAAAATAAAAATGTTTAAAACTATATGATACTACCCACGTTTATGTAAACAAAATGATCAAGCTATGCATTATCATCAACGTATATTATAAATATTTAACTCATATCCTTCTTCCCGCAAAAGTTAATTATCCACAACGACAAAGCAAAGTTTTGTTGCAGTAAATAACCCACGTTAAATTATTATAAACTTGCACACTAATATTAAGTTTTCTTTCTAACCTTTCATTACTAGAAAAATAAACGTTGACAATTTCGCATTTTTCAATCAGAAAAAAAACACAGTACTTACAATACTCGTCGCCAAAATGTACTGTTCGTGCACTTAACTTGATATCGGCTCACTGCCTAACTCGCCGCACGCGCGTCCGTCCAGCTTCGTGATTCCAAGCAGAGTGAGTGAGGGAGGGGTAGTATGCCCCGCTCCCCCACCATACTATAGCGCGCGGCGTGTACGCATGAGACGACAGAACTATATCTACAAACACTACACTGTGTAACATTATTATTTACGTATTTTTAATAACATAAAAAGTTATGAACACTTCAAGTTCAAAAACATAATTTTTAGTTTTTGAACTTTTATGTTATTTACTAACCATTGTTTTTGTGCAATTGAAAATTGTAGTTTTTAGCCTACCTATTAAATCCATTTAATCCGTTTAACTTTTGTGATAAAATAATCTGGTCTCCTGTTGGTTTTTATTGAGGTTACATAAGCTTCAATCCTCTTTCCAATTTTGGAAACGAATACTTAAGCTATGGCCTCAATAAGAAGTTATACATAATATTATAATGTTATACGATATTTAATAAAGTAAATGTTATATTTGAATAATAAACTGTAAGAAATAAATCTCTAAATTTTTTTAATAGTGCCTTTTTGTTTGGCGTACCTGTTTACCTGCTATGTCTCTGCTCTTTTTTCTGGTTGCTAAGTAACTACCAACTCGAATACCTAGTAAATTATTAAAATTTGAATACCCACTCGTTACTCGTATCGGTTTCTTTTGATAATAGACTTAACATTTATGAAGTGTTATTGAATGTATTAATAGACCGGAGGTATCAAGACCGCTTGCCGTGTATCAGGTTGGAGGTTCAAATCCAAGGCACGGCATGTGCTTTTTTGGCATGCATTTTTTTTTTTTTAAGAAAGTATTTTTCTATTTTGTTTTAGTAATATTTATAAACAATTACACAAGAAAAATAAAATATTGTAATAACATTTAATAATATTTAATATTGCTATTATTTAACAAAACGTTGATCTTATTTCACTACAAAGATTACAATTTACAATACAATTGCATTGACATTTTACAATTTGACTTGATCATTTACAGTTCTCATAATATGACATGACATATTTTGCCAACTGACACAAACGGGTTCCTAGACAAGTGACATCCTTTATCGCAACATCAAACGTTGTAGTTATAACTTGAGGGTATGGATTAATTTTATAAAGAAAACCTAAGTAAGTAAAATTAATGGATACCCTCAAATTATAACATCTATCGATTAGACAGAGACCTAAAGATAAAGTTACTCGGACGATAGTAGATAACAATTTCATCACATTTCGTAAGGTCTCGCTGGCTAGTTCGTGAAACTGCTGGTATGAGTATTCAACGTTTGGTGATGCCATGGTTCGAATCCAAGTCGAAACAATGAACTCTTTTTGCAGTATTCTTTAAATTATTCGTAACGGGTTCAATGTTGTAGCAGTATAACATTTTAAAACTTGAGGGACACATACTGACGCCTGTGTTTAGCATTTAGTTAGGACAAAAATATAAAAAAAAACCTATAACCTACAGATGACACTGGGTATTGTCATTGTGTAAAGTTAAGACTTTAAAGGACATGCGATTTTTATTATTCTTGTAGAAATTAAAAGTAAAATTGCCTTGTGGTAGAAAAAAATTAAAAAAACCATAAAAACTTTTGTCACCTATAAGTGACACTGGGAATTGAACAGATAATACATTTCGTAAATAATTAATCATAGTTGTGAGGAAACCAACGCCATCTAGTTTGATTTTTGAAAACTTCAACTCAAACGTTCACAGGAAAATAGACACTAAGGTATCCATGCAATTTTGCAGGTGATTGTACCTATAGGTACTTACCTAGACAATGCCATAGGTAGGTACTTACTTGAGTTAATTACCAGGCTTGCATCGCAGAGACTGGCTCGGAAGAGCAGCTGTTTTCGGCCAAACATTTTAATTAAAAAAAAAAAAACTAAAATTATTTTACAATTTGTTTAATAAAGGTAAAGAAACAAATAAAGTATAAAATAATAAATATAATTCTAATTTACCTAGTTACATATTTTTTGACAACTGCTAACGGCAAAGAGTTCAGCAACACCACTTTCATATTGCACATAATGGACTATGTCTATCCATTCCATCTTGGTAATAAGTACTGGCTTTTGCCCGCGGCTTCGCCCGCATGTGCATACCTACTACAAGCATTAAAAGTACCTACCCTATGTGTTAATTCATGTTATAAACTATCTGTGCGCGAAAAATGCAAATCCATTCAGCAGTTTTTGCGTCAATCCGGAACATACACATCTAAAAGACAAACAAACAAAAATTTTCGTTACTATTATACTATAATTGTACTGTAGGTACTTGTATAGATGTTTTTCTTTCAATAAGACATGTCTAAGCTCTGAGCTCACGTGCAAACCCCCTGTTATCGGTGAGTGTCGCTCGGTGACATTGTGATACAGCTTCTGTTGCACCTTCACGTGTAAATTAATGTTTATTTCGTGTTATCTGATAACAGAGACGTAACGTGTGGACGATTACTTAGATTTAAGACTGAAAATGCAGATAAGTATTTTAATCACTTTCATGATAACTAGTTCCGGGTGGTGTTCTCTTCGCTCATTGTATAAGGCTGCAATAGCTTTCCTGCTGTGATCATTGATTGATTTCTACTTTGCTGAAATATTTTGGAACCTACCGGTACCTATTGTGAAAATTCATCGCTTACTTTTGCACTAAGTATTGGTGACTCAGTGAGGCAATATCAAAAATATAGAAAAAAAAAATATAGTCGTTCTTAGCACTGGGTTTAATGTATTCCTATCTTTTCAAGACTTTTTTTAGCTTTTAATTTTGGACACTTTAAACTTCAACATTGTTATCTTAACTTCTATGGAAGTTTCAGATCTTCATAATTTAAAAGCTATTATTTACTTTATTATTACTTCCTTCTAAGCGAGTCTGAGAAATTAATAATTTTGCTTAGTGTGGTTGCACCACACGATCAGGGCCATGTCACACAATCATGATAAGGAAGTATTGTGTCAGAATGACTCCCTATCATCAGTATCATTGTACCTAATAGGTCATACGATCAAAATATTATCACTGAACAAAACAATATTACAGATAAAAAGCTAAATATTTTTAACACAATCAGATTAATATTTCCGTGTTCTCATATCTATTAGATAAGACTTAGTGACAATCAACAATGTTTCAATAAAAAGGATTTGTTGTGATATATTATTTAATGATGTGTGCAATATTCACGTGGCAATGAACAAAAAAAAATCCATGAATTAGACTTATTGGTATATTTTTGTTCTGCGAGAGAGTCATTTTCTTTTTCCCTACAAACGAAATGTAATTTCTAAAAGAACATAGAGGTAATGTCGAACACAGGTAAATTCGTAGAGTAGCTGGGAATTAAATTAGACCTAGAGACAATTAGATTAGCCCTAGCTGGAGACAATCCGTCTCATTACAAAACAAGGTTCATCTCAAACCTAGGTTTAAACCAAGGACTCTTTTTTTTGAATTTCGAACTTTATTCCGACACATTAAGATGGACTAAGCTGTCAGTTTTGTATGTATTTCTATCACGTCTAGGTTTTTATTACAAAATCTGGCTTGATGGTTTAAATTAAACCATGACAGAAGAAAAACCTCGTTTTGTAATAAGGCCGATTTGTTTATTTTTACAAGAAAATCAATCCGTGGTTTTTTGGAGTTTATTCCTTAATTTGTGGGATATTTATGTGGGTATACTAACATGGGTAGGCGAGACTCCATAGTTAATTTCAACACTTGTCTCAGTTTCACTACCTCATTCGTCTTTATCTTATCTCAGTCAGAAATCCGAATAAGTAAAGAAGACATATTTACGAGGATCAATGTAGGTACTTAATTATTCAACTCCCGGATGATATGAAAACATTATAAAGTTATAATAATATAATACTTACTTAATTCTCAATTATATAAATCGACCATTTTAACGTAATATGCATCACATTATTAGCGTCCGATAACAAAACCAGATCCTGCACAATAACAATAAAATTTGAATAAAATGACAGTTACATATCTCCCATCGAAAACAAACTGCCGAAACTTAATATTGGGTCCACAGACTTACAATAGTCCTCCTTATCGGCCTCCATCTACTGTTTGGATCAACAAAGGCCGAAAACTAGCAAATATAGTTATAATAAGCCGATCATATTTCGATGAATGTAGATACGCATCTATTTAGGGTGACCAAATAATTGATAATCCTATTCAGTGTTTCGGAAAGTGACAATGGATTTTTTTGGGAATTTGTGTTTTGTCGTGTTGTCTTCCTGGTTTGTGGTTATGTCCGGTCTGGAGCAGATTGAGGCGGTTTCGAAATTCGAGACTTAGATTTTTGTTACAAAGTTACAAATATCTATCGACAGGCGATTGTGGTGGTGACTAAAAATACTTCTGTTTTCGGTAGTCGTTATCGTTTATTCTAATATGTTTTTGCGTAGATAAAAGCATCGATTGTATCATTTTGAATAAGAAATAATATCTAAATGAGATGTTAACATTAAGATTAGCAAATAAAGTAGCCATTTCCCCTTGCATACTATTTAAGTGGAAACATTTTATTCTGTAGCGGTCACTCGAAGAGCTTCATTTAAATATTTGAAAGTATGAAATTCGTTTTTTCTGCTTTTGTGTTGTATCAATAAAAAAATAGATGTTTTTTAATTAATAACCTCTTGGTATTTGTGTTGCTAGGATGAAATTTCCATAGATTTATTTAATTGTTAAGTACTCGGTTTTATATAAATCGGTGCAGTTATGTATTTATTTTTATTTTTAATAAATGATCGCTTCTAATTACCATACAAATCTTTATTTATGTAATTTTTAGGGTTCCGTACCTCAAAAGGAAAAAACGGAACCCTTATAGGATCACTCAAAATCGCCAATTTGCTACGAATCTAATGGACCGATTCAGTTGAAATTTGGGATTTTAAAACTTTTCTAAATAAAACATTTGGTCATTTAAATTTTGTTATTTCGTTTATTGTTCTTTTGAAATTTGCTCGAGAAAGTTTTGATTTTCTAATATGCAACCCAAATGAAAGTACTTACTATTAGGGTCTCAAATATTTTTTTTTAATAATTTTAAAATAAATTATTAAAAAAAAAATAGACGAAAATTGACCATTGAACAAAATACAGAAAATAGTTAGTTCTTTACCTGCAGATTACAGGAAAACCTATAAGAAGTCTGTGGTCTTAAAATAACATGTTAAATCTCTCAATATTGCGAGTACAAACTTACATTTACTGTTGGAATTTATGGGAGAACATGTTTTTCAACTATAATGTTAAGTTTGCTCTTGGGATGTTCATCCCAACTACGGAACCCTTCATTTGCGTAGTCCGACACGCACTTGGGCGGTTTTTTTTTTGATGAGCGTTCTTCTCATTTTGTAGTCACGACCTTTATCGAGTAGGTACAGAGTTCTTTTTTAAATTAAATTATTCTTTGTTTGTCCTCAAGAGTCAAGAGTCTTCAGAAAACATTTCTTAACCATTTTAAATTACGTTGTTATAGTGAAACAATATTTACAAGTCTAAATTCCCTAGGGTCACTATTTGAAAGCCCAGCTGATAATACGAAAGGGCATTAAAAAATAATTGTAACTTCAATAAAAGCCGATGCTCTATCTCACGCCAATATTGCACAAAAAGATACAAATCTACTTACAATGCATCGCATAGCGGTGCTTAGTTTAGTGAAAACTAATATGTTTTTAGATCTTAATCTTTTGTCGCTACTGTACGGTGTCACGTTACGCCTAATGGTCTGTTTCTAAAAGATGTTAAATTGTATTATGTCTATGAAGTGAGTTGAATTTGATTTTGTATTGAGCGTATTCATTGAAGTAGCTTTTATGGTCTAAATTGTGTAGAGTTTTAAAATGATTTGAAGTCTTTAAAGCAAATTGCTTCTTTGTATGCTAATCTAATCTATCTATATAAATAAAACGAGAAGTCCTGACTGACTGAATGACTCATCACCGCCCAGCCCAAACCCTCAGGCGTCATCCTGATTGGCTTCGATCCTACGAGCAAACGATGCGATTTCGTCACATGACGAGATTAAACACATACATTTCTTTAGAGTGTCCTAATTGAAGCTTGCAAGTCATCGCACGAGCACAGGAACATATTTTCATCGCACGACGAAATCGCATCGTTTGCTCGTACGATCGTTAGCCAATTAGATCGACGCCTTAGAGCTAGACAGCTGAAATTTTGCACAGTTTTCTTTATAATTTAGACAAGGCATAAGGACGGATTTCCCGATAGTACGTTCCCGTGGGATATTTTCGGACACTGTTATGTTGTATTTGAATTTGTGTAGGGTAGTATGTATTACCACAAAACGGAGAAAACGGTTGTATTTTACCATTTTGGTACGGAACCCTAAAAATATCTCGATGATCTTGTGTGTTGTCTTTATTGATTCCATAAAGACAACACACAAGATATTTTTTTTTACCACTTTTCAGATATCTTCAAAATAAATCCTTTGGGGCACCAGTCACCCTCCCTACACACAGACTGCATTAAAACCATGGTTCCAGTATTGCAATGAAGCAAATAATAATATACGTAATTTTATTGTTCATCTTTAAATAATATATTTTTTTTTTACTTTATTATTTGTTTGATAATTTGCATCTGTGTGTCGTGCATATTAAATTATGGCGTAAATAAGTAAATATGTTTTGTATCGAGTTGTGAATTACAACAATGTTGTTATTGTATTAACGCACATTATTCATTTGATTATAATGGCGTATTGTTGATAATATTGTGTATTATGTGTATATGCTGATTTTATAAAGAATAGAAACTATGTTTTATTGTACATTGATTAAACATGAAACTGCAGCTCTTGTAAATAACAGAATAGTTGCTTTTGAAAAAAGAACATTAATTTATTTTCATAGCTTTTCTATTTATTTACTGATTTTTAACCGACTTTTCAAAAACAAAAACGAGGAGGTTATCAATTCGTCGCGTATAAATATATTTTTTTTATGTATGTACACCGATTTCTCCGTCAATTGTGGACCGATTTTGAAAATTCTTTTTTTTGTTTCAAATGGTGTGCTTTCGAGGTAGTGCCATTTTCACCAAGTCAGAATCTGATGAGGGGATCCCATGAAAATCGAGGAAAACCCTCAAATTTTATAAGCCCACCTACAGCGATTTGTGTAATTTTTATAGTAACTCGTGCATTTGCTCCCGTAAAGCACCATTTGGTGAAGTGGAACTGATGAGGAAGACCACAGATGGCCATCGGAACTACTCAATAATACGTTTTTCACTTGGGTTGCGATTCGATTACTTTGATATGACAATTTATGCTCGTCACAATGCATATGGTGAAGTGGAGTTGATGGTCACTTCACCATGAGATCCAGTTCTCCTGGTTCCTTACTAGGAGAACTGCTCAACAATTAACGTCCTTGTATCGGGAAAAACAATATTTTGTAAAAGGTAATGAGCAGTTGACATTAGGCTATTGCAACTTAGATAAATTACAAACTGACCCGCTAAAAAGTGAAATAAAAACTTTTTTACAAAAAAAAAACAACCGACTTTCAAAAAAAATACTACAAAGTGAAAAATAACTTTAATTTCGGAAGTCGGTGGCAAAAAACTAAAATACAGATCCAAAGACACCGACTTCCGAAATTAAAATTATTTTTCACTTTGTAGTATTTTTTTTGAAAGTCGGTTGTTTTTTTTTTGCAAAAAAGTTTCCATTAAGTAAGTACATACATACCTACTATGAAATCTGATGGTTTAATATTTATGAACACTATAATACCCAATAATCCCTATCTAGATATTTTTATGTTTTTGTGTTGTTAGGGTGCCGTACCCAAAGGGTAAAACGGGACCCTATTACTAAGACTCCGCTGTCCGTCCGTCCGTCTGTCACCAGGCTGTAATCTCATGAACCGTGATAGTTAGACGGTTGAAATTTTCACAGATGATGTATTTCTGTTGCCGCTATAACAAAAAATACAAAAAAACAGAATAAAATAAATATTTAAGGGGGCTCCCATACAACAAACGTGATTTTTTGCGTTTTTATAGATAACGGTACGGGACCCTTCGTGCGCGAGTCCGACTCGCACTTGGCCCATTTTCCCATTTTCCTACTATCAAAGCTGGAAAGATGAAATGTTGAAACAAACCCAGCTTGTAGAAGTAAGAACGCTCTTCAGTTGTGATAACCACATATAAGAATGAAATCAAAACCCTTTTTGAAGCATTAAAACTAATAATATCTACATTTAATACTTGTTTTTTAAAAACATCGTGTCGCTATGACATAGGTGCTACGCCGGGTTACAGCCAAGCTGCGCGTGCGCCGATGTGCGGAGATACCGCCTGTATTATGATGTCAGACAAGTTACGGCTTGACACTTGACCTATGGTGACCATGGTTTTATAAGTTTGATTTTAATAGTAGTTTATTATCTACTATTAAAATCAAACTTATAAAACAATTGACGAATTTAACGATGAATATACGTAAGTGTCTAAAGTCAAGTGTAGATTTAAAGATATAAATATATTACAAATCATTGAATAGTTTGTATTAACTATGAAATTATATTGAACGTAATTTAGTGCATGAATCATGAAGGAAAGAACTGTAATTTTATTACCAACCCGACAGACGTTGTCCTGTCCCAATTTCAATAATTCAAAATTCCCATAGAAAATCCACTTTCAATTTTTCCGAATTTTCCAATGTTCCCGGCAACTTTTCCAATTTTTATCTTCTTAGGATCCTTCTCCTAACAATAATAAATACAACAAAAAAAGAATTAGCGAAATTGTTATATCCGTTTACGCGTGATGCGATGACCAAGGGAAATAGGGATTAATTTTTATATATAGGTATAGATAGATTAATTGTTTCTTTCCCTAACCATAGAAATTGTAGAAACGGTCGTAGAAAGAATATAATAGGTAAAACAAACGCATCAAACAAACAATTTCGGACATATCTCACATTCCCACTAAACCATACCTGCCCTACACTGACCTACCGCTTCGGCAAATCAAAGTGAACTTACGCCTCACTGCAAACAAACAAACAAACAGACAAATCTAGCCCTAACCCCCGTCCTAAACCCTATATAATAAGGGTCACAATCCCGCAGCAGCTTTCATATAGTCCTGTCAAGTTTTCTAGATCATTTTGACAGTTCTCTCGCGCTACCGATGCGCTGCGCAGGCGCTGCCAATCATGGTTTCTGGAAGGCCACGTCATAAGTGAGACAGAAGGTGACTGATAAAAGCATAAAATATAGGTATATACGTATAAGTGATGAGTATCTTACGTCTTCTTTAATATTAAAAAACTTTATTGCTAAACAGTAGTGCTATTCTGTAAACATCTCACCGTGATAACTTAGGTGAAGTGAGCGTGATGTGAGTCGTCATTCCACCTGATGCTAGGGATTGACACTATTGACAGCTCACTTTAAGATCACTTCACCTAAGTTTTCACGGTGAGTTGTTTACAGAATAGCACTACAGATTACAAAGATTTTACATTGGACCCAAACTAGGCAAAAGTTGAGGAGTGGGGTCTCGCTACGTCACTTCTACGTATAAAATTTACGTAAGTATATATAATATATGCGTGTGGTGTGAGGGCCACTTTATTGAAACTCTTTGAAAATATGCTTAGGATTTAGTGAACATTCCCAAACAATTGTGAAAGTTGGAATCAGATTTTGTGAAAGTCAACTTTGCGAGATATGGACTGTAAAGTGGGGCCCTCAGTTCTCACATAGAGGATTGAGGGCCCGCCTGTACCTGACAAACTATGGACACTACAGATAAAGTCTTTATGCCAAAATCTAAGCTTATACCAAACAAAATTTGTGAAAACAAGATATTATCGCAAAACACTGTCCTACTTGGTATATCTTCGTTCAAAATGGGCCCTCAATCCTCACACACGTAAAAGTTTATCACGCAAATACAATGAAACCATTAACTTATAGCTATTGTTTGTAATCCTATAAGATACTAAATAAATTGTGAAAATTTGTGAAAGCAAGAGCAGGTCACCATTTCTTGTTGTTTGAAAGTTATGACCTTGACAAAATCCGGGCCCTCAATCCTCCATTTATTTTGTTTTCCGTTTGAATACGCTTATCGAATGAAAGATTAGACAAATACAAAATAGTCTCTTTTTGGGAAAAAAATTGTGCAACAAATTCGATACTAGAAAACAATTAAAAGACCCTTTATTGTAAATAAAAATCGAGTTTTATTTTTGTTCCCTGAATTAGGAAATAGGGTGACCACGATACGGTATTTTACTCTATATGAGAAAAAATCTTAAAATATATTATTTAGATAGATTAGGCAAAAAGCAGTCGGAAAATATTAGTTTTAGTTCAATAACAATATAAATTTTAAAATTAAATTCAAAGTTTTCAGGTTTTTTTAATGTTTTCTCAAACCATGAAATAGTAGCCGCCATTTTATGACGTCATTCGGCTGTGTGAATTAAAAAAGTGTCAACTATTAATTGATCACTGTATCTCTTAGAGCAGGTATAGCTTTCACTTTAAAATCAAAATCTTTACCGTCCATACGTATTGTGTGTATAGAGTCATGAGGAACAGGGTGTAAAGTTCACTCATCCTTTATTGAAAAGGGAGGACCCTCCGACCTCCTCAGATGGGTGTTGTCTCTGGTGGGCAACTGCCCCACGGTTAATGTGGGGTTGTTGTATACCTATATGCTAGTCGCGCGGTAAACTTTCATTGCGCGATGCAGGTTGCGGGACGTCATGTCCTTGTGATGCGTAGTTCGTATGTGGCGATGTAGATGCCGCCACATGTGTATTACAAGAAGTAACAGGCTAGAATGGAGATGTTACAAGCATTAAAACAACAAATGTGAAAATTAAACTTTTTATTCACTATTTATCTACATTACTAGATAAAAAAAAAAATCCTAAAACCCTAATAAAAAAAACAAAACTATTTTTGGGCACTCGTGGTAACACGTTAAGGTCAGTGTAAGGTTGTATCTTAGTCAAAATATGATTCGCTACTACATGTATGTTGTCATTCATTGCCTCAGTTATTATTTTTATTAAATTAAAACAAACTTTTGTGAAAGTCAACTTTGCGAGATATGGACTGTAAAGTGGGGCCCTCAGTTCTCACATAGAGGATTGAGGGCCCGCCTGTACCTGACAAACTATGGACACTACAGATAAAGTCTTTATGCCAAAATCTAAGCTTATACCAAACAAAATTTGTGAAAACAAGATATTATCGCAAAACACTGTCCTACTTGGTATATCTTCGTTCAAAATGGGCCCTCAATCCTCACACACGTAAAAGTTTATCACGCAAATACAATGAAACCATGTTTGTAATCCTATAAGATACTAAATAAATTGTGAAAATTTGTGAAAGCAAGAGCAGGTCACCATTTCTTGTTGTTTGAAAGTTATGACCTTGACAAAATCCGGGCCCTCAATCCTCCATTTATTTTGTTTTCCGTTTGAATACGCTTATCGTATGAAAGATTAGACAAATACAAAATAGTCTCTTTTTGTGAAAAAAATTGTGCAACAAATTGATGTTATTTGTTACTAATAAGAATAACGATTAAACTAAAAATCTTAATAGATACCGAAATCAACTATTTTTGAAGTGTGTAGCAGGGTAGGGTGACAATACTTTCATTTTAATACCTGGATTGGTACAAACGGCACAATCAGATGGCCTGCGAGGTCGCCAGATCTCACCCCATTAGATTTTTTTTTGTGGGAATATGTAAAAAATCAAATTTACATGAAATCTTATGCGAATGACAACGAGTTGAGAGTTGAAGTTCAGAATACGATTTATAATATTCACCACAACACTTTATTAAAGGTTACTAGAAATGAATTCGTTAAAAGAATAAATTTGTGTATCCAAGAGAATGGAGCCCATTTCGAGCAACTAATTAGTTAGTTTACCATTTTTTGTAAAAAATTAAATTAATTTAAGATTTCCTGGTTTTCCTTTGATTTAATTTATCATGTTTGTTAGAGAGATTTCATCCTTATAATTGACCCTAACGATCGATGCAATAAAAGTACAGGGTATAATTGTTTCAGATTTTAGCCGGTTCGATTCCCGGTTGTGGGAGAAGAGAAATTTCGAAAATCTTTGAATGCAGTTTGCTTTCTATTCAAAAATAAAGGAATGTTTTGAGTAAAATTTTCTATCTGCATTATTAAGAGTACTTCCTTCCAGGTGTCATTACAAAATTCCACCCTGTATATTATAATACACATAGTTGTATGGGTAATTATCTTGGAGTAGTGAATGTTGATATTTAATTTTATTTAAGGATTATTATGTTCCAAACATTTTCACATAAAATCGAGGAGTTTTGGAGTTCAACCTCATTAGTTTGTCTATGCGACTACTACAAAGAAAAAGTACAGTGATGTTCTTTTTATTATATATGTCATGTCAATTGATTGAGAAAACTACGAAAATAGTTACTAGAATTCTCTGTCTACGGAAATATTATTATAGTCATACAAATAAGTACATGTAAGTTGTTTTGATATATACTCATCTACCTATATGTTAGTGTAAAACCGCGAACTGCGGTAAATATTAGGATTTACGGGTAAATCCTATTATTTACCAAATCTCACCAGTAAAACCCCGAATTATTCTAAAACTATCTTTAATTTCGGACTTTTACCGGTATTCAGTCGGTAAAAGGTACGTAGGTAATTAATTATTTTTATTGTTAAAATTATGTAAATACATAATTATTAATGTCGCGAATCATATTTTGACTAAGATACAACCTTACACTGACCTTAACGTGTTACCACGAGTGCCCAAAAATAGTTTTGTTTTTTTTATTAGGGTTTTAGGATTTTTTTTTTTATCTAGTAATGTAGATAAATAGTGAATAAAAAGTTTAATTTTCACATTTGTTGTTTTAATGCTTGTAACATCTCCATTCTAGCCTGTTACTTCTTGTAATACACATGTGGCGGCATCTACATCGCCACATACGAACTACGCATCACAAGGACATGACGTCCCGCAACCTGCATCGCGCAATGAAAGTTTACCGCGCGACTAGCATATAGGTATACAACAACCCCACATTAACCGTGGGGCAGTTGCCCACCAGAGACAACACCCATCTGAGGAGGTCGGAGGGTCCTCCCTTTTCAATAAAGGATGAGTGAACTTTACACCCTGTTCCTCATGACTCTATACACACAATACGTATGGACGGTAAAGATTTTGATTTTAAAGTGAAAGCTATACCTGCTCTAAGAGATACAGTGATCAATTAATAGTTGACACTTTTTTAATTCACACAGCCGAATGACGTCATAAAATGGCGGCTACTATTTCATGGTTTGAGAAAACATTAAAAAAACCTGAAAACTTTGAATTTAATTTTAAAATTTATATTGTTATTGAACTAAAACTAATATTTTCCGACTGCTTTTTGCCTAATCTATCTAAATAATATATTTTAAGATTTTTTCTCATATAGAGTAAAATACCGTATCGTGGTCACCCTATTTCCTAATTCAGGGAACAAAAATACAACTCGATTTTTATTTACAATAAAGGGTCTTTTAATTGTTTTCTAGTATCGAATTTGTTGCACAATTTTTTTCCCAAAAAGAGACTATTTTGTATTTGTCTAATCTTTCATTCGATAAGCGTATTCAAACGGAAAACAAAATAAATGGAGGATTGAGGGCCCGGATTTTGTCAAGGTCATAACTTTCAAACAACAAGAAATGGTGACCTGCTCTTGCTTTCACAAATTTTCACAATTTATTTAGTATCTTATAGGATTACAAACAATAGCTATAAGTTAATGGTTTCATTGTATTTGCGTGATAAACTTTTACGTGTGTGAGGATTGAGGGCCCATTTTGAACGAAGATATACCAAGTAGGACAGTGTTTTGCGATAATATCTTGTTTTCACAAATTTTGTTTGGTATAAGCTTAGATTTTGGCATAAAGACTTTATCTGTAGTGTCCATAGTTTGTCAGGTACAGGCGGGCCCTCAATCCTCTATGTGAGAACTGAGGGCCCCACTTTACAGTCCATATCTCGCAAAGTTGACTTTCACAAAAGTTTGTTTTAATTTAATAAAAATAAAAACTGAGGCAATGAATGACAACATACATGTAGTAGCAATTTTTTTAGACATGAGTAAAGCTTTTGACTTCGTTGATCATAAGCTATTACTTAGCAAATTAGATAAATATGGCATAAGGGGACAAGCGAATGATTGGCTTAAATCGTACCTAAGTGATAGGCGTCAATGCGTACAAATTTCAAAAGTCATTGAGGGAAACAAAGTAGAATATAAATCGAATTTTAAAACTAACGCAGTAGGAGTACCACAAGGTAGCGTGGTTGGATCATTTTTATTTCTACTGTATATTAATGACCTTCCCAATGCAACACGACATGAAACTATCTTATTTGCTGACGATACGACACTAATAATAAAATGTAAAGACAAAAATAAATTGGAACAGGAAATTAATGAAGCAATCAAGGACATAATAATTTGGCTTAATAACAACAATTTAAAAATTAACCTAAATAAAACAAAAATAATACAATTTCAAACATATAAAGCAAACTGTCAGAGTCTTAGTATAAGATATGAAGACAATATCCTAGAGCAAGTAGTAAACACAAAATTCTTAGGCATAATAGTGGATCAAAATTGTAACTGGAAATCACACATCACTTACGTATGCGACAAGCTAGACAAATTCGTATACGCAATAAAACGTCTACGAACAACAGTGTCCGTAGACGCGGCGGTCACTGCATATCACGGATACGTATCGTCTGTGTTGTCATATGGTCTGATACTATGGGGCAATTCAGTTGAAGTGTTAAAGGCATTTCGAGTACAAAAAAAGTGTGTTAGGGCAATCTTTGGCGTCTGGTTTTTGGACAGCTGTAAACCTTTATTCAAAAAACTTAAAATATTACCGTTACCCTGCATGCATCAAGGAACTATGTATGCTAGTAAGACAGTATCCGCACTACTTTCGCAAGCAATCAGAAGTGAGCCACAAAAAGGCTGCTGCTAGAAATAAATATAAATATGAATTAAATGTACCTCAATGTAGACTGCAATTATTTAGGAGGAATGTATATGTTCATGCCATTCAGGTGTATAACAAGTTGCCGAACTCATTTAAGGAACTTCCCATTCCCATGTTCAAGAAAAAGCTGACAAGTTGGTTATTGGATAACTGTTTTTATGACATTAGCGAATATATGGAATATTGTGAAAATCCAAGATGACATGTACTTATTTTTTGACATTGATTTATGAGTGTTTTAATTATAATAATATTAATTCGGATTGGACTTAAAATGAATTGTACTGTATTGTAGCATAATTAAGATTATTAATTGTATTATTAATTGTATTGTAGCATAATTAAGAGTGCCATTTGAATATTTGTACACCATAAAGTTGTGGTAGAATGTTTAGAACTTCAACAAATATTAACACCATACGTACCATGTAAAACTACATTCATACAAATAAAATTCTATTCTATTCTATTCTATTCTATTCTAAAATCTGATTCCAACTTTCACAATTGTTTGGGAATGTTTACTAAATCCTAAGCAGATTTTCAAAGAGTTTCAATAAAGTGGCCCTCACACCACACGCATATTATATAATTTTATTTAACTCAATGTATCCCCATAATCTTTTGATTACGTAAAAACCAGTCAAGTGCGAGTCGGACTCGCGCACGAAGGGTTCCGTACCATCTTCTATATAAATAAAAAGAGAAGTCCTGATTGACTGACTGACTGACTCATGAACGCCCAGCCCAAACCATTGGACCTAGAAAGCTGAAATTTTGCACAGAGGTTACCTTTATAATGTAGACAAGGAATAAGGTAGTATAATTCCGGTAGTACGTTCCCGTGGGATATTTTCGCATCTTCACGCGGGCGAAGCCGCTGGCAAAAGCTACTTATCTATAGAAACCGCAAAAAAATCACGTTTTTTGTATGGCAGCCCCCCTTAAATATTTGTTTTATTTTAATTTAATTATTTATTTTTAAAATGTGTGTGTTCAGTTTAGTTATAACGAAATATTCTGTGAATATTTCAAGTGTCTACCTGTTGCCGTTATCAATATCGAGCAAAAACGAGCAAAAAAATCACGTTTGTTGTATGGGAGCCCCCTTAAATATTTTTTGTATTCCGTTTTTTAGTATTTGTTGTTATAGCGGCAACAAAAATACACCATCTGTGAAAATTTCAACTATCTATCTATCACGGGTCATGAGACAGCCTGCTGACAGACGGACAGACAGACGGACAGAGGGACGGACAACGGAGTCTTAGTAATAGGGTGCCGATTTACCCATTGGGTACGGGGAACCCTAAAAAATAAAAAATATGTAGGTAAGTATGTATGAAATATTTTTTTAAATAATTTAAATGACGGACAAAAAAAGTTTAATCATCATCCCTATGTTAGCTGAATGCAAGCACTTCAGTGAGTACTCCTACAGTAATTCCAAGGTTCAGGTAGACTGGGTCTTCTGAGCACGTATTTGGTGGTGTCAGGCTGCTCAGGAGCTGCCAATCACAGTTTCTGTCGGTATGTGGCTGTTTGTGAGGTGTTCGGTTACCGTGACACCTCCGTATGATTGTGAGGAGATTGTGTGTCAAGTAATATTGTAATGGTTAATTTTATTATTATGCTGTGTTATGTTTACGGTGACTTGTTGGTTACTTACAAGATGTATGGTGTTGGGATAAAATTAGAATTCTTAAGTTGTTTTTATAAATCACTAGTTCCATTTTTAGGGTTCCGTACCTCAAAAGGAAAAAACGGAACCCTTATAGGATCACTTTGTTGTTCGTCTGTCTGTCTGTCAGTCTGTCAAGACCCTTTTTGTCAGGAACGCGTGGAGGTATCAAGTTGAAATTAATATCAAATACGTAAATCAATGGCCTCTTGAAGTTCTAAAAAACTCAAGCTTCTAAGTCAATGCAATAAAACATACGGCCATATATGCGACATATTTTGATACTGGCAAGTAAATCAAAACCTATAGGGTACTTCCCCTTGTTCTAGAATCATGAAATTTTGAAAGAAGCAAGGTCATCACAAATAAAGGAAAAAGTCCGAAAATAGTTAATTTGTAATTCTGTCACATAAAAAAAATGTTTAAGTCTGTCAGTCTGTCAGTCTGTCAAGACCATTTTTCAAGGACGCGGTGAAGGTATCAAGATGAAATTAATATCAAACACGTAAGTCTATAGTCCCTTAAAGTTCTAAAAAAATCAAGCTTATAAGTCAATAAAAAACACAACAACGCAATAAAAAAATACGGCCATTTTGCGACACATTTTGATACTCGCAACTGTCGCAAGAAATCAAAACCTATAGGGTACTTCCCGTTGACCTAGAAAAATGAAATTTGACAAGAAGCAAGGTCTTACAGCACAAATATAGGAAAAAGTCCGAAAAATGTTAATTTGTAATTCTATCACTTAAAAAAAAAATTCAAGTCTGTCAGTCGGTCAAGACCCTTTTTCGCAAGAACGCATGGAGATATCAAGTTCAAATTAATATCAAATACGTAAGTCTATGGTCCCTTAGAGTCCTAAAAAAATCAAGCTTCTATGTCAACGCAATAAAAAATGCGGCCATTTTGCAACATATTTTGATACTCACAACGGTCGCAAGTAAATCAAAACCTATAGGGTATTTTCCGTTGACTTAGAAAAATAAAATTTGGCAAGAAGCAAGGTCTTTCAGCACAAGTACAGGAAAAAGTCCGAAAATTGTGAATTTGTAATTTTATGATTTAAAACTTTTTTTTTTGGGATCCAATGTTAAGTTTGTTTTTGGGATAAATTCTTTTCAACTACGGAACCCTTCGGTTTTTTAACATTGGAAGGAATTGTGTGCCTCGAGGTCTCGCTACGCTATCTTATGAGAAGTTTTTTTCTTCCGTGATGAATATAAAAAAAAAATGTAGCCTATGCCTATCTTTCCCTAGATGTTAAACTACCCCACTCACTACTTACTAAACAGAAACACCCAAATCCATTCTGCATTTGGTCCTGAATCACCTTTTCTGAATAAAGATTCCTGAAAAGAAGCTGAATGAAAACTGTCGGTAGGTAACACCAAGGTACTGGTTTATCTTAATATGTTGGGGTCGGCTTCCAGTCTAACCGCATGCAGCTGAAATACCAGTATTTTACATGGAGTGAGTTTTGAGCTTCTGACTTGCAACGACTGTCAAAGATCTACGAATGACAGTCGGGACCCGTGCTTTCCGAGGCAAAGGCGAAAAGCAGAAGCAACATGAAAATAATTCATCTAAAAGAGGCTATAATACTCTACGCCAATGAAAAAAAAACCGGTCAAGAGCGAATCGGACTCCCACACCGAGGGTTCCGTTCCGATTTCTGAAAAAGTGTGAAAAGAGACATCGTTTTATTTTTTCTGTAATCTTTACATAAATTTCTATCACATACAATAATTTCAGATTTTTCTATATGCAAACTTCGGGGATACGGTTTTTTTTTACATTTTTCATTACAAGTCGAAAACTATGCGGCCTAAAAAAAGAAAAAAAATGTTTGAGATTGTGCCTTTGAGAATCATGGGTCTTTCGTATGATGTAAAAATTCGAAGTGGGGCTACTAGAGCATGCGGGGTGCATGCTCTAGTAGCCCCACTTCGAATTTTTAAGATACCTACTCTTTCAGTCCCTGTTGCAAAAAAAAAAAATTCTTATTTGCAAAATAGTTGGGCAAACGTCATCTAAAACTGTTCAAGAAATATTATTATTTTCACAAACAATATAGTCTTCTATTTAAAACATTAATATAAGACAGTGAAGGTGAAACAATTAAGAACTATGTAAAAAGCAAAAAGATTGAATACTATACCGTACGCATACGTGCAACGGAAGACTTCAGTAGTAAATTAATGACAGAATTCATGACTAAACAAAATGAAAAATTGACTTGTCACCTAGATTATCGTCAGACCAGACTAGAATGAGACCTAATCTAATCAGGAACATCAGCAACACCTACCTACCTACGTAAGTATTGCAGTGTATTGTGTAATATTGCGAAATATTTACTGCTGGCCCTCATAATGTTTTAGCAGGTGAAAACATATGGTAGAAAGATAAGGCAATAATTGTACCTAAGCCAAAAGACTTTTTTACTTTTTTTTTTGGCTGACGTAAACTCTACCGACCGACGACCTGGATGCGTACCGCGAGCGCTAGTTCGAGGTGGTACGGGAAAAGGCTTCCTGGAAAGAGTTGTCCCAGGTTTTTGCTCAGCAGCAGTGGGCCTGAGGCAAGACATCAAAAAAACCTACCTATGAAATAAGAATATTAAACCTAAGGGTAACGACTACGAGGGGGGAGAGGCTCGTGGCTAAGTAATAAAAGCTACGCTTGCTGCGGTCGGTCTGTAGATGGGTGACCATCTTTACATACCGAGACCCTTCCGTGCCTCGGAAAGCATGTCCCGGCTGTCATTCTTGGATCCTTTAACAGTCGTTACGTGTCGTAAGAAGCCCGAAAGTCTGACAACCAGTCTTACCAAGGGGTATCGTGTTACCCAGTAACTGGGTTGTGGAGGTCAGATAGGCAGTCGCTCCATGTAAAATACTGGTATTCAGCTGCATCCGGTTAGACTGGAAGCCGACCCCAACATAGTTGGGAAAAGGCTAGGCAGATTGATTGGTAACGACTACGAGGGGAGAGGTAAAAACTAATTTTTCTCTGGGTATATAATTTTTGGCATGAAAAGACAGATTTTTATTTCTTATTTCAAAAACAAAATAAAACTTGTTGATGCCTATAACTCACTTTAATTCTTTCTATATAACAAAACAAAAGCGTCCACATAAATACCATCACATAAATAAATACTCCATTTTCCCAACAAAATTGCTTTTAAACACATATTAGGTACCTATTATTACTATTACGCTACAAAACGTGAAATTGTCAGTTGGAAATGTCGGCACAGGACGGCAGCCATTGCCGTCATTACGGCCTGAATATTACATGAGTGTAGCCTGAAACAGTTTCAGCCAACATTACATAGTATATACATCATAATATTTCCCTCCGAATCGTATTAAATATGCTTTTAGATATGTATTGTGGTTAAGGGGCAGTTAGAAATATTCAATATCCGTGTTAATAAATATAAATAAAAAAAATAACTACCAAGTTAGGATCTTCAATTCGACACCTCACACTTCGGTTTTTTGAAATGAAATGAAATGAAATTTTAATTGCAAGATTTTAGTACATTATAGATGGTCGGGTTTTTATTTATTTATTTAGTTCAGACACAGAGATCCATATTTATGTTAGTAGGTATACTTAGACAACTATGTTAGTAACCAACGATAGTACTATGACAAACATACAAAAGGCCACAAACACTTAAACAAAAATATTGAAGTAGGGGTCCTGTACTTATCTAAAATCAAATTGTAAAAACTAAATTAAAAATTATAAAAAATTAATTCAATGTTATTATAAATTAAATAAATCAATAAAATTACATAATTAAATAAATAAATTAAAATTGTAAACTAAATTTAAAAAATATTAAAGTTCATTCCAATTAATGTCAATCTTAAAAATTAAATATTATTAAAAATTAAATAAACAAATATTACAAATTGGAATGGAAATTAAATTTAAATTACTAACTTAACAAAGGAAGGAAATTTTAAAAGTTTCTGATACAATTCGCTAAAACTAGCATGCAACCTAATAATAATAATATAATTTAATTTTTTACTTCTGAATAACGCAGAACGTTTTTCAGAAGTCCTCTCCTCTGAATTATTCCTTGTCTCCATACTCCATACTGTAAAAGGAAAAAACGAAATCCTTAACGGATCACTTCGTTGTCCGTCTGTCTGTCAAGCCTTTTTCTCAAAAACGCGTGGAGGTGTTAAGTTGAAATTAATGTCAAATACGCCTCGTATTTGGTATAGTCCTTTGGAGCTCTAAAAAAATTAAGCTTCAACCTTAGATTATGAAATGTCCAGATTCCGTGTTCAATACAAAACGTAACATAGAACGTGAAGCCACTTTTTATACATGTGTGAGTGAGCTCCGTGTACTACATAACGCATTTGCGTATGTGTGCAACACGCGAATAATACCAGCGCATAGAGATTACCCTAAAAATGTGGGAAAATTTAAATATAAACGGAACATTGAAAACGAAATTGTAAAGAATAAAAGAAGACAAAGAAAAAAGTGTCAATTTGGTCAAAATGAAAATCCAAGATGGCGGCTGCAAAAATTTTCAAATTTTTCTTCATGGGTGTCGTTTTCATGCTTTTCTAGGGTGTTAAAGCCGATAGTGACGTTAAAATGTAAGTGCAACATGGCGGCTGCGAAAATTTTCAATTTTTCTGTCATGGATGTCGTTTTCATAGTTTCTAAGGGTGCTAAAGCCGATAGAGAAAAGTAGAAAATCCCGCAAATCACTTTTTCAGAGTTAGAGTCACAAGGTTTCAAGGTTTGGGGATAAAATTAACATAAAAATGAATTCAACATAATTCTTTTTCACATACATTTATTTTTAAAAACCCTGAAATTGTAAATTTTTTGTAAACACTTGTCTTTTGGACGGCATACTTTATAAAATATTTTCACATTTCGCTACATGAAAAAGTCTAATTTTTATATACCCTTCCACTATAAGTTTAACGATATTATTTTCATGATGACGGCCGTATGCATGTTCAGTTTCGTCAAAATTAAATAGCTTTGTACCTTTCGGGCTTCTGACACGTAACGACTGTCAAAGATCCACGAATGACAGCCGGGTCCTTAACCGGGACCGGGGGCTAAACGTGCTTTCCGAGGCACGGAGCAGACCTGGTATGTAAAGATGCACGGACCAAAATAAATAAAACCACATATATAAGAAAGTCTTTTCCTTAACACGTATCCGATTAGTTGTGCACTCCCGCATTTTCTAGAATCCCGGGATTTATATTAAGAAAATAAATACTAAGAATCCGGTTCCATAGTTTGTTAGCCAAATATTAACTTTAGGTAAATATGCATCCGATTATCCGATCTCTAATCATCATTCATTCCCAAACGCTAAAAGCCTACCTAAATATATGCTGGGCATTCTGTAGCAAACTATCAGAAAGTACCTATCAAAAATAAAAACCACAATAAATAATTGTCCAATAAATTAAAATAATTTTGAAGAGCGAGCGCATTCCAAATTTAAATTCAATTATAGAAACAATTCAGCGTGAAATTCAATAAATGAGGTACCTGTAGGTCTAAACAGGTCCTGTCAGTTGACTTGGTTTCAACATAATATTCTAAAAAAGTTAAACTTGCAATCAATAATTTATTATCAATGCTTGCAGTAGAAAAGTGTAAATTATTATTTAAAAAAAAACAATGCTTAAAAGAATTTAATGCATAAAACAATTTTATTTCAATTTTCAAGTATCGATTTCTGACATTCGTCTTAAACTCGAGACGATCAAAATAAAAAAAAAATCGTTTGGCATAATCGCTATCGAATAACGAATCTTTGCAATAAAAAAAAAACAATATTAGTCAGCGATATTTTGAACATATTGAGTACCTAGTGATAATGAATATTACGTATTATTGGACCTGTGTTTGTATAATACGTTAAGATCTGGGTATTTTCTTGTTGTTTATAATATTTTGAATGATATTTGTCACATTTTCAATCACTACATATTTGTGAAAAGTAAAAATGTAAACCTACACAATTGGCGCCAAACTTCGATTTTGGGTATCAAAAAACTTAACTTGAACAATGGATGAATTCGTCAAATAATTAAATAATGATGATGATTCACCGCCTTTGTGGTGGAGTTTGGATGTTTAAAATCCCCAATTTTTATGTTTTTTTAGCCTCGACCACCACTGTCATCAAAATGGATTATCGCATTTACAGACTTGGATTTCATAAAGGTAAATTAAGAAACTTACGGGCTAAGTATAAGAAACAAACTAACTAACAGTCACAAAAATTATCATCATCATTCATGTTAATAAAACTCTTTTGTCATCCCTCGTTTTTGTCGTGAGTTGTTAAAAATATGGGTAAATTGATTTCATGCCTTAGGCAACACTTCAACAGTTGCTCTGTCACATTGTTACTTTTTCGTTTTCAAATTTAACTAAGAAATACACGGTGAAATTGAATACTTACTTATGAAATGAGATGTTGGTGCATTTTTCTTTTTTGTTAGGGTAATTTTTGCACGATTTCACAGCACAGACTGGCATTTTAATAAAAATTAAAACTCCCGGCTCGTGACGTTTGCGGGGCGATCGTTCCTTGACGTCTGACGCGGGGATCGGACTAGATACCAATTTTAGTTGCTTAAATTTGGAATCAATTTACGGTAGCCTACTAGGAATCTGGACATTTCATAATCTAAGGCTTCAACGCCCTAAAAATACGGCCATTTAATGCAGAGAAATCAAAACCTTACCTAGGGTAGGTACTTCCCGTTTGCCTAGAATCATGAAATTTGGCAAGAAGCAAGGTCTCACAGCACAAGTAAAGAAAAAGTCCGGAAATAGGTAAGTTTTGGTTTTATCACGTAATAAAATATTATTTTGCGATTACAAACTTAAATTTGCAGGTGATATCATGTTTTTCAACTACAATGTTAAGTTTGTTTTTGGGATAGGTAAATTCTTTTCAACTACGGACCCCTTCAATGTGCGTGATCCGACACGCACTTGGCCAATTTATCCTTTTGAGTTACGGAACCCTAATTCCTACGTTGACCGATTTTTTTTTATAAAATTCGATTTATTAAGTGTCAGAAACTGTCACAGAAGGATCTGGTGAGCACAAGTTCGTATTTTCATGGATTTTTTTTGAGATGACTATCTAACATTTCTTTCAGCCTGAAGTCATCGTCTAAAACTTCTACCCGCCCATCCTGCCTATGAACTCATAGTCGTACATCTTGACCTTAATGCTCCATTCATATTTAACCTCCCGGCACGTAACGGAGGGTGGAGTCATTTAATATGGACTACCACTCAGGTGCAGCGCTCGTGTCGTGCGGAATCGTGCGCTTGCGCCGCTCGTCGCAGGCGGCCGCAGCTGGCATTACACACGATATAATTGCGCACTCCGAGAAATTACTGACCAATTTTTAATAGCTTCGTTTTCCATTTTTATTTGTCATTGTTTCTGGTATAGTTTTCTTTCTGGAATTAATTGAAAATGATGATTCATTAGTGAAGTGAATATTATAACTTGAATATGGCCAAAGCTGATGTTTCATGAAAGTTCTGATTTTTATATGTTCTGAGTTATTTTTATAAAATCTATTCCAAATGACAAAGTTAAGCATTTGGAAATCTCGAGATAGACTCCGAACCCAGATGTTCTGCTGCAAGTTATAAAGTTTTGAAATGGGAGTACATACATCAAAAGGACTCAATTTGACGGTCATGTTGCAGCTCATAGTTCCTGCCTGATGAGCACCTAACCCTAAATGAAGACCTGTGTGATGCCAATGATAATAAATCCGCTAAAAAGGCCATCTTGGTTAACACTAATTTCAAAACAATATCAATCAATCTGCCTAGCCTTTTCCCAACTATTTTGGGGTCGGCTTCCAGTCTAACCGGATGCAGCTGAATACCAGTATTTTACATGGAGCGACTGCCTATCTGACCTCCACAACCCAGTTACTGGGTAATACGATACCCCTTGGTAAGACTGGTTGTCAGACTTTCGGGCTTCTGACGACCCGTAACGACTGTCAAAGATCCACGAATAACAGCCGGGACCAACGGCTTAACGTGCTTTCCGAGGCACGGAGGAGTCTCGGTGTGTAAAGATGGTCACCCATCCACTGACCAACCCCGGCAAGGGTAGCTTAACCTGACGGATCTGTTCTTGCGGCTGTTATTACTTAGCCACGAGCTCCTCACTAATTTCAAAACATAAGAATAATATTTCTCATCTACACATAAACAATACTTAAAACCTAAAATACACTCAACGACAGAAATGTCCGTCCAAACCGCCAGTTGAAAGCTAATGATATTTAATTGTCCCCCGCGGGGGCACATAACTAAGTAAGCCAATGAAGTAAACTATGATCGCGGCAAAACACCGCTTTTTTCCAGTCGCGCCGTCCTCGCAGGTGGCGCAGCTCTCACGGGCACCTTCCGTGTGGTGGTAGTGAGGGAATGGAGCTGTTTCGTGTACATTGACGGCACCACAAGCAGCCCGAGTGTTTCACCCACGGATTACCCAAAAGGTAGGTGCCATACTGCCATGTAATACATTCTCTGCTGTGTTACCTATATTTTTCGAAAGATGGAAGTCGTAAAGTTGACAGACAAGCCGCCAGTTTGATAAATGACCTGTAAAAGTGTATGCAAATATTTTGTCTTATCTTATCTGTTTCTCCTTTTTATCTGTTGTGATTTTTTTATCTTTTCACGCCAACTAAGTGATCGTCTCGTCTTTCATAAATATACCTGGTGCTGGTACTTCCACCTTCAAAGCAACTTCAGACAAAAGTTGACATCAGGTGTAAAAGTTAGTACTTTAACATAAGGTAAGGTAAGGTAGGTAATTGCCTATTAAACAGCTTGGGTTCGGGGCGAAGGTCAAGTTTTGTATATCTATCTAAAAATGTGCACAGCATAGTTGACGGTTGACATACTTCTCTCACAAGTCAACGACAAGACTGCGCGTCATTTGTTTGGAAGCTTCTAGAACCATCTAGAAGCTTCGACTCGACCTTATTGGCTATTGTGGCGGGAGCGGTTAGAAAAGGATTCGCCTTATTTACCTAATTTAACTAGGGTGTGTCAATGACAAAAACAGATTTACTTAGCTTTAACGATATTGTATTTACTAGACCAGGCTTAAGCCAGCAATGTACACGATACACCCCCATCCACCCGCCCGCCCCCATACAATACGCTTGTTTCCATAATAAAATGATCCAATACAATATGCAAGCGATTAAACGTCGTCCCGTTTACGTTCGGTAATTTAGTGGCTGACTGTACAAAACTGTTATTTAGTCTTGTTGGGGACAGAGCTTATTCATTATTTACGAACGCTCTAATTTGTGGTTATGTTTTTGAAGTTTCTTTATGTGGGTAGTTGACATATTTAGTATTTTTTTGTTATTCTTTTATTTACGGTTATGATTACGATCAAATCTGATCAGGAACTACGAGCACTTCTAAGTACCTATGTCAGCTCTGTTCTTGCAGATTCATCCCATGAGTCGATGAGGTTGATAATTTTTTTATCTTATGTACTTACCTACTATTTGTTTTGTTTTGTCTGGCGATAAGAAGCCATGTCGTAATAAAAGAAATAAAATAGATTCACGAGTCAAACGGCACGGAAATGAAAAAAAACTGTCGGGTAAGCCAGAGAGTATTTTTTTCAGAGTTGGTTTTCCATTTCAGTACCTATACGTCAATCTGCCTAGCCTTTTCCCAACTATGTTGGGGTCGGCTTTCAGTCTAACCGGTTGCAGCTGAGTACCAGTATTTTACATGGAGCGACTGCCTATCTGACCTCCACAACCCAGTAACTGAATAATATGATACCCCTTGGTAAGACTGGTTGTCAGACTTTCGGGCTTCTGACGACCCGTGACTGTCAAAGACCCACGAATGACTGCTTTTAATTTGCAACAATTTAGTACCTACGTACCGTAAAAAAGTACTTACACATTTTCCCACGTAATTTCTTTTAAAAATTCCATCGCATTAAAAAATCACCTACTTAATTCCATAAAAAAAAACTCTATATAAAATCCCCGGGAGCCACTTGCTAGTGTATCCACCCATGTCAAGTGACTATCGGAGATTCCTTGCAAGTTCCCAGCGCCCCCCGCGACGCGTGCGCACCCTATTGAGCGTCTAAGTAACTGTGAGCAATCTAGGATGTTTTATGGGAAAATTGCAACAGTTATTTCAGTAATTACTTGAGAATTATACAGGTTTGGAAGGTGGAGAAGTCTATCTGTATTAAGTATGTGACGTTTTGTTTTTGGTACTTGGTTTAAGAATAGTATAAAGCACTTTCTTCCCTCTAGGCAATTGAACGTTGAAGAGACCGGCTAGGGTATATAAACTTGACCCAGAAAGTGGGGTGGAATCATAGATATAAGAAAGAAGGAGATGTGCCCAGTATGTTAAAATGTATCGGAACCCTCTGTCTCCACTTTTTCCCTTTGTCACTTTCATGATTTTAAAGACAAATACGGTAAAATACTTGTACTTATGGAAAGTGATTCCATGATTAAAATGGCTCGGTTTTGACAAGAAACCACTGAACAATACGGCATTCTTATAAATTGTCACGGTCACAGTCGAAAGCGCACTAGTTCGCGGAGACGGAATTTCTACATGAACGGCTCATACTGAGCATTTCGCACGGACACATTTTCGCCCGCTTGCCACTTCTCCTGTTTTTTATATTTCTATGTTTTGTGACAGGATACCAGTTTAAAAAGCAAAAACCTCACTTGGCATTAGGAGCGATTCTTGCAGAGTCTTTCGAAAGCCCAGCTAGGCAGAATGGAATTATAAGTAGGTAATTGACTGAAGACAACCCTAAGAATTCAATTCGATGTAGGATGTCCTACATCGAAAAGACGCGTCAGCCACAGACAACTTAATAAACCACTTCAGCAACTATTCCAACTTCCACATCAAAATATTCCTAAACACAGAATCAAAGCGCGACTTCCCCTCCGTCAATTACGTATTTATAATTAATTAAAAGTGGCCACTTATTATCGAATGTTTAATGAACGTGGCTGAAGCCTCGTGGAGGGTGGTTGTGGGAAGGAACAGCTGGGCTGGGGGCTGAGCGTGGTGCCTTGAACGGGGCGTGGGGGGGTTCAAGGCGCTAGGCTGGACGGTAGGTAGATCCGACGTTGGGTAAACTATAAAAACGATTGTTATGGATGATAATGTACCCAGGATTTTATAATACCTAACTTGATTTAAAAGAGCGTCCAAGGAGTTTCTTGACCGTTCTTCTCCATAGAGAAACAGGCAACTATAGCTTTCATTTTTAATAGACTTCCAAAAAGGAGGAGGTTATATGTATAATGTTCGACTTTATGATGTTTTTTTTTTTATGTAAGTATGTTTAGCGGCGATTTCTCCGTCGATTGTCGACCGATTTTGATTTTTTTTTGTTTGAAAGGGTATAATGTCGAGGTGGTCCTATTTTCACCAAGTTAGAATCTGATGAGGGGATCCCATGTAAATCGAGGAAAACTATTGGCTATTTTTTATAGTAACTTGTGCATTTACTCTCAGAAAGCACCATTTGGTGAAGTGGACGGATGATGAAGACCACAGATGGCCGTCGGAACTACTCAATTATACCTAAGTATTTCACATTTCACGGGTTACGATTTGATTACTTTAATATAATTGCTAAGCAATTTATGCTCGTCTCAATGGTGAAGTGGAGCTGATGGTGACATCACCATCAGCTTACAGTTCTCCTGGTTCTTACTAGGAGAACTCCTCAACAATTAACGTCCCTGTATCGGGAAAAGCAATATTTTGTAAAAGGTGATGAGCAGTTGACATTATGCTATTGTAATTTAGTTAAATTACAAACTGACTCACAAAAAAGTGAAAATAAAAAACTATTTTACAAAAAAAAAAAAATGAAAAGAAATGAAATGAAATGAAATGAAATGAAATTGAAATGAAATGAAATTGTTTATTCTGTAAATAGGATATCGAAATCACTTTTACACGTCATATTTTTTTTTTTTTTTAAATAAGCTAGATGAAGTCGACATTTCCTATCTGACTACCCTGAGAAGAAATGGCGAAACAAACTCAGGGGTCAAAGTCTCTTTTAAAGTCCAGACATAATCTTGGTCAGATCATGCGAAAAAAACAACCGCCTTCCAAAAAACTCTACAAAGTGAAAAATAAATTTAAGTCGGTGGCAAAATACTAAAATACAGATCCAGACACTTACAAATACACATCCAACTCTATAAAGTTATCACTTTGTAAAGTTTTTTGTAAGTCAGTTGTTTTTTTTTTTTTTTTGTAAAAAAGTTTTTTAGTGGTAACTCTACCAATGGTTAAACATACATAGTACAACATGTATAGTAACTAATGTATGAATTTTGGCTAAATGTGTTTGTCAAAATGCAGTTAGTTACTATTTTCTTGTAGGTATATATTCATGTTAACTCATTCATGTTTAGCCTTTCACATTTAGCTAAAATTCAACCATTGGTTACTATGTATTTTTAGCCATTGCAAGAAAACGGCCCTTACTGATCGACTCCTTAGCAAATCAAAAGTGCCATAAATGGTATAATTGAAATAAATGCTCTGAGGCATGTTTAGCGTATCGTTTGCGGGATTGCGGGAGACCTTTTCAGATAGAGCGGCCTTGACGGAGCAAGGGCTAGAGAACTAAATGGTTAGGTACCTCAAAATTAACCAATTTAATTCTTTCAGGGCGGCAAGTAAGTACAGCTAATAGGTAGGTATATTAGCCTGTACTTACTTACCATTGAAAGAGCCTTCACAAAAACCTCAAATATAAAAGAGAAGTAGACTGGTTGTTTAATCTTCAGTTTAGTACCTATATGATAAGGGATGGGGCAAGAAGTATTTTTCATCCAGAAAATCAATAAACTGTTGTACTTCCCTGATAAACTCATTCGGTGTATCGGCAAACAGCAACATGATCCCCAGTAGTGAAACTTATGACGATACTGGTCAAAAAGATGGACGTATCTTATTACAATATTGTAAGGAGAATCCACTCTTACGTCAGTAACTACCCCACTTCGCCTATAAAAGCAAGGCGCTGGGGATAGAACGCCCCTTTTTGCTGCTCTGCGCTCGGACTGGACGGACGTGTGAATCATCAGCTAGTCGTAAGGTTACGTAAGCCATTTGAGTTTAGTTTGGTACAAAAGTGATAAAGTGTGCAGTGTTTCGTTTAGCGGATTTTAAGTCTTAGTTGACTGTAAGTAATTTTGTTGATTGTGATTTGAGTCAATTGTAATTATGAAGTAAAAATGGTTTTTTTGTTGTAAACTGTTTTTTTAATTGAATTTCCACTTCTGAAGCTTATATCAGAAGTGGGATAAAGGACTTTTAAAGCCCACTTAGACGAAGTTTTGTAGCTAAAAATTGTTGTGAACAGAAAAACCATTTTCTTTTGATCCTTTCAACTTTTTGCAATTACCCACTTTATCACTTTTCTTTTTATTTGATTATTTTTTTTGTCTGATTTGTTTGCCTGATTTGACCGTGATTTTCTTTTTGTGATAATGGGGCGTGACAGCTCGCGTACTCGTGAAAAACGGTCACATACTCGGGAGAAGTCACGCGATCGCAAACGACGTCGATCTCGTGGGTCATATGATCGCAGTAGTGGTAAATCATACCGCGATTCGAGTAGGAGTCGTCGTACTTCGCGAGATGGCTTACGTAATCGAGATCGGCATGATTCTCGTAATCCCGAAAGGCACCGATCGCGTACTAGGGATAGGCGCGATTCGCGTAGTAGGTATCGTTCGCGTAGCAACATTGGCAATAGAAAGCGCACACGTACTCCTTCGCTCCCGGTTCAAACGAGTAGAAAACTACCCTCAAGAATAGTGAGGTTTTACCAAAAGCTAAGGAGCCAATAATAATCTAAATTTGGCTAAATGTTCGTTCCTCGTCACAGAAGTAGAATATTTGGGGAGGTTACTTAGTGAGGGTCAGGTTGGGCCGAGCCCACGAAAAGTGGAAGCCCTAGTTAACACCTTGCCGCCTGAAAATGTAAAACAAGTGCGCCAACTCTTAGGTTTGGCGGGTTATTTTCGGCGGTACATAAAAGATTACTCCACTAGAACTGCTCCCATTGCTCATTTAACCCGTAAAAATGTCAAATTCAATTGGACTCCCGAATGCGAGGCTATTCGCCTCGATCTCATTAAAGAACTGACCAATGAACCGGTCCTTTCCATTTTTAACCCTAGCTTTCCCACCGATGTCCATACAGATGCCAGCAGTGCCGGATACGGTGCGGTACTTCTACAAGTCCATCCTGATTCAAAAAAGCACGTTGTGGCTTATTTCAGTAGGTCCACTCAGGGTGCCGAAGGGAAGTACCACTCCTACGAGCTGGAGACCCTCGCCGTCGTCAAAGCCCTCCAAAACTTTCGCCACTATTTGGTTGGTTTGAAATTTATGGTGGCGACAGACTGTAATGCCCTTAAGGCAACCGAACAAAAGAAAGACCTTTTGCCTCGAGTAGCCAGGTGGTGGATCTACCTCCAAGACTTCCATTTCTCAATCGAGTATCGAAAAGGAGTGATGTTACCCCATGCAGACTACTTAAGTCGCAACCCTGTCAGCGTCAATCAAATTTCTAGACCAAAAAATTGGGCTCAGATTGCACAATCAGCCGACGAGGAGACGCAAAATCTGATCCAAAGACTTCACGATGGCAGTCTCGATGCTAATCGTTATTCCGTCCGAAATAGAGTCTTGTATTACAAGTACACCCCAGTAGGCCTAGATCCATGCCTACTCTGCTATATACCCAAAGGGCACAAACTTAGTCTCTTGAGAGTATTTCACGATGAGCACGAACACATTAATGTAGAGAAGACCCTTGACCTTATTCTAAGACATTTTTGGTTCCCCGGACTCAGACAGTTCGTTAGCAAATATATTACTCACTGTCTCGTGTGTGTGTCGCAAAAGAGAGTTCCTCGGGCCCCTCTACAAACTATTACTTCCTGGGAAAAACCCGACACACCGTTCCACACTGTTCATGTTGACGCCTTAGGCCCTCTGCCTGTGTCTGAAGGGTACAAATTCGTTTTACTCATCATTGACGCTTTTACCAAATATACCCTCCTCTACCCCATTTGTAGACAAGACACTGGTGAGTTAAAACGCGTCGTTTCCCAGGCTATTTTTTTTGTTCGGAGTGCCTAAGCTTATGGTCAGTGACAAGGGAAGAATGTTCGAGTCTAGGGAGTTCGTGACTTGGATAAATGAATTCGGTTGTAACCTGCATTACATAACGCCGGAAATGCACCAGGCAAACGGCCAAGCTGAGCGTTACATGCGTACCGTCCTCAACATGCTACATATCCAGTCGAACTATAAGAACGTACCCTGGTCAAAAACGTTGTGGAAACTTCAGTTGGTGTTAAACGTCACGAGACAGAAGACTACGCAAGTATCACCATTGAATCTTCTGATTGGCACTGAATCCACAACTCCTGTGGTTCGAGCTCTCGTGCGTGATATAGCTGTCGAGGGATCGACACCGAACAGAGAGGCCCTACGTGAATTAACCAGAGGCAGGGTCCGTAAACTCTTAAGGAAAAATCAGGCAAGACAAGACGAACAGGTCAACCAACGGCGACGTCCACCTCGCCAATATAACGTTGGCGACTGCGGGTTTGTTATAAAATTTTCCCAGTCAACAGGAAAACTTGACTCCGGAATGCGTGGTCCGTATAAGGTCGTAGAAGCACTGCCCAGTGGACACTATACGCTGCGTTTGCTCAGCGGTAGCTACGGTAAAACTACGCAGGCTGCTGCCCAGCACATGGTGCCGTGGCGCGGCGAGTGGTGCCCAGAAACGTGTGCCGCATTCTTTGAGAGTAAGTAAATCACTATTGTTTGATTTACAAAACTAGCATTGTGTTTGTTTGAATTTACAGACAGGAGTGATGTTTTGGCTGCCGCGTTGTGCTGCAGTGCCGCCGGTAGCAGGCGCGTGCACCGGTCGTGTTGGCACCTGTTGCTGAGTCACTGGTGGCCGTATAAATTTGGCCATTTGTGGTCAGTTTGTGCGCTCAAACGTAGGAGTATTCCTACGTTTGCATGTTGAGAGAACTCGTACGTATGAATACGGTCTGCGTATCGAGTGGGCTCGTACGCATGATTGCGATCAGTGTATGGGTCAGCTTACACGTATGAATACGGTCTGCGTGTTAAGCGGCTTGCACGTATGAATACGGTCTGCGTGTCAAGCGGCTTGCACGTATGAATACGGTCTGCGTGTCAAGCGGGTCTGCAGGTTGTCAGACCATGTTGCAGGTGGCGAAAGCTGAATGCTGGTCGCGGTCGCGGTCGCCGTCAACAAGACAGCAGTAAAGAAACTGCCACTTGCGCGCTGGACACATACAGGACAATGCCTTGGCTTTTTTTTTGGTTTGAGAAAGATGTATGTTTGTGTCTATTCAAAGTTATGAACTATTTGAGAGAACGATGAATGAATTAATTGGCTGAAAACGAATGGAACTTTGTGAGGCTGAACGCTTTTACACAAATTGCTCGGGTAGCTTCTAATGAGATCTTGTTTGCAGATGAAGATACTGATGACGACTCTGAACAAACGGCGTCTTCTACTGCGGTCGACCCGTCGCCTCAGCCAGTGGGCGAAGCGGAGGTCGAGTTGCCGACCTCTCCCATCGCGGGACCCAGCGGGGCCACTCCAAGAGTTTGTGTCGAGGACGACACCTCGTCAGGAGAGGCCGTGTAAGGAGAATCCACTCTTACGTCAGTAACTACCCCACTTCGCCTATAAAAGCAAGGCGCTGGGGATAGAACGCCCCTTTTTGCTGCTCTGCGCTCGGACTGGACGGACGTGTGAATCATCAGCTAGTCGTAAGGTTACGTAAGCCATTTGAGTTTAGTTTGGTACAAAAGTGATAAAGTGTGCAGTGTTTCGTTTAGCGGATTTTAAGTCTTAGTTGACTGTAAGTAATTTTGTTGATTGTGATTTGAGTCAATTGTAATTATGAAGTAAAAATGGTTTTTTTGTTGTAAACTGTTTTTTTAATTGAATTTCCACTTCTGAAGCTTATAATATTTAATCTAAACTGACCATCACGTGACTTACGCGTCCAACTGTCCATTTTGTGACGCCTATCTCGAAAACCAATGTAAAAATAAATCCATACAGTTAACACTGGATACAAAATACTCTTATTTTTGACTGTATTAGGTTTGTTTCTGCTTGGCATGTGTTGGAATGAGATTTCTTGACAGAAATAATAACATAGTATGGTAATTTCTAATACAGATGTGTCAAACGATATATCTTTTTTATGTGATATTTTTAATAGTTTTACAAAACATGCTTGATGTTTGATTACAGCAAATCGTGACTGTGGGATTAAATATACTTACTGGCCGAAGATACACAATGATGCACAATCATATTGACCACCCGTATGGCACAGTAGGTAGGTAGGTAGGTATTACAACGTACCAGATATCTCCATTATAAAATTATTAAGATTAGAATGTCATGATTTCCAAATAATAATAAATTTTGTTGGTTTAAAATACTGAATTTAGAGTTGAAAGTATGTGATTTGACTCAGATGATTTTGTATCTGTGTTTTCGAGTAGTTAAAAAGTTTCTCATTTGACATTTACCGCCAAAAGTATTGGTGTTTTCTAGCTGGTAGTTAAAAAGACGTTAAAAAGTGTCTCATTTGACATTTGCCGCCAAAAAGTATGGCTGAAAGTTGGTAAAAAAACGTGATGTTTGGAGCGTCACCTAGTTTCTAAGTTAATTCTCTTGGATCTTCGAAACCTAAAGGTTGTCTAGAAATCTAGTCTATACTGATACATATTGAGTGCCTAGTTAAATAGTTTGTTAAATATTGTTACCTAAGATTGTTACCCTGTACCAAGTTTGTATGTGTGCAAGAAGATAAAATATAAATATTATACCAATGAAGAGGTTTATGGTTTATCATTTCAAGAAGTTATTTTAAAGCCTGTCAATTGTGATCAAGATTCCGTAAATCATAGTTTAAACTATAAGTATGGAGCTACGGATGGCATTCCGCGTTATTTAATTCCGTGTCACGTCATGACCCCATCACTCATGAAGTTAATTTTCATCGTAATAAAGATGTAGGTACCTCCGTTTCTCTCCAAGTCAGTGATGGTTGCCTTTAGGGAAAGAAAAACTTAATTTTTCATAATATCAAACCATTATAAGACAGTTTTAAGAAGTGAAAAGCTTAAAATGACATTAGAAAAACTCCGAGAAAAAGCACATATCATTTTTAAATAAAACTCTAAACACATTGCAGAAATGTGTCCCCAAACAGCTATATTACAGCACTACAGTAACTTCAGCAAAACACATTTATTATTGTTTTTATACTTAATATTATTCTAAATTAACTGCACAGTGTGCAGCGCTCGCGTTATCAAGACACATAACTTGATTCAAACACCTTTTCTACTACAAAATATGGTCACATCACAAACTAACCAACCAAAAACAAACTCTAACCTTCATAAAATAAGGTTTCAAGTTGTATCTGGGATAGTAAACGATTCGAAGCAAATAAACCTGTAAGTTCACGGATCATAACGAGTCCTTTTGACAATTTTAATTTCTCCTCTCACTGTGTAAAAAATTAAATGTCACACTTTTGTAAAACATTACTTAGGTGCTTAAGGTTGTCTGCAAACGTAGCGACAAAGGAAGTGTTGTTTACTGGCTGTGATTGCGAATTAAATCTGTGAACACGAGTAAGAAGGTATTTCGGCAAATACATACATAAACTTATGCTTTATTCCTACGGGGGTAGGCAGTAACTGATACCTGCTACGATCCTTACATACTCCTTTTTAGGGTTCCGTACCAAAATGTTAAAAAGGAACCCTTATGGTGCGTCTGTCACAGCTGGATATCTCAAGAACTACTAATGCTATCAACTTGATATTTGGAACAGTTTTAATATGTCGTTTACCCAACTATTTTGCGAATAAGAAAGAAATAAAAATATGTATTTTTTTTTTGCAACAGGGACTGTAAAATAAAAGTGGGTCTACTAGGGCATGTGGGGTAACATATGAAAGAACGCTGTTTGCACATTCTCAAACATTTTTTTATTTTTTTTTAAGCCGCATATTTTTCGACTTTTGATGAAAAATGTAAAAAAATACCGTTCCCCGCCTTATCTCCGAAGTTTGCAAAGACAAAAATCTGAAATTATTCTATGTAATAGAAGTTTATGTAAAGATTTAAAACGAAGAAGGTATATTACTCTGTTAATGAGTACCTAGATGACAGATTTTAATTTATTGAATTCATTCCGTAATTGTTATTAAATATTAAATTATTGCCTATTGCTTTAAATATTAACAAATTATTGACTACTTACCTACTATATCAATTACTAATTAATATTACATTATTAACTCTTTTGAATTTATTCATTATTATTTACTATTATTGACTAATATATTAATTTTTGTTCGCAACAATTACACATACAATTAGACAACAACAACAATTACAACAAACAATTAGACATTATACAATTTGAATTTGAAAATAATTGGAAAACATAGACAGTTGACGATTAACTTTCAGTGGCGTGGTGTACAAACGATTAACTTTCAGTGGCGTGGTGTACAAACGATTAACTTTCAGTGGCGTGGTGTACAAACGCCCTTATCAAGTACTTAATACTATTTGCCTTCACAAAATGAACGTAATGTTTCTGTGCAGAACTTAGCACCTCTTTACGATATTTTCTTGTAAAGTTAATAAGGAAAAATACTTGATAAACACTTGCAGAAGTTCCAATTGTTTAGTGTGGAAACCTTCATTATGTTGTCCAACTCCCAAGTGGCTCTTATCCATGGTATAGTAGAATAGTGTTCCTCGTCAGCCTATCATTTTCTCAACTATGTTTGAAAATCGGTTTCCATTGCTGAATCCCATTTATTCGGACTTTACCTTGGGGTATATCTTTAATCTTTATAGTATGATTTAGAGCCGTTATGGTCACTAGGCAATAGGCCCGCATCCAATGGCCCTTCTTTAACTCCGTGTTTAGTGTGCACAGGCTATATATCGCGGACGGCTGTCAAGGCTGCGCGTGCGCCACGAGTCGCGACACATTCATGCATAAAATTATTTTGTCCAGAAATCATTAGCTCAGACCACTGGGCGCGATACATTGAGCATTATCTAATAACACTTTTTTAACACTTCATTATTATTTTTAATTTATAAGTATTTTATTATTTGGTATTTGTTGGATGATAGTAAGTTGCGCTATACATGGATGTTTATATTCAGAAGAAATGTGACAGATTGGAATGAAACCGTTAATGTATACCAAACATAATTAAGAACGCTAGTTTATATTGAATTACATTACTACCAGACGTTCCTATTTCTATGATTTACCACCTTTTATTTACCACCACCAAACTTTTAGTGGACCCTTATTACTGAGTACCTAAGGTTGATAATGTATTTCTGGAGGTGTATAATATGTTGGTGGTTATGTCAGTTTGCGATCACACCGGGGAGTCTTGCGCAGCTCGTTAGGAATATGATTACGACCACGCGGTTAGGCACCAGGCAGCGGTAGCAATTAACATGTTCTGGGCGTGTGTTTATTATAAATTCTAGGGGAAGTTGTATGGAAAGAGATTGTAAAACATTTGGAACTCTGTCGTTATTGTGTTTTTTATGAATAGGTGGAAAGAAGGTGCCACAAAAACATTGTCATTACCGATGTGGTACAGTCAATCAATACTTAATTGATGTGCAACTTTGTGAGTGTTAAACACGATGAAGTTCAAACGAAACCATCAACGCTGCGCCGGCGCACATGGTGTTAGTAGTTTCAGAATGATTCCCTGACCCGTAAACTTTTGTTTATAAACATTTTATCTAAATAAAATATTAGTTTGTGCACATGTATAAAACATAGGAATCTCGGAGACATTAGAAAGCGGATTCCAGTAGCTGGGAAAGCTAGGACAAGTGCCCCCAGCGCTGCATACAACATGAGCTTCGTGCTGGGTTGTAAATATTGTCACCTCGCTTCAGATAAGCAGGGATTTAAATAACGGTATTAAGTAAAAACATTAGCTGTTATCATCTTCAATTTCTTAATAATGTGACATAAATGTAGAAAGTGTTAGTTTCTACTACCTACTTCACAATTATCTAAAGTAATATTATAAAGATAAAAGATTTAATTTTTTGTTTGTTTGTTACGCTTTCATGGCATTTTGATGAAATATGGTACGGGGATAGTTTGAACCATGGGGAAGGACATAGGCTATTTTTTTATTGGTATACATCGCGAGCGAAGCCGCGAGCGGAAGCTATGAGAACTCTATGGTTTCTAGAGCATAAACTCAGACCTTTCAGGAAATCAATTCACAAGTTCATCCGTACAATAAATTAGTCTCTTCCAAAACAAAACCTATTTCTTTTTTAGGGTTCCGTACCTCAAAAGGAAAAAAGGAACCCTTATAGGATCCCTTGTTTGTCCGTCTGTATGTCTGTCTGTCTGTCTGTCAATCTGTCAAGACCGTTTTTCTCAGGAACACGTGAAGGTATCCAGCTGAAATTAATATCAAATACGTAGGTTTATTATGGTCCCTTGGAGTTCTAAAAAGATCAAACTTCTAAGTCAACGCAATAAAAAAATACGGCCATTTATACGACATTTTTTGGTACTCGCAAGTAAATCAAAACCTATAGGGTACTTCCCGTCGTTCTAGAATCATGAAATTTGGCAAGAAGCAAGGCCTCACAACACAAATATAGGAAAAAGTCCGAAAATTATTAATTTGTAATTCTATCACATAAAAAAATATTTTCAAAGTTGTCAGTGTGTCAAGACCCTTTTTCTGAGGAACGCATAAAGGTATCAAGTAGAAATTAATATCAAATACGTAAGTAGTATAGTTTCTTGAAGTCCTAAAAAACTCAAGCTTCTATGTCAACGCAATAAATAAATACGGCGATTTTGCGACTCATTTTGATACTCGCACCTGTCGCAAGTAAATCAAAACCTTAGGGTACTTCCCGTTGACCTAGAATAATGAAAATTGGCAAGAAGCAAGGTCTCTCAACACAAGTAAAGGAAAAAGTCCGAAAATTGTGAATTTGTAATTTTATGACATATTTTTTTTTTTTTTTTTTGATATCCAATGTTAAGTTTGTTTTTGAGATAAATTCTTTTCAACTACGGAACCCTTCATTGTGCGTGGTCCGACACGCACTTGGCCGGTTTTTTTATCCATCGTTTACCTCCAAACCTGACGCAGAGTTCTCCGAATGTAAAGTGTTGTCGTACCAATTAGCTTCGGAATAAGGAAGTGAACAATACGCGCACATCTTGTTGTAAGCATACAGTTGATCCGTGTAATGCCATGATCTAATTACTTCAATCATCACCGAGGTACTAGTGGAGTGAATGTCGAGACGATGTCGAAGAGAACTCACCTATCTGTACCCTAATTGCGTAACACATTATCAATCGGAGTTGGTTTCATTTTGACAGTTCAGCAACATTCATTGCGTTATTTACGTTGTCGAGCAGACAAATATTTCGAACATAAGAAGCAATGGATTAGCAATTTGTTTCAAAATGATTCAAACTCCGATTGATAATGTGTTACGCAATTAGGGTGCTGGTCCTTTAAATTGTATCTTTTCAGTTTTTTGATGAGTGGGGTTAAAAATCTCGATCTACGATTCGTCAAACTAACACCAGCCTTTGGAAACATCAACTTTTCTACTCTTTCTTCTGTCTTTACCCCTTAAACAACGTATAACTTATACCTAGATAACTGCTACAAGTCCAGCCATACCATAGACACTCGCCAGCAGTATTTTGGCCTTTCTGTCGACTTCCTACCTGTCGTAACTTCTCCGCTCGAAGCATTACGAGTTCACGGTTCCACAGTTGTGACTTGCACCACAGTTCTGGGTCCCTGGTACCGGCTGTTGTCAACGTGTATGAGCACAACAGCGCCCACGCCTGACCCGTCACATCTCGCGACTAATTTAATTCCGGCGCATACATACGCATACTTCATAATCATAACTCTAGGGATGTGACTCCGTCATACTGGTCCCGGGTAGAAGGGTATCGTACACTCAAATCTGCCTAGCCTTTTCCCAACTATGTTGGGGTCGGCTTCCAGTCTGCAGCTGCATCCGGTTGCAGCTGAATACCAGTATTTTACATGAAGCGACTGCCTATCTGACCTCTACAACCCAGTTACTGGATAATATGATACCCCTTGGTAAGACTGGTTGTCAGACTTTCGGGCTTTGGACGACACGTAACGACTGTCAAAGATCCACGAATGACAGTCGGACCATAACAGCTTAAACGTGCTTTCCGAGGTACGGAGGAGTCTCGGTACATCGACCCTTGTGGCTGTTATTACTTAGACACGAGCCCCTCAATCCGAGGGACTAAATGGAAGACTAAAATAACCTTACCTACTCTAATTTACCTGGTGTTAGACCAGCCTAACCTTCAGATTAGTTAAAATCAATACCTAAAGCGATCCCACTTACGATTTCGGTATACCTAATCAGGGCAGGACAGACCGAATGCTACGATACGAAACGTAGTTGTTATTTTTGAATCAAGCTCATTTAATTCCGTATCATCCCAAAATGACCGCTCTTAAAAAGAGTAAAACAACTAAATTAAATTGAGTTGTCACACTTTTTGTGACCCTTGCTTCAGTACACAGATAGGTGCGCGGGCGCACCCCTGCGCTCGGCCGCGCCGGGAGTGTCCGCATCAATTAGTTAACCTTACTTAAGGTGCGGGTCACAAACAACGCCGATCGGCGCAATTGGAGGTGGACGCCTGATGTCGTGATCTCACTTGTGACTCATTAGTGGTTAATTTTGAGGTCTAACTTATTATGGCTGGTTGGTTCTAGGTTGGGTTTTGGTTGGGAAGATGTTTATGTCGAGTTCTTTTCAGGCACAGTCAACCGGACATCACTGGTAACGATTTGACATTGAGGCTGAGGCTACATTAGGCCGCGACGCAACCTGCGACATATGAGCGATCAAAACAAATAAATGAATGCTCACGTATGTGGCTACACCGTACATCAAATATTACTCTCGTTATTCGTTTCGCTCTTCCAGTTGCATCGCAAATCGCTGCTTACTGTAGCCTCAGCCTGAGAACGCCTTTATGTAGTAGCAGTAAGGGCGGTTTTCGTAGATAGATAGATAGTATACTCTTTATTATGCACACCATAAAAATTACAGATATAAATGTTGAAATTTTACTTGGTGACACAATGGGCGGTCTTATCGCTTTTCGTAGTGCTATGTCTATCCACAGATATGCGATTTACTTTCCTATACGAAAATATACCATGCCGTGGTAAAAATATGGTAACGACCTCAACTTACCTACGAGCTGTAGATCGTGGGTTCGAACCCAGACATGCGCTCTACTTTGTGGAAATAATTTCATTATCACTGCTCTCAAAACGGTGATGGAAAATATCGTGAGGAAACCCTACCAACCGGTAATCCCAGCAGTGGGAACTAGAGGTGGGCGTTGAATCAATAAACTGTTTTTTTTAACGACTTTTCATTGGTCAACGGGTTAACTGTTAATCATTAATGAAAAAACAGGTTGAAAATATTAGCTGTCAGTTTACGTCAACGCACTCAACGCATTATTTCAATATTATTTTATTCATTTCTGTGAATTTAGTCTCCTTCGGAAATATTCGTTACTTACAGTTACAGTCCTAAGCCTGGAATAAGTACGAAAGACAGGTCATTCCATTACAGTCCAGTTCAATAAAAAAAAACTTATTTCTTATCAAATCTCAACCTAAACTGCAACAAAGTTGTTATTTTATGCGTATTCGCTCATATTGTAAACGTTGACACAATAAATTGACGATTATCGCTAACGATTGAATCATTGAAATTTTAACCTGTTATTTATTAACAGTTTTTTTAACCCGTTGACCATTAATGTTTAACAGTTAAATTACATTAACTCAAAAACCGTCAATGACCCATCTCTAGTGGGAACATTATAGGCTGATTATGAAGTAAAAATATAACTCAGACACCCACCCTCCTCTCACCACCTCCCCCTCCCCCACCCCTTCCCGCTCCACCCCTCCCCCACCCCCTCCACCTCCGTCTACTATTCCAGGCCTCTACTATTTCAGGAAGCATGGTTAATCTCTGATAAATAGTTAATACAGATAAAATGGGAATCATTCATTTACTGTTAGTTCGGTTTTCTAACTTAAAAAGGTTGAGTATTATAATGTTCATACAATGGAATGTTTAAAATAACATCATAACATAATATTTACTCAGCTTTAGTTCAATGTTACAATAACATAATGTATAAAATATTTGTTCAGTTGGGAAAATGCCTATGAAAAGAATGGTAGGTAGGTACCTAGGTAACGATTTTGCAAAATAAACAGAAAAAAATATGTATTGTTAGATTCTTTCTGAAACTATACTTTAGTAACTTTATTGTTTGAAATAAAATACGGAAAAATGAGGTAGGTAACCTACCTAAATAGTTACTACAGGTTTTTGCTTGCTTGCTAAAACTTTTCTATAAAAAAGTAGTCAGGATAAAATAGTTTTAGTCATAGCTTAATTAAATGATCAATAGTTTGCAAGTTTAGTAGTATTCAGCTGCATCCGGTTAGACTGGAAGCTGCGCCAACATAGTTGGGAAAAGGCTAGGCAGATTGATTGAGTTTGCAAGTTTAGACCACTGCTTGGTTTCTTTTATTTAGTTTTAGGAGACCTAAGTAACTGCGAAATAAATAAACGCAATCCCACATTTTAATAAGTAGTTTTAAATTAATTTAATTTTTTTCATACAAAACCAACAAACAAAAGCCCAAATCTGTGGGATCTCTGAATCTGAGTCAGCGACGCGTCACTAATACAACTATTACACCCGGAGCCACTTAGTCTGCTGTTATCTCTTGATAGCAAGCACTGGTACCCAACCACAAAGTAATTCGCAGAAGGTTCACACACTCAATCCAAAAGAAACCACACTCGCGACATTCAATAGTATTTTAACAACAAAAAACAAACTTTTAGCATCAGCATGTAGGTAGTTACGTAGAACAGTATTATTAATTCACGCAATGTCGCAAAAGTCGCAATACCTAGGTACCCAGATTGCGGTATTTTAAAGACACCAACGCCAAATTATACTAAACAAAAATGGCCAGTGAAATTATCTAAGCAAGTATGAAGACTTATCTTTGCTCGTTTCTTATCGGCACGTGAGCCTTTTTATTGCTGAAGGACAATTTCAGACTCAAACTCAAAGCATTAATTTCAATTAAAGCATTTACAGCACTTTTAAATTGCCAAGGAGTCAGCCAGTTAGTAAGAAACTAAAAGCTAGCTGCCTTAAAGTTTGTTCCAAACCGTAGATCTCTAACAAGGAGAACAGGCAAAAAACTCCATGGACGCTCTTTTAACTCGAGGTATTCCACTTAGGGTACTGATTTGAACGGCACTTCCTCGAACGGCACCTAAGCACTTCCACTAAGGGCACTGAAACAAAATTTAGTAAAGTGCGGTTCGGTGGAACAGTTTATTGATATTACTTTTAGTCCCCGAACGGCACTTACGTTAGGTACTTATTACAAAATCCTGGGTACATTACTCTTGTTGCTTTAATAACTTCTCAATATTATCAGGAGTGGTACTTCTGCCCCTTGCCCCCGTGTGCAGTGGACCGTGTGACGTCACACGACGTGGCCGAACATCGCGGCCGGTTTGATCTCTCTGATGTAGGACCCGATAGCGGACTCTTCCTTTGACGACGACGCCAGAGCCGAAAGGATTGGGATTTTTGTTGAGTAAGTATATATACCTATTATTAAGATGGTGTTTCATATTGCCCGGATACGTTCTATCTATCTACCAGATAAATTAAAAATAGGAATAGAATTTAATTAAACTTTCAGCTTTACTTTTGCTTAGGTAATTCCGAGGTATTGCTACAGATTGTTTTTTCAAATTATTTTTAGAACAACAGTCTTGTTCATCATTTACCTCAGCCTAGCGGATTCAGGATCTTTCGATAGCAAACCAAATCGATTTTTCATCAAAAGTCGAAAACTATGCGGATTAAAAAAAAATAAAAAAATGTTTGAGAATGTGCAAACAGCGCTCTTTCATATGATACCCCACATGCCCTAGTAGCCCCACTTTGAATCTTTTCAGTCCCTGTTGCAAAAAAAATATAATTTTTTTTTTCTTTCTTATTTGCAAAATAGTTGGGTAAAGGTCATCTAAAACTGTTCCAAATTTCAAGTTGATAGCATTAGCAGTTCTTGAGATATCCAGCTGTGACAGACAGACAGACAGACAGACTGAGTCGCACCATAAGGGTTCCTTTTTTACCATTTTGGTACGGAACCCTAACAATTATATTGTTTGTGTCACAGTAACATGCTTATATTTTATCATGGCAATGACTTGACGAAATACGATTGATTATCAATAAATGACCATTATGTGACAAGGCAAGGCTATTATGGATTACATGACAAAACAAACACTGAATAATAAGTACATTATTAAGAAGACTAGCATTTGCCCGCGGCTTCGCCCGCGTGGATGTCGAGAATATCCCACGGGAACGTCCTACCAGGAATTCCTTCCTTATTCCTTGTCTACATTATAAAGGGAACCTTTGTGCAAAATTTCAGCTTTCTAGGTCCAAGGGTTTGGGCTGGGCGTTGATGAGTCAGTCAATCAAGACCTCTCTTTTTATTTGGGTACCTATATATATAGATAGATAGATGACCGAGCATTAGAAATCGTGAACAAAACACATTAAAGACAGTCTCCACAAAATGGCCACCCTTCACAACTTCCCAGTGCTTTAGCTGGGAAAAGGAAGTGCCGCAACAAACTGTCCAGCACTACTTAGGTGTACTTACCCGTGTCGATCAGATACCAGAAAACCTAATAAACGACAATGTAAGTCTTTGACAATGTTAGCGATGACCGTGATCTGATCGAGCTGATCAGTCGTTCAGCTGATCAATCGATCAGTGATCAGTACGTACGGCACCGACACAAATCCGACACTATATTGTGTAGAATATTAATAATCAATGGTACCGAATCGTGACATGCAGAGGTTATGAAAAATGGATGCGGCAACTCAAGCAGCGTTTTCCCGAGGCGTTTTATCGGTCACTTTGAATGCGTTTGTGAATTTAATGGCGATCCCTTTCTATTTTTGAGTGATATCACATCCGACTAGCTTAATTAGTCATTTAGTTAATAACCTAGCCTTTTAACTAAACGGCGGTGATCAACTAGCGGCCTGAATGATATTGAATTATAGGTTAGGTTAGAACTGTGACCAACCACGTGCGAGGTGAATTGGACGCAGCAACTTAACCGAGGCATCTCGACCAAATTAGATAGGTTAGGTTACAACTGTGCACTAGCCAAGTGAGCGAAGCGAGTGTGGCCGCGGTAGCGACCGGCAAGCGCTACTGCCAAAGGCTAGGTTGTTAAGGTGATTGCGCTGTGTAGCCCGCGAAATAAATCCATCTCTCTAAATTAGATTTCGTGCAGATTCGTTAGATTTCTTTCGTTTGACGACTCTGCACGAAATCTAACTTAGAGAGATGTATTGATGATTTTTATGGTTAAAATTATATAAATACATATGTTTTGTTTCCGCGTATCATGCTTTGATCAAGATACAACCTGCCACGGACCTGCAAATTGCAAAATCCCAAAAAAAAATGAATTTCGCGGGCTACCACTGCGCATCATCCTTAACTAAACTGCTAATTAACACGTTGAACGCCATGTGAAAAATCGGGTATTTCCATTCAGGCCATGGGGCTCTCCGGTGAGCCTTGTCTTACTGAACCATTCGAGCCACGGGGTCACTCGTGAGCCGCGTGATAGGTACTACGGAAACGCTTCCTACAAGCCACAGATTGCAGCTATCAAACAAAACGCGTGTGCAAGTGAGCCGCGTGGCCCTGTAGGCGAACCGGACGGCGTGGTTTTCAAATCCAACATAAACTTGTAGTTTTTATCAGGGTTATTGCAAGATGCTAGGATTATTCAACTCAAAATAGTCAAAATCATACATTTTTGGCGGGAAAAGCGTAAGCGATCCCTCACTTGTCGACGCAGCGCGCGATATTGATCGGCCGGAGTATATCACTACTCCCGATTACTCCCGAAGCGCGCGAGCCGGGTGGCCCGTAGCGTGACCCCGTGGCCCCCGCGAACGGAAATGTACACAGTCCTTTGTAAGAGGCCACGGGGCCCACCTGTGAGCCTTTTACAATATCATAAAAACTAGACGGTAGAAGTCGCAAATATTTATTTTCCATACAAATTACGGCATTTTATAAACTTTGGAATGAAAATCTCAAGTTGATGAAAATTACCGATTACCTGATTTTGGCTTGGCTCGAACGGAAGACTACGCTAGGCCCACCGGTGGGCCACATGGCGTTCAACGTGTTAAGCTAGTTGGCTGCGACATAATAATATTATCATGACTAATATTATTATTATACCTGAACCTGTGAATTTATCATCATACTTACCTATGTATCTTGATTGTGCCATAACTAGGTATACCTCCGTATTTTAATCAATGCCCCAAATGCAATGTAACATTCTTATAAGAACGATTTTATGATAAATTACTCAATTAATGCCTTTTAATCGGACAAACAAAGTGTAGTTTTCAGTCACGTATTTAGCGTTTTTATAATTGTTGTATGTCCATTTGCCGGTCGGCAAAGGCTTCCTCCAACCTTCTCCATTCCTGCCTCTCCCTGGCCACTCTGCCCCATGTTGTTGCAGCGCCTTGTCTTATGTCGTCATCCCACCTTTTCTGTGTCTTTGGCCGATTCTTGGGTACCACTGGGTAACTATTTTTCTCCATTTGTCCTTCCCCCTTATCATGTGTCCAGACCATTTCCACTTGGGTCTTCTTATTTTTAGGTTTATGTCCTGAACCTTGATAACTCAATTAGTGGTATAAAATAGAATAAATGCACATGTCTGGGACTGGACTATTTTCGAGACAGCTTCCCTCGTTATTAGTGATGTTTCAGCATATAGCCGCATCCACCACGTTCGCACATCGTCCCTCGCAGCACGCCTGCCCTTTGTCGCATCGACACAGGTGTGCTCTTTGTGTTTCGTCTCGATTATGTCGATATTGTCGCACTCTGTCGTATTAGTCGATCGACAGTCGAGTCAGGACCTACGAATAATTCTCTTGTGTTGTAATTCTTAGGTATGCCGTGTTAGTGTATGTAGGATATGTCTTAAGGCGAAAGCGCCAGGCTAGCCCGCGAAATTCAAAATTTCTTACGTTTTTTGCAATTTGTAGGTCAGTGTGAGCTTGTATGTTTATTAAAATATGATTCGCGGCCGTAGCTAATATGGTTTTACAGAATTATAATCATAAGAATCAGCAATACAAGTCCATAAGTTAGCATTTACCTCAAACGTCATGATTTCATGAAATCGCTAGATTTGAGGTAAATGCTAACTTATGGAGTTATATTGCTGATTCTAATGATTATAATTCTGTAAAGCCATATTAGCTACGGCCGCGAATCATATTTTAATCAACATACAAGCTCACACTGACCTACAAATTGCAAAAAACTTAAGAAATTTTGAATTTCGCGGGCTACCCTGGCGCATCAACCTTAAAGATTTTAGTAAGCAGGTAACACAAACCAGATGATAAAAGTGACGATGATGATGATGGATAGATGTAAAGTTAATCAGACTGTGTCTGCTTAGTCTGCTACCTGCAATTATTATTAGGTATAGAAGCATACTTATATAATTATTCGTTTCTCTATGGACTGCTGTAGTTTCAAGTTAGATTCAGTCCTAGTACCTACATACTTAGGTTCATTATTCAAATACTTACATATTTTGTAATCTTGACTTTTCTAGGACGTTTTTGCGGCCTACTAGGTAGGTTCTTTTAGTGGCCTACTAGGTAGATTCCTTTTGTGGCCTATTAGGTAGGTAGGTTCCTATTTATAGACAAGATTTCCAAAGTATATTGATAGGTATGTAATAATTAGCAGATATTTAGCTCAGTTGTAATCCCCAACCTACTTTAGAGGCATGAGGAACAGTGTGTAAAGTTCACTCATGCTCCATAGAAAAGGGAAGATCCTCCGACCAGACGGGTGTCGTGTCTGGTGGGCTATTGCCCGACGGTTGATGTCGGGACGTTGTATATATGCTAGTCGCGTGGTAAACTCTAATTGCGCGATGTAGGATTGCGTGACGTCATGTCATTGATGCGTAGTTCATATGTGGCGATGTAGATGCCGCCACATCACTCCCCTCCGGAGTCCGGAGGTCGATAGTGGGCTGAGTCGTGTATCTTGCGATGCTTGCCAGTGCCAGTTGTGGTTCCAGTGAGTCGGAACCGGGTGCCGCATAGTAAACTCTAATTGCGCGATGCAGGATTGCGTGACGTCATGTCATTGATGCGTAGTTCATATGTGGCGATGTAGATGCCGCCACACTACTATGCACAATATTCCATTTAGATTTCGTACCTAATCTAATCTATTGCACAAAGAAATGAAAACAATTGCGTTGTTTACATGATACGAGTACTCATGCACGTGCCACATTTAGATCGTAAGCTCTGATAAACCTATAAAAATAAACACAATTTGATAATTATTTCAGTTTTATCTTTAATACTAAATAATAAATAAATAAATAATCTTTATGATATACTTATACTGAATGAAGCCTGTACAATTGAAAGTATTAATTTGTTAGTCCTAGAACGGAGAAGTAGGTATCAGGTAAGAGAAGGTCCAAAGGTTAAATATATAATCAAAATATTAGGACTGCTAAAGCAACAACAACAGAATAAATAATCGTATTAAAATATGTGTTATCATAAGGTGCCTACAGGTTTAATAAACACTTTGTTGATTCATAAAATGATTAGCGTCAACACTGTTATCTAATTGATTTAAATCATTTATTGGCAAGGTTACCCTATTTGTCATCATTCAAAATGGGTGACTTCTTTATTGTTTTATTACTTTTATTTTTTTAATAGCTGCGCCCTGCGGTTTCACCCGCATAGACCAGGATAAAAAGTAGCCTTTGTGTTAATCCAGGGTATAAGCTATGTAATCGGTCCAGCCGTTTGAGCGTGGAGAAGTAATAAACATACACACACACTCACAAACTTTTGCCTTTATAATATTAGTGTGACACTGTGAAGTGTGATGTTAGTAAAGGAAGAAACCCCGTTGCGTCGTGTGCTTTGTCTTATTGCGTCGTTGTTGCGTTGTGTGCTTTGTCTTATTGCGTCGTTGTTGCGTCGTGTGCTTCGTCTTGGTGCGTCATTGTTGCGTCGTGTGCTTCGTCTTGTTGCGTCGTGTGCTTCAACTTGCTGCGCAGTTATTCCGTCGTGTGCTTCGTCTTGTTGCGTCGTGTGCTTCAACTTGCTGCGTAGTTATTCCGTCATGTGCTTCGTCTTGTTGCGTCGTGTGCTTCAACTTGCTGCGTAGTTATTCCGTCGTGTGCTTCGTCTTGTTGCGTCGTGTGCTTCAACTTGCTGCGTAGTTATTCCGTCGTGTGCTTCGTCTTGTTGCGTCGTGTGCTTCAACTTGCTGCGTAGTTATTCCGTCGTGTGCTTCGTCTTGTTGCGTCGTGTGCTTCAACTTGCTGCGTAGTTATTCCGAGAATTTATAAAAATATAAAAAATACAAAATTAAAGTAAAAAATAGGTACTCCGACTTTTAGGTTTAAATGTAAATAAAATGACAAAGATTTATAAGGAAATTTTGGGTTTCTTTTTAAAAATAAGTAAATTATGGTTATAGTGATTTAGCAGTTCAAGTAAACGAGAAGAAACTTGGTTAAAAATAAAAAAGTCTGTCCTTTAAAGGGTTGCAACGCTCGTAGGTTCGACTTATAGAACTAATCGACAATTTGATATGCAAATTTAGTTAAATCGCTATAATAACTTGAGGAGTAACAAATAAATCAATCAGACAGTTAAATTATAAAAATAATGCTAGGCTACATAGAAAATTAAACTACTAAGTAAATAAATAATTAAAATTATCTGAAGTAGGTCCAAGGATTCAGGAAAAATAATTTCGTAGCTGCAGTATCTCTTAGGGGAGCTGGCCAGTTGGCTTAAAAGCACACCACGCCAAAAAAAGGTGTTAAGCCACACATCAGCTTGCACGTACTGTACGGGAAATTCGCTGCCCCGTGGGTGGAACCAGTTCTATCTGGTTTGGTGTATCAAAAGGCGCTATGCGCGTTTACGTAGTTTCTTTCGAATTAAAATGTATTAACGAATATCACGGATCAACAATAAATAGACAATAGGGCTTATACCAAAAGCCTGATGAGTTCACAGAAATTAATATTTCACTAAAATCATGGGATTAGTATGGCAACGGGAATCGGAGTGACGAAAAAACAATTTTTTTTTTTTTTTTTTTTTTTTTTTTTTTAATTGTGTGTCAAAGACCATCAAATTCAAATGTCTGCGTTTAAAATCAAATAGAAGAAAAATAACAATCAGTACACAGGTGCACATGTTTTAAAAAGACCGACTGAAAAACAAACTATTTAGAGAGCGAAAAGGTTTAAACATCATAAAAAAAAATATGTAGGGTTTGTAACACTACAGTAGGTAATGTGAAAACTTTTTGTTTATTGCAATTGTTCATAAAATGTTAAAAACTAAAATGTAGGTACTTATCTACCTATGGCTTATCTGCAACCTGTATTTACAAATATTTTGGTAATCAAGTTTTATAACACTCATTGTGATTAGGTAGCTGATTAACTGATTAGGTACTATACATAATTGCGCGTCATGTTAACCAACTGATAAGCTACAACTGAACTGCCTGATCCTGCTGCTGCGTCTGACTGGCGCCATGTTGTTGAGACATTCATGTTAAGCCTCCAACTGTAGCCGACCATCCCAGTAGGCTCTCAGTATGACACATTCTGATTTAACTAATAGGGATGATGCCTGGGTAAAAAAAAAGAAATTCTATTTAGTCCGTCAGTCAGATAATAAAAAAATATTAGACACGTATTTTTTGCTTTATCATATTAATAAAAAAATACTTAGCTATCACGCATTAAAGTTGGGGAGTGGGGGCTCGCTACGTCATTTGTACGTATAAAACCTAGCTACGCGTGACGTCATGCCATCCCTATCCGCGCAGGCGTACCTCAGGGCTCTGTAATTTCACCCCTTATCTTTACTCTATTTACCAGCGATATCCCGAAAAGTAGAAAGGCTCAGTTGGCTCTGTTCGCAGACGATACGGCCATCTACTACACGGGAAAAAGCCCAGACGCGATATCTCGTACTCTGCAAACCTCAGTCGATAACCTCGCCTGGTGGTTTCGTAGGTGGAGAATCGAAGTCAACCCGGATAAAAGTCAAGCGGTTCTCTTTCTGAAACCGTACCACACACGTCCTTTACCCCGACCAATCACGATGTTTGAAAAGCCGATCCCTTGGGAGAAGCGAGCCAAATATCTCGGTGTCACGCTCGATGAGCACTTAAACTTCTCCGAGCACATAAAGCTCGCTCGTTCACGGGCCGCTTTTGCCCTCGGTAGACTCCATTCCGTTCTGAATGCACGTAGCAAATTGTCACTTAAGTGCAAGTTGCGCATTTATACAGCCGTCATTCGGCCCATCATGACCTATGCGGGCTCGGTATTTGCTCACGCCAAGCCCCATCACATACATAGAATGCAGACACTGCAAAACCGTTTTCTCCGAAAGATAACGGGTGCCCCCTGGTTCGTTCGGAACGAAAACCTCCACCTTGACCTCAAAATCCCAACGATCCGACAATTTCTGAAACGCAATTCCGTGCGTTTCTTTGAAACCGCCGCGAAACATCGCAACCCTTTGGTTGTCGAATCCGTCAACTATGTTCCCTCCCGGATTAGTAGGACCCGCCGTCCTAAACATGTTCTCTCCGAACCTGATGACCCTATAACCCTCCTACAGGAGAGTAATAAGGCCACCAGTACACTCCGCAAACGTAAATTAAGATCTACGTTCCGACCTCGCCGTCGAGGTCGGAAACGTAATTGCCCACCACCCCCTTGCCCTCTACTCGGCGAGGCTGCGCCAGCCGGTAGCGCAGCCGAGCCTGTAGCCTCTAACCCGCCACTAAACTCCCCTTGCCCACCGATCATTCTCGTACCTAGTAGTACCTTGGATGTTATCGCGTCACGACCCAGCCTGAACCCTCTGGCTGACCTGCCTACCCTTACCGCAGCGACGTGCAGAGTCGCTCAAAACCCCTAGTTTTAAGTCTTAGTTTTAAGCCTGGCCGGAGGCTTTAAGCTCTCGCTTAAAGCAGCCACAGGAAAGTCCGGTTAAACAGTCTCGACCCCTCGTGGTCAACTGTGAGAAGCCATACAAAAAAAAAAAAAAAAAACGTCATGCCATATTTTAACTCAATGTATCGCCGTAATTTTTTGATTACGTAAAAAAAGAAAAAATACGTGTCCAATATTTTTTAATAATCTCTATGACGGACAAAAAATAAATTTTTAGTCATCATCCCTATTAGGGGCTTATACTACCTCAAATGGCTTAGCAAGATCCTCCGTTATGTCGAAAATACTGCAGCATTAAATTTGAAATAAATTCATGGTTGAGGATGAATGTTAGGTAGGTAGGTACTACTTTAGACGAAAATACGATTCCATAAAATTTTCTAGTTAAAAAAAATTCCAAAGTTACTTCCAAAGCCCAAACTGAAAAATAAACCGCTGGTATTCAAAAAGTACTTTAAATTAGATCATGAAACTTTACTTCCTAACTGAACTAACTATAAAGCAGGTCTTAAGTTTTTTTTTTTTTCAAATTAGCTAGGTACTTACCTACCTACCTACTAACTAGAATTCTAAAGAACTTGAATTAACTACCATAAAGTTTAAGCAGTCATTCCTCATAAATACCACAGGCTAGTAATAACTTCTTACAACGAAAGTAATTAACTCCCGTTGAAAAATCATAAGCAAAAACTAACTAACTCCAATTTCATAGAACTCAATACTCAATCTGATTAAAATAGGTAATGACACTCTTTATAAACTCTTTGTACCTAAGTGTAGAATTTTAATCCGACTTTGTTATTAACCAAAATAGAGGAAAATCATGGCTAAGTAATAACAGCCGTACGGGTCGATCCAGCAGGTTAAGCTACGCTTGCCGGGGTTAGTCCGTAGATGGGTGACCATCTTTACATACCGAGACTCCTCCGTGCCTCGGAAAGCACGTTAAGCCGTTGGTCCCGGCTGTCATCCGTGGATCTTTGACAGTCGTTACAAGTCGTCAGGAGCCCGAAAGTCTGACAACCAGTCTTACCAAGGGGTAGGTATCGTATTACCCAGTTACTGGGTTGTGGAGGTCAGATAGCAGTCGCTTCATGTAAAATACTGGTACTTACCTACTGATTCAGCTGCATCCGGTTAGACTGGAAGCCGACACCAACATAAGTAGTTGGGAAAGGGATAACATAAACCTAAAGGCTCCTTCAAATAGGCGCGACTTGCGACGCGAATCGCGCGCGACACAAAGGCTCCGCTCGTCGCACGACGCGGCGCCTCTGTGTCGCCTGTTTATAGGTATACCTATAGGAGCCTATAGAGGCATGAGGAGCAGGGTGGAAAGTTCACTCATCCTCTGTTGAAAGGGAGGATCCTCCGACCAGACGGGTGTCGTGTCTGGTGGGCTACTGCCCGACGGTTGATGTGGGGACGTTGTATAGGTACTTATAATATGATAGTCACGCGATAAACTCGGATTACACGATGCAGGATTATTCGTGACGTCAGGGATGCGTGAACTACCTATGGCCAATTATTTATTCTGTGCTATGGCTAAATCCTGTCCATCCGTGTAGGTACCTAAGTAAGTAGGTAGATTTAATTTAAAAATACCTGGTTTTTATTGCAATGGTGACTACTTAAATCAATTTATGGTAGGTCGGCTAATTGAAATAACTTATCCGACAAAAGCACTTGCTATTCATTACAATAAATTGTTAATAAATCAGGTACCTACTTAGGCCGTTACTCAATTACCCATTTAGCTAATATACCTACCTAGTAGGTAATCATACCAGAAATTATGCAATTACCTATTAGTATTTTACAAACAATGTTAATACACCTTCGGGACATCATTACCTAATGTTTCGAGAAAGTTGTCTCGCTGTCATCAAACCGAGTCCCCGACACCGCACAGTGCGCTAAACACCTACAAGGTAATTAAAGCAATAACATAAGTAGGTACACACTACATGTGACTGCGACTATCAAATATCAATCAACATAAATTGACCAACTTAAAACATAGAAGACACTTTGAAAAAATATTTTACAATACTCATTAATCACATACCTAACAAACCACAATCGATTTATAATCGTACCTACAGTACCAATAAAAGATATACCAGATAATAAATAAACTCGTCACTGCGCGCGCGCAACTCAAACAAAACGACAGCGGAGCTTGTGCGGAGGGGGGAGCTTACGGCATGAGGGGCGTGGCTCTATGTATCAAAAAGCTCGCTCGCCGATTGGTCGCGGCGCCGTCACAAAGCTGCGGAGGCGGGGCCGCCGCCGCGCCGTATAAAAGCGCGCGCCGCCTCCGCGCCGCCAGTCCACTCGCCGCTCGCAGTGTCAGCGCACGCATACGTGTCTAACAAGTGTATCACAAGTGTTTTCAAAATGGTGAAGTTCGAAGGAGATTTCAGTATTAATTCCATACTGATGAACAAGCCGGCTCCCCCGCCGTCACCCGCGGCCTCGTCGACGGGCGCCTCGCCCTCCGAGGCCGACCTCAGCGACTGCGAGCTGGACGTGACGGGCACGGAGCCCGTCGACTGCACCAAACCTAAAGACGACGACGACAAGAAGGACAAGAAGCACGAGAAGCCCGCCTACAGCTACAACGCGCTCATCATGATGGCCATCCGCAACAGCCCGGAGAAGCGCCTCACGCTGAACGGCATCTACGAGTACATCATGACGAACTTCCCGTACTACAGGGAGAACCGCCAGGGCTGGCAGAACTCCATCCGCCACAACCTGAGCCTCAACAAGTGCTTCGTGAAGGTGCCGCGCCACTACGACGACCCCGGCAAGGGCAACTACTGGATGCTGGACGCGTCGGCCGAGGACGTGTTCATCGGCGGCACCACTGGCAAGCTGCGCCGCCGCTCCGCGCTCAGCGGCCGCTCGCGCCTGGCCTGCTTCAAGCGGCCGCTGTTCCCGGGCGCCGCGCTGCCGGGCGCCTACCCGCCCGCCACCTACTCGCAGCTCGTGGGCTTGTACTCGCAGCTGCTGTATCAAAGGTACGCTCCGATGCAGATGAAGACTGCTCCCGTGGCGCCGAGCGCCGTGCACCCCGCCTTCCGCGGCGACGCGCTGGGCTACGGCAGCCTGCCGTACTCGCCCGCGCTGTACGAGCGCCTGCCGCCGGGAGCCTACCTCGGCCAGGCGCCGCTGCTGCAGAGCGCGCAGCTGGCGCAGCAGTCGGCGCTGATGGCGCAGACGTCGCCGCTGCAGTCCCCGCCGCACTCGGGCGCCTCCAGCCCCGAGCTGCCCTCGCCGTCGCACCACCCGCTGACGCCGCACATCTTCAAGCCCATCACGGTGCTCACACGACACTGATGGTCGACTCATAATCTCAGGAGGCTGTACCAAATAGACTGACGTAACTGAAAAGTCGGGAGACGTTATTATTTATCTGTGATTTAGTTTTAGTGTAGCCAATGGACCAGTGGGGGGGGGGAGGTGTCTGTAGTGCGCAATATTAGCTGCTGTCGCCTCTCGGGCTCTCGTAGCATTCCGCCGTTGTATTGTCATTAAGTGTAAATATTTCCAAAGCTGTATATTTATTGACTTAGATTATAGGATTAAGATAAAGAGCTATAATGAATAAAACTAAAGTATTGTTCACATTTACAACTCTATTTTATTTACCTGACCTTCTTGCTGGGAATTGGGATTCTGATCGATTGTAATCCGCAAGCAAAACTGAAACAAAAAGAGATTATAATGAAGATTCTCCGTTAGATTTTAAATTGGGGATTAATATAATCAGGGCTTTAGAAGATTGTATTTCTTTTGAAGAGAAAGATACTTAACTAAACGAGCTTGCGTCCCAGCATCCGATCGTTTGTTTTTCAGCAACAGATTAACGATAAAGACGCTGCGCCCGCGCCGCGCCGGTTGAAATTAATCCGCCGTTGTTTCCGTCTGGCGTTCTGTAAACAATGGTTGTTCAGTAGAACACACTTGAGAGCATTTCTAAAAACACACAGTCAGCTAGTTTCTGGAAAATGAGGGATATTAGTTTGGGATCGAAAATTTATTGATATAATAGATGAACAGAAGCTCTGTTATAATGCGATACTTGGAATCACGCGATTTATAGCACAGACTTGGGAGTAGTTAATAGCTTGCTATTTTTTCAATTCGGAATTACATAATAGTTGCCTAAAAATATATTCTGACTTAGATTTTCTGTGAAAACAAAAATGTTTTATTAGGTACCTATCTACCATTTATCCTATCGGTTTAATTTACCTGTAAAATATTAATTTTAAATATTTTTAAACGCAATGTTCTGGGCTGTGACAATTTAAACAAATCCAAAACACTGTTTCAGACTAGGTATTCCTGTTTTAGAAATTGGAGATAGAACAATAAGGTTTGGTAAGGATGCAGTTCATCATTCTCTTGGTAAAGCAGCTACAAGTATATCTAGGTACCTACTGTAGGTATGCCTACTGCTTAGGCTATACTTATCAGCACGGACGGACGTCATGCGGACAACGAAGTGATCCTATGAGGGTTCCGTTTTTCCCTTTTGAGGTACGGAACCCTAAAAACCACACAAAGTTCAAAAACTGACCAAGTAGGTAAGCCAATCCATGAAAATAATAAGATTTTTCTACCAAAATTAATAAACTATGTAACTTTCGCTTAGTTTCTCTGAGAAACCCACCAAAAACATTTCATGTAAAATAGCAAAGACTCGTATAACGCGTTCACTGTTAGGTACAACTTATCAGATCTAATGTAGAGCCAAACCCTTAGGTAACTTTACAAACCCTACATCTTGGTCAAAATGTAAGTATGGCTTGGCCATTCTATTGAACTATTGCATGACACAACATTAGAGACCAGTGACTTTACCATAAGCCCATCAAAGTGTCTATCCGACGGCCGCCAATCGGGCAAGCCATACATTGCAATCATCAACATACATATAAGGTTTGTAGGTAGAGTTAGGTCAGACGAAACGCTTCAAGAAAAGGTAGGCCCTATATGGTGGGCACCTATATGGTGGACCCCGTCAAGACGAGCCAAAAACAAAAGCAGGGCTGCCTTTATTTTTGGCTCGTCTTGACGGGGTCTCTACCGTGCCCCCAGATCATTGCCACTGCTAAGTGTATGATACCTATTTGCTTAGTCACCAAACAACTTCCGATAGTTACAAAGTTTTGTGCTAATCAAAATCTACAATTTACTGTTGTTAATGCTCTTGTGTCTACTAGACCCTGTGAGGACTCACGGGGGATAGCTATACTATAAATTTAAGAGGTAAGTAGAGGGAGGTTAAGAGGGCCGAGGGCCTTATAAAATAACTCAGTTTCAACTAAAAATATATCACACTCCTATCATTGCCCGAGCTAGAATCTGTCTACCACCTTGAACAAAAGCTACTAGCTTTTCTTCAAAAGTAATTTGATGTTTGAATGTTAGAATTTCAGCCTGTAGGTAACATACTAAGGTTGACCAATGCAACAAACCTCTAGTCTTTTGCTATCTAGGTAATCACTCAACAATTTCCTGAAGTAGGTACAACTCGACCAAGCTAAGTTTGCACCTGGCGTCGATTCTTTCTCCAGAATCAGCTTACATAATGACAGGTTATATGAGTTAAGTACTAAAATTGTTTATTTTATTTGACAAAAATATAATTTAATGTATTGTGTTGCGTAAATTATTTTGCATAGGTACTATTGTATAGAATCTAGTTCTTCTAACTGAACAGACAGCTGTGCTGCTGGGGAGTTTGTTCCGCTACTTCTTCTTCCCAGCTAAAGCACTAGGAAGTGGTGAAGGGCGGGCGTTTTGTGGGGACTGTCTTACTGTAATTTCGACGTCCAGAAAGTGCTGATTCTCAGCCTAATTTGAATAAATGACTTTTGATTTTGATTTTGATTACCTTACACTGACGCTTAGGTACGGACTGCAAAAAAGGATTCGCTATGACTTTAAAAAAGTAAACAAATGTTTGTTAGATTTTACTTTGCATTTATTGTTTTTAACATTATATTAGACATAGGTACAACATTAAAATATTCGCATTCCAGCGATGTGCATACTTAGCTTGGTCGAGTTGTAAGCTAAAATTTTTAACTGCCCTATACACTACCTACCTACGTAAGTATACCTACTGTATACCTACCTGCCTACTTATCTACAAAGTATAGGTACTTGAAATTTTGCAAATAATTCTCCGACATAGGTCACGTATTCTTATTTTATCTGCGTAGATTATATAAAAACATAGAAATTGTGATGATTTGTCAAATAATTCGCTGTTTGATATGACATAAATCCAAGTCATAATCTAGTGTACAAATATTTTGCCTTGTAATGACAACAAATATTATATTTATCAGTCGCAATCCGTCAGGTGCGATTTAGTTTTGATAACATTTGAATACTTGATCTTATTTCTGAAGGAACTACCTATTTCCTGAGTTTATAAGTTTTTTTCTTGTTATACTTTTGAGTTAGCAAGCAACCGAATATCAGTTTTCAGCCATACTTTGAAATAACAAGCAATTTTTATAGTTTTTAACTCGGGTTTTTAACCACAGAGTTCCCGTTTTTGACATCATACTGTAGTCTTTCAGATAAACGAGATCCTATAACAAATCTGTCTTGGAATTATTTTCTAGAAAACATCTTATGAAAAAAGTGGAATCGCGACAATGTCAGTTAGGCCCATTGATTATAAGTCAATGGTTAGGCCTAAACGCGTGGAAGTTCTGAAAGATCACTAAGTAGGTACCTAGGTCGTTCGTGATCGTTACCTAGGTACCTATAGTGTTTACGATTTATACCTAGGTAAGTATTTAAATATTTATATAAAGACAGTATGACAATTTAAGTCTCCTACAATCGGTGCCTTTGTGTCGCGCGTCATTAGGTATATCGCGTGGAGCGCCTGTTTGATTTAGTGATTTCGATTAGCTAATGGAAGGAATTATAATTATTAAGTTATTAGAAAAAATGTGAGGATTCCTTTCTGATTACACGTGATGTCTACGAATATTACAAGAACTACCGCCTGGATGTCGTCAAATATCCCACGGGAACGGAAATATCCCACGGGAACGGAAATATCCCACGGGAACGAAAATCCTTTCTTATTCCTTGTCTACATTAAAGGGAACCTCTGGGCAAAATTTTAGCTTTCTAGGTTCAAGGGGAAGGCTGGGCGTTGATGAGTCAGTCAATCAGTCAGTCAGTCAGGACTTTTCTGATTATTAGGACACGAGACTACTTGAGATTGGTACTTGACAGTGGGCAGGTAATCATTTTGATAGGACTTATAATTCTTAGTAAATTGTAGCGGTGATTGGCTCTTCAGTAGAAATATATTTTCTTACGACGCGACGTTACCACAATTTTTTAACAACTTTAGGAACTCGACTCTAATTAGTAAATTGTTACTTAATTTTAATCTACAGGAAAGAAACTCTAGCAAATTAAAAAAACTTTTACAAAAAAAAAAAAAAACAACCGACTTTAAAAAAAAAAACACTAGGTAAGTAGGTATTACAAAATGAAAAACAAATTTAATTTCGAAGTCGGTGTCTTTGGATCTGTATTTTAGTTTTTTGCCCCCAAATTCCGAAATTAAATTTATTTTTCACTATAAAGGTGATTTTTTTGGGAAGTCGGTTGTTTCTTTTTGTAAAAGTTTTAATTTTTAGGGTTCCGTACCAAAATGGTAAAAAAGAAACCCTTATGGTGTCACTCAGTCTGTCTGTCTGTCTGTCACAGCTGGATATCTCAAGAACTACTAATGCTATCAACTTGAAATTTGGTACAGTTTTATATGACGTTTACCCAACTATTTTGCAAATAAGAAAGAAATAAAAATATTTATATTTTTTTTGTAACAGGTCTTAAAAATTCAAAGTGGAGCTACAGGGCATGTGGGGCATCATATGAAAGAGCGCTATTTGCAAATTGTTAATGATTTTTTAATTTTTTTTAGGCCGCATAGTTTTCGACTTTTGATGAAAAACGTAAAAAAAAATACCGTCCCCCCCCCCCCCTTATCTCCGAAGTTTGCAAAGGGAAAAATCTGAAATTATTCTAGGTGATAGAAGTTTATGTAAAGATTACAGGAAAAATAAAACGATGTCTCTAAATAGCACACTTTTTCAGAAATCGGAACAGAACCCTCGGTGCGCGAGTCCGACTCGCTCTTGACCGGTTTTTTAGTGGGTCAATAGCCTAATGTCAACTGCTCATCACCTTTTACAAAATATTGCTTTTCTCGATGCAGGTTTCTCCTGGTAAGAACGAGGAGAACTGGAGCTACTTAATGGTGAAGTCACCATCAGCTCCACTTCACCATTTAAGTATGCATTGTGACGAGCATATATTGCTGAGCAACCATTATCAAATTACCTAATCGAATCGCAACCCGTGAAATACTTATTACTCATATTATTGAGTAGTTCCGGTGGCCATCTGTGGTCTTCATCATTAGTTCCACTTCACTAAATGCACGAGATGCACGAGTTACTATAAAAAACAGGCGAAGTGCGTGTCGGACCACGCACAATGAAGGTTCCGTAGTTGGGATGAATTTATCCCAAGAACAAACTTAACATTGTTGTTGAAAAACATGTTCTCCCATACATGCCAACTATAAATGTAAGTTTGTACTCACAATATTGAGAGATTTACCATGTTATTTTGTGACCACAGTCTTATAGGTTTTCCTGTAATCTACAGGCAAAGAACTATTTTCTGTATTTTTTTTTAAATTGCAGGCTCAGTAGTTTCGGAGATAAGGGGCGGGGGGGAATGGTCAATTTTCGTCTATTTTCTTAAATAACTTTAAAACAATTTATTTCAAAATTATAAAAAAATATATATTTGAGACCCTCATAGTAAGCCCTTTCATTTGATATGTCACACGGTCACACGGTACAGTTTGCAAAACTTTTTTTTAATTTTCTTATTTGGGCCCTAAAAGTGACCTTCATATTCAAAATTCATTTATTTACTTTACCCGTAAGTGTTTGGGTCACAGAAATCCATATGTGTACCAAATTTCAACTTAATCGGTCCATTAGATTCGGAGCAAATTGGCTGTGACAGACGGACAGACAGACAGACAAACAGACACCAGTGATCCTATAAGGGTTCCGTTTTCCTTTTGAGGTACGGAACCCTAAAAATACCCAAATCGCTACGCTAATTTTGTTACGGGCGTATAATATTTAAAGAGTTCCCTCGATTTCTCCAGGATCCCATCATCAGAACCTAACATGATGAAAATTTGACCAACTAGGAAAAATAATAACAACCTTTTCAAAGAAAAAAATAATTTTCCAAATCGGTTCAGCCGTCTTCGAGTAATCAGGGAACATACATAAAAAAAAAAAAAAAACCGGTGAAGAGCGAGTAGGACTCGCGCACCGAGGGTTCCGTTCCGATTTCTGAAAAAGTGTGCTATTTAGAGACACCGTCTTATTTTTCCTGTAATCTTTACGTAAACTTCTATCACATAGAATAATTTCAGATTTTTTTTCTTTGCAAACTTCGGAGATAAGGGGGAGGGAACGGTATTTTTTTTACATTTTTCATCAAAAGTCAAAAACTATGCGGCCTAAAAAAAAGAAAAAAAATGTTCGAGAATGTGCAAACAGCGCTCTTTCATATGATACCCACATAGTAGCCCCTTTCAGTCACTCTTGGAAAAAAAAAAAAAAATATTTTTATTTCTTTCTTATTTGCAAAATAGTTGGGTAAACGTCATCTAAAACTGTTCCAAATTTCAAGTTGATAGCATTAGTAGTTCTTGAGATATCCAGCTGTGACAGACAGACAGACTGAGTCACACCATAAGGGTTCCTTTTTTACCATTTTGGTACGGAACCCTAAAAAAGATTCCGATGAACTGAGAACCTCCTCCTTTTTTTGAAGTCGGTTAAAAAGAAAACCGCTACTTGTCTCAAACATGGAGACGGCAAAGTAGGTACAGCCCAGCCTCAGCCTTCGATAGCCTGTGAATACTCGGACAAACCTTTCGTTTATTTTGGACAGTTAATATTGCTTCTCTCCAAATATACTAACAAGCGTCTTCATCCAACAGAGGTGAAAATAAACATTCCATTATAAAGCCATTTACATTTCAAGCAAACAAATTGCTTTACAAAGGGAACAGTCAAAACGAGGCATTGACGTCACAGCCAATCATCGCCTTTCTGAGCATCGACGCAGCTGAAGTAGCTGTCAGGAGGAGCTATACAAACTACTAATGTAATAAAATACATGTATATGTCAGTCTTTGTGTCTGTGGCTTCTAAACTACTGAACATTGACTGAACAGATTTTGCATGCACTGTTTAGAACAATATTGATGCGATGACATCAATATTGTATTGTAAGTATTGTAACTACAACTTCCTATACAAGGTATAACAAAAATAACGCACATAAGGGTCATAGTATGAACAACTTTTACTATGGGACCAAATATGCGAAAAAAAATCTGCTGCTCCCATTGATGTATTAAAATGGCTGCTCGATTTAATACATTTTGACGAGTTTGATGTAGATAAAGATAACCTACTGGTCAGCTGCTTTTTTTCGCGATTTCAGGTTTGGTCCCATAGTAAAAGTTGTGCATGATGATGAGTACAGTGAATCCTTAAGGCGCTACCAAAATAAATTGGAGGATTTTTAGTAACCATTTACTTCACTATTGCAGCATGTATGGATTTAATTTTTGGATATATGTTTATTGACTATTTGATTAATACTCTGATTGAAGGAAAACACGATTGGGTTAAATTTCCTCGATAGAATTTAATTCCGAAAAGACCTCTACTTTTTTATGTTTTTTTTCTATAATTCTAAAATTCTAAGTAATTTCATTGCAAAATCACATTTAAAATGTGCGTATTAGGTAATTGAAAATTCTGGCTGAACATAATTTTGATAGATAACTTAATTTATTTTTAAACAATTTTTATTTCATTTGGCGCTTTTATTTTGGTTCCAGCGCGTTGTTGCGCTTTCTTTTTTTCGCATGTGGAAGTAATTAACTCTGTCTCTTTCTTATTCCCGCCAAGTTCACTTTTTTTGTATCACCGTTCGTTATTTATGTTACACCTCAAAGTCTGTGTTACACCTTATATCTAGGTATACAGGGTGCATCATAAAGGTGTGGTCTAACTTATGGGTGTGCTGCTTGCTGGTGCAGACCATCAAACTGAACAACTTTCTCCATGAGACCAACATCATAATCGAGAAAAAATTATCAGCCGTCTCAAACATTTGGGTCGAGTAGGTATTGAAGTTTTGTACGGGATTATACTTAGCTGATAACTTTTTTTCGCGATTACGATGTTGGTCCCATGGAGAAAGTTGTTCAGTTTGATGGTCACACCTTTCTGACACCTTGTATGGGAACCTAGGTTATATTTTCTTAGATATTTTTCCTGGTTAAATGAATAAACCGTGAACACTTACTTAGCACTGAAAATTAAAATATAACCATTACAAAAATAGCATTCTTACTTGCAGGACAGCCAAACTGGAAGCCGACCCCAACATCGTTGGATAAGGCAGATGATGTGGGAAGCAAAACTTATGCATGGACTGTGACTCTGTGCGAACACCAGAGAGTGCGCACTGCGTCTGCAGAGTATAGGTACCTATATGGACATTTCAAGAAAAAGACATTTTATTTTTCTATAATAAATGAAGTATACAGGGTGTTCGGCGCATGGACCGACACAATTTTTTGGGGGATTGGGGGGGTCATTTGCTACGTTTCACCTAAAGACCTCCATGTCCTAAGTGTGACGGTAATTGAGATATGTTTTTTTTTGTTCTTTCTTTGAATTACCCAAAATCTCGCCTTTGAATCGATATATTTTTTTTTGTTTATGGTTGCAATAGAACAAAATAAACTTTATAATAGTCTGCAATGTATTTTTATTCTAAATAAATTATTATTTGATGTAATTTATCAGTAGAAAATGACTTATGTGCTTCCAAAGTCTTAAAAATGTTTAAATGTATGAAAAATTACTACTCTTAAATTCATTTTTTTTTTTAATAAAGCCATTTTGACCTTATTTTTATCTCAAAAAGTTCTTTAGCTTGTACCCTTTCTAAGGGTATGCTACACGCTATGAAAAACAATTCAAATGTAGTCAAAATACTAGTTAGAGAGTCAGTTATGGAGTGTTTTAAGAAAAGATTTATTACGGTAATTATATTTTTTTATTTTATTTCGAATAAGAATACATTGTAGACTATAATAAAAATTATTTTGTTCTTTTACAACCATAAACAAAAAAAATATATCGATTCAAAGGCGAGATTTTGGGTAATTCAAAGAAAGAACAAAAAAAACATATCTCAATTACCGTCACACTTAGGACATGGAGGTCTTTAGGTGAAACCTAGCAAATGACACCCCCCCTGCCCCAAAAAATTGTGTCGGTCCATGCGCCGAACACCCTGTATATACTTCATTTATTATAGAAAAATAAAATGTAAAATCCAAGAGCTTCTAGGTACCTTAGAGAAGCTCTTGGCTAAGTATTAACAACCGCACGGGTCTATCCATCAGGTTAAGCTACGCTTGCCGGGGTGGGTCCGTGGATCAGTGACCATCTTTACATACCGAGACTCCTCCGTGCCTCGGAAAGCACGTTAAGCCGTTGGTCCTGGCTGTCAGTCGTGGATCTTTGACAGTCGTTACGGGTCGTCGGAAGCCCGAACGAAAGTCTGACAATCAGTTTTACCAAGGGGAAGCTTATTACCCAGTTACTGGGTTGTGGAGGTCAGATAGGCAGTCGCTCCATGTAAAATACTGGTATTCATCTGCATCTGGTTAAACTGGAAGCCGACCCCGACATAGTTGGGTAAAGACTAGGCAGATTGATTAAGGTAAGTACCTAAGTAGTTAGTTATTGATTGCTTATCATAGTTTAGCACGCTTGCTTATTGCTTGTATTTTCCCACGAAATTGTCCAATATTCACTCACCATTTATTGTACTTAAGTCAGTAGGACGTTATATTTGATTAAAAGTTATAATAAGTAAGTATTATGCTCTATAATCCTTCGAGCAACCTTGATGATTAGATAAGTGTTTCAAATTTTACGCAATATTTATAAAAAATATGATTATAAAAAGATACACAAAGAAATCGCTGATTTTGCGATAAAAAGATAATAGAATCCAAAATATAATAATCTTATCATTGGATCCGGAACGGAGTGCGAATAGGTATTGTCATGATCAAAACATTACTCATTACAGTATCTATTTACTGAGGGATAATGTATCTCTACAAATATTTTCGTATAATGATAATTATCTAATACTTGGGATATCTTTTTCCTGCTATCTTTATATTTTTGACGTGAGTTTTTCTGCGTTTGTAATTGGATACCTACAGGGTGTTTGGTATTGCTAGAGAGAAAATTGGAAATCTTTTAATTCGTCATTTAATTAGTGTTTTGTTGGAAAGACAAAATAATAATGGTCTCATCTTGAAAATAGCCTTTTGGTAAGGTGTTGTAGGTAGGTATTTTAGGCTTCCGTACCAAAATGGTAAAAAGAAACCCTTATGGTGTGACTCAGTCTATCTGTCTGTCTGTCTGGCTGTCACAGCTGGATATCTCAAGAACGACTAATGCTATCAACTTGAAATTTGGAACAGTTTTAGATGAGATTTGCCCAACTATTTTGCAAATAAAAATACATATGTTTTTTTTTGCATCAGGGACTGAAAAAATAAAAAAAATGTTTGAGAATGTGCAAATAGCGCTCTTTCATATGATACCCCACATGCCCTAGTAGCCCCACTTCGATTTTTTAAGACCCCCTTTAAAAAATCGAAGTGGGGCTACTAGGGCATGTGGAGTATCATATGAAAGAGCGCTATTTGCACCACAGAACAGATGAAGAGGTTTAGGTATCTGTTCTGTGATTTGCACATTCTCAAACATTTTTTTATTTATTTTTTAGGCCACATAGTTTTCGACTTTTGATAAAAAATGTAAAAAAAATACCGTTCCCCCCTCTTATCTCCGAAGTTTGCATAGAGAAAAATCTGAAATTATTCTATGTGATAGAAGTTTACGTAAAGATTGTAGGAAAAATAAAACGATATCTCCAAATAGCATACTTTTCACGACTCGCTCTTGACCGGTTTTTTTATGTCAGCCTACACTGTCCGACTGCTGAGCAAACCCCTCCAGGCAGGTTAGTAACATTTAATTAATTATCTCTCTTGACAATTTGTGCCACTCATGGAATAAAGGCTCTTACAAACAGTCGCGACACGAGCCACAAAGGCAACGCCTGTCGCTCGACGATTGGTGCCTTTGTTTTTCGTGCGATTTGTGTCGCGTGCGATTTGTGTCGCGTGCGATTTGTGTCGCGTGCGATTTGTGTCGCGTGCGATTCGCGTCGCGTGTCGCGCTTGTATGTAGCTGCCTTTCCTAGTATAAAGTAAGATCCCTATGTTGGTAGGCTATAATTTACCTAAGTTGGTACCTTTTGTTGACAATATTAATTGGGTCAAAACCAAAATTTTGTACAATTTCATAACAATTTCATGTCCACCGACTTTTCCTTATTCCTCAAAAAAATCTGTAATGGTAATGCTATTTTAAAAAATGGATTTCATAGCGGAATACTACCTTAAATTCATATTTAATTTATTAGTTGGTGGTTCAGTTATACTTTACGAAATATTATGAAAATAATAAAACGGAATGGAAAATACCATATTATTCTCCCTCAAAAAACCTGTGTCCAACTATCGATTTCAATGTTTGAAACCGCAAAAACTTCGAAAAGGGTTTTATTTATTCAACATAGTATCCAGCATAACGAAGTGTGCGTAAATCACTCAAAATCTAGGCAACTTAGGTGTACTAACAATTATATGTAATAATTAAAAAAAAATAAAAACAATGCGTCTCAAAAAGAGTTCATTTATGTTATTCCTTTATGTAACGCGTTATTTTCCAATAAAATACTTTTTTTTAAACTTACTACTGGGAACATTGACGGAAATGTCACGCCATTTACACCACCAATTTCTGCGCGGCAGTCATAATCTTGTGTCAAGAAAGTCGAAAGGTGTTGTGCGTGTGGAGTGACAAATAAACATTTTGTGGTTTCTCTTGAAAATTCATAAAAAAATAATGTGTAAGTATGTTTGATCTTAATCTTATTATCTGAAAACTATTTTGTCTGTGCTATTCAGTCGCATAAGAGCTGTAATCATTAAGTGAATAGTGTGTCTTGAATTGAAATGAAACACTTCAAAAACATCGTCCATGTTTCCTTTATGTTACATTTTTATGTTACGTTATTTAAAAATTGCATTAAGGTGTATTCACAAACACAGGCATGTACTTTTTGTAAGAACGGTTAATAAATATTTTTATCTTTACAATATGTTTGGTTACCGGTTACCGATACTAACAACATTTATTTTATAATACTTAATGCATTTATTTTAAGAAAACCTCTGGCAAAGTGGCAACTAATGAAAACTTAGTGAAAATTAACTAAATAGGTACCTTTAAATTAAGGAGTATGCGCAGTGGTAGCCCGCGAAATTTTTTTTTTTTTGGGTTTTTTGCAATTTGCAGGTCCGTGTCTTGATCAAAATATGATACGCGGCAATAAAACATAATTATGTATTTCCATAATTTTAACCATAAAAATCATCAATACATCTCTCTAAGTTACATTTCGTGCAGATTCGTTAGATTTCATTCGTTCGAGGAATCTGCACGGAATCAATTAAGTTAATTAAGTAAAATTTGATTTTTATATAAAGATTTATATTCCCTACTTATGTTATCAATAATTGTTATGTTGTCATCATTCTGATATCATTTTGTAGACTGACTCAAATACTTTTGGTTAAACATAATTTCACATGCAAAATTCAAGGGTTGTTTTTGCGAAAAAGTAAAAAATGTAAAAAAAAAAGTTTTTTTGTGTGTAAAGTTTCTTGTTTTTGTATGTTTTTTGACTATTTTTTTTTATTTTATTTAGTTTTTCCATAGACTCAACGTCTACCTTTAAGATATTAGCATTTTATTGCACATTCCCTAATGCAGCCGTTAAAAATGGCCGCCATTAGCGGGGTGTTGGGTTAGGATTTTTTATAAAATTAGATTTGTCGATAAAAAATAGTATACAGGGTGATTTTTTAATGACCAGCCAAATTTTCACAGGGTGTTCTACCCATGAATATGAACAACTTTCACTATGGGACCAACTTTGAAATCGCAAAAAAAATATCAGCTGTTTCATACATTTTGATCGAGTAGGTATTGAACTTTTGTAGGAAACTGCTGGTTTTTTTGTCGTGATTTCAAAGTTGGTCCCATAGTGAAAGTTGTTCATATTCATGGGTAGAACACCCTGTGAAAATTTGGCTGGTCATTAAAAAATCACCCTGTATAATATGCCCTTTTAGTATTGGTAACCGTTAACCAAACACATTCTAATTATATAAAACAAATTCGGTTCAGTTTCACATTTATAACTTAAGAACCGCTGGACCGATTGGATTTGTCTTGTTCGTCGGGTCAGCTAGTTTATCAGAAATATCGGATTTATCGAAACCTGCTAAACTCAAAGTGTTTGGTTTACAGATAATATAATATGCCTTTATCGGTTGCAGAAAGGCAGAAAATGTATCTAGAGCGGCTAAAAAATAACGATCCCGAAAAATGGAATCGAATACAGGAGAAAAATTTTGACCAGAGCAAAAAATTCTACAAAAAAAAATATAGTAGAGCTATCAGACACAGAGGAGACCAGACGAAAGTACTGGAGGAATTAAAAAAAAATACTGACAACAAGCAAGAAGTAGAAAGTGTGAACCTCGAAAAAATACCAAAGAAAATATCAGAAGAAATACAGAAAATTAACCAAAGAAAATGAAAAGATTAATCGGTACTACCATCGGTAGCCCACATTGAAGTGACTACCTGTTATTTTAAAATTAAGATCACGTGAAAGCTTAGACCAAAAACTGAAATGTTTTTTTAACGGCATTGTAGTTATTCTTTTAAGCGTCGAAGTGAAACTTTGTTATGTCAATCTTTCAGATTGTTACATTTTTATCATGAATAAAAATAATTATAAAATACTTGACTGTTTTTCTCTTACATCATGAACACAGCCCTTATTTTCCTTTATGTTACTTTTATGTTATTGTGACATAAAAATAACACAAAGGAAATGATCCAAAATTTTGGTTTTGACCCAATTAGCAAAATTTCATTGTATTTATTTAAAATATTATTATTGTATGTTAAATGTTAAATTGTATTAGCTGATTGCCAGTAATAAAGATATCTACTATCCTGATAATATTATCATCGACATAAATAATACTTTGTACTTAGTACCTAATACGTATTCAGCTGCATCCGGTTAGACTGGAAGCTGATACCAACATATAGTTGGCAAAAGGCTAGCTGATGATGATGATAAGTAATGCTTTCATGATCATCTTCTTAATCCATGCAGAGTGTCCTCTGAGCTGGAATATCTCTGACAAGAGCGCTTGATACAACAAATCATTACTCACTAAAATAGGAAAATTCTTAATGAAAAACCGCACATATGCGTGTCAGACCATGCACAATGAAGAATTTATGCTAAAAACAAACAATCCCAAAAAAAAATGTTTTTATTTGATAAAATTACAAATTGACAATTTTCAGACTTTTTCCTTTACTTGTGCTGTGAGACGTTGCTCACCAAAACCTAAATCAAAACCTATAGGGTACTTACCGTTGTCCTAGAATCTAGGACAACGGTAAGTACCCTATAGGTTTTGATTTACTTGCGAGTATCAAAATATGTCATGTCTTAAAAATGACCGTATTTTTTTATTGCGTTGACTTAGAAGCTTGATTTTTTTTTAGAGCTGTAAGGTATCACAGACTTTCGTATTTGACATTAATTTCAACTTACTGACAGACAGACAGACAGGCAGACAGACGGACAACAAAGTGATCCTAAGGGTTCTGTTTTTTTTCCTTTTGAGGTACGGGACCCTAAAAATCGACTCAAAAAAAAAAGAATTTGGTACCTATTACTGATTGTAGGTATAATATACCTCTTCCATTCGATCTACAGGGTGTTTCAAAAAGGTGTGGTCAAACTTAAGGGTGTGGTACAGTATCTGACCATCAAACTGAACAACTTTCTCCATGAGACCAACATTTGCGTCAAGTACCTACTGTATTGAAATTTTGTATGGGACAGTTGATATTTTATATTACGATGTTGGTCCCATGGAGAAAGTTGTTTCGTTTGATGGTCCTTAAATTTTATATTACGATGTTGGTCCCATGGAGAAAGTTGTTTCGTTTGATGGTCCTTAAATTTTATATTACGATGTTGGTCCCATGGAGAAAGTTGTTTCGTTTGATGGTCCTTAAATTTTATATTACGATGTTGGTCCCATGGAGAAAGTTGTTCCGTTTGATGGTCCTTAAATTTTATATTACGATGTTGGTCCCATGGAGAAAGTTGTTCCGTTTGATGGTCCTTAAATTTTATATTACGATGTTGGTCCCATGGAGAAAGTTGTTCCGTTTGATGGTCCTTAAATTTTATATTACGATGTTGGTCCCATGGAGAAAGTTGTTTCGTTTGATGGTCCTTAAATTTCAAATTCATATTTAAATTCAAATCTTTCGGAAAATAATAATTAATTCGGAAATCATTCATATCTATTATTATTACTTAGTATGAGAACTTACAAACTATGTTAGAAATTAAAATTAAAATCACAATCAAAATTAAGTAAATTAATTTCAAATTCACAATCACAATCAAATTTAAATTTGACCACATACATTTCTGGAATACCCATGTATGACCAAAATAGAACTATGTTTTTGTGCTTAACTTAGGTACAAAAAAGTTTTCATATGAAACGACATGATTATCAAAATAGCTCTCAATAGTAGTCCAGTAAAAATAGTGTTTGAGATTGCATTAAAGACACTTTAGTAAATTGGTTTTGAAATAATAGTATAGTTATTTACGTATGCATTCGTGGCAATTTTGTGTTCATATGGTCGGAGGAACCTCAGAAATACCTAAAGTTGTGTTTTTACTGTTTAACGTTAAACAAAAAACACACTTTAGGTGAAAAGTAAGATTATCGTCTACAGCCAGCCTAAAATTATAGTACATAAGTAATCCCTCGGTTTGGGTACAAAATTCTTAACATTACGAGATCTTTTCTTTCATGGTGTGATAAATGAGACTTAAAAAATCGCACTTTCGGGGATTTTTCTGTTTATACATTCCAAACGTTAGCCTCGAACCTATGTTCAGTTTTCACCTTGGTGACTTCTCAGGAACATAGTTAAAAAGTGTTTTATCATGTTTTGTATATTGTACATAAAAGACACTTGAAATATTTTTTAGGCTGTGCATTAACATTTTCATTCTTCATATGTAAGTGTCATAATCCCCTGATTAAGTGATAAGGATTCTTCGCAAAATGCATAAAACCTAAATTACCTACACAATATAAAATGCCAACCTTGACCGAGCGCCTTGCATCCCCCGCGTCGGTGTGCGAGAGGGACGAAGTTATCGGATGTGAAAAAGATGGAGCTATTGTTTAACTGCTCAAATAATTACTGAAAATTTTCTTCTCATTACGCAATGAGATTGATTACGATGCGCCCGGATTTTGGTACTTATTTATTATGTCTTGCGTAATATGCGGAAAGTCCTTAGATAATGATTCTGTCACCGTTGGCAGTAAAGGTTTTAAAACTCTATGTTTTAGTGAGCTTCGGAAAGACAATTTATTTCATTTCTCGGATAATGTGCCAATGATTTTACATACAAATTGCCGAAAACAGTAGTATACAAATCAAAAATGCGAAAGGTATAATACCATGCCTACTCTGCAATCTACCCACTCGCGCGACAATTGCACGAAACTGTACCGGAACGAAAAGCCAGTATTGTCCGACTACACGAAACTGACGTTGTTGTTGTTACGTCAGCAAAGAGAAAAATCTGAAATTATTCTATTGTTAGGATTTTAATAAACTCAGTACACAGTTATACCTATGCGATATAATAAATGCGCTTTACATCAGGATAAGCGCATTTTTTCTATCAACTACCGCCTTCTGGTTCGAATCATGTAAGGTAAACGCGGGTGAAGTCGACAGTGACCCAGTAGTCGTCTAATTATCTAAAAACATCAATATCTTTTTCTACTAAACACAATGATGTTAATAGTACTAGATCAGTAGTGTACGGCGCCGAAGCGTTACTACATCGTATATGTCCGCAGGCATATCCGAGTTCAGTTGTCAGCTTGACGTCAAGTGAGCAATTGCTTAGCGATAAAAATATCAAAATAGTGAAATGTGCGATTAAAATTTGTATGTCACGGTCTGAAAAGATTACTAAGGCAAGTGGTAATACATTTCACAAGTAACTTTGCTGAATTTTGTTCAGATTATCCAAAAATTTATCAAACATTGTTTTTGCCATCAGTGTTCTGATGTTGTGGACTTTTGGGAGTTTAGTGAATGACGAATGTATGTTCCTGTAAGTCTAAATTATTATTGTAGTCTGTTTGGATTAAACATACTGTACAGTACCCAAACACTCACTGAATGGAAAAGTACCCAAACAGTCACTGAATACAAAAGTAACACATGTCACGTGTAAGTATGTCAAAGGTTTTAACCTAATATATCACTACATCGTCCACCAAAATTAATTTTATTAGCAATAAATAATCTTATATGTAATGACTAATGACTATGAGTTTATATTTTTAAATGAAAAATAATAGATTGTTTATGATCACATTGTGTTATATAGTGGTGTGCTGTGCGAAAATAAACCGGTTCATTTTCAATTAAAGTAAACTAGCTGCGCCCTGCGGTTTCACCCGCGTAGACCGGGATAAAAGTAACCTATGTGTTAATCTGGGGTATAAGCTATCTACTTACCAAAATCCCAAATCGGTCCAGCCGTTTGAGCGTGAAGAAGTAACAAACATACAAACAAACAAACACACGCACTTACAAACTTTCGCCTTTATAATATTAGTGTGATGTGATTACTGTGATTAGTAATCGATTATTAAATCGAATTGTTAAACTACGATCAAATACAAGTTAGTTTATAAATCCCAGATACGTTTCAGAATTTTTAAGATTGACAAACTTATCTAACTCAGTAGTGAAACCCAGAACATTTCTTTTAAATGACGTACTTTTTTAGGGTTCTGTACCTCAAAAGGAAAAACGGAACCCTTATAGTATCATTTCGTTGTCCGTCTGTCTGTCTGACTGTCTGTCAAGACCTTTTTTATCAGGAACGCGTGGAGGTATCAAGTTTAAATGAATATCAAATACGTAAGTCGTCTATGATCCTTTGGAGCTCTAAAAAAATCAAGTTTCTAAGTCTACGCCGTAAAAAAATACGACCATTTATGCAACATATTTTGATACTCGCAAGTAAATCAAAACCTATAGGGTACTTACCGCTGACCTAGAATCATGAAATTTGGCAAGAAGCAAGGTCTTACAGCACAAGTAAAGGAAAAAGTCTGAAAACCGTTATTTTGTCATTTTATCGCATAAACATTTTTTTTTTGGGATTTCTTGTTTTTCAGCTACAAATGTTAAGTTTGTTTTTGGATACATTATTTTCAATTACGGAGACCTTCATTTTGCGTGGCCCACACGCGCTTGGCCGGTTTTTATTACTATTAAAATGGATCGAAACAGATAAACTATAGTAATTTACGTTATTTAATTTTCATCGCAACGTATGTACATTCATCATAAACGCGTCAATAGGTGCAGTACTAGACAGAGTGATCTCTTATTTGTTTTCCAGGGTACCTAAAGATCAGAAGCACATGGAAATATTCCATATTACAATCTTTCATTATAATTGATTCAATGAAAACCTTCATTAAATTCTTGGGAAATGATGTTGATCGTTGGCAACTCTGGCCGTTTTTCGGGTAACAATGTCTTGTCTCATTTCAACGTAATTAGTTTGACTGTAGAAGAAGTGAGACAAACATAGATTATTTTGACAGATTGACATTTTGATTATATGTATCCGTTTCAAAGCTACATGTTTAAACTCGTACAAGTCGGTACGTTTTTCTGAATTATTTTGTAGGACGCTGCGCCTCTAGTATTATCCCCTCATCACCTCACCTCACCCACCTCCCCTCATCTCACCTCTGCGCCTCATTGACTAAACATTAAACTTGCCGATTTTATGGCAACCTATTCTTGGTAACATATTGCAACGTCTGAAATATTTTACTTGAAAAGTGTGTCCGACAAAAATTTAATTTTTTTGCAAGTTCAGCTGCTAAATGTGAAGTCGGCACGTAGTTTTGTTTTTCGATTTGTGAAACTTCAGTTGGGTCTACGCTAAGTCTGATTATTTGATGAATTAGTTAAGTTAATTTGCTAACGATAGGAGTAACTTGAAATTTGGAACACTTTAATCACAAAAGTATTTTTTTTCGAACGTGACATCTATTGGTACCTAAAAATTCCTACTTGACCCAGATCTCGTCATTTAATAGTTGCCTCTAAACCCGCCAAATTCTAGGTATTTTAGTGTTATATGCCACAAAATGCGAATAATAACTATTATTGTGACCGCAACATAGTTGTTAACGCTTTTGTACACACAACATTAATTAATTTTTTAGAAAATTACATTTTGCAGTAGTAAACTACTTAATACATTTACGGTTTAGTTTAAGTCATAATGAATTTGCTTCCTAAGATAAATTTATGGGTAATAAAGGGTGTGCAAGTTGTTAGAATGATTAGCACCACTAGGCCAAACTGGTCCACTGGATCCGGCGGGTCCTTCACATGCCCTAATCTTGTTGATTCTGGAAAGAAGCCAGTTGATTCCAAAGAGAAAATTATTAAGAACATGTCATGCGTTGAGCCACATTGTTCCAGCGTATATCTTCGGCAAAACCGAAATATAGCAAATAAAATCGTTACCTATGTCGGAGGGCAACCCGGAAGGCACCAGACTGTCGCAAAAGCTTTGGCAAAAACAGAAGCGTATGGCAAGGAAGCAAGTGAATTCTTAACACGTTTTTACGGTGACCAGGTAAAATATTATTATATTATAATAGCAGGTCACGTTACTACAAACTGTAAAATTTTCTCATTCAATTTTGAACTTAACCTTCAACAATTGCTCAGGTGCTGGTAAAACTGCAGGCATACCAGGCCTGGGCTTCGGCCCGTAATGACAGGTGCGACTGTCAACGTGCTCGCGCGATGTTAAAAGAGCGTTAAATTCTCCCGCCAAGTATTGCGAACGGGTGTTACGGAAGGCGCGTTTTGACCATGTTGGACGAATTGAGGCCAAGTTGGCATCCTTTCTGGTAGCAAGGAGTTCTGATCGCTGTCTAAATCGGTCTAGACAAATTTCTGCCATTTGCTGCCTCTTATGCTTAAGTCTGATGGAACGCTGGCTCATCCCGCGCAAGAAAGTGCAAACTTATTAGCCTTTATCTTTGCCAAAAATTCACGCCTTGATGCGGCCTCTAACATAACCCCACTGTAGTTCCACAATGCCGGAGATGGCAATCTGGTCAAATTCAATGCTCTGAAAACAAAGGCGTCTCTTTTCACTGCCAAAAGGAGCCAGTTTCAGTTATCTCCTACTTTCCGAGGAGCATCTGTACTAGTTACCGACCGCCTAGAGCTTTTGGGCATGGAGTTGACGTCTGATCGGCTCAACCATCGAGTCAAAAGCACAGACTTAATTCCGGACAAAAACTGATTCTGTTATTCTGATCGCACATATTTTTTTGCCAGACGTCTCTTAAAATTTTTAAGCAAAAATATGTTACAATTTAATTAACCTTGCTGTTTTTATTACCTCCTGCTCTGCTACAACCTTTAGTAAATCTTAGCATTCAGTCTTCTACCTACCTTTTGTTTCTTAGACTCTTAACAAACACGTACAGTATGTTCAAGGTCTGAGAGTTCACATTAACACAAAAAATTGAACACGACTGGGTCCTTTTGACGAGTAATAGTACAAATCCGACGACTATTGGTACAAATCGCCCTTTTTTTTAACTATCTAAAGTACTAAAATTACCTATTAGTCTCTTTTTGCATGGAACATTTGTTCCATTCTGTATCTGAGAAGGACGTTGTTAGCTGCGCTACAGTTTATACTTTTGCAGCTATCATCGTTTACTTGTGTACCTAGGTACTTCTTGTGTTATTGTTCCAAAATATATTTTTTTTAATTTTGCTGATATTAATATTTTGCCTAGAAGTAGGTACACGCGGCTACACATCAAGCTATACATTTCCAGTTTACACTGACCACTCATTGTTAGGAAATCCTATACAATGCGAGATCAGCATATACTGGAAATGTATAGCTTGATCTGTAGCCGTGCGTACTATTTCATTTTAAAACACCACATCTTTGTTTACTCATGTGGTCTAATTACAGGAATCCAAAATAAAATTTATGTAATAGACGCGGCCGCTTGATGCATCGCGACGCCGCCACCGCCACCCGCCCGCCGCCCGCGCGCACCCTCTCGCGAGTGTTTGATTTTCATTTAATTATTAGAAATGCATTACAGATATTCAGGGGATTCCTTACAATTTGAGTAGACAAAAATTGTTGGTAGTAAGATTCATAAAAATATCCTGGGTGTCTTTAATGTACAAGGGTTAAAAACAAATTTAACTTCACAAAAAAAAAAGTATAATAGTCACCTTGGTGATAATTTACCTAGTTATTTGTAGTAACTATTTAAATACTTTGACAAAATTTCACTCTCTAGGCAATTACTGTTTTGAAGTTATCATTTATTTTATATAAAATAGTCAATATGGTACTTAATATGTTGATTTTGACCGGGGGTAATTATTTCCATAATTAAAACTTTGGAAAAGGAGCAGTCACGTACAAAATCACCAGTGGTCCATTTTTTGTTCCCACTTAAATTTAATGTTATTGCTATAATTGCTAATAACTCAATAAATATAAAAAAAATATCGGGGATTATTGTCAATTTATGTATTTCAGCTATTTATATATTTAATTCTGAATTATCACCCAAAGAGCATTTATTGCAATCTACTCCATACAAATCGATCTATTTTTACTGGACTATAGTACATTTTGATACAAGTGGAGAACGTTTGTTATTGCGTTCGAGGCGGAATTAAAACACCCGAGCCGTAGGCGAGGTTGTTTTTGAGCCGAGAACTGCGATAACAAATGTCCACGAGTATCAAACGACGTTTTTCAATACACTTTTGAAGAAATAAAATAAAAAACACATAAAATAATGGAAAATTATTTTGTCATGAATTAATAGGGAACTATGATTTAAATTTTCTTTTTTTTCCGCGCTTTGCTTTCGCCAGGTTGAAAGAGAAGCAAAGGTATAAAGCCGATAAACAGCCTAATATGAAAAATAGAAAATTCAAATATTTTTGAGTTTAGAACACAAATAAATGTTAATTTGTTCATAAACGTTTTTTTTATTGTAATAATCATGGTTTTTGATAATATTCTATATAGAAACATTATTTAAATATTCAAAAAATATTAACGCTTTAAAGACGCATATCTCTTTGCCGAGATTAAAAAAAAACATTCACTTCCGAATAGAGAGTTGTGAATAGAGGCATTGAACCAATTTGGACTAAGTATAGGTAAAGTTATCTGTGGCATTCCCGCACACGTGCGGGGAAAATAAAAAATCGCACGCGTGCGACATACATTGCATTGTGAACCTAATCGTAGTGCGATATGAACCAGTTTTCGAGGAAGTGTATTGAAACAATACAATATTATGTAGAGAAACATGGGAAACACAATAACGTACTTATAGGTTTTAAACACTACCAGGTACTTATCATTATTTTTATTTTGCTAACAAACAAAACACATTTTTGCCTACAGCAAATTCCTAAACAATGCCTCAAAAACTTCCGCATATTATGTAAACGACTAATTATGAGGCAATACAAATAATGTCTAAAGTATTCTTTTAAACGCCTAATAGGTACACATGGTGTTTTAGCTAAACTACTCGTACCTATGTACTCTTTGAGCTAAATATTTAGTATTTCTAATTACTGTCATTTGCGTTAACGATCAGCTGTTTTGCTGAAAACCGCTCAGTACTCGCAGGCAGGCTGCAAACTGTAACAATGGACGAATGTTTACCCGGAAACGGCAGAAATGGTTGTAGGAATCTTTTTAGAAACAAAAACGAATACGACAGTTAATATTTGTTTGGTATTAAGAATTTAAATGACTCATCCATTTGTTTTTAATATATTTGCCTATTTTACTATTAAAACATTAAATAAAAAATTTAAAATATTGAAAAAGGTGAATAAAAAACCTGATTAAATATAACATAACGGTACGTTGGTTAATTTCCGGAATGGTTAGGCAGATTTGTATCTACTTATTGTATTATTTATTTATTTTATTTATCCTTTATTTCAGGCATCTAAGGGCTATAAAACACAATACGTGACAATACTTAATATAAATAAGTATAAAAACAATAACTACGAGTATAAACTAATGCATACCTATTTTATACAATAAACTTAAAAACTACTGCACATGAAATGACGGGTCGTGTTACGGTGCGAAGTGTCGCGTAGCGGGCCGCCGCCGCCGTGGTAAGCAAGTGCCTATGTAGTAGGCACCTACATTATCACCAGTTATTAAGTCCCATTTAGGTAATATGGGGCGAGCCTATTGCCAATTTGCCATCAACCGGGCACAAATCCAGACCCCGGGCCGCTACTGAGAAATTCCCGACGAAAACCCAACAAGATTAAAAATCTACATAATATCACATATCTAGATATCTTATCTCACATAATTGTACTCATCATGATACAACATTATAATTCCTATCAGAATTTATCAACTAAATCTTTGGACTTTGATCCAAGAAGGTAAGGTAAATGAGGTGATTATATTTCCTGGGTTTTACCTTCAGGTACAGTACGATTCAAACTTAATGGCGATTGGCGGCTCGCAGTCGGAACATCGTACGTTCCGCTGCGCAGAATGCAACGGGACGTAGTTTTACCTTCAGGTACAGTACGATTCAAACTTAATGGCGATTGGCGGCTCGCAGTCGGAACATCGTACGTTCCGCTGCGCAGAACGCAACGGGACGTAGTTTTCAGTAGTTGTTGAGCAATGGACTCGCTTCCTATTGGGACACGAGACTCACTACTGGTGTATTGTGGCCGAATTAAAGACACTTCCTCCACCACCCATGGGAGAACATACTCTAGTAATTACAGCCGCACCGGTAGATACATCAGGTTAAGCTACGCTTGCCGGGGTTGGTCCGTGGATGGGTGACCATCTTTACATACCGAGACACCTCCGTGCCTCAGAAAGCACGTTAAGCCGTTGGTCCCGGCTGTCATTCGTGGATCTTTGACAGTCGTTACGGGTCGTCGGAAGCCAGAACCAGTCTTACCAAGGGGTATCGTATTACCCAGTTACTGGGTTGTGGAGGTCAGACAGGCAGTCGCTCTATTTAAAATACTGGTATTCAGCTGCATCCGGTTAGACTAGAAGCCGACCCCAACATAGTTGGGAAAAGGCGGCAGATTGACTTCTTAACCAGAGTACCTTCCTATGGATGAATGGATGGTCGAAAAGTAAACATTCCACAATCTACAAAGGTCAGACAGCAGACTGCAGCATGAAGCCGTGGGGCGCTGACTTGAAAGTAAACATTCCACAATCTACAAAGGTCAGACAGCAGACTGCAGCATGAAGCCGTGGGGCGCTGACTTGAAAGTAAACATTCCACAATCTACAAAGGTCAGACAGCAGACTGCAGCATGAAGCCGTGGGGCGCTGACTTGAAAGTAAACATTCCACAATCTACAAAGGTCAGACAGCAGACTGCAGCATGAAGCCGTGGGGCGCTGACTTGAAAGTAAACATTCCACAATCTACAAAGGTCAGACAGCAGACTGCAGCATGAAGCCGTGGGGCGCTGACTTGAAAGTAAACATTCCACAATCTACAAAGGTCAGACAGCAGACTGCAGCATGAAGCCGTGGGGCGCTGACTTGAAAGTAAACATTCCACAATCTACAAAGGTCAGACAGCAGACTGCAGCATGAAGCCGTGGGGCGCTGACTTGAAAGTAAACATTCCACAATCTACAAAGGTCAGACAGCAGACTGCAGCATGAAGCCGTGGGGCGCTGACTTGAAAGTAAACATTCCACAATCTACAAAGGTCAGACAGCAGACTGCAGCATGAAGCCGTGGGGCGCTGACTTGAAAGTAAACATTCCACAATCTACAAAGGTCAGACAGCAGACTGCAGCATGAAGCCGTGGGGCGCTGACTTGAAAGTAAACATTCCACAATCTACAAAGGTCAGAGAGCAGACTGCAGCATGAAGCCGTGGGGCGCTGACTTGAAAGTAAACATTCCACAATCTACAAAGGTCAGACAGCAGACTGCAGCATGAAGCCGTGGGGCGCTGACTTGAAAGTAAACATTCCACAATCTACAAAGGTCAGAGAGCAGACTGCAGCATGAAGCCGTGGGGCGCTGACTTGAAAGTAAACATTCCACAATCTACAAAGGTCAGAGAGCAGACTGCAGCATGAAGCCGTGGGGCGCTGACTTGAAAGCGTAATTATTATAGGTAACTTTCAAAATTATCAACTTTCTCACTGAAAGTAATAAAATGTCGCGAATTTCTAAGAAGTAGCTTGTGTGTTGTTTAGTAATAGATGATTTATGGTAGCTTCCTGCTGACAGGGACGGCTGTGACTGTGGCGTGGCGTGTGTTTGTGTTGTCCCACTCTGATTGTATTCAAATACAGGTGAGTACGGAACTGTTGCCAGGCGGTGTGGAGCAAGGGGTAAGCGTGAGCGGGAAGGAACATGGCTTCTTCAAAATAATTTTCATACAGTAAAATAATTTTTTGATTAGCAGGGTAGGTAATATTATTAGTTTATTAAGTTTTATAACACAATGTTATTGCTATATCTATCTATTGTATAATCTATATATGTATAAATAAATCAATTGCCGAATGTAGTACGCGCATCACTTCAAGTTGCGCCTGTTTGGCTAATTCTTTTTAGTTATGTTTGTAATTGTCAGGACAAGGTTTTTATGATTTTTTTGGAAAATTTACCGGAAAAGCCGGAAGTACTTTTGTATGAAAACAGACAACACACAGCCGAAACTGGAGATAGAGATATGAAATTCAGATGGGCGACGCCGAGCACGAACAGCTATTAAAATATAAATGTTTAGAGGCATGAGGAACAGGGTAGTAAAGTTCACTCATCCTCTATGACATGATAAGGGAGGATCCTCCGACCAGACGGGTGTTGTGTCTGGTGGGCCACTGCCCGACGGTTGATATCGGGACGTTGTATATATGCTAGTCGCGTAGTAAACTCTAATTGCGCGATGCAGGATTACGTGACGTCATGTCACCGAGATGCGTAGTTCGTATGTGGCGATGTAGATGCCGCCACATCACTCCCCTCCGGAGACCGGAGGTCGATAGTGGGCTGAGTCGTGTATCTTGCGATGCTTGCCAGTGCCAGTTGTGGTTCCAGTGAGTCGGAACCGGGTGCCGCATAGTTCACGGTGAGTCGGAACTGTCTGCGGTGATACCCCAGTGAGTCGGGGTGGCGCTGCGTTATGCTCCAGTGAGTCGGAGTGTACAGCGCTGGGTTGAGGCTGAAGGTGATGACCAGGAATGCGCGTCCGCTGCATGCTGGTGGTCAGGATACCTGTTGAAGCCGTGGATGCTGGCTGGCTGTGTGACTCGCCGCTCGAAAACTTGAGGAAATGATGCTGATGACGTCACGCTGAAGGAGTTGCACGAAGGCTGCGCTGACGTTCATGCTCGGGGTCACCAGTTTAGAGGCATGAGGAACAGGGTGTAAAGTTCACTCATCCTCCATTGAAAAGGGAGGATCCTCCGACCAGACGGGTGTTGTGTCTGGTGGGCCACTGCCCGACGGTTGATATCGGGACGTTGTATATATGCTAGTCGCGTAGTAAACTCTAATTGCGCGATGCAGGATTACGTGACGTCATGTCATTGAGATGCGTAGTTCGTATGTGGCGATGTAGATGCCGCCACAAATGTATGTTTTTAAGCGTTTGTATTGGTTTATTAGGGTATAAGTTAGGTTTTACACCCATGTGTAATATTGTAAATAAGTATTTGTACGCCGCTTTCACCGGCGGATGTGCCCGCGTGAACATAATTATACGAACCAACTTTGTACCTAACATATCTGGGGAATATTTGGTGCAATGCAGTTTCTTCTAATGAACTAATATTGGAATACTTTGCAAGATGGGAACCGATCACTTTTCCGATTTTTTTTTGTTCGAAACATAATACTTCGAATAAATGTTATTTCGGCTAAGTGTAACTTCGGTAAAAAGTTTTTCGACCAAATGAAACGTCGGAGTAACGAAAAATATCGAATTGATACAGTGGTCAACTGATCAGTGGCAGACGTGACTTCGATGATGTAAAAGAAAACGAAACGATAATAGTTGAAAAGTTTTCTGTGAAATGAAATTCGGTCAATTATTTATCGAACTTATAATAGGTGACCTTGCAAGATAGAAGGAAGCCAGTGCGGTATACGGGTGTACCTCACACAATCCACGAAGGTACGTACTTGTAGACGTATGAAGTCCGATCCAATGACGCAGCATCGGACAATCCCACTTACCGCACAACGACTTCAGGATGCTGTGGGAGCTGGCACGCATTCTGCGAAGGATCGAGGCACACCGGTTTCGGATGATGGCATGAAAGCCGTCAATCCTCAAACAAAAAAAAACTATAATAATCCCGCTCTTTCCCTTAACTTGTTCCACACCCGAGCAGATGATAGATGTCCGGACAACGTTAGCACATTGCAAATAACTATTGTAGTTGTAACTCTGTTGTAAGTAGCGGTAGTCGACGGCAGACGTGTGTCTGACACCTTTGTACACACGGCTACACATCAAGCTATACAAATCCAGTTTACACTGACTTCTCACTGTAAGGAAATCCTATACAATGCGAGATCAGCTTATACTGGAAATGTATAGCTTGATCTTTAGCCGTGTGTACACTTGTGTCACAGTGTCACGGCTCCAAGAACTTGCTACACAAGTGTCCGCAGTGTATGCTTGACACGCAACACGACATTATGAAACGACTTTTTAATAGAGAATGACCAGGTTTGTGTATGACTACCTACTATCTTCAGGATTAGGTACAACCTACGTACGCCTAATTTATACAAAGCTCTTTCGAAAAAAGCTTAAAAACAGCGTGCAGATGAAGCAGTTTTTCGCCGGAACCTACAGAGAAATTACATCTGAAAAAAATTGTTAGTAATCTACATGATATGAATCGTAATTTGGTTTAGCCATAATTTTTCTATCGGTATCACATAATAAGAAAAAAAAACCCCAAATCACCTCCAAATCGTTAAGATGAAACCATTTTACTCCTTCATTTTTTATCAAAAGAATATAAAAAAAATATCTACTACTTTGCAATACAAACGAAAATGATTTGGTTTTGTTACTTTTTAAAAACATGTATATTTTTTATTATAATAAATTAAAAATGCGTCTAATTTGGGACAGCGCTCCTTGATGGGCGAGTCCTATTACTGGCTGGACGTAAGACGCGTTGCGTGAGCTCAGGCCAGAATGCGCAAGCTAACCACTCAAGGTCATTGGCGTATAGTTCGGCCTTAAGATTCTACACAACCAGTCCGTCCAGCCGTCCAGCCGTTCTGGCGTGATTGAGGAGCAAACATCCATCCATTCATCCAAACTTTCGCATTATAATAGTAGTAAGATTAGTAGGATTGGATACTTAAGTAGGTTATTGGAATAAGAACTTACCTACCTACATTATATCAGAATTCCCCAATACGTCACAAATTGAGCCATCGACAGTTGTCCCCAGAGGCCGATCGTCTCCGAGGTGGGCAGCACTGTAGCATAGGTTTCGATACGCCTGTCTTGAACGAGGAAGCTCTAATGATTAATGTTATATTGATGTAGATAACAACGGCTTTCCAAAAAAAAAAAACAGTATTTTACCAATTCCTAAAAATTATAAGATTGTATTACAGGAAAAGACAGTTCATGTTGTATTGAGTATAATTGTCACCAACCAGGCCTATTGATGGCATTTAAGAGATTGCTAAAACCACGTGTGTTTTATGAATTGATAATTATTATTTATTTAGCGGAGTGAAGGTCGCACGTGTAGTTTATCTTGACTGAGTAACAAATAGGCGGAAAACCTCGGAGTGTTCATTTTAAAATGTTCTAATCTTTAGTACCATAATATTACGTGAATTTCCGTGGAAAAATCTAATCCGCGTGCCCTAAGCGCTTTGTTCTGGTCAGTTCTGACAGCAATTTTTCAAAGTTTTCGAGTTATAATTTTTTTCGATATTTTTCCTGATTCAACGAGGTTGATGGCTTTAAAAAATTATACCTTTTTTTTGGGTCAACTTTGAACAAGAATGTAGGTACTAAATAGGGCATTATTTGCTGAAATCGGTCGTTGAAAGTGGTGTATCTGAAATCTTGTGATTTTCATATTTATTTTTGTCAATCTTTGCATATTTTACTTTGCGTATTTTTGTCAATCCTGATATTAATAGTCCTCTACGTTTAAGCAGAGCTCAGTTGATAATAGAAACATGTACATTTTATACCTACTACCAGGGCTCTTGCACTGGTACATTCCGCTCGAGATAAGTACCTACAGCTCGCGGCAACTCTGGGTTACAAGTCAGTCAAGGTGTATTACGCGCTCAGCGAGCGAGACACGTACGGCCGCCCATGAAAAAATTAAATCTTAGATTTTAAATTTAAGTATACTATTCACATTATCACTATACTATATATAAATTAGTGATATAGTTACTTTTTGAATGACGAAAATCCATTACGAAATGTCGAGTCTTGTTGCTACCTTTTTTTTACCTACCTACCTACTTACTTACTTACTTACTTAGTTGCCGACATTTAACTTGAGCTCTCGCCGGAGTGGTGGGGGTTTGTATGCGCGTCGTATTGTTTCAGGAGTAAGGTCCAAAATCGCTTAAAGTAATTAAGGATTAACTTAGGATTAACAAGCAATCGTACCTACCCGCGATCGGTCGATCGCACAAACTTAGCCACTGGTGCGTTGAGGCATCTTTAGTTATTTTATTAAATTAAAAATTTAAATTAAAATTCATTTATTTCAGGTCATTGACCCATATTAAACACAAAAACACAATTCAAAATAAAAACTGATTAAATATGTAATAATTAATGTCTAATAAATAATGTCAGTAATAAATAAATAATGTCAAAGTTAATATAATGTCAAAGTTAATAATAATTAATTAAATATTACAGTGGATTAAATTTATGACCATGTTCAGGCGACTAAAGTGGCCCAAATGTCACTTTCAATTTTGAGACGTGTTTCGTACCTTCTTTACTTTAGAACACTTCTAAATATTATACGAGATGATGGTGTATTAAAAATAATTGATGATTGTTTGATTGATTAATAAAAAATAACGTTTGAAAATTATAAGACATTACATTAAAGTGAAACAACTCTAGATAGACTACTCATAAAATAAAATAAAAGTATAAAAAGGTACCATATACCCCACCACCACCACCACCATACCTTAAGGTATGTATGGTATGGTATGGTGGTATGGTACCATATTTTATTTTTTTTTGCGGACAGCCCTAGTACTCGGCTAAGCGGCGTAGGTATGTTACGGATGAGTAACGACACAAAGTAATAACAACTCTCAAGCGCGGCGATTAAGAGCAATTTAGCTTGCGCATGGAGGGGAAAAGATTTTGTAGGCTATTATAAAAGCGGCTTTCTTCAAGATCAAAGGAGTGCAACTTCTGTACGTTAGTACTATTATTTATTCTGTGCTACTACTATCTTTATCCACTACCATTGATATGAAATGAGGGATCCCAAATACTTAACTCGAAAACTACAAAAAATCGATAGGTATGCTACTCTGCTATCAGCTCGCACTGGCTTGACACGATAAAAGTAACACCCTGTATATGAAATAGAAAAGAATCACAAAAAAAAAAACTGTATGTACTTTTTCTTATTGTTCTTGCACAGCAACAGTCAACGATCAGACAGAGAGAAGTTTATAATTTGGAATATTTAGGTTCATTCTGCTGATTCTTCCGGAAACAGTAGACAGTTTTTTTTTAATCGAAATATTCCTTAAATTTTATTTAAATAATACCAAAAGTGCTATCAATACAACATTAATCATTCACCGTTGCTCATTCAAGACAACCTTAACAAAACCATATTGTGCTGCCCACCCTGAAGATACGTCAGCTTGAAGGTAGAGACCGATCGCTCTCAGGGGACGTCTGTCGGGGAACTGTTCCTGTATGCATACTTTTTTGGGAATTGCGTTGGGCTATTTCTTATAGGTAAGTTAAGTTTGCCTAGCCTTTTTTCAACTATGTTGGGGTCGGCTTCCAGTGTAACCCGATTCAGCTGAATACCAGTATTTTATATGAAGCGACTATGAACCTATCTGACCTCCACAACCCAGCGTAAAACGATACCCATTGGAAAGACTGTTTGTGAAATGTTAATGAAACTTTAATCAATGAACACATTTACATTGACAAAGATAACTTACCTAAAGTGTTTGTACAAACCTAGGTACCTACTTACAGAAATAAATTATTTATCATTTACAATGTTTTATAAGACATAAGCGCCTTTGATAAGTTTTGACTGGTTATCAAGGGAAATTTTGTACAGTCAAACGCAATAGTACATTTTGATACAAGTGGAGAACGTTTGTTATTGCACTCGAGGCGGAATTAACACCCGAGCCGTAGGCGAGGTTGTTTTTGAGCCGAGAACTGCAATAACAAAAAAATCGGCCAAGTGCTTGTCGGGCCACGCGCAGTAATAGGGTTCCGTAGTACACGCCGCCGCGCCGCCCGTCGTTATTCGAGCGTAAATACCTATTATTAATTTAGAAATTAAGAATGTTATGATTTTATTTTTGTATATTTTTACAATAAATCAATCTGCCTAGCCTTTTCCCAACTATGTTGGGTTCGGCTTCCAGTCTAACCGGATGCAGCTGAATACCAGTATTTTTACATGGAGCGACTGCCTATCTGACCTCCACAACCCCGTTACTGGGTAATACGATACCCCTTGGTATGACTGGTTGTCAGACTTTCGGACTTCTGACGACCCGTAACGACTATCAAAGATCCACGAATAACAGCCGGGACCAACGGCTTAACGTGCTTTCCGAGGCACGGAGGAATCTCAGTATGTAAAGATGGCCACCCATCCACTGACCAACCCCGGCAAGCGTAGCTTAACCTGATGGATCGAACCGTGCGGCTGTTATTACTTAGCCACGAGCTTCTCGACTTACGCAACTACCCACGTTAGATTTGTACGAAATTTTTACTGTTCAAAGTACATTTTACAAGTTGGTTGACTATTACTCGTAAACTTGAAAAGCAGCTTAGCTTTACTTAGCAGTGACAGTTTTCCTTTTAACCTCGTTATATATACTACTACCATGAATTTTTTCACCCATCCAAAACTAACCGTTTAGCTGGCAGGGGGGGGGACACTTGGCTCTAACAAAAATGAGCACTTTAAAGCTTAATATTTCAGAAACGGATCCCTAAATCG